>CM039448.1:2490181-3090181 GCA_022388445.1 Zophobas atratus
GTGTTGCTCGCTTTGCCCATGATTGGAGACGAGAAGAACTGGCCGTCGCAAGATAGTTTTTTCTTGAACTCGTCGAGGAACTCCGGCGGGAGGCCGCACGACGGCGTCACCCTCTCCTCGCAGTCCCGGTGACAGGTGTACTTGCACTCCTTGCACTTCAACCCCGTGCCGAAATAAATCTGCTTCTGGCAGTAGCCGCACGTCGCCATCATCTTGAACGTCTTGGTGAACCTGTGGTTGATCTGGTGCGTCATGTTCCTCACTACGGGAGTAGGGGTCCGGGGGGACTTGGGCACTTGTAGACTCGTCGCGGCTGAAACCTCACCTCAATACGGCCCTCCAACCACCCGATTTACTCACATTTGTAGCTATTGTCGTCGCTGTCCGTCCCTGCGTTGTACGGGGGCGACTTAATCGGACTAGTCAGGATCGGACTCGGCGAATCCGTGTCGGGACCCGGCTCGGTGGGCAAGCGCGACCTCTTCCCCGACGGCTTCTCGGAATTGACGATCTCCCCGTTGTCGCCCTTGGCCAACTGCGACTCGTGCGACTTGCTCTTCGTCAAGGGGAAAGAGTCGGCCAACAAAGCCGCACTCTGGATGCCGGTGAGGTGCTTGCGTCGCGGCGGCGGCGTCGTCGGAAACTTCATTCCTAGAAGGCGGCGAATGGTCAAACGATCGAGACTAAGGGCCGGTTTATCAATGCTCAGTTAAAAGTGTCTGTTAAGTAACTCTCAGATAAGGGTAACCAGCAGTTAACGGAGGTAAAGTGTTTATCACTGCACGATGTTTCTTCCAGTTTCGTAGCTCGAAGTTTAGTTGGTAACGCTCACCCCACTGGAAATGAGTTGTGATTGGTCAGCTCAAAACTACCCCGACCTTGAAAGTTCCATCAGATTCGATCCGCTGTCGGTATTCAACGATTGTATATCGCGTTTCACGTGATCAATCATGAAAAAGCAAAATTTAGCATTAGAAAAAAATTGGTCTCAAGAGTTTAGACAGTACTTCCCTCGCTGTCGGAAACTTGACGACTGCATGCCTATTGTGTTTTTTTTCTCATTACATTTTTGTAGTGGGAATTTAAAAAAAAATTGCGATGACGTCATCAACATTTTTGCAAGGACACGTATATCAGTTGGGATAGATGTAGTGTAATACTAAGAATAAAATTATTATATTCTCAAATTTTCGGCAAAATGAATTGGGTCGTTTTGAATATTGATTTGTAATAATCAATAAAATAACGAAACAATTTACTCACGTATACGTATCAGAGGCAACTGAAAATCGTGTATGTATAAACATTCTTAATTTAAGATGACAGGCGTAACAGCATACGTGAGAGTCAAACAGAGAAACTGTAAACAAAACGACCATCGGTTTTATTGCTTCGACTTCCGCTTCTTATATAAAACATTGGGTTTTATTTTAATTCTTGACGGTGAAATTCACAATTGGTTGATTATAAACATGTCTATTTCACATTCGCGGAACCAAGTGAGCGCATAAAACAAATGCAGGTCTGTAATGTTAAAGTCGATGTAAATAAGCGTGCTACCCTTATGTTTCAACCGAGTTTTTCCTTTAACAAATTTTGTGTCTACCAAATTGGGTTGGTTGGGGTGTAATACTAATAATAAGTGTTGCCTTTAATTTCATCAATAAAATAAATCGACTTCATTAATTTTTTTGAACCACCTCTTAAGAAAATCTAAAAAATATGAATGGAATGATAAATCACAAGTACAAACTCATCATATTTTTTGCATTTTAGATAGGATTTATTCAGCAAAATTTAAGGGTGACGTCATCAATTTTTTTAGGAGGGATGAACAAATACATTTTGAACAAAAGTTTACCATGCTTATAATAACTTTAAAATATTCCCAAGATTTCAAAGCATTCGGTTTTGTAATTCCTGAATAAGTAAATCAGTAAAATAAATTGACGCTTTCATTTATTTTCTTGAATCACCCTGTATATGCAAATCCAAAAAATATGAATGGAGTGATAAATTACAAGTACAGACTCATCATATTTTGTACATTTTAGATATGATTTATTCGGCAAATTTTCGAGCTGACGTCATCAAGTTTTTGGAGGGGATAAGCAAATATATTTTGACTAAACATTTATTATGCTCTTTATAACCTTAAAACATCTGCAAGATTTCAGAGCATTCGGTTTTGTAGTTCCTGATTAAATCAATAAAATATATTTACGCATTCATTAATTTTTTTGAGTCACTCTGTATATGCAAATCCAAAAAATATGAATGGAGTGATAAATGACAAGTACAGGCTCATCATATTTTGTACATTTTAGATATGATTTATTCGGCAAATTTTCGAGCTGACGTCATCAAGTTTTTGGAGGGGATAAGCAAATATATTTTGACTAAACATTTATTATGCTCTTTATGACCTTAAAACATCTGCAAGATTTCAGAGCATTCGGTTTTGTAGTTCCTGATTAAATCAATAAAATATATTTACGCATTCATTAATTTTTTTGAGTCACCCTGTATATGCAAATCCAAAAAATATGAATGGAGTGATAGATCACAAGTACAGACTCATCATATTTTGTACATTTTAGATATGATTTATTCCACAAACTTTTGAGCTGACGTCATCAAGTTTTTGGAGGGGATAAGCAAATATTTTTTGACTAAAGATTTATGATGCTCTTTATAGCCTTAAAACATCTGCAACATTTCAAAGCATTCTGGTTAGCAGATTAAAAATTAAATTTCAAAATGTTGTTTTATATTTTTGATTTTTTTTCCAAAAATCTGGACGTTTCGGGTGAAAAGTCGATTCAGAGTTGTAAACTACATGTGTAGGACTATGTTATTTTATACAATTGAAAACCCATTTACTATGTACAATTTTGAAGTGACGTCATCGCATTAGTGGTGGGGATGATTAGACAAATTTTGGTTAGCGTTTTACCATCTACATGATATTCTTAATACAAGTACAAAATTTCACAACAATCGGTCGAGTACTTTCGGAGATTATCTGTCTAATAAAAATCCGGGACAACAGACGGACAGACGGACAGACGGACAAACGGACGGACGGACAGACGGACAGACGGACAGACAGACGGAAATGGGAGACCTATTTCTTCGTCTTCTAGGGGTCATGAAAGATCGAGAAAACGTAAAAGTAGAGAGTCGGCCGACGGACTCGATTACAATACTTCCTTTGCTTACGCTCGGGAAGTAATAAATACACAGAGATCGAAAAAGAAATTAGTCAAAGTTGGCCATGCACGAAAAGGCGTTTGTCTTAGTTTAAAATAATTTTTTATTAATCGTCACGTTGACAAAAGTAATTTGCACTGTTATCAAACGAAATTGAAGCTTTTTTGTTGTTAGAATCGTCAGAAATGGGATAAATTTTAGACAAAATTGGAAAACGGTGATTTTAATTCATTCTTATGTGTTTTAAAAGTAGGCGTCATAATTCTAATTTTAAACTGTCAATTTGACATTTAATAAAAAAAATTAAATTACCCTACCACCGTGATTACGACAAACGGCTTGTCGTGCATGGCCTACTTCGATTAATTTCTTTTTCGATCTCGCGGTATTATTAGATAGGTTTTTAAGTTTTGGTACAATCGCACGCAAATGTTTTGAGCCTATGGGCGGATCATTTTTGCCGGTCGTCATCGAAGGAGGCGGTCCAAAACGTCCAAGGGCAGAATTTGTAGGTAGGCTCAAACTACAACGAAATTTACGTGTTGACCAAATTCTTACCCTAAATTAGTTTTAATTTTATAAATACCCTATCTAAAATGTTCAGAATATGATGAGTCTATACTTTTTGATTTACCATTCCATTAATATTTTTTGAATTTGTTTATACATACAGGGTGACTCAAAAAAAAATAATGACTGAGTCAATTTATTTTATTGAAGAAGTCAAGAATTGCAAAACTGAATACATAGAAATCTTGTCAATTAGTTAGAAAAAAAAAAACCTGTCCTGCTCTAATAACAACGAGAATATGCTCAAAATCACACTAATATTAGGTCTAATTGTGCCGACCGTAGTTATAAAATTCACATTAAAGTAAGTCACGGACATTTTTTGAAGTGTACTACATTTCAAAAAGCAAAAAAAATGTTCAGTTTATAAACTTCATAATTTTGGTTTAAAGTTTATCAATCATATTTGACGCTTTATTTTATCCGTTCCATTTGTTATCCTTTACAGCTTTGTTGTGACCACTGAATTATACAAAGAGTAAATTTTGAAATGGAACGAAAGTCGAAGAATACTTTCAAAGCCACGATCAAAATGTATTTGCTTATCTTCGCCAAAAAATGCATGACGTCATCGTAAAATTTGATATGATGAGTCTATACCTGTGATTTATCATTGCAGTAATATTTTTTAGATTTACTTATACAGCCTGTCTCAAAAAGTCACTTCGATTTTCGATTTTATTACTTTCCAATTTTCTGATTTTTCAAGTTTGCGGTATTTTGAATTTTCGAGTTTTCAGTTCTTTCGTTTTTCGATTTTTTAATTTTTCGGTTTTTTGATTTTTCGATGTTTCGATTTTTTGATTTGCTATTCTTTCAATTTTCGATTTTTCGCCTTTCCATTTTTAGATTTTTGGATTTTTCTGTTCGTCAGCTTTTAGACTTTGCAATTTTTTGCATTTTTCGATTATATTTTACTTTCCGATTTTTTTTATTTTTGAATTCTCGATTTTTCAATTTTCCGGTTTTTTAATTCTTCTATTCTCGATTTTTCGATTTTCCATTAATCATTAAATTTTCCATTTTTCGGTTGTTTTATTTTTCGATCGTTTGATTTTTGAATTTTCGGTGTTTCCATTTTTCGATTTGGGATTTTTCAATTTTTCGGTTTTTTAATTTTTCGTATTTCGATTTTCGATTTTTCAGATTTGTGGATTTGTGTCCGTTACTTCGATTTTTAGAATATTGATTAATCGAATTTTCGACTTTTGAGAATTTCGATTTTTCGATTATCATTTTTACGATTTTTCAAAATCTCGATATTCGAGTTTTCGATTTTCCATTTTTCAAATTTTCAATTTTTAATTTTGCTTTTTTCGATTGTTGCTTTTTAGAATTTTCCCTTCTTCAGCTTTTAGATTTCAATTTTGTTACTTTCCGATTTTCCACTTTTCGATTTTTTTATTTTTTTTCGATCGTGGTTTTTTCGATTTTCATTTTTCCGATTTTTTGATTATTCAATTTTTAGGCCTTGCAATTTTTTTTACTTTTCGCTTTTTCGAGTATTTGTTTCATCGAATTTTCGATTTTTCGAGTTTTCGATTTTTCCATTTTCCGATTTTTCCATTTTTAGATATTTTTCGATTTTTTTTGATTTTTCGATTTTTCTGTTCGTCAGTTTTCTATTATTTTAGTTTTGGATTATTCGATTTTTGAATTTTGGTTTTTTTTTTCATTTTTCGATTTCCGATTTTTTAATTTTTCGATTTTTCGTTTTTTAATTTGTCGATTCTCGATATTCCGATTTTCGATTTTCCAATCTTCGATTTTTCAATTTCCAGTTTTCGATTTTCCACTTTTTGATTTTACGATTTTTCGATTTTTCTGTTCGTCAGATTTTAGGCTTTGGAATTTGTTTACTTTTCGATTTTTCGATTATTTTACTTTCCAATTTTTTTGATTTTTGAATTGTCGACTTTTAGAGTTTTCAATATTATGAATTTTCGAATTTTCGGTTTTCCTATTTCTCGATTTTTGATTTTTCCATTTTTCGGTTTTTGATTTTTCAATTCTCGGTTTTTCAATCTTGCAAAGTTTCGATTTTTCAGATTTGTGAATTTCCAGTTTTTCGATCGACCTACGTATTAGATTCATTGAATTTTCGATTTTCGGTTTTTCCATTTTTAGATTTTTGATTTTCCAGTTTTGTATTTTCAGATTTTCTGTTTTTCGCATATCTGATTTATCAAATTTTCGATTTTCCAAATTTTCGAGTTTCAATTTTCAGATTTTTGATTTTTCGATTTTCTTTAAAATCTTTGAATTTTTCGGTTTTGATTTTTCGAATTTTTGATTTTTAATTTTTCCATTCTTCGGTTTTTAGACTTCAATTTTCTTCCTTTTAAATTTTTCGATATTCTATTTTCCGCTTTTCAGAAATTTCGATTTTCAGTTTTCAGACTTTCGATCATTAGAATTTTGGATTTTTCAGTTCTATGATTTTTCGATTTTTAGAAAATTTGAGTAGTCGAATTTTCGATTTTTCAATTCATCGATTTTTCCATGTTCAATTTTTCAATTTAAATTTTGCGATTTTCAATTTGTCCATTGTCGATTTTTATAATTTTCGGTTTTTCAATTTTTCTATTCTCAACTGTTAGACTTCAATTTTGTTACTTCCCGATTTTTTGGTTTTCGATTTTCCACTTTTTCGATTTTAGATTTTTCGAATTTTTGTTTTTTCCAATTTTTTGCTTTTTCGATTTTTCTGTTCGTTTCGGTTTTTGGACTTTGCAATTTTTTTGCATTTTTCGATTATATTTTACTTTCCGATTTTTTTGATTTTTGAATTCTCGATTTTTCAATTTTCCGGTTTTTTAATTCTTCTATTCTCGATTTTTCGATTTTCCATTAATCATTAATTTTTCCATTTTTCGGTTGTTTTATTTTTCGACCTTCGATTTTTCAACTTTCGATTATTCGATTTTCCATTTTCTGATTTTACGATTTTTCGATTTGCGATTTTCGTTTTTCCGCTTTTGTGGTTTTTAGATTTTTCTGTTTGTTTCAGTTTTTATGGTTCTGCAATTTGTTTTATTTTTCCATTTTTCGATTATTTTACTTTCCGATAGTTTGATTTTTGAATTTTCGGTTCGAATTTTCGATTTTTGAGCATTTCGATTTTTCAATTATCATTTTTACGATTTTTCAAAATCTCGATATTCGAGTTTTCGACTTTCCATTTTTCAAATTTTCAATTTTTAATTTTGCTTTTTTCGATTGTTGCTTTTTAGAATTTTCCCTTCTTCAGCTTTTAGATTTCAATTTTGTTACTTTCGGATTTTCCACTTTTCGATTTTTTTATTTTTTTCGATCGTCGTTTTTTCGATTTTCATTTTTCCGATTTTTTGATTTTTCAATTTTTAGGCCTTGCAATTTTTTTTACTTTTCGCTTTTTCGAGTATTTGTTTCATCGAATTTTCGATTTTTCGGTTTTTCCATTTTCCGATTTTCCATTTTTAGATATTTTTCGATTTTTTTTGATTTTTCGATTTTTCTGTTCGTCAGTTTTGAGACTTTGCAATTTTTACTTTTCCACTTTTCTATTATTTTAGTTTTGGATTATTCGATTTTTGAATTTTGTTTTTTTTTTTTTCATTTTTCGATTTCCGATTTTTAATTTTTCGATTTTTTCGGTTTTTTAATTTGTCGATTCTCGATATTCCGATTTTCGATTTTTCGATTTTCCAATCTTTGATTTTTCAATTTCCAGTTTTCGATTTTCCACTTTTTGATTTTACGATTTTTTCGATTTTTCTGTTCGTCAGTTTTTAGGCTTTGCAATTTGTTTACTTTTCGATTTTTCGATTATTTTACTTTCCAGTTTTTTGATTTTTCAAATGTCGACTTTTAGAGTTTTCAATATTATGAATTTTCGGTTTTCCTATTTTTCGATTTTTGATTTTTCCATTTTTCGGTTTTTTGATGTTTCAATTCTCGGTTTTTCAATCTTGCAAAGTTTCGATTTTTCAGATTTGTGAATTTCCAGTTTTTCGATCGACCTACGTATTAGATTCTTTGAATTTTCGATTTTCGGTTTTTCCATTTTTAGATTTTTGATTTTCCAGTTTTGTATTTTCAGATTTTCTGCTTTTCGCATATTTATCAAATTTTCGATTTTTCGATATTTGATTTTCGAATTTTCGATTGTTGAGTTTCCCAATTTCAGCTTTTAGACTTAAATTTTTTTACTTTTCGATTTTCCAAATTTTCGAGTTTCAATTTTCAGATTTTTGATTTTTCGGTTTCGATTTTTCGAATTTTTGATTTTTAATTTTTCCATTCTTCGGTTTTTAGACTTCAATTTTCTTTCTTTCAATTTTTCGATATTCTATTTTCCGCTTTTCATAATTTTCGATTTTCAGTTTTCAGACTTTCGATGATTAGAATTTTGGATTTTCATTTTATGATTTTTTCGATTTTTTTTAATTTTTCGATTGTTCTGTTCGTCAGTTTTGAGACTTTGCAATTTTTACTTTTTCACTTTTCTATTATTTTAGTTTCGGATTATTCGATTTTTGAATTTTGGTTTTTTTTTTCATTTTTCGATTTCCGATTTTTTAATTTTTCGATTCTCGATATTCCGATTTTCAATTTTTCGATTTTCCAATCTTCGATTTTTCAATTTCCAGTTTTCGATTTTCCATTTTTTGATTTTACGATTTTTCGATTTTTCTGTTCGTCAGTTTTTAGGCTTTGCAATTTTTAAATTTAATTTTCTCGATTTTATTCCATAATTTTTCATTTTTTCAATGCTTCTTTCAATTTTATAATTTTTCGTTAATTCATATTTTCAAATTTACAATCTTTGATTTTTCAATTTTTCGATTTTCCAATTTTTAAATTTTTCAATTTTGTAATTTTTGAATTTCTCAATTATCCGATTTTGCGATTTCTTTAATTTTACAATATTTCGCTTTTTTCGTTTTCGCACTTTTTCGATTTTTCAGTTTCTCAACTTTTAATCTTGCAATTTTTCAAATTTTCGTTTCTTCAATTTTCAGGTTCTGTATTTCCTGTTTTTAGATTTTTCAAAGTTTTCATTTTATACATTATCGTGTTTTCATTTTTGTTTTTTCAATTTTTCGATTTTCCAGTTACTTAATTTTCAATTTTTTAGATTTTCCATGTCTCAATATTTCAAGTTTAATTGTTCGTTTTCTCCATTTTGAAATTTCATTTTCTCGATTTTATTTCACAATCTTTCACTTTTTCAATGCTTCTTTCAATTTTATAATTTTTTGTTTATTATTCAAGTTTTCAAATTTCCATTCTTTGATTTTTCAATTCATCGATTTTCCAATTTTTTAATTTTTCAATTTTGCAATTTTTTAATTTCCCAATTCAATTTTCCGATTTCTTTAATTTTCAACATTTCGATTTTACAATATTTCGGTTTTTTCGATTTCGCACTTTTTCAATTTCTCAATTTTTCGTTTCCACAATTTTCCATGTTCTTAATTTCCGTTTATAGATTTTTCAAAGTTTTCATTTTATATTTTTTCGTTTTTTCATTTTTGTTTTTTTATTTTGTCGTTTTGCAATTTTTCGATATTAATTTTTTTCACATTTCGATTTTTCAATTTCTCAATTTCTATTTTTCATTTTCTCCATTTTTAAATTTCATTTTCTCGATTTTATTTCACTCTTTTTTAAATTTCCAATTTTTGATTTTTCAATTCCTCGATTTTCGAATTTTTTAATTTTTTAATTTTGTAATTTTTGAATTTCTCAATTATCCAATCTTCCAATTTCTTTAATTTTCAATATTTAGCTTTTACAATATTTCGCTTTTTTCGTTTTTTTCAGGTTCTGTATTTCCTGTTTATAGATTTTTCAGTTTTCATTTTATACCTATTAATTTAATCATTTTTGATTTTTCAGTTTTTCGATTTGCAATTTTTTCTACTTCATATATATTGATTATTTTAATTTCCGATTTTTTTTATTTCTGTTTTCGATTTTTTTAATTTTCAATATTACTTTTCGATTTTTCGGTTTTCCCGTTTTTCAATTTTCGATTTTTCGATTTTTGAGGTTTGTGAATTTCCACTTTTCGATCGACCCAGGTATTTGATTCATTGAGTTTTCGATTTTTTAATTAGCCATTTCATTTTTTTGATTTTTACGATTCGTATTTTTCTATTTTCTGTTTTTTGCATTTGTGAATTTCATTTTTTCCGATTTTTGATTTTGCGCGTATTAATCAAATTTTCGAAAAAGTTACCATGCTTACAAAAACTTCAAAACATCTACAATATTTCAAAGTATTCAATTTTGCTATTCTTGATTTCTTCAATAAAATGAATTGACTCAGTCGTTAACTTTTTTGAGACACCCTGTATAACCAAATCTAAAAAATATTAATGCAGTGATAAATCACAAGTATAAAAACTCATCATATTTTATACATTTAAGATAGGATTTATTCTGCAAAATTTTGAGGTGATGTCATAATTTTTTTAGAGGGGACACTCGACAATATCGTTTTTTTTTTATTCATCAGCTAATAATAAGTGTTTTTCTCATCTTTTCTCTGTCAATTTGTTGCACAACATAAGTCCTCATCAAAATATTGTTAAATTCATAACAGATTTATTTGGATTTGTTAGGTTATGTTGCCACTAACTGGTGGATAACGCTTTAACTGACAGTTTAAACTGTTACTTTAACTTAACTGCGCATTGATAAACCGGCCCTAACCACGGGACATGCGTTTACGACAACTTCGACAAAAGCGGTTCGGTTCTCGTCGGCCACGTCCGACAAGGGTCACATGAATTTAGTGCAGACCAAACCAAAACAAATCGAACTGGGAGGTGGTGAACCACGCAAATGCATGACGATCATTCCAAAATAACAATTTAAGTAACGATTTAAATCCCATTTGAACAAATTCGCTCACCTGACCTTGAACCCCACGCCACCGACCCGTACCCTGCGCAACCCGTAAACCCCAGGAACATGCTACCCATGCGTACCTTTCCCCCTGGTTTGGGGCGGGGGAGTAAGGGGAGGCCCAAGCACACAGTGAGCATTCAGAGAATTGATGCTAGACACAGAGGAGGAGGGAGGGATCGCACCTCCGCGACTGTTGAACACACTTAAACTCTCCTCGGACGGGACCGAGGCCCTGGCGGCCCGCGAGCGCCCCGTCCGCGGCGACAGCCCCCCGACTGGCGGCACCGGCGCCGCGACGGGCGCCGCCGGCGCCGCCAGCGTCTTCATCGTCTGCTGCTTCTCGCCGCGGTCCCACGAGTCCCAGTACAGGTTCATATCCGAGTTTTCGTTCTCCCCCTTCTTCAAGACATCTGCGAAACACAAGGTTAGTACAACGAGGGGCACGCGGCGGACAGCACCTGTGTAGCGCTTCAGGTTGTGGAGGGCGCGGCACAGCCGGTTGAGCTCCTCGGGGGCGCGTGCTCGTTGAGGATCATCCTCAGCTCGTGCTCGGACTTCTCCTGGAGCTCCTCGATGGTGGCGATCCGGTCGCAGATGCTCTGGATGGAGGCGGCGTTGAGGCCGACCACCTGCAGCCACTGGCGCAGCGACGGGATGTGCTCGACGTCTTTGTCATGTACTTTTAGCTTGGTGACGAGTTGGTTCGAGAAGAGTTTGATGAGTTTGCCCTGAAAATGGGGTTTTGAGGGGCGGTTTGGCGGTGCGGGGTTGGGCTACCTCTAGGGTTCGGATCTCTTGTTGGGTCAGTTCCGCGCTGGTCGCACATTGTGTCCGGAGCCCCTCTAAGCGTTGAGCAGAAACATCAATCATGGATTGAATTATGTGAAGCTCTTTCCTTTCCTGCTCCGTCGCGTCCGCATCGGCCATTACCAATATCACAGTACAGTTACGGGCTAATATTTACATTTATGAATAACATATATATTTACATATCACTATTTTTACAGTTTTTACAGCAAATTAGCGCTGGATTTTTATTCAATCGGATTCTTGTCATCGGCCATCTTTAAACTGAGTGACAGTTTACCGACGGGGTGACAGCAACGGCCGCCAAATTCAAAAAAAAGACCAACTGTCACACAAAAAAAAAAACATTTTGCGAAAATTCCGTGAAACAATCAATTGGTGTGATTGTCCAAACGTGGATTTATCTCTGCACTTGTCGTTTTAATTGTCAGATTTACGAAAAAATCATACTCATTTTTCGACTCAATCGACACACCGGCTGGCCATAGATTAATATAGATGCGACATACAGGCTGATTTTGCAAAACCACCCTTATTGACATTGGAGTCCTCAACCGCCAAAAACAAGCGCGAATTTAAATAGTTTTTGCATATTTTGTTTAACTAATAAGAATTAATTCTTTATTTGTGTTTTATTCCAAAAAACGTTTTAAACTAAGAATATTGTTGAAATCGTAATAACCCAATGGACTGTTTTAGGGAAAATTTTGGAAACACTGTTCTATTTTGTGCGAATTTTTAAATGTTTTTAGTGACAATTTATATGATATTAACAGTGAGAAAAAAAATGAAAAATTCAAAAATCTAAAATTTAAAAACCGAATAACGAAAATCGAGAAATCGAAAAATCAAAAGATCAAGAAATCGTGGAGTCGAAAAGTCGAATAATTGAGAAATCGAAATAGGCCAAAATCAAAAAATCGAAAAGTTAAAAATTGAACAATTTATAAATTGAGAAATTGACAATCAGAGAAAAATAGGGAAATCGACAACAAAACGTTGAAAGTTGAAAAATTGGAAAAGCGGAAAAATCAAAAAACGGAAAAATTGAAAAAACTGGAAAAACTGAGAAACCGAAATAGGCCAAAATAAAAAATTGAAAAACTGATAAATCGAAAACTTGAGCAATCAAATCTCGATAAATCGGGAATGAAAAATTAACAAATCGAAAAATTGAAAAACTGAACATCTAAAACCAGGAAGTCGAAAAATCGAAAGATTAAGAAATATTGAAAAATTAAAATATCAAAAGATTGAAAAATCTAAAATTTGAAAATCCAAAAATTGAAAAATCGAAAAAGTAAAAAGGTAGACACATCGAAAATCCAGAAGTCAAAAATCGAAAAGTCGGAGAATCGAAATATTGAAAAATCCCAAAATTGAGATATCGAAAAATTGAAAAATGAAAGAAAAACTGAAAAATGGAAAACCTGAAAAATCCGAAAACTGAAATATCCAAAAACTGAGAACCTAAAAAGACGAAAAAATTCAGAAACGTCAAAATTTGAAAATTTAAAAAATATTGAGGAACTGAAAAATCTAATTTTAGATTTTCAGTTCCTCAATATTTAATTCTAAAAATCTAAAAATACAAAAATCCAAAATTCAGAAATCCAAAAATCTAAAAACCGAAAAATCCAAAAAATTGAAAAAACCGAAATTTAGAAAAATCCAGAAACTCTGGAAATTTTGGAAAATTCAAAAAGTCTGAAAATTTCGAAATTAAAAAATCTAAAACATAAAAAGAGAAAAATTGAAAAATCGAAAAAGTGAAATAATCAACACATCGAAAAATCCAGGAGTCAAAAATCGAAGAATCGAAATATTGAAAAATCCAAAAAGTCTGAAAATTTCGAAATTAAAAAATCTAAAACATAAAACAGAAAAATTGAAAAATCGAAAAAGTAAAATAATCAACACATCGAAAAATCCAGGAGTCAAAAATCGAAGAATCGAAATATTGAAAAATCCCAAAACTGAGATATCGAAAAATTGAAAAATGAAAGAAAAACTGAAAAATGAAAAACCTGAAAAGTCCGAAAACTGAAATATCCAGAAAACTGAGAACCTAAAAAGACGAAAAAATTCAGAAACGTCAAAATTTGAAAATTTAAAAAATATTGAGGAACTGAAAAATCTAAAATTCTAAAATCTAAAAATCCAAAAATCCAAAAATCAGAAATCCAAAAATCTAAAAACCGAAAAATCCAAAAAAATTGAAAAAACCGAAAATTTAGAAAAATCCAGAAAATCTGGAAATTTTGAAAAATTCAAAAAAATCTGGAAATTTAAAAAATTCCAAAAAATTTGGAAATTACAAAAATCCAAAAAATCTAGATATTTTGAAAATTCAAAAAATCCGGAAATTTTGAAAAATCCAAAAAGTCTGAAAATTTCGAAATTAAAAAATCTAAAATATAATAACAGAAAAATTGAAAAATCGAAAAAGTAAAATAATCAACACATCGAAAAATCCAGGAGTCAAAAATCGAAGAATCGAAATATTGAAAAATCCCAAAACTGAGATATCGAAAAACTGAAAAATGAAAGAAAAACTGAAAAATGGAAAACCTGAAAAATCCGAAAACTGAAATATCCAAAAACTAAGAACCAAAAAAGACGAAAAAATTCAGAAACGTCAAAATTTGTAAATTTCAAAAATATTAAGGAACTGAAAAATCTAAAATTCTAAAAATCTAAAAATACAAAAATCCAAAAATTCAGAAATCCAAAAATTTAAAAACCGAAAAATCCCAAAAAATTGAAAAAACCGAAAATTTAGAAAAATCCAAAAATCTGGAAATTTTGGAAAATTCAAAAAATCTGGAAATTTAAAAAATTCCAAAAAATTTGAAAATTACAAAAAATCCAAAAAATCGGGATATTTTGAAAATTCAAAAAAATCTGGAAATTTCGAAAATTCCAAAAAATTTGGAAATTTTGAAAATCCAAAAAGTCTGAAAATTTCGAAATAAAAATCTAAAATATAAAACAGAAACATTGAAAAATCGAAAAAGTAAAATAATCAACACATCGAAAAATCCAGGAGTCAAAAATCGAAGAATCAAAATATTGAAAAATCCCAAAACTGAGAACGAGATTGAAAAACAAAAATGAAAGAAAACTGAAAAATGGAAAACCTGAAAAATCGAAACTGAAATATCAAACAGAACAAAAAGACGAAAAATCAGAACTCAAAATTGTAATTTCAAAATATTAAGAACTGAAAAATCTAAAATTCTAAAATCTAAAAATACAAAAATCCAAAATTCAGAAATCAAAATTTAAAACCAAAAATCCCAAAAAATGAAAAACGAAAATTTAGAAAATCCAAAAAATCTGGAATTTTGGAAAATTCAAAAATTGGAATTAAAAAATTCAAAATTGAAAATTACAAAATCAAAAATCAGGATATTGAAATTCAAAAAATCTGGAAATTCGAAAATTCCAAAAATTGAAATTTTGAAAATCAAAGTCTGAAAATTGAAATTAAAAAATCTAATATAAACAGAAACATTGAAAATCGAAAAGTAAAATAATCAACATCGAAAAATCCAGGAGTCAAAAATCGAAGAATCAAAATATTGAAAAATCCCAAACTGAGATATCGAAAAACTGAAAAATGAAAGAAAAACTGAAAAATGGAAAACCTGAAAAATCCGAAAACTGAAATATCCAAAACTAAGAACCAAAAAAGACGAAAAAATTCAGAAACATCAAAATTTGTAAATTTAAAAAATATTGAGGAACTGAAAAATCTAAAATTCTAAAAATCTAAAAATCCAAAAAATCCAAAAATTCAGAAATCCAAAAATCTAAAAACCGAAAAATCCACAAAAAATTGAAAAAAACCGAAAATTTAGAAAAATCCAAAAAATCTGGAAATTTTGGAAAATTCAAAAAATCTGGAAATTTAAAAAATTCCAAAAAATTTGAAAATTACAAAAAATCCAAAAAATCAGGATATTTTGAAAATTCAAAAAAATCTGGAAATTTCGAAAATTCCAAAAAATTTGGAAATTTTGAAAAATCCAAAAAGTCTGAAAATTTCGAAATTAAAAATCTAATATATAAAAACAGAAACATTGAAAAATCGAAAAAGTAAAATAATCAACACATCGAAAAATCCAGGAGTCAAAATCGAAGAATCAAAATATTGAAAAATCCCAAAACTGAGATATCGAAAAACTGAAAAATGAAAGAAAAACTGAAAAATGGAAAACCTGAAAATCGAAAACTGAAATATCCAAAACTAAGAACCAAAAAGACGAAAAAATTCAGAAACATCAAATTTGTAATTTAAAAAATATTGAGGAACTGAAAATCTAAAATTCTAAAAATCTAAAATCAAAATCCAAAAATTCAGAAATCCAAAATCTAAAACCGAAAAATCCACAAAAAATTGAAAACCGAAAATTTAGAAAAATCCAACAAATCTGGAATTTTGGAAAATTAAAAAATCTGGAAATTTAAAAATTCCAAAAAATCTGGAAATTGTAAAAATACCAAGAACTGGAATTTTCAAAACAAAAAATCTGGAAATTTGAAAATTCAAAAAATCTGAAAAATTTGAAAAATTAAAACAATCTGGAAATTTTCAAAAACCAAAATCTGGAAATTTTTCAAATTCCAAAAAATCTGGAAATTTCGAAAATCCAAAAATCTAGAAATTTTTTGAACTTTAAAAAACAAAAAAATTAAAAATCGAAAAATTAAAGAATTGAAGAACACGAATATCGAAACCTCGAAAGTCAGAAATGGGAAATCAAAACATCGATTAATTGAAAATCGAAAAATTGCCAATTTATAAATGTCTAATTTGAAAAATTAAAAAATCGAAGATTGAAAAACGACATTGAAAAACAGAAAATCTAAACGGGAAGTCCAAAATCGATAGATTAAGAAATCAAAACATTCAAAACTTCGAAAACTTGAAGAACGAAATATCGAAGAACTGGAATGAAAATCGAGAAATCGAAAAATCTAAAATTTTAAATATTGAAAAATTAAAATATCGAAAAACTGAAAATCTAAAATTTAAAAATCGAATAATTGATAAAACGACAATGGAAAACAGAAAATCTAAAACCGGAAAGTCGAAAATCGAAAGATTAAGAAATCGAAACTTTTGAAAAAGTAAAATATGGAAGAGCTGAAATGAAAAATCCAGAATCGAAAATCTAAAATTTAATATTGAAAAATAATTAAAGTCAAAAATAGAAAAATCGAAGAACAGAAATATTGAAAATCCCAAAACTGAAATATCGAAACTGAAAATGAAAGAAAAACTGACGAATCGAAAAACTGAAAAATCCAAAACTGAATATCCAAAAACTGAGAATTAAAGAATCGAAAAATTGAGAAATCGAAAAATCAAAAATGAAGTCGAAATATCGAAACCTTAAAAATCGAAAAATTGAAAAATCAAAAACCTGAAAATCGTAGATCGAAAAATTGAATAATAAGTAAACTGAAAAATCCCAAAACTACATATATTAAAACAAAAAACCAAAAGGTGAGCCCGCCCACCCACGCTACCTCGATTGTCATGATTTTTTTTATTGGCCGTGAACCAAGAGGGTGGAGCTTAACTGCAAAATACTCATTTCTTTACAAGAAATTAAAAACACGTTTTTGAGTACCGTGTTATTCAAAGAATGCTATGTATATTAAGAAAAAAATAAAAAATATAAACCCCGCCCACCCACCCGATCTCAATTGTGATAATTTTTTTATTCTTAGAAACTCAAAACACGATACCCAAAATTTTAATTTCTCGTAGATAAACAAGGATTTTGCAATTAATCTCCGCCGTCTTGGCTCACGACGAATAAAGAAAAAATCATCACAATTGAGATAGGGCGGGTGGGCGGGGCTACATTTTGCATTTTTCCCTAATATGTGTAGACTTATTTCGAGAACAAGAAACTTAAAACATGGTCAAAATAGTACACTTTTGCAAAAAAATATGGATTTTGTAATAATGGGGCTGAGTCTAATTGCAAAATCGATATTTCCTTATACAAATTTTACATTTTAAATATGTTGTGAAGAGAAATCCACACATATGTATTAAAACAAAAAGCCAAAAACTGAGAAATTAAAAAATTGAAAAATTGAGAAATAAAGGGTTTATAAAAGTCAAATCTAGTGTCAATTTGTCGAAAGTAAAACGCGTCGTTAAAAATATTATGACATTTTTCGAGGACATTTTTTCTATTGTAAATAGTTAATTTTATTCCTAGTTAGAAACCAACACTGTCGCCAACTTCAGTCGAGTAAACTTGACCCTTCTCTATGTTCTCTGATCCCCGCTTCCCGACGCCACCAAATGTCACCTGTCACCCAAACAACAAACTCAAAAAGCGTCTCTGCAGCCCCCACGACCACAAACCGCCGCACACTGATGCCAAAACCCACCAAAAACCGTAATTCCGCTGCAACTTGCACCACCACAACCTCATAATCCGCCCTAACCTCACCTAACCTAAAATGTCGGTCGTGGTGGAAACCACCCTCGGCGACATCACCGTGGACTTGTACATCAAGCGCCGCCCCCGCGCCTGCCTCAACTTCCTCAAACTGTGCAAAATGAAGTACTACAACTACAGCCTCTTCCACACAGTCACCAGAGGCTTCATCGCGCAAACCGGCGACCCCACGGGCAGCCGCACCGGCGGCGAGTCCATCTTCGGCGTCATCGAAGGCCCCGTTAAACGCTACTTCGAGCCCGAAATCAACCCCAGAATCAAGCACACCACAATGGGTTTAATCTCGTTTGTAGGGAACGAAGACAACATGGTGGGGTCTCAGTTTTTTTTCACACTCGGGAGCGACCTGACGTACTTGGATGAAAAACATTGTGTGTTTGGGGAGGTGGTGGAAGGAGTGGACGTGCTGGAGGTGATCAATGAAGCTATCTGTGACACGGATGACCGGCCTTATCAGGATATAAGAATCACGCATACGGTGGTTCTGGATGACCCGCTGCCGGATCCAGAGGGATTGAGGGCCCCTTCGCGGTCGCCGTCACCGAGCGCGGAGCGGCTGCAAGGAGGCCGGATCGCGCCGGATGAAGAAATCGACGAGACTGCGGGAAAAACGGCGGAGGAAGTGTGTGAGATGATTGCCGACAGGGAGGCCAAAGCTAGAGCTACGATACTAGAGATGGTGGGGGATATTCCCGACGCGGAAATGGCGCCCCCCGAGAATGTTTTGTTCGTTTGTAAATTAAATCCAGTGACGAACGACGACGACTTGGAGATTATTTTCAGCAGGTTTGGCAAAATTAAGTCTTGCGAGGTGATCAGGGATAGAAAAACCGGGGACTCGTTACAGTACGCATTCGTCGAGTTCGAGGACCAGAAATCGTGCGAAGACGCCTATTTTAAGATGGATAATGTGTTGATTGATGATAGACGGATTCACGTGGATTTCAGCCAAAGTGTGTCCAAAGTCAAGTGGCTGGGGAAGGGGCGCGGGGTGCGAAATTACGGGGAAAAAGACGCCGATTTGGGTAGAGGGGAGTACCACAAGAATGGCGAACGAAAGAAAGTCGAGAAAAAAAAAGAACTCCGGAAGGAATACAAACGGGATAAAGACGACTACAGTAGAAGAAACAGGGATAGAAGACATGAGGATCGTGAAAGAGACAGATATAGGGCAAACCTTGACAGACACCGCGACAGGAAAAGAGACAGATCGAGGTCTCCTAAGTACAAAACAAGCGACTTAAAACGAAAGCCAGAACGAAGACAGAAAAAGCGCGACGTTTCACACTCCAGCGAGTCAGACAGAGAGAAAAAGTACAAATCGCACAAGGAGAAGACGAAGAAGAGCAAAAAACGGAAGGAAGACACGAGTTCGGAGAGCGAGCACGAGAAACGCAAAAAGAAGAAGTCGAAAAAAAGGAAAAAATACAATTCTGATAGCTCGTAATTTTTAATCTTGACTGTCAATTATGTAAATAAAGTTTATTGCTTTTAATCAAAGTTTTAATTAAAACGCCACTCACTCAGTCTTGGACGTGCTGAATTATTCATGTTTTTGTCGAAAGTGTCGCAAAATTAGAAAAAATTGATAAGAAATTAATAACCTGTCTCGAAGTGGCACAGCGCGAGAAAAAATTGATGGCCATTTTGATCGAGGTGACTGACCAATGGCGACGTGCATTTTACGACACGTGACAAAACGATTAGTCTGCATTGGTTATTCATCGATCAGTTACCCAATTACGTTCAGGTGTTTGATGTAATATTGGTTGCCTATCCCCTTGTTGTTTGTATTTAAGGGAACTTGCTAGACGAGGTATAACATTTTTTTGTTTTTTTGTATGAAAAAATGATTTTTATATAGATGTATCATACATCAAACTGCAGTTTTTTTCATACTCTAGAGCGCAGAGACCAGTTCAATCAACTAAAAAAATATGGCTGAGAAATATCGTAAAAAAGCACCATTTTATGTTTTCTTTTCAAGTTTTTTGAGTCATAACCATCATAGAATCGCTTGAAAATTCGCACATGGATAAAACATCACTTTTTACAGGGCGCGGAGTCATTAAATGTTTGTTAGTGGTACAATTTGTTTAAATAATAATGTGTTTATTAAAATCAAAATATACCACAAATTAATGCAAAATACGTCGAATAATTTTAACAAGAATATCAGAGGAAAATTAGTGATCCATTGGTTAGCAGAGTTTTTAACAAAAACTAACAATTATTGAAAAAAATGGGTATCAATTCGACAGAATTTGAGCAGTTAGTTCAGTACTTTGCCGATAGGAGAGCCACTAAAATTTACGGAAGCGACTTTCCAGGTAGAACCCTTATCGCCTGCTCTACCATAAGCTGATTGTTAGAGTTCTCGGCTGATTTTTCTAATTTATGGCAAGGAACTCAGTTTTATAACAAGCTGCCAGGACCGGCCGTAGTAATCTATTGTTAAGGAAATTAACTTTTACGCAATGAGGTACTATCATAAAACCGAATTAAAACTGGGGAACTATAATATTTTTACTCCACTCAGGATCCTGAATTAAATACACATGATTACTAAAAATTCATTGTAATATTATTGTTAATATATTTTTTGTTTTCTTAATTAATGAAACTAATAAACATATTTATAATAATAATAAAAAATATATAAAATACAGCTTTTGTTTAACACGTATAAGTATCTAAGTGTATCTATTACTTATCCCAGAAAGGAGGTGTTTTAAAAAAGCCCTACGCCCAGTAACTTCTCCCTTCATTGTTTACTCGAAAAAAGTGCTCGTATATGTTTTCATTTGCCGAGAGATCATTTTCAAAATATATTTATAATACAAAATATGTATGCGAGTCTTGGTGATGAAAAATGTACTCCTAATAAAATTATTAAAGTACATAAAAAAATAGAAACAAATTTTATTTATTTTAAAAAAATCTCTCGCAAAGACAGGTTTCTCTTTCTTCTTGAATCAATTATTTCGGGCAATAAAGCGCCAAAGCAAAATCTGCCAAGTTTATCTGCCATCTTTTTACATATTTTTCTTCGTCTTTATAAATTTTTTCTACATTTATTCCTTTGGGTGTCCATACAACAAAATAAACTTGTGAAATACCCGTAACAAGCATTTGTCCCTGGACTTGAAAGTAGTAATTATGATTTTTTTTTTAGTTTCAATTCTCTGTCTGTCAATGTACAAAATTTGATTTTTTTTTTCTAACAGCTTCTTCGGGAGACAAATCTTGCCATTTTGAAGGGCATTTAATTTCGACTAATGCACTCCTATCCTCTAGAACCCTGTCTGGACTAGCAGCCAAGTAAGGAAATTGTTTTGAAATAAAGACACACCGTTCAGTTTTTATATTTTTATTTATTTCAAAACACTTGACAGCTTTTTCCTCACTTTGCCGTCCATAGTATGTATAACTGTTACCTCTAAATGTACTGTACAACAGAGACTCCACAGTTTTAGCTATTGCTGTAGTCGTTCTAAGTTTGTAAATACGTCCAAAATTTGAAGCCGTAACCCTAATTTCTCTTTCTTTTGCCCAAATGTGCCTGTTGCCTAGTGTTTATTCAATTTGGTCTAAATTCAAAGATAATTTTCTCAAAAAAACCTCTTTGGCTGTCACAAATGTTTCTACATCCATGACAGGATTTTCTAAAAAATATTTAAACCATAATCGCAGTCGGAACCAGCATACGTAAATTTTTTTACGACATACTTTTTTACGAATATTTTATCTAAGACGAGCTTGTTTTATAGACGAACAATATTTTTTTGTTATTAAACCAAGACCGTTTTAATCACAATATATTTACTTATCCCCCCTAAAAAATTGATGACGTCACCTCAAAATTTTGCTGAATAAATCCTATCTAAATTGTATAAAATATGATGAGTCTCTTCTTGTGATTTATCATTCCATTCATGTTTTTTGGATTTGCATATACAGGATGACCCCAAAAATTAATGAATGCGTAAATTTATTTTATTGATTTAATCAGGAACTACAGAAATCAATGCTTTGAAATCTTGCAAATGTTTTATTTAAGGTTATAAAGAGCATAATAAATTTTTAATCAAAATATATTTGTTTATCCCCTCCAAAAAATTGATGACGTCAGCTCAAAAGTTTGCCGTATAATCCTATTTAAAGTTTACAAAATATGATGAGTCTCTTCTTGTAATTTATCATTCCATTCATATTTTTTGGATTCGGATATACAGGGTGACTCAAAAAATTCAATGATTGCGCAAATTTATTTTATTGATTTAATCAGGAACTAGAAAACCGAATGCTTTGAAATCTAATGTGAAAAAAAAAATAATAGGCATGCAGTCGTCACGTTTCCGATAGCGAGGGAAGTACTGTCTAAACTCTTCAGACCAATTTTTTTTATTTTCCCATTTTTTCCATTTCTCAATTTTTCAATGTTTCAGTTTGGGATTTTTTCACTGTTTCGATTCTTTAATTTTCCTTCCATTTTTAGGTTTTTCAATATTTCAGCTTTGGAATTTTGCAATATTTCGTTTCTTCAATTTTTCAGATTTTTGATATTGTGTTTTTCCGGTTTTTAAATTTTTAGATACTTTAATTTTTCAGTTTTTAAAGTTTTAGGTTTTTAGATTTCTCACTATCTCGACTTTTCGATTTTTCAGTTCCATGATTTTTCAATTTGTCGAATTTTTAAATTTTAGATTTTTTGTTCTCGATCATTCAATTTTCTGAGTTTTCAGGCTTAGATTTTTTTTGTTGTTCAATTCTTGGATTTTTAAAATTTTTGTTTTCTAAATTTTCCTATTTATCAACTTTACTGGGATTTCAATGTTTTGATTTTTTGATTGTTCAATTTCTCGATTTTTTGAATTTTTAATTTTTGATACGATTTTTTTTTTCAAAAATTTTCAGTTTTTCAATTTATTAACTTTACGATATTTCAGTTTTACGATTTTTAAATTTTTTTATTTTTCAGTTTTCAATTTTTCACGTTTCTAAATTTGTCGATTTTTCAATGTTTCGATTAACTGATTTTTTGATTTTCCCATTTCTCTATTTCTTGATTTTTCAATTCTTTCTTCAATTGTGATTTTTCAATTTTTCGATTTCTGGATTTTTCATTGTTTGAGTTTTGGATTTTTTCACTTTTCCGATTCTTTAATTTTCTTTCCATTTTTCAGTTTTTCAAGATTTCAGTTTTGAATTTTTTCACTTTTTCGATTTTTCAATTTTCCTTCCATTTTTCAGTTTTTCAGTATTTCAGTTCTGAGATTTTGCAATGTTCCGGTTCTTCAATTTTTCCATTTTTTTCAATTTTTCGATAGGTATTTTAATTTTTCAATTTATAAGTTCTAAATTTTCCGTTAATTTTATTGTTTTCCTTGATGTTTTGATTTCTCGATTATTCGATTTTTCAAGTTCTCGGTTTAGATTTTTTGGTTTTCCAATTCTTCGATTTTTAAATTGTTTAATTTTTAGATTGTTCAATTTCTCGATTCATAGATTTTTCAATTTTTCGGTTTACCGATTTTTTTCATTTAAAATGTTTCAATTTTTCAAGTATTAAGTTTTCGATTTTTCAATTTTGGTGTAATTTGAAAACGGTATTAATAATACATTTAGGCGAATAAAGTAATAGACGGGCTTGAGAAGCCTTGTTTCCTCTACAGTGTCAAAATTGTGTTTGAATAATATAATAAGGATGTTTTTATGACCCACGTCCGGTAGTCGTCTATTCCAGCGCATCAGGTAGATTAAAAGAAGAATTGCTGGTTGCGTTTAAGGCAACAAATGGCGCCCAATTCAAACTTGTCTCTCGTCTAGCGTCCCTTAAATTTACAGAAAAAATGTGTCCATCAAGCGCAGACACCCAGCCGGAAGAATTCGTCGCAGTCGTGCAAAAATGCATATTCCACCCCCGCAATAAAACCTCCCCCATTTGCAGGCAAATTCGTCCAATTCCCGGCGCCGAGTCTGTCTTAATTTTTCTTTTTTCGTCCTGACTCGGTATTAAAATGGGAAAGCGTGCGTGGTTTTTTCCCACTTCCCACCCCCGGGGCGATGCGTAGTAGACGTGCCGCCCACGTTAGCACCATTCAAACGTCGCTACTCGACCGGCCGGGTTTTCAGTAGTTTTCAGCGCTTCAGCCAGGACGGACGCGCTATGGAGCTTAGGTGGAGCATAAGATGGGCCACTCTGGCCTCATGTCTGGTGCTGACCCTCGCCATCCCTGCCTCCTTGGTCGAAGAGATTAAGGCCAGCGAGATGAGGGACAACAAAGGTAAGTAGGACGATTTCCCGAATATCGATACGGTTTTGTACTTTTTGGGATGACCTTGCGGGGTTGGAAGTCGATAATTGTAATAAATGTATCAAGGGGGACGGAATTTTTTTTTAATTAACTAGCGAAATTCTTCGTTGTTTCATACTCGAGTTTCACTAAATCGTAATAAATATGCTGAAGCAGGAGTACATCAAGGGTTCGGTCTGAAGCCTCTACACTTTTTATCATTCATAAGTGATCTCCCAAATCTGTTTTTAAGTGTCTTTATTATCCCTACACGATATTTCGAATTTTAAAGCTTGAAAAATTTAATTCGGGCGTCAATTTCACCTAAGTCGTAATAAATATGCAACCAAGAGAACACTATATTTTTATATGTATGTAATTTTTTTTGTATCGTCAAGTTGGTGTATTCAAATTCCAGCCTCATAAATGTCAAAAAACAAACAAACCAAAAATCCCCGAAAGCGCCCAGCAACAGGTCTGCAGCCAATCGATCCCGAATCTGTTGCATATTCCGAGTTTCATTACCCGACGTCCTACTAATGAATTGTTAAAGCACATAATGAATAAGCGGAGCCCAAAAAGTCGTAAATTTCCCCAAAGCCTCTCCAGATTTATTAGAGCGTGTCGGCTCGACCTTCAACCTCCCCCGTAAAAGCCACTTCAAAAGATAGAAAAGTAGATTCGATGTGAAAGCTTTTCGCTGTTGTCATTAGACGAGTGATTGAATTATCTCCTCGAGAGGTGGAAGATGGTGCTGTGACGACCACTCTTGCGATTAGTTTTATTAAGTAGACAGGCTTACCAACCGCTGATGTTTTTAAAGCGTTTGGTTATTGACGTTTTTGAAATGAGCTATTAGGGAGATAAGGTCGTTTGCCAACCACTCGAGATTATTTATATATTTTAAAAATAGAACCCCCTAAATCATGTCGGTATCGTAATTAAACAAAATATACTCATAATGGTCAATAAAGTGTTATCTTGTTGACACGACTGACAACGTAAAGTAATTAAAAGCACTTTGTTACAGTGAAAAGGGCGCAATTAAGCAACGGGGAAGAACACGATAGGGCAGATGTGCCCTATTTCAACAAACCAACAGCAATCAAAAGAGGTGAGTTCACTATTTGTTTTATCTGTGTTGGTAACGGTGCGTCCGGTCAGGCAATTATCGGCAATTTGCTTTCAATATAGATCGTAGAAAATAAACGACGTGATATAACTCGGCACGTGGTTGGCCGGATGCCGTTACGTAAATACACTGTATAATTAAAGTAACACAGCACCTGGGTTAATTAACCCTTTTGTTGGAAAACGTGCCAGTGTGAAGCGGGTTTAGTTACTAATAGTAATCACGCACACCTGCCAACTAAACAAAACCCACAAAACGGACTTTGGTGGAGGCGCCGGGAAAATACCAAACAAGTTTTTCGTGGTTGAAATGTCAAGGGTAACATAAATGTCAAGGTGAAGTCAATCAAGGAAACAAATTTTATTAACGACCCTCCCGTCGTCGTACTTCGGATGAAATTACTAATTGCTTGTTTGTCTTGATTTCACCCATTGTAAAACCGACTTTTTATATAACCTAATTTCACCCAATAAAACTAAACCCACTACTAACTTTTCTATTTAATAAACATTAAATTCCACCCACGACTTTATGCAGGAATATCATCCTTTTAGTAGCAGATAAAGGAGTTCGTAAAAGTTTTCCAATTTATAGGTTCGTGCTCGAGGGCTTAATTCCACCGCAACAAGTTTTTCTTAGTCGCTTTTTCGCCTCACCTTCGACTCCTTTTTTTTTTTGGTGGAAAATCTCGACGCAGCGTCGGTCATTAAGGTTTATGTAGCTTCCACTATGAGCCATAAAAGCGCCAATAAATGGGCCACAATAAAAGCAAAAGTGTCATTAATAACGGTTTTATTCGGTGTCTGCGGATTGTCTTCGTTCGGACGGGTTTGCGGGAGAGGAAATTGCGGAATTCCTGCTGCAGACTGGTGGGGGTTTTCCTGCTGGGGGTCACGGGCGTGTGTGAATTATGTAGTGCTTCAGTCGAGGGGGTTGGAGAAACCGAGCGACGTGATGTTATGGGGTTTTAGGATGAGTGGATTGGAGTGGAAGGTGTCTGGTGGGAGGTTTGCTTGGTGAGGTTAAGGGTGTAATCGGGTCTATCGGGGTGTTTTCTCGACGCTTCGTGACTGCTGGAGTACGAAAACATAGGTCTCTCGTTTTATTTAAATTCTCAATTTTTCGATATTCCAGTTTTGGGATTTTTTCGATTTTTCGGCTTTTCGATTTCTCAAGTTTTGAATTTTCCGATTTTTCGATGTCTGGATTTCTCATTTTTTCAGTATTTTGATTTATGGAATTTTAAATTTTTCGATATTTTAAATTTTAGATATTTGGATTTCTGGATTTTTCAATTTTTCTATTTAATTTTCCGAATTTTTTATTTTCAGATGTTTCGAATTCTCGATTTTCTGACTTTTGGACTCCTCGGTTTCAGGTTTTTCAATTTTGCAATTTTCCGGTTTTTAAAATTGTTGATATTTCGAGTTTTCGACTTGTCGGTTTTTCAATTTTTCTATTTTTGATGATTTAATTCTCGCATTTTTAAATTTTTTGATTCTTCAATTTCTCAAAATTTTAATTTCTCGATGTTACGGTTCTCCGATATCTCTATTTTTCAATTTTTCCAATTTTTTGATTTTTGAAATTTCTAATTTTTCGATCTTAAATTTGTCATTTTTTCGATTTTTTGATGTTTTTTAATTTCTTGATTTTTCCCTTTTTGGATATTTTAAATTTTAGATGTTTGAATTTCTCGCTTTCTAGATTTTTATTTCTCGATTCTTCAATTTTTCAAATTTTCAGTTTTGGGATTTTGCAATTTTTTGTATTTTTCAATTTCTCAGTTTTTATTTCTCACTTTCAGTTTTGGGATTTTTCGACTTTTCGACTTTTTAATTTTATAATTTTCCGATTTTTTGTTGTTTTTTTTTTCGTGTTTATCAATTTTTTTTATTTCTCAATTTCCCGATTATTTTAATTTCTCGGTATTTCTGTCATTAGATTTTTTCTGTTTTTTACATTTTTCGAATTTTAAATTTTCGACTTTCGGCTTCTCAATTTTTTGATTTTCAAAATTTTAAATTATTCGATCTTAAATTTTTCAATTTTTGGCTGCTCCAATTTCTCTATTTTTTAGTTTTCCGATATTTTAATTTGTCCATATTTTAAATTTTCGATTTTTGGAATTGTCAATTTTAATATTTTAGTTTTTTTTATTTTCGAATTTTCTAATTTTAGATTTTCCAATTTTTTGATGTTTCGAATTCAGATTTTTTTTAATTTTTCGACTTCTCGGTTTGAGTTTTTTCAGTTTTTCTATTTTTTTGATTGTTAAAATTTATGATTTGTCGACTTCTCCACTTCGATTTTGCAATTTTTTGATCTTTTGATTCTCGCACTTTTAAATTTTTTGATTCTTCAAGGTTTCAGTTCTCCGATTTTTCTGTTTTTCAATTTTTTTATTTTTCGGTTGCGGGTTTATCACTTTTTTAATTTTTCAGTTTCTCGATATTTTAATTTTTCGATGGTTCCGTTCTTCGGTTTTACTGTTTTTCAATTTTTCGAATTTTGAAATTTGGACTTCCAATTTCTCGATTTTTCAATTTTTTGATTTTTGAAATTTTAGATTTCTCGACTTTTTGATTCCCCAATTTTTCAGTTTTTCGATCTCTCCATTTTTCGATGTTTCAGTTCTAGGATTTTTCGGTTCTTCGATTTTTTTACTTTTCGATTTTTCGATTTTTCAATATTTTGAATTTTTAAATTTTCGACTTTGATTTTTCAATATCTGGATTTCTCAATTTTTAAATTTTTCGATTCTTCAATGGCTTCGATATTTTAATTTCTCGATGTTTCAGTTCTCCGATTTATCTGTTTTTCAATTTTTCGAATTTTTAGATTTTCGACATTCGATTTTTCGATTCAGTTTTTTGATTTTTGAAATTTTAAATTTTCCGAACTTAAATTTTTGCATGTTGTCCATCTTTTGATGTTTCAATTTCTCGATTTTTCTCTTTTTCGATATTTTAAGTTTTCATTATTTTAAATTTTAAATTTTTCAATTTCTCGATTTCCCAATTTTTATTTCTCGATTTTTCAATTTTTCGAGATCTTAATTTTTCGATTTTTCATTTTTTAATTTTCCGATTTTTTGATGTTTCGGTTTGTGGTTTTATAATTTTTTTTATTTTTCTGTCCTTCGATTTTACTGTTTTTCAATTGTTCGAATTTTTATTTTTCAACCTTTTGATTTCCCAATTTTTCGATGTTTCATTTTTGGGTTTTTTTGGTTCTTGGATTTTTGAATTTCCGACTTTGATTTTTCAACATCCGGATTTCTCGGTTTTTCAGCATTTTGATTTTCGAAATTTTAAATTTTTCATCTTAAATTAGTCAATTGTTCGATCTTTTGATGTTTCAATTCCTCAATTGTTCTCTTTTTCGATGTTTTATTTTAGATTTTTCGATTTTTCAATTTTCCGATATTTCAGTTTACGATTTTTTCAATTTTTCGATTCTTCAATTTTTCAGTTTTTATCGCTCCTAAAATTTCAATTTTTCGATTTCTCGATTAATCGACTTCTAGACCTTCGATTTTTCGATTTTTGATGTTCCCATTTCAAATTTCTCGAATTTTCAGTTTTTCAATTCTTGAATTTTTCAATTTTTCGATTTTTCGTTATTTCATTTTCGGGATTTTTTGATTTTTTGACTTTTCGACCTTTCGATTTCTCGATTTTTCAATGTTTCGAATTTTTAAATTTTCGACTTTCCATTTTTCGATGTCTGGATTTTTAGATTTTTCAGTATTTTGATTTATGGAATTTGAAATTTTTCGATGTTAAATTTTTCAATTTTTAATTTTTGACTTTTCGACCTTTCGATTTCTCGATTTTTCAATGTTTCGAATTTTTAAATTTTCGACTTTCCATTTTTCGATGTCTGGATTTTTAGATTTTTCAGTATTTTGATTTATGGAATTTGAAATTTTTCGATATTTTAAATTTTAAGTTTTTTGATTTCTGGATTTTCCAGTTTTTCAATTTTTCTATTTATTTAATTTTTGATTTTTTTTTTAATTTTAAATATTCCAATTTTTTAATGTTTCCAATTCATGATCTTTTGATTTTTCGACTTCTCGGTTTTAAATTTTTCAGTTTTTCAATGTTTTGATTTTTTAAATTTTTTAATTTTCGATTTTCTGATTTCCCAGTTTTTTCAGTTTTTTGATTCTTCAATTTGTCGATGTTTCAATTCTCCGATTTTTGTGTTTTTCGATTTTTAGATTTCTGATTTCTGAATTTTTCAGTTTTTTGGATTTTTGCTAACTTAGATTTTTCAATATTTTGATTTTCAATTTGTCGATTTTTCTCTTTTTCGAAATTTTAAATTTTAGATTTGTGATTTCTCAATTTTCCGATATTTCAGATTTACGATTTTTCAATCTTTCGCTTTGTCGCTCTTAAAATTTCGATTTTTCGACTAATCGACTTTTAGAGTTTCGATTTTTCGATGTTTCCATTTCCCGATTGCTCTATTTTCAGTTTTTCGATCCTTCAATGTTTCAATTTTTCATTTTTTCAGTTTTTTATTATTTCAATTTTTTGATTTTTCAAATTTTTCATTTCTGGGTTCGGATTTTTTTCTTCTTTCATTCCTAAATGTTTTAATTTCTTGACATTTCAGTCCTTCGTTATTTCTGTTTTTTCAATACTTCAATTTTTCAGTTTTTAATTTTTCAATTTTTTGATTTTTAAAATTTTCGATTTTTTGACTTCGATCTCTCGATTTTTCAAATTTTCGATATCCCGATTTATTGATTTCTCAATTTTTTTACTTATGAAATTATAGATTTTTCGATGTTAAATTTCTCAATTTTTCAATTTTTTGATTTTTCAAATTTTCGATTTTTTGATTTCTAGGTTTGTAAATTTTTTGATTCTTTAATTTTTGAATATTTTGATTTCTCGATATTTCAGTTCTTCGATTTTTCCGTTTTTCAATTTCGATTTCTCGATTTTTCGATCTTAAATTTTTCAATTTTTCGATGTTTCAATTTCTCGATTTTTCAATTTTTCTGTCTCAATTTATTGAAATTTGGAAGTTTCAATCTACAAATTATTCGATTTTTCGGTTTTCCGATTTTTCCGCTTTTCGAGTTTAAAATTTTTGGATTTTCCAATTTTTCGACATTTCAGTTTTGGTATTTTTCATTTCATCTATCTTTCGATTTAATTTCGATTTTATAAATTTAAGAGTTTTCGATTATTCGATTTCTCGTTTTTTAAATTTTGTTTTTTCGGTTTCAACTTTTCGATTCCTTAAATTTTATGTTTTTCAATTTTTCGATTTTACGACTTTTTGATATTTCGATTTCCAGGTCTTTAAATTTTTTAATATTCCAGTTTTTCACTTTTTCGATTTCCGATTTCCCGACATCTCGGATTTTCCATTTTTTAAATTTTTTGACTTTTCGATTTCGATTTTTTAAATTTTGGATTTTTCATTTCCTTGATTTGTTTTTTTTTGATATTTCAATTTTTCGATATCTCGATTTGTGTTTTTTTCAATTTGTTTTACTTATGAAATTATAGATTTTTCGATGGTAAATTTTTCAATTTTTCGATTTTTTGATGTTCAATTTCTCAATTTTTCAATTTTTCTGTGTCTGAATTTATTCGATTTTTCGATTTCTCGATTTTTCAAATTTTCGATTCTTTAATTTTTCAATATTTTGATTTCTCGATATTTCAGTTCTTCGATTTTTCTGTTTTTCAATTTTTACGTTTTCGACTTTCGATTTCTCGATTTTTCGGTATTTTGATTTTTGAAATTATAGATTTTTCGATCTTAAATTTTTCAATTTTTCGATGTTTCAATTTCTCGATTTTTCAATTTTTCTGTCTCAATTTATCGAGATTTGGATGTTTCAATCTACAAATTGTTCGATTTTTCGGTTTTCCGATTTTTCCGCTTTTCGAGTTTAAAATTTTTTGATTTTCCAATTTTTCGATAGTTCGATTTTTCAGTTTTTCGACATTTCAGTTTTGGTATTTTTCAATTTATCTATTTTTCGATTTAATTTCGATTTTATAAATTGAAGAGTTTTCGATTATTCGATTTCTCGTTTTTTTAAATTTTGTTTTTCAGTTTCAACTTTTCGATTCCTTAAATTTTATGTTTTTTAATTTTTCGATTTTACGAGTTTTTGACTTTCCGATTTCGATTTTTTAAATTTTGGATTTTTTATTTCCTCGATTTGCGGTTTTTTGATTTTTCAATTTTTTTATTTCTTAAATTTTACATTTTTCGATTTTTCAATTTTTCGAAATCTCGATTTTTCAATTTTTTGGATTTCTCATGTCATGATTTCTGTATGTCAGTTTTGGAAATTTTTCAATTTTTGGATGTTTTGACTGCTCGATCTTTCGATTTTTCGACTTTCCAGGTTTCGATTTTTAAATTTTGATATATCAATTTTTCGGTTTTTCGAAAAGCAAAAAAATCGCAAAAAAGTTGTATTAATTAAAATAAAAAAACGAATACCTCAAGGGTCCAAGTTGAAGCCGCGCCACTTTTTAATATTCATAAGTGATCTCCACCAAGTAACTATAACCCTTAGGAACCCATTAAACTCGTTGTTCCAGGGACCAACAACCTAAAGAACCCCACCCCCGACCAACAGACCCTCAGCGAATGGGAACAGGAGCAGAGCATGTACCAGAACCCCGACAGCCTCGCCAACATCCAGTCCAGCCTCTACAACAGCGACACCCCCTACGACGACAAGTCCATCTCCGAGTACGAAAAGGGCTTCCACTACGGCACCAACAAAGACAAGCTCGACGAAGCCCTCGAGAACGCCGTCCTCAAGTCCGAACTCTACGGCGACCCATCCCCCTTGAATCAATACCGGTACTACAACGGCGAGGACCGTCGTCGGAGAAGGCGTCGGGACGCCCGGAAGATCAGGTACGTGCGGTAGCAACAGGTAAGAGCGGCGCCTGGATCGATAGGGTTTGCGTCACTGTCGCTACAACAAGTGCTATCGATCGGGGGCGGCGCACTCCGCCCGATTGGGCGGCTTTTTAATTAGGCAAATGGGGGGTCGCAGGCTGGACGGGCGCTTCAAGCGCGACATCGACCTCACCCCCGAGGAGATCCTCACCATCCTGACCCTGTACGAGAACGAGCGCCAGAGCGGCTACCGGCCGTGGCCGATGGAGGGCGAGCCCCAGGCCGACGAGATCGAGGAGGAGGAGAACTGGATGGACGCGCCCGTGTACCCGCACGCCACCGGCCACAACGACGTAGCTTCCGGATACATGTACGACGAGAAGGCGTTCGAGAAGCGCGGCCGATGGGGCGGCTTCGCCGACGCGAGGAAGAAGAGGTTCATGGTGGCGAAGAAGAGGAACGACCCGACCAGGGAGCTGCGGTATTTGAACGGGCCCAACAAGAACGACTACTACACGCTGTCGCAGCTCTTGAGCAACCAGCGCGAGCCGAACGTACCGTTGTACCATCGGCTAGTTTTGTAAGTTAGGGTAAACGAGCTCATATCGCGTTTTTGAATCGTTTAAAGTCTATCTGTGTTACTAGTTTATTGATGTTTGTATGTTTTATGGGATTGTAACTTCAAAGTCAGTCAGTATAACGTTTACGTATTTATTGAATGTTGTATAACGTAATATTAAATAAATTGTGCATACTGATGTGGTATTTGAGTTTCATTTGGGGGTGGGGGCGGAAAATGGTCAATAAAATCGAAGAGTGGATTTTTATTGGAGGAGAGTGTGATCAATCATTTTAACGACTACTCTTTTAATATTGTTCCGTCTTATCAAGGTAAGTACTAGCCCCACCCACCCGCCCTTTGTTTTCTTAGAAGCTATGTCATTGGCCAAAATCAGTTTTATCTTAGCAAATGCTAGCCCCGCCCACCCGCCCTCTATGTTTTTAGAAGATATGTCATTTGCCAAGATCAGTCTTATCTTAGCAAGTTCTAGCCCCGCCTAAGATAGATCTTTCATTAAGATTACATAAAACCAATCATTGAAATGGAGACGGGGTGGGTGGGCCAAACTAATTATACTCTGAGTGTTAGTGGAAACTAATAGAATCTGAAAATCGAAAAAAGTAAAAAAATTGGTCTAAAGAGTTTAGACAGTACTTCCCTCGCTCTCGGAAACTTGACGAGTGCATGCCTATTGTGTTTTTTTTTCTCATTACATTTTTGTAGTGGGAATTTAAAAAAAAATTGTGATGACGTCATCAACATTTTTGCAAGGACACGTATATCAGTTGGGATAGATGTAGTGTAATACCAAGAATAAAATTATTGTATTCCCAAATTTTCGGGAAAATGAATCGGGTCGTTTTGAATATTGATTTGTTATAATCAATAAAATAACGAAACAATTTATTCACGTATACGGCGTCGGTGTGTAATATCTAGAGAGCGGATTTCTGTCGGGCTAGGCAAGGCCAAACTCGGTACGGCTCGTACGGGATGCGAATTCATTGCGGTTGCGGACTGCACTTCGTTTATTTGAGATTAGAATAACGCTGTTTCGTTGCACTCTGCTGTTAATTCCCGTTCTCATTAACTTAGCCGTTTGATTAATAAATCGTAAATTATATTTATGGAATTAATACCGATTAAACGTGACGTAGCCCGACAAAAATCCGCTGTCTGGTAATATGAAAGGCAACTGAAAATCGTTTATGTATAAACATTCTTAATTTAAGATGACAAGCGTAACAGCATACGTGAGAGTCAAACAGAGAAACTGTAAACAAAACGACCATCGGTTTTATTGCTTCGACTTCTGCTTATTATATAAAACATTGGGTTTTATTTTAATTCTTGACGGTGAAATTCACAATTGGTTGATTATAAACAAGTCTATTTCACATTCGCGGAACCAAGTCAGCGCATAAAACAAATGCAGGTCTGTAATGTTAAAGTCGATGTAAATAAGCGTGCTACCCTTATGTTTCAACCGAGTTTTTCCTTAAACAAATTTTGTGTCTACCAAATTGGGTTGGTTGGGGTGTAATACTAATAATAAGTGTTGCCTTTAATTTAATCAATAAAATAAATTGACTTCATTAATTTTTTTGAACCACCTCATAAGAAAATCAAAAAAATATGAATGGAATGATAAATCACAAGTACAAACTCATCATATTTTTTGCATTTTAGATAGGATTTATTCAGCAAAATTTAAGGGTGACGTCATCAATTTTTTTAGGAGGGATGAACAAATACATTTTGAACAAAAGTTTACCATGCTTATAATAACTTTAAAATATTCCCAAGATTTCAAAGCATTCGGTTTTGTAATTCCTGATTAAATCGATAAAATAAATTCACGCCTTCATTAATTTTTTTGAGTCACCCTGCATATGCAAATCCAAAAATATGAATGGAATGATAAATCACAAGTACAGACTCATCATATTTTGTACATTTTAGATACGATTTATTCGGCAAACTTTTGAGCTGACGTCATCAGTTTTTTGTAGAAGATAACCAAATATATTTTGACTAAAAATTTATTATGCTCTTTAACCTTAAAACATCTGCAAGATTTCAAAGCATTCGGTTATGTAGTTCCTGATTAAATCAATAAAATAAATTTACGCATTCATTTAATTTTTTTGAGTCACCCTGTATATGCAAATCGAAAAAATTTGAATGGAATGATAAATCACAAGAAGAGACTCACCATATTTTGTACATTTTAGATAGGATTTATTCAGCAAAATTTTGTGGTGACGTCATAAATTTTTTAGGGGGGACGACCAAATACATTTTGATCAAAAATTTACCATGCTTATGATAATTTTAAAATATCTTCAAGATTTCGAAGCATTCGGTTTTGTAGTTCCTGAGTAAATCAGTAAAATAAATTTACGCTTTCATTTATTTTTTTGAATCACCCTGTATATGCAAATCCAAAAAATATGAATGGAGTGATAGATCACAAGTACAGACTGATCATATTTTGTACATTTTAGATATGATTTATTCGACAAATTTTCGAGCTGACGTCATCAAGTTTTTGAAGGGGATAAGCAAATATATTTTGACTAAACATTTATTATGCTCTTTATAACCTTAAAACATCTGCAAGATGTCAGAGCATTCCCTTTTGTAGTTCCTGATTAAATCAATAAAATATATTTACGCATTCATTAATTTTTTTGAGTCACCCTGTATATGCAAATCCAAAAAATATGAATGGAGTGATAAATTACAAGTACAGACTCATCATATTTTGTACAGTTTAGATAGGATTTATTCGGCAAACTTTCGAGCTGACGTCATCAATTTTTTGGAGGGGATAAGCAAATATATTTTGACTAAACATTTATTATGCTCTTTATAACCTTAAAACATCTGCAAGATTTCAAAGCATTCGGTTTTGTAGTTTCTGAGTAAATCAGTAAAATAAATTTACGCATTCATTAATTTTTTTGAGTCACCCTGTATATGCAAATCCAAAAAATATGAATGGAGTGATAGATCACAAGTACAGACTCATCATATTTTGTACATTTTAGATATGATTTATTCCACAAACTTTTGAGCTGACGTCATCAAGTTTTTGGAGGGGATAAGCAAATATTTTTTGACTAAAGATTTATGATGCTCTTTATAGCCTTAAAACATCTGCAACATTTCAAAGCATTCTGGTTAGCAGATTAAAAATTAAATTTCAAAATGTTGTTTTATAATTTTGATTTTTTTTCCAAAAATCTGGACGTTTCGGGTGAAAAGTCAATTCAGAGTTGTAAACTACATGTGTAGGACTATGTTATTTTATAGAATTGAAAACCCATTAACTATGTACAATTTTGAAGTGACGTCATCGCATTAGTGGTGGGGATGATTAGACAAATTTTGGTTAGCGTTCTACCATCTACATGATATTCTTAATATAAGTACAAAATTTCACAACAATCGGTCGAGTACTTTCGGAGATTATCTGTCTAATAAAAATCCGGGACGGCAGACGGACACACGGACAGACGGACGGACAGACGGACAGACGGACAGACAGACGGAAATGGGAGACCTATTTCTTCGTCTTCTAGGGGTCATGAAAGATCGAGAAAACGTAAAAGTAGAGAGTCGGCCGACGGACTCGATTACAATACTTCCTTTGCTTACGCTCGGGAAGTAAAAACTAAGTTGTGTGGTTCGTCTTGAAAACAGAACACTCTGTATACTTGAAAATAATTTTAGTATATGAATTCCTTTTTCTTTTTCTGATAATTACTGAGATACTTCTTGTCAAAATATAAATCAATTCTCATTGTACAGTGGATAAAATAAGTCAGTGAATGGAGAAAGAAAGTAGGCGGAGCTGACTGGCTTTTTTCCACAGTCTTAGAAATAAGCAGTAGCCCCGCTCACCCACCCCTCTTCATTCTGGTGACTACACTTTTAATATTGTTCCGTCTTATCACAACAAGTGTTAGCCCCGCCCACCCGCCCTCTATTTTTTCAGAGGATATGTGATTTGCCAAGATCAGTATTATCTTAACAAGTTCTAGCCCCGCCTATTCGCGCTCTTCTCACTCTAACAACTGATTTTGTTTCTGTTCAGTATAAGACAGATTATATAAAACCAATCACTGAAATGGAGGTGGGGTGGCTGGGCGGGGCAAATTATATACTGAGTGTAGTGGAAACTAATAGAATCTGAGATCCGAAAAAAACAAAGTTGTGTGGTTCGTCTTGAAAACAACACTCTGTATAGTTGAATATAATTTTACTATATGGTCTTCAAACTATTCTTTTTTCTCTATCTGATAATTACTGAGATACCTCTCGTCAAAAAATAATTCAATTCTCATTTTACAGCAGATAAAATAAGTCAGTGAAATGGAGAAAGGAAGTGGGTGGAGCTGACTATAGCGTTTTTCGACAAAGTCATTCAAGCAAGCAGTAGCCCCGCCCACGCACCCCCACTTCATTCTAGTGACTACTCTTTTAAAATTGTTCCGTCTTATCTTAACAAGTACTAAGCCCGCCCATCTGCCCTTTATTTTCTTAGAAGATATGTCATTGGCCAAAATCTGTTTTATCTTAGCAAGTGCTAGCCCCGCCCACCCGCCCACTATTTTTTCAGATGGTATGTGATTTGCCAAGATCAGTCTTATCTTAGCAAGTTCTAGCCCCGCCTAAGATAGATTTTTCATTAAGATTACATAAAACCAATCATTGAAATGGAGACGGGGTGGGTGGGCGGAACTAATTATACTCTGAGTGTTAGTGGAAACTAATAGAATCTGAAACCCGAAAGAAGTAAAAAAAATCGTTACTTTCTTTGTTATACCATTTGCTACACGATTTATTTCTTCTTTCAGAATGTATAAAATAATATATTAGTATTCAATTTGAAAAAAACTAAGTTGTGTGGTTCGCCTTGAAAGCAGAACACTCTGTATACTTGAAAATAATTTTAGTATATGAATTCCTTTTTCTTTTTCTGATAATTACTGAGATACTTCTTGTCAAAATATAAATCAATTTTCATTGTACAGTGGATAAAAATAAGTCAGTGAATGGAGAAAGAAAGTAGGGCGGAGCTGACTTTGGCTTTTTTCCAGTCTTAAAATAAGCAGTAGCCCCGCCCACCCACCCCCTCTTCATTCTGGTGACTACACTTTTAATATTGTTCCGTCTTATCTAACAAGTGCTAGCCCCGCCCACCCGCCCTCTATTTTTTCAGAGATATGTGATTTGCCAAGATCAGTCTTTCTTATAAGATCTAGCTCCGCCTATCGCGCCTTTTCACTCTACAACTGATTTTATTTCTGTTCAGTTTTAAGATAGATTATATAAAACCAATCACTGAAATGGAGGTGGGTGGGTGGGCGGGGCAAATTATATACTGAGTGGTAATAGAATCTGAGAACCAAAAAAAAACAAAGTGTGTGGTTGCCTTGAAAACGAACACTCTGTTAGTTGAATATAATTCTACTATATGGTCTTCAAAACTATTCTTTTTTTCTCTTTCTGATAATTACTGGGATACTTCTCGTCAAAAAATAATTCAATTTTTTAGATTTCTGGATTTCTCGGTTTTTCAGTTTTTTTTTTTTGCTATCTTAGATGTTTCGATCTTTGATGTTTCAATTTCTCAATTTTTCTCTTTTTTGATATTTTATTTTTATATTTTCTGGATTTTTCAATTTTCCGGTATTTCAGTTCCACGTTTTTCAATTTTTCGATTCGCAGTTTTTCAATTTTTGTCGCTCTTAAAATTTCAATTTTCGATTTCTGGATTAATCGACTTTTAGGACTTTCGATTTTTTGATGTTCCCATTTCCAGATTTCCAATTTTTTCAGTTTTTCAATCCTTCAATTTTTTTGACTTTTTAAAGTTTCGGATTTTTGACTTTTCAATTTTTTTTCATTCTCGATTTTTCAGTATTTTGATTTATGAAATTTTAAATTTTTCGATGTTAAATTTTTTCAATTTTTGATTTTTGTTGTTTCAATTTTCCGACTTTTAAATTTTTTCGATATTTTGATTTTTAGATTTTTGGATTTCTGATTTTCAGTTTTTCAATTTCTCTATTTATTTCATTTTTTCGATTTTTTTTTTATTTTAGATATTCCAGTTTTTTAAAGTTTCGAATTTTTCAGTCTTTCTTCGACATTTGAATTTTTAAGTTTTCGAATTTTTCAATGTTTTGATTTCTTAATCTTTGATTTTTCGACTTCTCGGTTTTAGATTTTTTCAATTTTTCGATTTTTAAATTTCATGATTTTTTGATTCCGCATTTTTAAATGTTTTTAATTCATCAATTTTCTCGATGTTTTATTCTCCCATTTTTTTTTTTTTCATTTTTCAATTTTTAAATTTTACTTTCGATTTTTCGATTCCTGGTTTCTGGATTTTCTCGATTTTTCCAGTTTTTTTAATTTTGTGCAAACTCAATTTTTCGATCTTTTGATATTTCAATTTCTCGATTTTTTCTTTTTCACTATTTTAAATTTTAGATTTATTGTTTTCTCAATTTTCCGATATTTCAGTTTTACGATTTTTTAGTTTTTCAATCCTTCAATTTTTCATTTTTTCAGTTTTTGATTTTTCACTTTTTATTTCAATTTTTTGATTTTTCAAATTTTCGATTTTTTGATTTTGATGAATTTTTTTATTCTTCAATTCTTAAATTTCTTGATATTTCAGTCCTTCGATTTGTTTGTTTTTCAATTTTTCGAATTTTTGAAGTTTTCGACTTTCGAATTTTTTCGATTTCTCAAGTCATCGAGATTTCTATGTTTCAGTTTACAATTGTTCGATTTGTCGGTTTTCCGATTTTTCGGCTTTTTGGGTTTTAAATTTTCTGTATAGTTGAATATAATTTTAGATATGGTCCTCAAATAATTCTTTTTTCTCTTTCTGATAATTACTAATATACCTCTCGTCAAAAAATAATTCAATTCTCATTTTACAGCAGATAAAATAAGTCAGTGAAATGGAGAAAGGAAATGGGCGGAGCTGACTATAACTTTCTTCTACAAAGTCTTACAAGCAAGCAGTAGCCCCGCCCACGCACCCCCACTGCATTCTAGTGACTAGTCTTTTAATATTGTTCCGTCTTATCTTAACAAGTGCTAGCCCCGCCCATCTGCCTTCTATTTTTTCAGAGGATATGTGATTTGCCAAAATCAGTTCTGTCATAGCAAATAATAGCCCCGCCCACCCTCCCTCTCTTTTTTTTAGAGGATATGTCATCTTAGCAAGTTCTAATTTTATTTCTGTTCAGTATAAGATACATCTTTCAGTTAGATTACATAAAACCAATCCCGGAAACGGAAGCCGGGTGGGTGGGCGGGCTAATTACATTCTGAATGGTAGCGGAAACCAATAGAATTTAAGATCCGAAAAAAAAAGATAATCATAACATTCTTTATTATATTATTTGCTATAAGATTTATTTCTTATTTAAGAATATATAAAAATATAATATATTAAAATACTTCGAGTATTCCGTTTGAAAAAAACTAAGTTGTGTGATTCGCCTTGAAATTAGAACACTCTGTGACTACTCTTAATGTTGTTCAGTCCTATCTTGGCAAGTTTTAGCCCCGCCCACCCACCCTTTTTTTCTCTAAGGATATATCATTTACCAAAGTCAATCTTGTCTTAACAAGTACTAATAAATTTCAGATTTGTAACCGGCGGAAGATTATCTACAATTTGACACCAATTTTCGGTCGATTGAATAAATTTTAAGCATTTTTTGGAAAATTTTTGAAAATGTTGAAATCACATTTCAGGTTTATTGCAACAGATAGCATAACGGCGATTTCGGATTTGTAACTGGGAAAAGATTATCTACAATTTGACTCCAATTTTCGGTCGATTGAACAACATTTAACCATTTTTTTGGAAATTTTTTGAAAATATTGAATTTACTTTTCGTGTTTATTGCAATAGAGATCATAACGGCGACTTCAGATTTGTAACTGGAGGAAAATTATCTACAATTTGACTCCAATTTTCGGTCGATTGAACCAATTTTTTCCATTTTTTTGGAAAATTTTTGGAAATATTGATTACACTTTTCGTGTTTATTGGAACAGATATCGTGACGGCGATTTCGGATTTGTAATTGGGGGAAAATTATCCACAATTTGACTCCAATTTTCGATCAAATGAAACAATTTTAAGCATTTTTTTGGAAATTTTTTGAAAATTTTGAATTCACTTTTCGTGTTTATTGAAACAGCTAAAACGACGGGGATTTCGGATTTGTAATTGAGGGAAGATTATCTACAATTTGACACCAATTTTCAGTCAATTCAACAAATTTGAAGCATTTTTTTGGAAAATTTTTGAAAATATTGAATTTACTTTTCGTGTTTATTGCAACAGAGATCATAACGGCGATTTCAGATTGGTAACTGGCGGAAGATTATCTACAATTTGACTCCAACTGTTGGTCGATTGAACCAATTTTAACCATTTTTTTGGAAAATTTTTGAAAACTTTGAATTGACTTTTTATGTTTGTTGCAACAGATATCATAACGGCGATTTCGAATTTGTAACTGGGGGAAGTTTATCTACAACTTGACACCAATTTTCAGTCAATTGAACAAATTTTAAGGATTTTTTTTTGGAAAATTTTTGGAAATTTTGATTACACTTTTCATATTTATAGGATATCGTGACGGCGATTTCGGATTTGTAATTGGCGTAAGATTATCTACATTTGGTACAAATTTTCAGTAGATTGAGCCAATTTTACCATTTTTTTGGAAAATTTTTAAAAATTTTGAATTCACTTTTCGTGTTTATTGCAGCAGCTATCACGACGGGGATTTCGGATTTGTAATTGGGGGAAGATTATCTACAATTTGGCACCAACTTTCGGTCGATTGAACCAATTTTGAGCATTTTTTTGGAAAATTTTTGAAAATTTTGAATTCACTTTTAGTGTTTATTGCAACAGATATCATGACGGCGATTTCAGGTTTGTAACTGGCCAAAGATTATCTACAATTTGACTCCAACTGTTGGTCGATTGAACAAATTTTAACCATTTTTTTGGAAAATTCTTGAAAATTTTGAATTCACTTTTCATGTTTATTACAACAGATATCGTGTCGGCGATTTCCGATTTGTAATTGGGGGAAAATTATCTACAATTAGATTCCAATTTTCAGTCAATTGAAAAACTTTAAGCATTTTTTTGGAAAATTTTTGAAAATTTTGAACCCACTTGTCGTGTTTATTGCAAGAGATATCGTAACGGCGATTTCAGAATTGTAAATAGGGGAAGTTCATCTACAATTTGACACCAACTTTCGGTAGATTGAACCAATTTTGAGCATTTTTTTGGAAATTTTTTGAAAATTTTAACATACTCACTTGTCGTGTTTATTGCAACAGACATCGTAACGGCGATTTCAGATTTGTAAATGAAGAAAAATTATCTGCAATTTAACACCCACTTTCGGTCGATTGAACCAATTTGAGCATTTTTTTGGAAAAATTTTGAAAATCTTGAACCCACTTGTCGTGTTTATTGCAAGAGATATCGTAACGGCGATTTCAGATTTGTAAATGGGGGAAGATTATCTACAATTTGACACCAACTTTCGGTCGATTGAACCAATTTTACGCATTTTTCTTGAAAATTTTTGAAAATTTTGAATTGACTTTTTGGGTTTACTGCAACAGATAACATGACAGCGAATTTGTAATTGGGGGAAGGTTATCTACAATTTGACACCAACTTTCGGTCGATTGAACCAATTTTGAGCATTTTTTTGGAAAATTTTTGAAAATTTTGAACCCGCTTGTCGTGTTTATTGCAACAGACTTTGTAACGGCGATTTCAGATTTGTAAATGGGGGACGATTATCTACAATTTGACACCAACTTTCGGTCGATTGAACCAATTTTACGCATTTTTTTGGAAAATTTTTGAAAATTTTGAATTGACTTTTTGGGTTTACTGCAACAGATAAGATGACAGCGATTTCGGATTTGTAATTGGGGAAGGTTATCTACAATTTGACACCAACTTTCGGTCGATTGAACCAATTTTAAGCACTTTTTGGAAAATTTTTGAAAATTTTCGATTCACTTTTAGTGTTTATTGCAACAGATATCATGACGGCGATTTCAGGTTTGTCACTGGCCAAAAATTATCTACAATTTGACTCCAACTATTGGTCGATTGAAGGAATTTTAACCATTTTTTTGGAAAATTTTTGAAAATTTTGAATTGACTTTTTGGGTTTATTGCAACAGATAACATGACGGCGATTTCGCATTTGTAATTGGGGGAAGATTATCTACAATTTGACACCAACTTTCGGTCGATTGAACCAATTTTGAGCACTTTTTTGGAAAATTTTTGGAAATTTTGAATTGACTTTTTGGGTTTACTGCAACAGATAACATGACGGTGATTTCGGATTCGTAATTGGGGAAAGATTATCTACAATTTGAAACCAACTTTCGGTCGATTGAAGCAATTTTAACCATTTTTTTGGAAAATTTTTGGAAATTTTGAATTGACTTTTTGGGTTTACTGCAACAGATAACATGACGGCGGTTTCGGATTTGTAACTGGGGGAAAATTATCTACAATTTGATACCAACTTTCGGTCGATTGAACCAATTTTGAGCATTTTTTTGGAATTTTTTTTTTAATTTTGAACCCACTTATCGTGTTTATTGCAACAGACAACGTAACGGCGATTTCAGATTTGTAAATGGGGGAAGATTGTCTACAATTTGACACCAACTTTCGGTCTATTGAACCAATTTTAAGCACTTTTTTGGAAAATTTTTGAAAATTTTCAATTCACTTTTCGTGTTTATTGCAACAGATATCATGACGACGATTTCAGGTTTGTCACTGGCCAAAGATTATCTACAATTTAACTCCAACTGTTGGTCGATTGAAGCAATTTTAACCATTCTTTTGGAAAATTTTTGGAAATTTTGAATTGACTTTTTGGGTTTACTGTAACAGATAACATGACAGCGATTTCGGATTTGTAATTGGGGGAAGGTTATCTATAATTTGACACCAACTTTCGGTCGATTTTGAGCATTTTTTTGGAAAATTTTTGAAAATTTTGAACCCGCTTGTCGTGTCTATTGCAACAGATATCGTAACGACGATTTCAGATTTGTAAATGGGGGAAGATTGTCTACAATTCGACACCAACTTTCGGTCGATTGAACCAATTTTAAGCACTTTTTTGGAAAATTTTTGAATATTTTCAATTCACTTTTAGTGTTTATTGCAACAGATATCATGACGGCGATTTCAGGTTTGTAACTGGCCAAAGATTATCTACAATTTGACTCCAATTGTTGGTCGATTGAAGCAATTTTAACCATTTTTTGGAAAATTTTTGGAAATTTTGAATTGACTTTTTGGGTTTACTGCAACAGACAACATAACGGTGATTTCGGATTTGTAATTGGGGGAGGATTATCTATAATTTGACACCAACTTTCGGTCGATTAAACCAATTTTACGCATTTTTTTGGAAAATTTTTTGAAAATTTTGGATTCACTTTTCGTATTTATTCAACCAGATATCGTGACAGACATTTCAGATTTGTAACTGGGTGAAGATTATCTACAATTCGGCACCAATTTTCAGTGGACTGAGCCAATTTTAACCATTTTTTTGAAAAATTTTGGAAATTTTGGAGTCATATTTTACTTTTATTTCCATAGCTGTCATGAAGGCAATTCCGAAATTGCCTTCACGACGAATCTTCCACCAATTAAAGTCCAAATTTTAATTGTTGGAAGATTATCTATAATTTGACACCAACTTTCGGTCGATTGAACCAATTTTACGCATTTTTTGGAAAATTTTTTGAAAATTTTGGATTCACTTTTCATATTTATTCAACCAGATATCGTGACAGACATTTCAGATTTGTAACTGGGTGAAGATTATCTACAATTCGGCACCAATTTTCAGTGGACTGAGCCAATTTTAACCATTTTTTTGAAAAATTTTGGAAATTTTGGAGTCATATTTTACTTTTATTTCCATAGGTGTCATCGAATCTTCCCCCAATTAAAGTCCAAACTTTAATTGTTGGAAGATTATCTACAATTTGACACCAATTTTCGGTCGATTGAACAAATTTTAAGAATTTTTTTGGAAATTTTTTGAAAATTTTGGATTCACTTTTCTATCTATTCAACCAGATATCGTGACAGCCTTTTCAGATTTATAACTGAGTGAAGATTATCTACAATTTGGCACCAATTTTCAGTGGACTGAGCCAATTTTAACCATTTTTTTTTTTAATTTTGGAAATTTTGGAGTCATATATTACTTTTATTTCCATAGGTATCGTGAAGGCAATTTCGAAATTGCCTTCACGACGAATCTTCCCCCAATTAAAGTTCGGACTTTAATTGGTGGAAGATTATCTACAATTTGACACCAATTTTCGGTCGGTGGATCTAATTTTAACCATTTTTTTTTTTAATTTTTGGAATCAAATTTTATCTTTATTTGAATAGATGTCGTGAAGACGATTTCGGATATGCAGTTGACGGAAGAGTTTCTACAATTTGGCAGCAGTTTTCGGTCGACTGAACCAGTTTTTTTGGAAAATTTTTGAAAAATCGAAAATCTAAAGAATTATTGAATCAAATGTGGTGCTTAATTTGAAAAAATAAAGGGTGGCTGATGTATCCGCATTCTTCTCTGCTATTTCAAGAGATACTTAGAAAATAATCACAGATTCATAATTCTGATAAACTTTCTGCCTAGTTAGACACCTTTCAGACCCATTTTAAAAATTCGAAAAAACATGGTGACAAAAAAACTCATGACTACTTTTTTTATTCGAACTTCACCTCTCCTGCCCCACTCCGCCCTCTTTGCTCCTCGACAACTGCCTCCCTTTCACCTTTTGCTCCGCTTTCCTCTCCGCAACCCGCTCCTTCGCCTTCCTCAGGAACCGAAGAACCGAAAGAAGCTGAACCAACGGATTCGGCCTCCTGGACCCCTCGTGCAAATACTCATAAACGTGTCGATTCCCATGACTCTGGGCCACCTTCTCTGGGGTCCGATTCGTCTGGTCCACAACGTCCGCTCTCGCCCCGTTCGTCACCAGGAAGATCGCGAGCTCCAGAAACCCCGTCATAGCCACAAAGTGGAGGCAATTCCGACCCGTCCGCTCATCCACCAGGTTCACGTCGACGCCGTTGTCGAGAAGAAGCGCCACGAAGTGGATCTGCTCCATAGTGTGGCAGTGGAGAACAGTCTCTGAATGGTCGTTATTTCGGGTGACTTGGGGCTACACTCACCGAAAAAAATGTGGAGGATCCTCTGCGACTCCAGAGTCATGTCGACGCCGTAGCGCAGCAGCGTTTCCGCGATGTGGAGGTCCTCGACGCGGGTGATGGCCACGGAGAGCGGGCTCTCCTGGAAGACGTCCCAGACGTTGGGGGAGGCGCCGGCTTTGAGGAGCGTGACCACGAGTTTGTCGTATTGGCGTAACACGGCGATGTGTAAGGGGGTGCGGCCGAGGATATCCCGGAGGTTGATGTCGACGCCGTTGTTCAGTAACAATAATAAGAAGCTTCGGCAGTTGAAGAGGCAGGTCAGGTGTAGGGGGGTGTAGCCGGCGAAGCTCTTCACGTTCAAGTCTGGTGTGCTGTGCTGGAGGACGTGGAGCCCCAAGTCGGCGTCGTTGCGTTCAGCCAACATGTGGAGTGGCGAAACCCCGACTTCTCTGTTCACGAACGACGGCCGCGCCCCCTTTTCCAAGCACCGGTAGATTTCAGGCACGTTCCGCGTTTGCACAGCCACGAAGAACTTGTCTTGGAGGCGCTGTTTCTCCACCTGAGACAAGCGCTTTTGGTTGACACTGGGGCTCGCTGAAGAGGAAAATCGCTAAGTGTGGAATGTCGAATGTAGACTTACGTTTTAAGTCGGGGGGAGATTTCCTGACACCAGACATTTTCAAACTAGTGACATTTCGCGCCACTTTTCACACTAACCTAGGGACTTTCACGCTCCCACGTCCCGTCACTCTCTTGACGGATACCTAACCGAGTAATATTTATCCAAAATTTCGAACCCAGGGCTGTCTTTCCCCAAATATGTGATTACCAGACCTTCGATGGCGACTCCGGAAAATGAGGGCAGCTTAAATCACTACCCCGTTGAGGAAATCGAGTACAACGAAATCGAACGGCTCGAGGTAACATTACATAAAAACCCCTTCAAGATCGCGACCGGAGCCCCTCGTGTTGCAGGCCGTGGGCGAAGGCAGCTTCGGAGTCGTTTACAAGGGAATCTGGCGCGACACCTACGTGGCAGTGAAAAACATCGTCTCCGAGAACGACAAAGAGGCTTTCATCGTCGAGGTGCGCCAGCTGTCTCGGGTCAAGCATGAGAACATCGTCAAGCTGTACGGGGCGTGCACCAAGCCCCCCAACATCTGCCTCGTCATGGAGTACGCCGAGGGAGGCTCTCTCTTCAACATCCTGCACCACGCGCCCAACGTGCACTACACGATGGCCAACGCCATGGCCTGGTTGCACCAGTGCGCCAAAGTAACCCCATTCCGTCCCCCAATACCCCTTTCTATTATTTGTCTCGTAGGGCGTCGAGTACCTGCACGGAATGAAGCCCAAAGCGCTGATTCACCGGGACTTGAAACCCCCCAATTTGTTGTTAATCAACGGCGGGACGTTGCTGAAAATATGCGACTTTGGGACGGCGGTGGACAAGACTGCGATCATGACCAACAACAAGGGGTCCGCGGCCTGGATGGCCCCAGAGGTATTAGTGTCTTTGATTACTCACAAGTTATAATAACGGAGTTTCAAGGTGTTCGAAACGTCCAACTACACAGAAAAGTGCGACGTTTTTAGTTGGGGCATAATTCTGTGGGAGGTTGTCTCAAGGCTTAAACCGTTCTTTCACATCAAAGAGTCGGGGTATCCGTCGGCTTTTATGATCCTGTGGGCCAAGCACAACGGGGCGAGGCCCCCCTTGATCCGAAATTGCCCCCCTCCAATTGAGAAACTGATGACACAGTGTTGGGATCAACAAGCGGCCAACAGGCCCAGCATGGAAAGGTAACTCACATTTAACTCAATATTTATGCGTTTTTTTGTAGCTTTCACAAGACGTCGTAGTGTAAAGGTGAGTACTTCAGGGGGCTGCTTTGACGTAAGTGAGGTTAGGTTAGTTTTGGTGGATATTTGTTGTTAAAACAACACAAACGGTGTAACTATTATGAAAGTGATAGAAATTGGCTTGAGTTGTAGTGTATTTTAGGCTTTTTTGGCCAAAATTGGAAATTGTAAAAAGTGAGGTTATGTAGTTGTTTCGGTTTTTTGTTGAACATGTTGTGCAGCGATTCTTACGAAAGTACAAATCAATTAAAATTGACTGTCTTGGCCGGTGTGGGGAGCACTGTGCCATTTTTTTACGATGTAATACGAAAATGAGTGTTTCAAGAAATTGAGGTTATGTCATCACTATTATGAAAAAACCAAAAACCAAACGAGTAAAATATTATTGGAACGAGTGAAAAACTCAACAAAACTCAACATTTGCAACTTGTACGACTGTTTGCATTATTTTCTGAACATTGTTGGAAAATGAGGTTATGTTCACTCGATTTTTTTAATTTGATTGTTTTTCGACATAACGAAAATAAACCTGGTTTAAATTATCGTCGGATCTTAAAACAATTTAAATTGTTGGTTTTCGTTACCGTGGGGGTCGTTTTTGCCCCTATAATCGTCGAAAATGATTTTGCAACAAGTGAGGTTAGGTTGAATTTTTCTATCCAGAGTGGTTAAAATCGCCCCAAATTGCTACGATTCGACGTGGTCCACCAACAAGTTCGCTCTGCGTGCGTTTTCTTCGCACTGAATGAGTATTTAAAAAGTGAGGTTATGTGACAAAAATCTGCTTTTCAGATCGTGAAGAAAATGGAGGTGATCTGCTCGTTGTTGCCGGGCGCCGAGGAGCCCCTGCAGATCATCGACGGCGACGAGGTAATCTACGAGATGGAAGAGTACGAGGTGTACCCCGACGAGGTGGATCAGTTTCCTGCTAGCACGAACGGCGACAACGGGGTGACCTCCTTGCCGCAGCCTACCTCCGACATGCTGCTGCCCCTCAGCGTGGAGGTCGAGCCGGTACGTGTCGCTTCTTCGCAAAAATAAATAAATAAAAAAGTGGGGTTATGTCACTTGCGTGACGCAACAGCCTTTTTTTAGCGCGCCGTGATGCATTCGGTGATTGTCTTTGATTGATTGCTCCCGTTTGGTTGCAGAACCCGTGGGAACTGAAAGATTGCGACATGCAGCTCCGGACCATGCCCGGCTTCGACAAGATGGTGCCAAAGCACGGTAGGAGCCCGATCACAATCGCATTTAAATATAGTGCTCGGGAGAGCATTGGCTTCTTCTCGCATGAGTCAGGCGGTCTTCGAAAAAAACACGCATATATTACGGGTCAGGTGTTGGGGCTATAATTTTTATTTGTCGCAGCGTTAGTCACACGCGCTATTTCGTCGAATAAAAATAAGATCAAAGCCGAGTCGAGTCGGCTTGTCTGCACGGCTTCGCCGCGGTATTTTTATCACTTTGTGACCTTAAAATTCGCTCGGGTCCGGCGCTTTAGGCTCCATTTGGCCGAAATTCGGTTTACTCCCCCTAGATACGTGCGCTGCGCCGGTTGTGAAGCGGCGAAACGAAGGGGCATCTGTTTTTAGAAGCGGTGACTCAGCCAGACGGATTTAGACGAGTTTGTTTAGTTGGAAGTTTCTTGATCGCCTGGAGGCAGGGACGGACGCGGCTAAAATTGGCCGCCGGCCTCGGACGGGACGGCTGATTGATGGGCGAGTGCGAGCGACGAAAGCCGCGACGTCGTCGAAGTCGTGATTAAGTCGAAGTAAGCGGTTCGGTAGTTGCGACGATCGGCGAGCGGCCCCGGTCCGCCTCTGCTGGAGCCCACTCTGCCTTCTCCGTATCGCTATTTCAGTCGCACCCATGCGATTGTGCGTCCCGATGCCAGTTCCTCTCCAGCGGCTGCTAGTCTCGGGTACAGCTTGCAGTTTTTCGAGTGGCCCCCGAACATAAACAAACGCATCGTCCGCCAGCATGTTTCTCGGCGTCTGAGAGCCCTCGGAATTCCACGCACACATTTTCGCACAAAAAAAATTCAATAACACAGAGGTCGAAGAGAAAAATGTGCGACTGTCCGACGGCCAGCGTGTTCACCACGCACGAGACCCACCGAAGCTGGATCATATTCAAAGAGTGCAAGACTGAAAACGGTAAAGATTTCGCTTTTGTGTTTTATATTTACATAATAACCAACCCGGACAAGATCAAAAATAAGTTCGGCCACAATCTTCTTAGTCACGTTTTTATTTTTGAAAGGACGGACGTGCAATTAATCGAGTGATGTAATGTCGTGGAAGCGGCACTCCGGAAGTGCAGCCGAGGCGGACGGACACCTGGACGATGGAACGGAAAGACAGTAATTACCATCCCCCTTGATACGTCCCTTGCTAATCGTAGGGTGCATGTTTGTGTGAAATTCCTCTGTGAGTAAGCGTTTTCGGTTTGCGTTTCTTTGTTTGTTTTTCTGGGGAGATCAGGTGCGCGTTTTGCGGGCCGAGGCCCGAATCGAAGGAGTTCATAAACACGGAACTTTTTGCGGGATGACGGGACGAAGGTCTTCTATTTTTTCGTTGAGTTATTCACGAGAGTGTCGGGTGATTTTAGCAAAAGATGAATGGGTGAGAGGTTCGGCCGGCGATAGGTCGACGCTAACGAAAATAACAATGGAAGAAGTGATGCGGGAGTCGTATTTCGAGGGGAAAATTTATGAAGGCCGGCTCGGCTTAATCATTCACAGGAGTATTTCCGGTGTACGTAAGGGTTTTAATTAATAAAGACGGCGCACGTGGTGTTTGGTCGAGGGAAACGACGGGAACCTTTACGTGGACGCAAAAATTGGAAATTTATATTTTAAATATTCCTCAAACTTTCATCATCTGACAGTTTTTGGTGTTACCAGATTTTTCCAGAAATGTCGAAATAGGGTGTCCTTATTTCTCGTGTAGCAGGGATTTTCTGCGATAGTTAACAACGCACAATTTTGAACTGTCTTATTTTAAGGCACATAAACATGTGACTCTTATTTTCAAAGAAATTTGTGTACCCGGAATTGTTCTAAAGAAAAAATACATTAATGCGAGCGCAGCGAGCACGTTTAGGAATTATTAAACATTAGTTACTATATCGTGTCCCCGTGAAGCTAAACTATTTTTAGATGACATTTTCTAACGATTTAGGATTTTTTCCTGGTTCATTGACAGTCTCCCTATAAATTTTACTTATTCAAAAATTATTGTTGATTACTATTCGTGCTTGCAGCTACCGCATTGTGAACGTCCTTTTTTACTTAATTTGTTCTCTTAAAAGTGTTCACGTCGTTGTGAAACTGCTTGGATCTAATTTATTAAAAAAAAAAAAACTGCTATAATGCGAGCGCAGCGAGTTTGTTCAGGTTTTTCTAAGCCCATCAACTTCAGTGTACTTGATATTCACCTTTTATAAGCAAGAAAAAATCTTTGTACTTATACCGGGTGTCTGAAAAATGGCGAATTAAACTCTCCGCTACGCTCTTAACAATCAACTGGTAAGTCTGGGAAAAATTGTAAAAAAATCTTTTGAACTTTTAGTGTTTTATCTTTTATGAATTCGAAAAAGTCTTGAGTGCCGCGGTTTTTTTTTTTTTTTTTTTTCTGGAAACTCTTGGGTACCCATGGTGTCGCCCATTGAAATTTTTTTGTAAATTATTAAAAACAATTTTGGGGGACTTTGATGTTGTGTTCTATTTTTGGAAAATTCTAACCTGACCTGTTTTTGAGTTAATTTTAGGACTTTTTTTTCTTTTTGGAAAATTTAAAACTATCTTGAGATTCTAGTTACTGCTATCAGGCGCTGATATAGGATTTCGTTTGTGGGGGGGGGTAATCTCCCAGAAATTCGTTTTAAACAAAAAAATTTATAAAATTTTAGCTAGTATATTCTTTTTCACATAACATGGGTGACATTTGGTTTTTTTCATTGCACGTATAGTGTACAGTAGAACCTCGATAATCCTAATTAATTGGGAAAAAGGTGTGTTCGGATTAACGTTAACGATTTGTTCGGATCAGCGATGTTCCCAAAAATTTGAAAGGGAAATGAATAACAACTGAAAACAAACTTCAAGAAATAAACCTAAATTTTATTAAATAAAATTAAAGGATTCTTAAGCAACAATGGATTCTAAAAAAATGTTAACATTCTAAAAAAATATTACTCCGTGACCATAAACACGCCATCTTTTTGAAATCAGCACCCCGGGATCTATACCCTGAATTTTTTCAGAATTTTTAGACGAATTTTTCAAAAATGAAATTTTCCATTATGTATTCGTATTACCCCCATTATGCAAATTTCGGCCCATGCTCGACGATTTTCGAAATTTAACTAAATATATTTTCTTGTAGGTTTTGGGCCTCAGAAGTTACTTCTGGCTTCATTTCTTCGATAACTTAAACCATTTTTCCAGAATCGTCCAGTTGAAATATCGCAATTTTAAAAAATTTCGAAAAATTTAAATTTCACAGCGAATTTTCCGAAAATATTGCTCCGTTACCATAAACATGGTATATTTTTGGAATCAGCACGTCGGGATATATATCCCTGAATTTTTTAAGAATTTTTAGGAAACTTTCAAAATGAAATTTTTCTCGTGCAAATTTCGACCCATTTTCGACGATTTTCGAAATTTAACCAAATACTTTCTCTTGTAGATTTCCGGTCTCATTTCTCCGATAACTTCATCCTTTTTTCCAGAGTTAGTTAATTAATTCAGTGCATTGAAATATAGCAATTTTTAAACATTTCAAAATATTCCATACAACATAACAGAAAGATCTTGCGTCATTTTTCGAAGTACATAGATGCATGTTTTCAAGTTCAGTTCGGATTGTAGAGTTTTTGTTCGGATTAAAGAGGCATCGACTCCAAATAGCCTCTGTTGGGATTACTGGATGTTCAGATAATCGTGAATTCGGATTAAAGAGGTTGTACTGTATCTACAAAATGAAATGCGATTTCAAAATTTTGAAATTGGTCAAAATAATAAAGAACCTCGGTCGTGTGTCAGGGGGAACAATTGCACCCATTGCCCCCCCCCCTGGATCCGCGCCTGACTGATATTTAGAAAGAATTTGAAAGGGCTTTTCTAGTATCATTTCTTATAATAATTTATTTAAATTTCTCAGACAATATGTCATTTGTCAAAATCGCGCTTATTTTACTACTAGCCCCGCCCACCCGCCCTCTATTTTCTTAGAGGGATCTCATTAGCCAAAATCAAGTCTTATCTTAGCAAGTGTTAGCCCTCTAACAAAATAAAGGGTAGGTGGACCTGCTAAGTTAAGAGTAATTTTGGCAGATCAGATACCCTCTAAGCAAAGAGAGGGTGGGTGGGCGGGGCTAGAATCTGCTAAGATAAGAGTAATTTTAGCAGATGAGATACCCTCTAAGAAAAGAGAGGGTATCTCATTTGCCAAAATTATTCTTATCTTAACAGGTACTAGCCCCACCCACCCACCCTCTTTTCTTAGAAGGTATCTCATCTGCCAAAATTACTCTTACCTTAGCAGGTATTAGCCCCGCCCACCCACCCTCTGTTTTCTTAGAAGATATCTCATCTACCAAAATTACTCTTATCTTAGCAGGTACTAACTAGCAAGTGTTAGCCCTCTAACAAAATAAAGGGTAGGTGGATCTGCTAAGTCAAGAGTAATTTTGGCAGATGAGATACCCTCTAAGAAAAGAGAGGGTGGGTGGGCGGGCTAGTATCTGCTAAGATAAGAGTAATTTTAGCAGATGAGATAGCTTCTAAGAAAAGAGAGGGTGGGTGGGCGGGGCTAGTATCTGCTAAGATAAGAGTAATTTTGGCAGATCAGATACCCTCTAAGCAAAGAGAGGGTGGGTGGGCGGGGCTAGAATCTGCTAAGATAAGAGTAATTTTAGCAGATGAGATACCCTCTAAGAAAAGAGAGGGTATCTCATTTGCCAAAATTATTCTTATCTTAACAGGTACTAGCCCCACCCACCCACCCTCTCTTTTCTTAGAAGGTATCTCATCTGCCAAAATTACTCTTACCTTAGCAGGTATTAGCCCCGCCCACCCACCCTCTGTTTTCTTAGAAGATATCTCATCTACCAAAATTACTCTTATCTTAGCAGGTACTAACTAGCAAGTGTTAGCCCTCTAACAAAATAAAGGGTAGGTGGATCTGCTAAGTCAAGAGTAATTTTGGCAGATGAGATACCCTCTAAGAAAAGAGAGGGTGGGTGGGCGGGGCTAGTATCTGCTAAGATAAGAGTAATTTTAGCAGATGAGATAGCTTCTAAGAAAAGAGAGGGTGGGTGGGCGGGCTAGTATCTGCTAAGATAAGAGTAATTTTGGCAGATCAGATACCCTCTAAGCAAAGAGAGGGTGGGTGGGCGGGGCTAGAATCTGCTAAGATAAGAGTAATTTTAGCAGATGAGATACCCTCTAAGAAAAGAGAGGGTATCTCATTTGCCAAAATTATTCTTATCTTAACAGGTACTAGCCCCACCCACCCACCCTCTCTTTTCTTAGAAGGTATCTCATCTGCCAAAATTACTCTTACCTTAGCAGGTATTAGCCCCGCCCGCCCACCCTCTCTTTTCTTAGAGGGTATCTCATCTGTCAAAATTACTCTTATCTTAGCAGGTATTAGCCCCGCCCACCCACCCTCTCTTTTCTTAGAAGATATCTCATCTACCAAAATTACTCTTATCTTAGCAGGTACTAACTAGCAAGTGTTAGCCCTCTAACAAAATAAAGGGTAGGTGGATCTGCTAAGTCAAGAGTAATTTTGGCAGATGAGATACCCTCTAAGAAAAGAGAGGGTGGGTGGGCGGGGCTAGTATCTGCTAAGATAAGAGTAATTTTAGCAGATGAGATAGCTTCTAAGAAAAGAGAGGGTGGGTGGGCGGGGCTAGTATCTGCTAAGATAAGAGTAATTTTGGCAGATGAGATACCTTCTAAGAAAAGAGAGGGTGGGTGGGCGGGGCTAGTATGTGCTATGATAGGAGTAATTTTGGCAGATGAGATACCTTCTAAGAAAAGAGAGGGTATCTCATTTGCCAAAATTATTCTTTACTTAACAGGTACTAGCACCACCCACCCACCCTCTCTTTTCTTCGAAAGTATCTCATCTGCCAAAATTACTCTTATCTTAGCAGGTATTAGCCCCGCCCACCCACCCTCTTTTTTCTTAGAGGGTATGTGCTAAGATAAGAGTAATTTTGGCAGATGAGATACCCTCCAAGAAAAGAGAGGGTGGGTGGGCGAGGCTAGAATCTGGTAAGATAAGAGTAATTTTAGCAGATGAGATACCCTTTAACAAAAGAGAGGGTATCTCATCTGCCAAAATTACTCTTATCTTAGCAGGAATTAACCCCGCCCACCCACCCTCTCTTTTCTTCAAAGGTATCTCATCTGCCAAAATTACTCTTATCTTAGCAGGTATTAGCCCCGCCCACCCACCCTCTCTTTTCTTAGAGGGTATGTGCTAAGATAAGAGTAATTTTGGCAGATGAGATACCCTCCAAGAAAAGAGAGGGTGGGTGGGCGAGGCTAGAATCTGGTAAGATAAGAGTAATTTTAGCAGATGAGATACCCTCTAACAAAAGAGAGGGTATCTCATCTGCCAAAATTACTCTTATCTTAGCAGGCATTAACCCCGCCCACCCACCCTCTCTTTTCTTAGAAGGTATGTCATCTGCCAAAATTACTCTTATCTTAGCACATACTAACCCCGCCCACCCACCCTCTCTTTTCTTAGAGGGTATCTCATCTGCCAAAATTACTCTTATCTTAGCAGAAATTAACCCCGCCCACCCACCCTCTCTTTTCTTCAAAGGTATCTCATCTGCCAAAATTACTCTTATCTTAGCAGGTATTAGCCCCGCCCACCCACCCTCTCTTTTCTTAGAGGGTATGTGCTAAGATAAGAGTAATTTTGGCAGATGAGATACCCTCCAAGAAAGAGAGGGTGGGTGGGCGAGGCTAGAATCTGGTAAGATAAGAGTAATTTTAGCAGATGAGATACCCTCTAACAAAAGAGAGGGTATCTCATCTGCCAAAATTACTCTTATCTTAGCAGGCATTAACCCCGCCCACCCACCCTCTCTTTTCTTAGAAGGTATGTCATCTGCCAAAATTACTCTTATCTTAGCACATACTAACCCCGCCCACCCACCCTCTCTTTTCTTAGAGGGTATCTCATCTGCCAAAATTACTCTTAACTTAGCAGGTCCACCTACCCTTTATTTTGTTAGAGGGCTAACACTTGCTAGTTAGTACCTGATAAGATAAGAGTAATTTTGGGAGACGAGATACCTTCTAAGAAAAGAGAGGGTGGGTGGGCGGGGCTAGTATCTGCTAAGATAAGAGTAATTTTGACAGATGAGATACCCTCTAAGAAAAGAGAGGGTGGGTGGGCGGGGCTAATACCTGCTAAGATAAGAGTCATTTTGGCAGATGAGATACCTTCTAAGAAAATAACGGGCGGGCGGGCGGGGCTAGTACTTGCCAAAATAAGATTGATTTTGACAAATGGCATAGCTTTGAAGAAAATGACGGGTGGGTGGGTGGGGCTAATACTTGTCAAGGTAACACTGATTTTGCCAAATCATATACCCTCTACCTTTCATCTTATTATGTGTGTCATTTGCGGAAATCAGTTTTATCTTAGGAGGTACTAGCCCCGCCCACCCACCCAACCTCTAATTTGTTAGAGGGATCTCATTTGCCAAAATCAGTCTTTCTTAGTAAGTACTAGTAATTTTTAATAATTCCTGAACAAGCTCGCTGCGCTCGCACTCTACCCTGTGGGCTCTTGATTTTCTAAATGTCTGATCTTCTAAATTAAATTGCCCTAAAAACAAATTTTTAAAATGCGGGCTCAGTGAGCACAATTGAAATTTCTATAGTTCCATCAACTTCAGTACGACTTTCGTAATTGTAGAACTTTTTGAAAGTAACTTTTTTTGGAGAAGGAAAATTCTTTGTAATTTAGCTTCTCCTGGACATTGATGAGTAATTTTCAAATAATTCCTGAACCAGCTCGCTGCGCTTGCATTTTAAGTATAGGTTTTAGATTCTCTAAATGTCCGATGCGAGCGCAGTGAGCACGTTCAAATTTTAATATCACTTTTTTTCAAATAAGAAAAAAAATCTTTGTTAATAACTTAGCTTCTCGGGGACATTGAAGAGTAGAAATTTTTAATAGTACCTGAACGAGCTCGCTGCGCTCGCATTCTAACCTATAGATTCTAGATTTTCTAAATATCTCATGAAATTAAATTGCCCTAAAAAGAAATTTTTAAAATGCAAGCTCAGTGAGCAAAATTAAAATTTCTACAGGGTGTTTCTTTTATTTGATACAACCCCTGTAAATTTTTTATTCTTAAAGATAAACCTTTGAGCAAATGTATCATTTTACAAGATCTATGTGGTGGCAACTTCACATTTATATTATCACTTCCGGTAGAACCGGAAATGACATCAACTTTATTTTTTTTTATGGAACACTAGGTATATTTTTTCATAAATGGAAAGACTGATTTTTTCTAAAAATCAAAGACAACCAATATTTCTAAAATCAATACTTAAAAAGTTATTAAATAAAATACACGAAAAATTCATATTAATTGATGGCAATCTAGTAGCTTGAAAAATTGACGCTTATGTCATTTATTCACATAGGTGATCTTTTAATATGATACAAATTTGGTCAAAGAACGATATGTTTATTTTTTAAAATAAAAAAATTACGGGGGTTGTATCAAATAAAAGAAACACGTGGTATAGTCCCATCAACTTCAATAAGAATTTCTAATCGTAGAACTTTTTGAAAATAACTCTTTTGGAGAAGGGAAAATTCTTTGTTTGTAATTTAGTTTCTCCTGGACATTGATGAGTATATCTACAGATTTTAGGTTCTCTAAATGTTCGACGCGAGCGCAGTGAGCACTTTCAAATTTCTATAGTCCCATCAATTTCAGTAGACTTTCGTAATCGTATACCTTTTTGAAATCCACTTTTTTTTTAGTAAGAAAAAACTTTTTGTTAATAACTTACCTTCTCGGGGACATTGGAGTGTAGAAATGTTTAATAATTTTTTTTTCGCTGCGCTCGCATTCTAACCTATGACCTCTAGGTCTTATGAAATTAAATTGCTACGACTTTTTTAATCCTATACCTTTTTGAAATTCACCAAGTAAGAAAATAATCTTCGTTTATAATTTAGCTTATCAGATACATTGATGAGTACTTTTCAATAATTTCTAAACGTGGGCCTAGTACTTGCCAAAATAAGACTGATTTTAACAAATGGCATACGTGCGAAGAAAATAAAGGGTGGGTGGGCGGGGCTAATACTTGCCCAGATAAGACTGATTTTGCCAAATGATATACCCTCTCCCATTCATTTTCTTAGAGGGTATGTCATTTGGCAAAATCAGTCGTTTCTTAGTAAGTACCAGCCCGTCCACTCGCCTTTCATTTTTTTAGAGATTAGGTCATTTGCCAATATTAGTCTTATCGTAGCAGGTACTAGCCCCGCCCACCCACCCTTTCTTTTCTTGGGGGTATGTTATTTGCCAAAATCAGTTTTATCTTAGCAGGTATTAACCCCGCCCACCCCCCCTCTATTTTCTTAGAGGGATATCATTAGCCAAAATCAGTCTTATCTTAGCAAGTGCTAGCCCCCTCAGAAAATAAAGGTGGGTGGAGCTAGTGCTTGCCAAGATAAGGCTGATATTGCCCAATAACATACCCTCTAAGAAAATATAGGGCGGGCGGGGCTAATACTTGCCAAAAAAAACTGATTTTGCCAAATGGCATAGCTTCGAAGAAAATAAAGGGTGGGTGGGCGGGGCCAATACTTGCCAAGATAAGATTAATTTTGGCAAATGATATACCCTCTACCTTTGATTTTCTTAAAGGGTATGACCTTTTTGAATTCCACATTTTTTTAAGTAAGAAAAAATTCTTTGTTAATAACTTACCTTCTCGGGGACATTGAAGAGTAGAAATTTTTAATAATTCCTGAACGAGCTCGCTGCGCTCGCATTCTAACCTATGGATTCTGTGTCTAATAAAATTAAATTGCTTTAAAAACAAATTTTTAAATTGCGAGCGCAGTGAGCACGTTCACTTTTTCTAGCCCCATTAACTTTTTTTATCGTAGACTTTTTGAAATTCACGAACTAAGAAAATAATCTTCGTTTATAATGTAGCTTTCTAGGCATATTGACGAATCCTAATTTTTTTTTTTTAATTTAGTGGCAGAATTACATTTTTTTTTTTTATTAAAAAAAAACGTTAATTTAAACTTCAAAGTAACGTAACTTCACAACAATGTTTCATTTTGTTTTTATATATATAAAAAAAACACTGTAGTGAGCTATTGAGGATTTGTGTATCGAAAAAATTCGTCCAAATTTGACAGAATAAGAAAAGATTTTCCAGAGACGTAGTGTGTAATTCAACAAGTGTGTAATAATGGTTATTCCTCACGCGGAAATAGTTTGCAACACTCGCCTACGACTCGCACGGCAAATTAGGTGTCCTGTAATTGAGTCAAGGTAAACAGCATCTAATTTTATGTTTTCGTGGCATGTCGAAACTTGTAGAATACGAAAATATCGATTGAAGTCTAGGTTCAGATTACACCATTGTAAAACAACCAAAATTTGTCAATTGATTTTCTCTAAAAAAAAGTTTGGAATTAACTTGTGAAAACACAAATCGAGTGTTTTCAAAACATGAAATGATTCGCTTAAAAAACCCGCGTTATGTAAATCTCCTGCACTGAATTACTCGCAAAAACAAATGTGATTCGCGCAACTCCAGCGATTTATTTACCCTGGCAATTTCCGAAACCGCATCTCTAATTTTCGACCTACAAACAACAATATTGCCTTTCCAAAAAGCACATCTGCTCTTATATTTGTGTACTCAACAGTAAAATCGTCCTTACCACTCCGCTATTATTAACTTATTACCGCGAACTCCTCCGTTACGATAATAGATCTCAAGTCGTCGCAGTCACCCCATCGTCGTCAAAACACAATCAAATTTTTAGTAGCCCACGCAGCGAACCGCATGTTTGTCTTCCCGAAAGCTGGCATCAGTTCAACGTTCCTTCCTTGTTTATAGCAGCGCTTATTTACGTATTTTTTCCATAAGCAGGTTCCAAAAACACGACGGTAGAAGCGGGAATACAGAGCACGAAGACCACGCCAGATGGTACCGACCCCGATCTGGACGAAGTGTACCTCCTGCTCGAGCCGCACCTCCGGCCCGCCACCCCCGACAACGAAAACCCCCAATCGGTGGCGCTGTTCGACGAGCACAAGCAGCTGGCGCAGGAGTACTTCAAGGTAACTCGAAGGCACCCGGTTTATTCGTTTCAAAAACAATGACGTGATGCAGATTCAGACTGAGATGGCGTACCTGTCGCAGAAGAAGGACAAGCTCCTGGCAGAGCAGTCGCAGGAGCAGCAGACGCAGAGGAAGGTCCTGAAGGATTTGCAGGCGGAGAAGGAGTCGCTGGTGCTCGTGCGGGAGTTGCTGAGCAAAAATAATAACGCGGCGAGGAGTTCGCTGGACAACTGGGTGATGGTGCCCAGGGAGGGTGATAACAATAATACTAACTAAGTGGTGTGATTTTTATCAAGTGACTCTATTCAGAGTGTTTGATACTGTATATTTTGTTAAGCTCAATTTTTTATGTGTATATAGTTATGATTAAAGTATCGAGTAAGCGCTGGTGTTTTTTTTAACGGGATTTACCCGTATGGTGATAGCGGAGGTAAGACAAAGAACCAGTGCATGGAGGCCGGTGTATGATAAAATTAGTATATAACTTGCACCTCCCAAGTGGAAACGCGCTGTGTGCGATGAAAGATAATGATCTGTGGGGAATATTTGTTATTCAGGGTTTTATGAGGCGCATTACGGATTTTTATTGCATGGAATCGACATTCTTAATAGAGACGAACATACTGTTTGGTTTAAGTATTTTGCCCGCCTTGTTGGAATAAAGTCCATAAAAGGAAAATGTTAGATTTTTAACAGACTTTTGTTTTAGAAATTTTAGAATGAAATTGTTTTTTTTACGATAGCTCTAAGATGGTGTTTAAAAAAAAGTCATCGAAGGCATCGTGTAGAAATTAATAATTGACCCAGGATTAATTGCCGCCTTGTTCAATTGAAAGAAATGAAAAAGTAAGGTAAATTCATTCAGGAGATTTATAGCGCTAGGTAATTTATTCAAATCGCTATTCAAACAAAACATGTTAAGTTTTGTTTTGAAATAGTTCCAAAAAGAATTCCAGTCGATTTGGTGAAGTACGACGTTTTACTTCGAGATTTTTTTTAACGACACGTAGCGTGGTGGAATAATACAACTACTGTGGTTAAATTACAATATCACTTTTGCGCTTTTTTAATTTCTTGAAAGAAATAAGTAGCGTAACATTCATCAGAGATAAGCGGCAAATTACAACGTCAACAATAAATTTCCAAAAAGATTCATCGTTTGGGAAGTACCGAGAACGACACGATACTCAAAAACATGTTTTTAATTTCTTGTAAGAAATAAGTGTTTTGAGTTAAGCTCCGCCTCTTGTTCACGCGAATAAAAAAAATCGTCCCAATTGAGATAGGGCGGGTGGGCGGGCTTACATTTTGCCTTTTTGTTTCAAAATGTGTAGACTTCTTTTCACAACATGAAACTTAAATTATGTTTAAAATAGAAAATTTATATAAGGAAATGTCCGTTTAGCAATTATACTCCGCCCCATAATTGCAAAATTCATTTTTCCATGCAAAAATGTACCATTTTAACCATGTTTTAAGTTTCTTCTGAAAAGATGGCTATGTATATTAAGAAAAAAAAAGATAAAATATAAGGCCGCCCACCCACCCTATCTCAGTTGTGATGAATTTTTCATATATTGTCACCCCGAGGAGCGGATTTTAATTGCAAAATCGATATTTTCCTACAAAAATTTATCATTTTTAAATGTTTTAAATTTCTTGTAAAAAGATGGCTATGTATATTAAGAAAAAAAAAAAGTAAAATATAAGCCCCGCCCACCCGCCCTATCTTATTTGTGATGAATTTTTCATTTATTGTCACCCCGAGGGGTAGATTTTAATTACAAAATCGCTATTTCCCTACAAAAATTTATCATTTTAAACATGTTTCAAGTTTCTTGTTTTGAAGAAGAAAATACGTATATTAAAAAAAGAAAAGGTAAAATATAATAATACAGCTTACGGTCGCGAATTTTGGTCAATTTTGCATATTGTTATAGTTTTTTAATCGTCCATCAATTATTAAATTTAACGTTTTACTTCGAGATTTTTTTTAATGGTTCATCAAACATTTTTTTTTTTTGTTTAATTGTTTGACATATCCTTTAAAATGGCTTTTTCTGTAGCCGTGGTGGAAATAATACAAACTACCTGTGGTTAAATTACAATGATCAACTTTTGCCGCCTTCTTCAATTGACATTTATAAGCAAATTCTCAAACTAAAACATTTGCCATAGAGAAAATCCAAAAGTAAGCGTAACATTCATCAGAGATAAGCGGCAAATTTAACAACGTCAAACAATAAATTTCCAAAAAGATCTCATCGCTTTGGTGAAGTACCGAGAAACGACACGATACTCAAAAACATGTTTTTAATTTCTTGTAAAGAAATAAGTGTTTTGCAGTTAAGCTCCGCCCTCTTGGTTCACAGCGAATAAAAAAATCATCACAATTGAGATAGGGCGGGTGGGCGGGCCTACATTTTGCCTTTTTGTTTTAAAATGTGTAGATTTCTTTTCACAACATGAAACTTAAATTATGTTTAAAATGGAAAATTTGTATAAGGAATATCTACTATTTGCAATTAGGCTCCGCCCCATAATTGCAAAATTCATTTTTCCATGCAAAAATGTATCATTTTAACCATGTTTTAAGTTTCTTGTGAAAAGATGGCTATGTATATTAAGAAAAAAAGATAAAATATAAGCCCCGCCCACCCACCCTATCTCAATTGTGATGAATTTTTCATATATTGTCACCCCGAGAAGCGGATTTTAATTGCAAAATCGATATTTTCCTACAAAAATTTATCATTTTTAAATGTTTTAAATTTCTTGTAAAAAGATGACTATGTATATTAAGAAAAAAAAAGTAAAATATAAGCCCCGCCCACCCGCCCTATCTTATTTGTGATGAATTTTTCATTTATTGTCACTCCGAGGGGTAGATTTTAATTGCAAAATCGCTATTTCCCTACAAAAATTTATCATTTGAAACATGTTTCAAGTTTCTTGTTTTGAAGAAGAAAATACGTATATTAAAAAAGAAAAGGTAAAATATAATAATATAAATTACGGTCGCGAATTTTGGTCAATTTTGCATATTATTATAGTTTTTTAATCGTCCATCAATTATTAAATTTAACGTTTTACTTCGAGATTTTTTTTAATGGTTCATCAAACATTTTTTTTGTTTTTTTTGTTTAATTGTTTGACATATCCTTTAAAACTGGCTTTTTCTGTAGCCGTGGTGGAAATAATACAAACTATCTGTGGTTAAATTACAATTACCAATTTTTGCCGCCTTGTTGAATTGACGTTTATAAGCAAATTCTCAAACTAAAACATTTGCCATATAAAAAATATAAAAAGTAAGCGTAACATTCATCAAAGATAAGCGGCAAATTTAACAACGTCAAACAATAAATTTCCAAGACGATCTCATCGATTTGGTTAAGTCCCGAGAAACAACACGATACTCAAAAACATGTTTTTAATTTCTTGTAAAGAAATAAGTGTTTTGCAGTTAAGCTCCGCCCTCTTGGTTCACAGCGAATAAAAAAATCATCACAATTGAGATACGGCGGGTGGGCGGGCCTACATTTTGCCTTTTTGTTTTAAAATGTGTAGACCTCTTTTCACAACATGAAACTTAAATTATGTTTAAAATGGAAAATTTGTATAAGGAAATGTCTATTTAGCAATTATACTCCGCCCCATAATTGCAAAATTCATTTTTCCATGCAAAAATGTACCATTTTAACCATGTTTTAAGTATTTTGTGAAAAGATGGCTATGTATATTAAGAAAAAAAGGTAAAATATAACCCCCGCCCACCCACCCTATCTCAATTGTGATGAATTTTTCATTTATTTTCATCCCGAGAGGCGGATTTTAATCGCAAAAAACGATATTTTCCTACAAAAATTTATCATTTTTAAATGTTTTAAGTTTCTTGAGAAAAGACGGCTACGTATATTAAGAAAAAAACGATAAAATATAAGCCCCGCCCACCCACCCTATCACAATTGTGATGAATTTTTCATTCATTGTCACCCCGAGGGGCGGATTTTAATTGCAAAATCGATATTTCACTACAAAAATGTATCATTTTAAACATGTTTTAAGTTTCTTGTTGTGAAAAGATGGCTATGTATGTTAAGAAAAAAAAGGTAAAATATAAGCCCCGCCCACCCGCCCTGTCTCAATTGTGATGAATTTTTCATTTATTTTCACCCCGAGGGGCGGATTTTAATTGAAAAATCGCTATTTCCCTACAAAAATTTATCATTTTAAACATGTTTTCAGCTTCTTGTTTTGAAGAAGAAAAGGTAAAAATTACTAATATAACTTACGGCAGCGAATTTTGGTCAATTTTTGATATAGTTTTAACGACGTTTTACCTAGAAATTTGTTTTTTAATCGTCCATCAATTACTAAATTTAACGGTTAACCTAGAGATTTTTTTTAATGGTTCATCAGCTCTTTTTTTTGTTTAATTGTTTAATATACCCCTTAAAACTGACTTTTTCTGTAGCCGTGGTGGAAATAATACAAAATATCTGTGGTTAAATTACAATTATCAATTTTTGCCGCCTTGTTCAATTGACGTTTATAAGCAAATTCTCAAACTAAGACATCTGTCATAGATAATGCAAAAAGTAAGCGTAACATTCATCAGAGATAAGCGGCAAATTTAACAACGTCGAACTATAAATTTCCAAAGATATCTCATCGATTTAGTTAAGTACGGATGAGCCGATGACATGCGACAGAAACACACTTGATAAAATTTGTGAATTTTGAAAGCTATGAACTCAAATCTACAACTTACGGTCACGAATTTTGGTCAATTTTTGGTATAGTTTTAACGACGTTTGAGTTCGAAATTTGTTTTTTAATCGTCCATCAATTGTTAAATTTAATGGTTAGCCTAGAGATATTTTTAATGCTTCATCAGATATTTTTTCTGTTTAATTGTTTGACATATCCTTTAAAACTGGCTTTTTCAGTAGCCGTGGTGGAAATAATACAAACTATCTGTGGTTAAATTACAATTATCAACTTTTGCCGCTTTGTTGAATTGACGTTTATAAGCAAATTCTCAAACTAAAACATTTGCCATAGAGAAAATGCAAAAAATAAGCGTAACATTCATCAGAGATAGGCGGCAAATTTAGCAACGTCGAACAATAAATTTTCAAAGATATCTCATCGATTTAGTTAAGTACCGATGAGCCGATGACAGGTGGCAGAAACACACTTGATTAAATTTGTGAATTTTGAAAGATGTGAACTCAAATCTACAACTTACGATCACGAATTTTGGTCAATTTTTGATATAGTTTTAACGACATTTTGCCTGGAAATTTGTTTTTTAATCGTCCATCAATTACTAAATTTAACGTTTAACCTAGAAATTTTTTTAATGGTTCATCAGATATTTTTTTTGTTTAATTGTTTGACATATCCTTTAAAACTGGCTTTTTCTGTAGCCGTGGTGGAAATAATACAAACTATCTGTGGTTAAATTACAATTATCAACTTTTGCCGCTTTGTGAATTGACGTTTATAAGCAAATTCTCAAACTAAAACATTTGCCATAGACAAAATGCAAAAAGTAAGCGTAACATTCATCAGAGATAAGCGGCAAATTTATCAACGTCGAACTATAAATTTCCAAAAAGATCTCATCGATTTGGTGAAGTACCGAGACACAGCACGATACTCAAAAACATGTTTTTAATTTCTTGTAAAGAAATAAGTGTTTTGCAGTTAAGCTCCGCCCTCGTGGTTCACAGCGAATAAAAAAATCATCACAATTGAGATAGGGCGGGTGGCGGGCCTACATATTGCCTTTTTGTTTTACAATGTGTAGATTTCTTTTCACAACATGAAACTTAAATTATGTTTAAAATGGAAAATTTGTATAAGGAAATGTCCGTTTAGCAATTATACTCCGCACCATAATTGCAAAAATTCATTTTTCCATGCAAAAATGTACCATTTTAACCATGTTTTAAGTTTCTCGTGGAAAGATGGCTATGTATATTAAGAAAAAAAAGGTAAAATATAACCCCCGCCCACCCACCCTATCTCAATTGTGATGAATTTTTTCTTATTTTCATCCCGAGAGGCGGATTTTAATTGCAAAATCGATATTTTCCTACAAAAATTTATCATTTTTAAATGTTTTAAGTTTCTTGGGCAAAGATGGCTACGTATATTTAGAAAAAAACGGTAAAATATAAGCCCCGCCCACCCACCCTATCTCAATTGTGATGAATTTTTCATTCATTGTCACCCCGAGGGGCGGATTTTGATTGCAAAATCGATATTTCACTTCTAAAATGGATCATTTTAAACATATTTTAAGTTTCTTGTTGTGAAAAGATGGTTATGTATGTTAAGAAAAAAAGGTAAAATATAAGCCCCGCCCACCCGCCCTGTCTCAATTGTAATGAATTTTTCATTTATTTTCATCCCGAGAGGCGGATTTTAATTGCAAAAACAATATTTCCCTACAAAAATTTATCATTTTAAACATGTTTTAAGTTTCTTGTTGTGAAAAGATGGCCATGTATATTAAGGAAAAAAAGGTAAAATTTAAGCCCCGCCCACCCGCCCGATCTTAATTGTGATGAATTTTTCATTTATTGTAAATTGCTATTTCCCTACAAGAGTTTATCATTTTAAACATGTTTTCAGCTTCTTGTTTTGAAGAAGAAAATACATATATTAAAAGAAGAAAAGGTAAAATATACTAATATAACTTACGGCAGCGAATTTTGGTCAATTTTTGATATAGTTTTAACGACGTTTTACCTGGAAATTTGTTTTTTAATCATCCATCAAGTAGTAAATTTAACGTTTTACTTCGAGATTTTTTTAATGGTTCATCAGATATTTTTTTTGTTTAATTGTTTGACATATCCTTTAAAACTGGCTTTTTTGTAGCCGTGGTGGAAATGATACAAACTATCTGTGGTTAAATTTACAATTATCAACTTTTGCCGCCTTGTTTAATTGACGTTTATAAACAAATTCTCAAACTAAAACATTTGCCATAGAGAAAATGCAAAAAGTAAGCGTAACATTCATCAGAGATAAGCGGCAAATTTAACAACGTCGAACAATAAATTTCCAAAGACATCTCATCGATTTAGTTAAGTACCGATGAGCCGATGACAGGTGACAGAAACACACTTGATTAAATTTGTGAATTTTGAAAGCTGTGAACTCAAATCTACAACTTACGGTCACGAATTTTGGTCAATTTTCCATGTAGTTTTAACGACGTTTCACCTGGAAATTTGTTTTTTAATCGTCCATCAATTTCTAAATTTAACGTTTAACCTAGAGATTTTTTTAATGGTTCATCAGATATTTTTTTTGTTTAACATCTTTGACATACCTTTTAAAACTGGCTTTTTCTGTAGCCGTGGTGGAAATAAAACAAACTATCTATGGTTAAATTACAATTATCAACTTTTGCCGCCTTGTTCAATTGACGTTTATAAGCAAATTCTCAAACTAAAACATTTGCCACATAGAAAATGCAAAAAGTAAGCGTAACATTCATCAGAGATAAGCGGCAAATTTAACAACGTCGAACTATAAATTTCCAAAAAGATTTCATCGATTTGGGTAAGTACCGAGAAACAACACGATACTCAAAAACATGTTTTTAATTTCTTGTAAAGAAATAAGTGTTTTGCAGTCAAGCTCCGCCCTCTTGGTTCACAGCGAATAAAAAAATCATCACAATTGAGATAGGGCGGGTGGGCGGGCCTACATTTTGCCTTTTTGTTTTAAAGTGTGTAGACTTCTTTTCACAACACGAAACCTAAAATATGTTTAAAATGGAAAATTGGCATAAGGAATATCCACTTAGCAATTATGCTCTGCCCCACAATTGCAAAATTCATATGTACCATTTCAACCATGTTTTATGTTTCTTATTGTGAAAAGATGGCTATGTATATTAAGAAAAAAAAAGGTAAAATATAAGCCCCGCCCACCCACCCTGTCTCAATTGTGATGAATTTTTCATTTATTGTCACCCCAGGGCGGATTTTAATTGCAAAATCGATATTTCCCTACGAAAATTTATCATTTGAAACGTATTTTACGTTTCTTGTCGTGGAGCAGAAAATACATATATTAAAAAAAGAAAAGGTAAAATATAATAATATAACTTACGGAGGCGAATTTTGATCAATTTTGTATATTGTTTTAACGACGTTTTACCTCGAAATTTGTTTTTTAATCGTCCATCAATTACTAAATTTAACGTTTAATTTAGAGATTTTTTTAGTGGTTCTTCAGATTTTTTTTTGTTTAACTGTTTAACATATTCTTTGAAAATATCTTTTTCTGTAGCCGTGGTGGAAATAATACAAACTATCTGTTGATAAATTACAAACATCACCTTTTGCCGCCTCGTTCAAATGACGGTTATAAACAAATTCTCAAACTAAAATATTTGTCATGCAGAAAATGCAAGAAGTCAGCACAATATTCATCAGAGATAAGCGGCAAATTTATCAAAGTCAAACTACAAATTTCCAAAGATATCTATCTCATCGATTTAATTAGGTACCGATGAGTTGATGACAGGTGGCAGAAAAATACTTGAATAAATTTATAAATTTTGAAAGCTGCGTATCAAATCTACAAATTTCGGCTTCAAATTTTGATCAATTTTTCTAATACTTGGTGTTGGCGATGTTTTACGTTGAAATTTTGTTTTAATCGTCCATCAGATACATATGTATTGTTTTGTTTAATTGTTTGATGTATCCTGTCACAATGGACTTTTTCTACAGCCGTGGTGGAAATAATACAAACTATCTGTTGATAAATTACAAACATCACCTTTTGCCGCCTTGTTCAAATGACGGTTATAAACAATTTCTCAAACTAAAATATTTGCCATGCAGAAAATGCAAAAAGTATTAATTTCCAAAGATTTTTCATCGATTTAATTAAGTACCGATGAGCCGATGACAGATGACAGACTTGACTAAATTTAACTTTCGCCCCCAAATTTTGATCAATTTTTTATATAATTTTAACCACGTGTCATATAAAAAGTCAACTATTCGTTTATAAATTTTCCCTTAATAAACAAATATTGTTTAATATTTATCCCTAATGTCTGTAATTACTGTTTTATTTAACCATTAATCATTTTCCGTTACTAACGACAGTTCGGCCACTTTTGTTTATCCACGTTTCGAAAATTGCACTAAATTGTGCAACCGCCACGTCACTTCCGGTCAATCCCGGCCTCCACCCCCACCCCCACTTCACCTCCCCCGCGCCGCCCCACGAAAATAAGGAAATTAAAAAATCGGCAGTCTAATTTATTACCCCGTTAATAATTAATCGTCGGAAACCCCTTCGGCCGCGTCCGCCGCCCCGACCCTTTCCGATCGTCGCGTGTCCGGTTGAAAGTTGCGTTTTTGTCGGAGCCTCGTCGCGGTGCACCACCTCTGCGGTAATGCCAGAAATCCGCGTCCGCGAAAAACGAAAAAAACCCAAAAATTAAAAAAAAACAGTGCCTTCAGTGCCCCAACTCGCCCCAGCGCTGCGCCACAGGTAAGCCTCGTCCCTAAGTTGGCAACACGTTCAATTTTGACACTTCGGCACGGCCTGCTTCTCAAAATCGCATGAATATTTAAGTCCGTGAGTAAACACGGGAATCGCGTGGCTTTCACGTTTCACCCCCGATTTCGGCGAGTGTTCTTGGAACTGTCCAAACAAGCGCGAATGAACGAGCGCTCGATAAAATCAATTGCCAATTTGGCGCCCAAATTGAGCGGCCGGGGAATCGGGGAATTGGGCCCGGGGGAGCGGAATTGGGCCCCGGGGACGTGGAGTGCGCGGCCGACGTGTGATCGCTAATTGCGGTGCTCGGGGGAAAACGGCGGGTAATTGGAGAGTGCTTACTGGAAAGACCTGCTTTCCGGGAAAATCGATGGGACATGATTAGTGATTGTGGGAATTTAATGGGTCGTGAATGCGGTTTTGACGCGGTTTGTGGCGAAGGGGTGCCACCCGGGTGGCGGGCTCCATTGTGCTCAACTTTCGCGAATGTCGAAATTTGTTAGTGGAGGATCGGGGGCGGCGAAGTTGTTGGGCCGAGAGAGTGTGCGGCGCGAGTTCGGGTTAAGTATAATGCTTTTAGTACCTCTATTATTCTTATACGTAAACAGGAGTCCAACGTTAAGATCGATAATTCTAATAACATTTAATAGTGGTCTTTGTGACAACGCATCAAGATTATAAAATGTGTATTTACTGGAAGCACACTTATGGGGGTGGTTATTTTCTGTGCGATGGGTGCTTATTAAAATTAATTTCGCTCAGCTAAACGACTTGGAAGGGATTTGAAGGTGAGCTTATACATTTACTTTATAATTTAACGTAGAAATTCTACTGACTTCAAAATTGTTCTAAAAAGAAATGGCGCTGAAACTGGAATCCCTAATATTTTCTAATTACTAAGTTTCCGAACGTTCGAAATTTTCGACACACTTTATTATTATCATGTTGGTAAAAAAGCTACCATAATCCTCTCCAAAAAAATCGTGACGTCATAAGACCTATTACCGGCTTTATTTTTATTTTACATTATACAACATTGGAATGGCGATACATCGAAAAATCAAACAATTTTAAAAATCAAAAAATGTAAATTTAAAAAAATTGAAGAATTGAAAAACTGAAAAATCTCAAAACTGAAATATTCAAAAATTGTGAAATCGAAACATTAAAATATCGACAGTATTTCAAAATCGAAAAATTAAAATTTGAAAAATTTAAAAATCTAAAATTAAAAAACATTAAAAAATTAAAATACGAAAAATCGGGAAATTGAACGATCAAAAAAGCGAAACAATGAATCTCCATAGTTTGAAAAATTTTAAAATCTAAAAATTCGAAATATGTACTGTATTGAAAATTTAAAAAATCAAAGAACTGAAAAATCGGGAAATTAAACCGAAAAATTCAAAATTCAAAAAACTCGAAAAATGTGAATTTTAAAAAATCAAAAACAAAAGTCGAAAACTCAAAAAAATGGAAAATCAGAAAACCGAAAAGCCGAAAAATCGAGAAATCGAAACACTGAAATATTGAAACATCGAGAAATAGAGAACTCGAGAAGTCAAGAAGTCGAAAAATCGATAAATCAAACTATTCCAAAATCGAAAAATTAAGAAATTTAAAAATCTGAATTAAAAAAAACGAAAAATTGGAAAATTAAAAAATCGAAAAACCGGGAAATTGGACAACTAAAAAAAGAAAAATTTTAAAATCGAAATATGAATTGAAAATTTAAAAAAATCGAAGAACTGAAAATCGAAAAATCGGGAAATCAAATCGCAAAGTGTAGAATCTAAAAATCGAAAATTTAAAACTTCGAAAAATTGAAAAATGGGGACATCAGAAAATTTAGAAATCGAAGCATGGAATAACTGAAAAGTTGAAACATCGAGAACTCCAAACATAAAAATATCGAGAAATTAAAAAATCGAGAAAAGTCAAAAAGTTGAAAAATCCATAAATCGAAATATTCCAAAATCGAAAAATTTAGAATTGAAAAATTTATAAATCTGAAATTAAAAAAATAAAATAACGAAAAATCGGGAAATTGAACGATCAAAAAATCGAAACATCGAAACGTCAATAAACCGAAAAATTGAAAATTCGAAAACTTGAAAAATCGAAAAATTGAGAGATCTAAAAATTGATGAATGTATTGAAAATTTCAAAAATCGAAGAACTGAAAAATCGGGAAATGAAATCGAAAAATGTAAACTTTAAAAAGCTGGAAAGATCGGGCAATTGAATCATCAAAAAATCGAAAAATCAAAATATCGAATAATTGAAAGATGCAGAAATTGAAAAATTCCCGAAAAGTTGAGAAATCGAAAACTTGAAAAACCGACAGACGGAGAAATTTGAAAAATCAAAAAATGTGGTATTAAAAAATTGAAAAAGTGAAAAATCAAAGAAACGAGAAATCGAAAAATATGAATTTTAAAAAATCGAAAAATTGAAAAACCGAGAAACTGAAAAATCCCAAAACTGAAATCTTCAAAAATTGTGAAATCGGAAAATTGAAGTCGAAACCACAAAAAATTGAAAAATTAAAAAATCGAAAAGCCCAAAAATTGAAAAACTGAAAAATTAATACATCGAGAAATCGAAACATTAATAAAATATCGAGAAATTGGGAAATCGAAAAATCGAGTAATCTAAATATTCCAAAACCGAAAAATTAAAAATTGAATATTTTGAAAACGTAAAATAAAATAAAAAACGGATAAATTGAAAAAATTAAAAAAACAAAATTCGGGAAATTAAATACTAAAAAAATGGAAACAACGAAATTTCGATAAATCGAAAAATTGAAAATAAAAATCCAAAATTTGAAAAATTTTGTATTGAAAATTATAAAATTCGATAAACCGAAGAATCGAAAAATCGGGAAATCAAATGGAAAATTATAAAATTTAAAAAATCGAAAAATGTGAAATTTAAAAAATCGGAAAATGTAATATTAAAAAATTTAAAAATCGAAAAACTGAAAAATCAAAAAAACGAGAAAAACAAAAATTTGGAGAATTGAAAAACTGAAAAATCAAGAAACTAAAAAATCCCAAAACTATAATGTTCAAAAATTTGAAAATCAAAAAATGGAAAAGCCGAAAATTCGAAAAAGCGAGGAATCTAAACATCGAAAAGTTGAGAACCCAAAATATCGATAAATTGAAATATTCCAAAATCGAAAAATTAATAATTGAAAATTTAAAAAAAATCGATAAACTCATTAATTAAAAAAACGAAACTTCGGAAAATTGAACAATAAAAATAATCGGAATTTTGATAAATCGAAAAATATTAAAATCGGAAAATTGAAAGATCCTAAAATTTGAAATATGTATTGAAGATTAAGAAAATCGAAGAACCGAAAAATCGGGAAATCAAATCGAAAAATGTAAAATTTAAAAACTAAAAAAAAATTAAAATTTCGAAAAATATTGAAAAATTAAAGAATGGAGAAATCGAAACATTGAAAAATCAGAAAATCGAGAATTCGAAAAATCGAGGACATGTTGTGGTATGGAAAAATTGAAAAGCTCCAAAATTGACAAAAATTCAGAAATCGAAAAACAAAAAATCAAAAACCTAAATAAGAAAACTGGAAAAATTGATAAATCGAAAAATTTAAATACTAGGAAACTGAAAATTTGAATAATCGGATAATCGAAGCATCGAAAAACCGAGAAATCAAGAAATTGAAAAGTCGAAAAATCAAAAAGTGGGAAATTAAAAAATTTCAAAAAGAAAAAAAGAAATTCGAAAAATTGAGTTGGAAAATTGATAAACCGAGAAATTGAAAAATTGAGAAATCGAAAAATCGAAAATTTTGAAAAAAGTCAAAACTGAAAAATCGAAAAATTGAAAAATCGGGAATTCAAAAAATCGAAAAATCAAAAACTTAGAAACCTCAAAAATCAAAAAATCCAAAAATTGAAGAATCGAAATACTATTGAAAAATCGAAAAATCGGGTAATCCAAACATCCAAAATCCGGAAAATCAAGAAATTGAAAATTCGAAAAGTGGCAAAATCGAAAATTTTAAAATGCTATATATTAAAAAATCAAAAACCTGAAAAAAGAAAAATTTATAAATGAAAAATTGAAAATTTTGAAAAAACCCCAAAACTTAAACATCGAAAAATTCGAAAATCGGGAAATCAAGAAGGTCGAAAAATCGAAAATTTAGAAATGTCCAAAATCAAAAAATTGAAGAATCGAAATATTGAAAAATCCGAAAACTGATAAATCCGTAAATCGAAGAATTGAAAATTCCAAAAATTAAAAAATCGAAGAATTGAGAAAAAATAACTGGGAAACTAAAAAATAGAAAAATCGTGTAATGGAAGCATCGAAAAACCGGGAAATCAACAAATTGAAAAGTCAAAAAATCGAAAAGTGGCAAAATCGAAAATTTAAAAAAAATTATATATTAAAAAGTCAAAAATCTAAAAAAAAACCTGTAAAAATCGAGAAATTGAAAATTTGAATAATGGAAAAATAAAAAAAAACAAAAATCGAAAAATTGAGAAAAATTTAAGAACAGGAAAACTGAAAAATCGACAATTCGGGTAATCGACACATTGAAAAGCCAGGAAATCAGCAAATTGAAAAGTCGAAAAATCGAAAAGTGGAAAAATCAAAAATTTTAAAAATCTACGTATTAAAAAATGAAAAACCTGAAAAAAAAATTGATAAATCTAGAAATTGAAAAATTGAAAAATGGAGAAATCAAGAAGTCGAAAAATCGAAAGATTAGAAACGTCAAAAATCGGGAAATCCAGTAAATCGAAAAATTGAAAATTCCAAAAATTGAAAAATCGAAAAATTGGGAAATGGAAAAATCGAGAAATCAAAAAGTCAAAAAATCGAAAATGTTGAAACGCCAAAAAGTGAAAAATCGAAAAATTGAAGAATCGAAATATTAAAATCAGACCGTCGAAATTTAGAAACACCAAAAATTGAAAAATCGAAATATTGAAAAATCCCAAAACTGAAATATCGGAAAATTGGTAAATCGGAAAATTGAAAAAGCGAAGAAAATTCGCAAAAATTGAAAAATCGACAATTAGAAAAAATAAAAAACTGAAAAATCAAGAAATCAGTTAATTGAAAAATCGCAACATTGGAACATCAAAAAATTCAAAAATCGGGGAATCTTAAAGTCGAAAAATAAATAATTTAGAAACGCCAAAAAGAAAAATCAAAAAATTGAAGAATCGAAACATTGAGAACTGAAACTGAAATATCGGAAAATTGAGAAATTGAAAAATTGAAAATTCGAGAAATTGCAATATCGAAAAATTGAAGAATCCGCAACCGAAATATCGAAACATTGAAAAATTGTTAGACGATTTTGATTACCTTTTCCAAAAATCTCAATGTCTAGGATAAAAATTCGAGACGAATTCATAAACCACAAGTTCGGGACTATTTATTGTATACCCGAACACTTTTTATTTAAATAAATTCTTTTGAAACTACAGAATTGTGTCATCTTTTATCAAAATATATTACATATTTAAAAAATTATGGACTGCTGGTTAAACCCTTAAAGTGACACATCGTGATGACTAACATATTGTTCTCATAGTATTTCCACTTTAACTTTTACTGTTTTACATAGACTGACCTCTCTGTAACATTAAGACAAATTAATTTTATTTCTAGTTATGATAGTTCGTCAAGTAATTTGAACATAATATTATACTGAAAAAGTTTTCTTTCAAACTTTCACTTTCAAAATTGTGAAATTTCGGAGCGCCATTTTGCCGCGATTTGCTAATCGTGAATGTTTAACGATAATGAACCTCCGCCGCCTCCCCCAAGCGAATTCGTCTAAATACCGCCACACACAGTCAATCACCCGCCGCCCCCTCCAGCCCCCGCCCCCCACATTTCCACCCTCCGCGTTAACTGGCACTTAGTAAAATTCAATCAAATTTATTGCCATATCGATGTAATCCGGCCGGTGGGAACCCGACAGGTGCTCGCCGGCTCGAGGGGCTGCAGCGGGGCGCGACGCCCCTGCCCCCGCCCCCGCCCCACATGTCGCACACATGTGTAATTCGTAATTCCGCCATGCAATTATGATTTTTTCATTTGATCGGCCGATGACGATCCGGATAGCCGTAGTCCATTAAAAGGGATGCCGCCGCCCCCTCCCCCGGGAAAATTATTGATCGCAGACAGTTCTGGTGGTCATTTGATGACGTCACGGCGGTCGAATCGACCGATTTTCACATTTTCTCGCAACGACACCGTTTCGCGGAAAGCGCGATGGTGCGAGTGGTTTTTGCGCGTTTTCTGACCGTTGCTCTCCTTCAGGATGGCGAAGAGGAAGAGTAGGGGAGGAACGAGGAGGAGATGTGACTGCGATTAACGGATTTGCTCACTCAGACGCTCAAAAATGAAACTGGACATCTGTAAGAAGATGGACGATTTACAGGAGAAAATGGACGTCTCCGGCGAGAAGGAACTGTTTTTTCAAGTGTGCTCAAGCGATAAGGAGAAGAAGGGGGAGAAGGTGTTCGATGTGTTGCAGAATGTGCCTGTTATTGCTCAAAATTCCGAATTTTTGCCGGACGTTCAAAGTTGTATCGAGATTGACTCGAGCAGTGTCATCAGTATACCGGAGAACCAGATTGTGAAGATACAGTACCATGGGGAGGACGGAGTGGTCAACACGGAGTACATCGTCAACGAAGAAATCCTCCAGGTTAGTCAATTTTTTTTTTACACATATTTCGTTCTTTCTTCTTTCTATTCTTTGTTCAATCTCCTACTTTTAGTTTCCTTTGTTCTTTGTCAAGTCTGTTATTTTTGCGCAGAAAATTTTTCACCGATTTTTTAAAACTTTTTTTCTATTATTATTTCCATGTACATATATTCAAACATAAACTGAGTGCGTCAGAATTCAGAAAAATCACCTTTTAAGTATGAAAATGGCTGTAAACTATATTTCGAAAGGGGTCCCCTAGATCCTTCAAACTACTTCAAAAACTAGACATCCTTTCAAACTACTTCAAAAACAAAACACAATAGGTCCCCGAAATTTTTTCAAACTACTTCAAAAACTAGATACAACGGGCCCGCAAGATTCTTTCAAACTACTTCAAAAACAAAACACGAGAGGTCCCCGAGATTCTTTCAAATTACTTCAAAAACAAAGCACAAGAGGTCCCCGAGATTCTTCAAACTACTTCAAAAACCCGACACAAAGGGTCTCCGGAATTATTTCAACCTACTTCAAAAACCAGACACAAAGGGTCCCCGAGATTCTTTCTACCTACTTCAAAAACCAGACACAAAGAGTCCCCGAGATTCTTTCAAACTACTTCAAAAACAAAATACAAGAGATCTCCGAGATTTTTGCAAATTACTTCAAAAACAAATCACAAGAGGTTCCCGAGATTCTTTCATACCACTTCAAAAACCAGACACGAGGGGTCCCCGAGATTCTTTAAAACTACTTCAAAAACAAAAGACAAGAGGTCCCCAAGGTTCTTTCAAATTACTTGAAAAACAAAGCACAAGATGTCCACGAGATTCTTTCAAACTATGTACTTCAAAAACCAGCCACACGGGATCCTCAAGATTCTGTCTACCTACTTCAAAAACCAGACACAAAGAGTCCCCGAGATTCTTTCAAATTACTTCAAAAACAAAACACAAGAGGTTCTCGAGATTTTCTCAAATTACTTCAAAAACAAAACACAAGAGATCCCCGAGATTCTTTCAACCTAACTACTTCAAAAACTAGTCACAAAGGGTCTCCGAGATTCTTTCAAACTACTTCAAAAACCAGACACAAAGAGTCCCCGAGATTCTTTCAAACTACTTCAAAAATAAAACACAAAAGGTCCCCGAGATTCTTTCAAATTACCTCAAAAACAAAACACAAGAGATCCCCGAGATTCTTTCAACCTAACTACTTCAAAAACTAGTCACAAAGGGTCTCCGAGATTCTTTCAAACTACTTCAAAAACCAGACACAAAGAGTCCCCGAGATTCTTTCAAATTACTTCAAAAACAAAACACAAGAGGTTCACGAGATTTTTTCAAATACTTCAAAAACAAAACACAAGAGATCCCCGAGATTCTTTCAAACTAACTCCTTCAAAAACCAGTCGCAAAGGGTCCTCGAGATTCTGTCTACCTACTTCAAAAACCAGGCACAAAGAGTCCCCGAGATTCTTTCAAATTACTTCACAAACAAAACACAAGAGGTTCTCGAGATTTTTTCAAATTACTTCAAAAACAAAACACAAGAGATCCCCGAGATTCTTTCAAACTAACTACTTCAAAAACCAGTCGCAAAGGGTCCCCGAGATTCTTTCAAACTACTTCAAAAACCAGACACAAAGAGTCCCCGAGATTCTTTCAAATTACTTCAAAAACAAAACACAAGAGGTTCTCGAGATTTTTCAAATTACTTCAAAAACAAAACACAAGAGATCCCCGAGATTCTTTCAAACTAACTACTTCAAAAACCAGTCACAAAGGGTCCCCAAGATTCTTTCAAACTACTTCAAAAACCAGACACAAAGAGTCCCCGAGATTCTTTCAAACTACTTCAAAAATAAAACACAAAAGGTCCCCGAGATTCTTTCAAATTACTTCAAAAACAAAACACAAGATGTCCACGCGATTCTTTCAAACTATGTACTTCAAAAACCAGTCACACGGGATCCTCGAGATTCTGTCTACCTACTTTCAAAACCAGACACAAAGAGTCCCCGAGATTCTTTCAAATTGCTTCAAAAACAAAACACAAGAGGTTCACGAGATTTTTTCAAATTACTTCAAAAACAAAACACAAGAGATCCCCGAGATTCTTTCAAACTAACTACTTCAAAAACCAGTCACAAAGGGTCTTCGAGATTCTTTCAAACTACTTCAAAAACCAGACACAAAGAGCTCCCGAGATTCTTTTTACCTACTTCAAAACCCAGACACAAAGAGTCCCCGAGATTCTTTCAAATTACTTCAAAAGCAAAACACAAGAGGTTCTCGAGATTTTTTCAAATTACTTCAAAAACCAGTCACAAAGGGTCCCCGAGATTCTTTCTACCTACTTCAAAAACCAGACATAAAGGGTCCCCGAGATTCTTTAAAAGTACTTCAAAAACCAGTCACACGGGATTCCCGAGATTCTTTTAAAGTAGTTCAAATACAAAATACCAGGGGCCCTGAGATTCTTTCTAACTACTTCAAAAACCAGACACAACGAGTCCGCGAGATTCTTTCAAACTACTTCAAAAACCAGACACAAAGGGACCCCGACATTCTTTCAAACTACTTCAAAAATAAAACAAAAGACGTTCCCAAAATCCTTCAAACTACTTCAAAAACCAGACACACGGGATACCCGAGATTCTTTCTATCTACTTCAAAAACCAGACACAAAGAGTCCCCGAGATCTCAGATTCTATTAGTTTCCACTACGACTCAGAATATAATTAGCCCCGCCCACCTACCCGCCTCCATTTCAGTAATTTGTTTTATCTAATCTACATGAAAGATGTATCTTATACTAAACAGAAATAAAAATAGTTGTTAGAGTGAGAAGAGCGCCAGTAGGCGGGGCTAGCACTTGCTAAGATAACACTGATGTTGGCAAATCACATATGCAAAAAAAAATAGAGGGCGGGTGGCGGGCCTAGTACTTGCGACGATAAGACGGAACAATATTAAAAGAGTAGTCACTAGAATGAAGAGGGGGCGGGTGGGCGGGGCTAGTGTTTGCTAATAAGACTCTGTAGAAAAAAGCTAAAGTCAGCTCCGCCCACTTCCTTTCACCATTTCACTGACTTACTTTATTTGCTGTAAAATGAGAATTAAATTATATTTTGACGAAAAGTTTCTCAGTAATTATCAGAAAGATAAATAAATTCTTTGAGGACCATATACTAAATTATTTTCAACTATACAGAGTGTTCTGGTTTCAAGGCGAACCACACAACTTAGTTTTTTCTGATCTCAGATTCTATTAGTTTCCACTACCACTCAGAATATAATTTGCCCCGCCCCACCCACCCCTCGTTCATTTCATATGTGAATTAAATGAAAGATCTATCTTATACTGAACAGAAATAAAATTAGTTGTTAGAGTGAGAAGAGCGCGAGTAGGCGGGGCTAGAAATTGCCAAGATAAGACTGATTTTAGCAAATGGCAATCCTCTAAAAAAAATAGAGGGCGGGTGGGCGGGGCTATCACTTTCTATGATAAAACTAAATTTGGCAAATCACATAGCTTCTAAAAAAATAAAGGGCGGGTGGGCGGGCCTAGTACTTGCTAAGATAAGACGGAACAATATTAAAAGAGTAGTCACTAGAATGAAGAGGGGGTGGGTGGGCGGGGCTACTGCTTCCTTGTAAGACTGTGGAAAAAAGTCAAAGTCAGCTCCGCCCACTTCCTTTCTCCATTTCACTGACTTATTTTATCTGCTGTAAAGCGAGAATTGAATCATATTTTGAAAAAGAAAGAGAAAAAAGAATTCTTTGAAGACCATATACTAAAATTATGTTCAACTATACAGAGTGTTGTTTTCAAAACGAACCACACAACTTAGTTTTTTCAAATGTAATACTCAATATATTTTTATATATTCTGAAATAAGAAATCATCTTTTGGAAAATAGTATAACAAAGAAAGTTACGATTATCATTTTTTTTTCGGATCTTAAATTCTATTAGTTTCCGCTACCAGTCAGAATCTAATTAGCCCCGCCCACCCTCCCGGCCTCCATTTCCGGGATTGGTTTTATGTAATCTAACTGAAAGATGTATCTTATTAGAAATAAAATTAGTTGTTAGAGTGAGAAGAGCGCGAGTAGGCGGGGCTAGAACTTCCTAAGATAAGATTGATTTTGGCAAATGACATATCCTCTAAAACAATAGAGGGAGGGTGGGCGGGGCTATCATTTGCTATGATAAAACTGATTTTTGCAAATCACATAGCTTCTAAAAAAATAAAGGGCGGGTGGGCGGGACTAGTACTTGCTAAGATAAGATGGAACAACATTAAAAGAGTAGTCACTAGAATTAAGAAGGGGTGGGTGGGCGGGGCTACGGCTTGTTTATAAGACTGTGGAAAAAAATCAAAGTCAGTTCCGCCCACTTCTTTTCTCCATTTCACTGACTTATTTTATCTACTGGACAATGAGAATTGATTTAAATTTTGCCTAGAGGTATCTCAGTAATTATCAGAAAGAGAAAAAAGAATTCTTTGAGGACCATGTACTAAAATTATTTTCAACTATACAGAGTGTTATGTTTTGAAAGCGAACGACACAACTTTGTTTTTTTTTTCGGATCTCAGATTCTATTAGTTTCTAGTTTCCACTACCACTCATAGTATAATTTGCTCCGCCCACTCAGCCCTCCTCCATTTCAGTGATTGGTTTTATGTAATTTAAATGAAAGATCTATCTTATACTGAACAGAAATAAAATTAGGTGTTACAGTGAGAAGGGTGCAAGTAGGCGGGGCTAGAACTTGCTAAGATAAGACTGACCTTGGCAAATGACATGTCGTCTAAAAAAATAGAGGGCGGGTGGGCGGGGCTGGTACTTACTAAGATATGACGGAACAACAGTGAAAGAGTAGTCACTACAATGACGAGGGGGTCGACGGGCGGGGCTTCTGCTTACTTATAAGACGCTATAGAAAAAAGCCAAAGTTAGCTCCGCCCATTTCCTTTTTCCATTTCACTGACTTATTTTATCTGCTGTAAAATGAGAATTGAATTATATTTTGCGAAGAGATATCTCAGTAATTATCAGAAAGTGAAATAAAAATTCTTTGAGGACCATATACTAGAATTATTTTCAACTATACAGAGTGTTTTGTTTTCAAGGCAAACCACACAACTTAGTTTTTTCAAATCGAATAATTATATATTTTTATATATTCTGAAATAAAAAATAATTCTTACAGCAAATAGTATAACAAAGAAAGTAATGATTTTTTTTTACTTTTTTCGGATTTCAGATTCTATTAGTTTCCACTACCACTCGGAATATAATTAGCCCCGCCCACCCACCCGGTCTCCTTTTCAGTGATTGGTTTTATGTAATCTAAATGAGAGATGTATCTTATACTGAATAGAAATAAAATTAGTTGTCAGACTGAGAAGAACGCGAGTAGGCGGCGCTAGAACTTGCTAAGAAAAGACTGATGTTGGCAAATGACATATTTTCTAAAAAAATAGAGGGCGGGTGGGCGGGGTTAGCACTTGATAAGATAAAAGTGATTTTGGCAAATTATATAGCTTCTAAGAAAATAAAGGGTGGGCGGGCTGGGTTAGTACTTGCCAAGATAAGACGAAACAATATTAAAAGAGTAGTCACTAGAATTAAGAGGGGGTGGGTGGGCGGGGCTACTGCTTGCCTATAACACTGTAGAAAAGTCGAAGGTCAGCTCCACCCACTTCCTTTCTCCGTGTCACTGACTTATTTTATGTACTGAAAAGTGAGAATTGAATTCTATTTTGACAAGAGGGAGAATCTAAGGTTTCAAACAAAGTCAACAGTTTTTTTTATACAATTATATTATTTCAGGCCAAGTTGTTCCAATTTTCTTGAAATTTTTTAGCAATGGAAAAATCACAGTAGGATTATTATTAAAATCTGGGTCCCAGTAATTTGTGGAGAGGTAAATAAAAATGCACACTTTATTGTTGTATAAATAAAATTGGGTTTTAATATTCAGAGTTTATAAAAAAATAAATTATAACAATTTTCAAGTGTCATAATGCAACTATAGTACGTTTAGGTTTTATAGTAGTAATAATTGATTCTAGAGGTACCTAGAGAGAGTAACCCATAAAATGCGAGCGCAGCGAGGTTCCTATAATTCCATCGATATTGATAAGACATTTTTGAAGTTCACTTTTTGAACAACAACGAAATCTTGTATCATAATTTATCTTCACGGGGACGCCATGAGTTATTTTTAGTAATACCTGAACGTGCTCGCTGCGCTCGCATTCTAAACGTGGCTGTTCTTTTTTAATTCGTAAGAACTTTACGAAAAAACTATCACAAAATCGCAAAAACTTAACTAGAACAAAGTTGTAAAAGAAGAATGTCGTAACTTTGTGGAGAGATAAATAAAATTAGATTTGAATCTACAGAGTGTTTATAAAAGTAATCAAATTATAATAATTTTTAAATTTCGATTTTTCAGTTTTATCAAATAGAACATCATGTATTTTAGTAGTGTATCTTTTTTTTTGTTTATCTCTCCATAAATTTTTTTGATGGATATAATATATAATAGATAAAATAAAAATAATTCAGCTGGATTGATAGCTATACTGACAAACTGTAAACATTGCAGTCATTTCCACTTCCGATAAATTTCCTTCCGACTATTCACTCTCAGCCCCAAACTCTTTAATTCCTTATACATTGTATTTTTAGAACAGAAACAACCGTCTCTGAACCCTTTCAGGTCCACCTCACCAACCAAAACCTGGAAGCCAATTACCTCGACATTAACGAAGACCAAATAATTTATAATCCCTCGAATGCCACGACATACGATGACCCCACGAAAACGATCGAATTGACCTCCAAGGAAGCAAGTCCAGACGAACTCAACACGAACATTCAAACGACGTCGATCCTCAGCCCCAAAAGCGAAGGAGAGGAAATGCCCGAGACCGACCTGACGAGCCTCAACTGGCTGCACAACATCACGAACATCATGGCCGTCCCCAACCTGCCCACCCCTCCCGTCTCCCCCAAACCCAAGAAAAAATCCAACTCCAACCAAGAGGACCTCACCATCAACATCAACTACTACAAGAAGAACGGCGACAAGAAGCCGCCGTTCTCTTACGCCACCCTCATTTGCATGGCCATGGGCAAGAACGGGAACAAGATGACGCTGTCGGCGATCTACCACTGGATTAGGGAGAATTTTTTGTACTATAGGAAGGCGCATCCCAGTTGGCAGGTGAGCGCTATCTCTCCGTCACCGTCTCCTTCTAACACACGTTTTTGGTTTAGAATTCGATCCGACACAATCTCTCTTTGAACAAATGCTTCGTCAAGGTGGCGCGCTCCAAGGACGAGCCCGGCAAGGGCGGGTTCTGGAAGCTGGACCTCGAGCGGCTGGAGGAGTCCCGGCGCTCCAAGCGCCGGTCGAGTTTGACCGTGCGCGTGCCGCGCAACCGGGACGCCCCCCACAAGCCCGTGCGCAAGGCCCGCAGGTACAGGCCGCCCCAGAGCACCGGCGAGCGCAAGCACAACATCCTGTCCAACATATCCATCTGCGGCGAGACCGACGTCGAGAACTGCGACGACGACGACGACAAGGAGAAGGGCAAGCCCGACGACAAGGAGGTCCAGGTGCCCAGCCAGAACGTGATAACCGAGCCGGTCAACCAGCTGCTCCCCGAGGACGAGCTGACCGGCTTGCTGCTGGCCACCAACGGCTGGGACGAGTGCCAGCTCGAGCTGCTCGACTCGTTGCTCGATTCTTTGTAATCTTCATGTTTTTACACAGAGTGGTTTGTGCCTTCTTGTGTAGCACTGTGTGAATTAGGTTGTCGTTAGGCGACTTTGTGTTAACTTTTGTACAGTTGCTCGAAACTCTTCCGTCCATTATCTGAGATAGTCTTAGAGGATAAATATTTTAATATATTGTATTGTTAAGAGTGAAGCGAGTCCGTCCTGCTCGGACGCGGGCGGCTGCCGGCCCCGGCGTGCTTCAATGTTAATAATGGCCGGGGGCGGACACCGCCCGCGAACCGACGCCTGTTTGTATCATACACTAGATTTATAATTATTGGTTCTTTTTCGGTGATCCTAGAGTTAAGTTCTGGGTCTAGTCTTAGTTGAGATCTCTACTTTACCGAACGGTATTTTTTGTATTTAAAGTGAAAATAGGTTGTAATAGATTTTTGAACAAACTGTAAAAATGTATTCTAGTCTTTTGCAATATTTGTAATTTTACACAGTTTGCTCAAATGTGCTAAACAATGATTGTATTCTGACCTTCAATAGAAGTGAACTGTATGGTGTAGTTTTAAATAAAACACCAGCTATTACAAGTAACGCTGCTTTCAACAAAAACCCCAACAACAATAGGCCACTCTGTATATACCCAACGAGATCACTGGGTATAGTACATTGGTCTCTGACTTTGACAGAAAAACCCCCAGAAAATGTTTACAATTCCAATTAATTACCGTACAGTCGGGTATTTATCATTATAAATGAAATTTAAACATCACTTACGGATATATGCAGACGAAAACCCCTTTTCCGCTACTCGCACGTCCAATTTTTCCGAAAAACAATAAACTTTTAGTGCTTTTCTCCCGTGCCATTGGCAACGAACATCTGGAAAAGTGAGGTTAGACCCGATTGTCAACAGGTTTTCTTATTTAATTTTCGGTAAAATATTCACTTTTCAGATGATTTTCAACACGTAATGACAAACACACACAACAAGTGTTCAATATTAAGGTCTGCAGTGACTTTTTGAAGTACTAAATCACCAATCAAACTTTGCCTAAAATCGTAAAAAAAACGACCTACGTGTCTTTCTCAAGTATTTCAGATCATACAATCTGCTGCAGAAGTGATAATACAACACCACCGCTAAATATTCTATCAACCTCTGAAACCCCAAAAAAAGTGAGGTTATGTGCCACATCTTGTGGTTAAAGACATGCTAAGATGAGCTCAGTCGAACGACAGGAAAAAATCAAAGAACTCGACGAAAAGTACGGAGCGGATTTGCTCGATTACGAAAAATGCAAAGAAATCTACAACAATTTGAAGAAGGAAAAGTCTGACATAGAAAAACAGGTTGACTATTTTTCGTGCAATTATTTTGTCACTATTGACACTTTTCTAGTTAAATTTGCGAGACGAGTCGTCCCTGGTTGGCAAAATAGTCAAAGATGCAGAAGTCGTTGGTGAAAAAACCAAACTACACATCGAGCGGTCAGAAAACGTGATTGAAGAAATAAGAGTCAATTTAGTCGAGGTTGAAGATGTCAGGAGAGACGTGCAGAAACGTCTGGACAAACTGCACGCCTTACAAACCACCCATCAGTACATGAAGGTCGTTGATAGGATTGAATTTCTGAGGTTGGTCAGCCTGTTTCAGCAAAAATAATAAAAAACCCTGTCATGTTTCATATTTTAGTGATGAGTTGGAGCGCGAGGTTAAGAAAAAAGACGACGAGCAGTGCGCCACCATTTTCGCCAATTTGTGCGAAGTTAGCCGAAATTTGACGGATTTCCACGGTGCCAACTTGAAGAAGTACCTCAAGGACACGCTACACTACTGGCACAACATACTCAAAGAGAAACTGTCAAAGTACGTGCCACGTGTCGCTATACTTCTTCACTATTGGCTGCATGTTTCAGGGACTTTGACGACATAATGAAAGCCTTGAAGTGGCCGTTCGTCAACGCCAACTTCAGTCTACAAACTCCTTCCTCTAATAATATTTTAAAATTACAAATCGTGGCTGAGTATCTGCTCCAGATTGAGCTTCCGAGCGAGACTGTGGACCCCCTGATCACTTCGGCGCTCTTGAGTGACTTTCCGCCTCTTTGTTTACCCGTTTCGCTTTTAATTCAGCCTTTGAAAAAACGCTTTTTGTATCATTTTTATGGGACTCGTCAGACGAATCGTTCTGATAAGCCCGAGTGGTATTTTACGCAAATACTGACCTGGATTAGGGACCACGCGGATTATTTAACTAAGTGGGTGCAACCCGTGATTGATAAACTAGGGTTGCATCACATCGACGCTAAAGTAATTAATTAATTTTGGTTGGAAATCTAGTGACTTTTGTTTTTTATAGTTGGAATTTATCAGGGGTCTTGTGCAGCTAGCAGTCGAGAAATTGTACTCAGACTTGCCGAATTTACAGTTCGATGATTTTACCTTTTCTCATTCCATAGATGAAGCGTTAGGGTTCGATAAAGAATTACGTGAAACTTACAGCTATCCAGCCACACAACCCAGTATTCTAGCGGTTTTAACACAAGCTAAAGTCATAGTCAAGTGGATGGCTATGGAAAAAAAATGTACTTGGGTTAAGTTGGCTAAAACTAAATCCCCTAGTAAAAATGTCATTTCAGACGCTACTGAAAAAATGGACGCGATGTTTTCGTCAACGACCGTCGACCCGTTCGAGCCTCTAACCTATGATATCGAAGATTTAAAAATAACGACTTGCGCAGACGCTTTTATAACCCTTCTGCAAACCATAACCGAGCGCTACGAGTCCTTACCGCAACCAGGCCACCGGTTGCAATTTCTAGAACTCCAACTAGAACTTCTGGATGATTTTAGAATAAGATTAGTCCAGTTGGTGAACGCAGAAACCGAGAACATAGTGGAGTCGAAGGTGGCCATGATTGCGAACACGATCTACTACGTGGAGAACGTTCTCGCGGATTGGGGAGCTATGTTGGTACATAAACCAATGAAAACGCGCCACTTGTTCGCTTTTCATTCATTGTCTTCATTTTAGCACTATTTGAACCTATACTATTACAAAAATCAACACAACGAGCACAAACCGCCAGCGTCTCCGAGCGGCTCCGACGACTACGACCCGACTGACCTTGAAAATGAAACCGTCTTCGGAGAAACGTTGTCTCTGTATAGACACATGAGGCGCGACTTGTTGCTAAATTTATCCGACTACGTGATGTTAGAGGTTAAGTCTCAGTGTAAAATGTACCGACGGGAGCGCTGGTCCTCCATGAAAGTCGGTAAAGACATCAAGGGGCTGTCTCTCACGCCTTCAGCCTGCCCCGTTTTTGAAATCGTGGCAAAACGCCTACACCAACTCCAGAAAACTCTAGCTTCTAAGTTATTCACCATAGTTTGGAGATCAATCGCACACCAATTAGATACTTTCCTCTTCGAGGATTTAGTTATGGATAATAGGTTCAACGACGGGGGGGCCCTCCAACTCAAGTACGACGTCACAAGAAATCTCCTGCCTTTATTCTCGCAGTTCACGGAAAGACCCGAAAGCTATTTCGTTCAGTAAGTGTGCGCAAAAAGCGGGAAATTTTAAAACGTTTCAGGTGTTTTGTTTGATTAGGTTACTGGAAGCTTGTAGTTTGTTGAATATTACAAAAGGGTCAGCTTTGTTGCTACGAGAGACGTTGTTGGCGCTAGAAGGGGCCACGGGGGTGGAGGATACGAGGCCTCAGGCTTTGAAGGAGATCGGAGTCGTGCAGTTCTCACCACACATGGCTGTCAAAATTCTGAATCAGAGGACCGATATTACTGTTAACAGGATGGATGTTGATTAATTTATTGCATTTATTTAAGCGTTGTTGTTGGAGTAATTTTGTAATAAAGGCTTTTGTTATTAATTGTTGCTTAAATTTAGTGTGGGTCACTGTGTATATATCAAAACGAATCGCTGTGTATATATTGTAAGACGTAAGTGTTGTCACTAGAAAAGTCCCTAGATTTTTGACGTTTCCACTAAAATTGCTATTTGTGTCGTTTATATCAACTGAGGGTGAAAATTCGGGATGAAATAACGTAATAATCGTCATCCGCTCTTGTATTTTCCGTGAAATTTCGCCACAATTCCCTCCCGAGTTGGTGTTTTTCGCCGCGTGTGTTGGCACCCCTGCCTTACATAATGGCGTTTTGTTAATGGCGTAAAGGTGTTCAAGAATCTCGAATAAAAAAGAAACTTGTAAACGCCACTATTTGCCGTTTTTCGTTCGTCGTAGTGACCGCAATGTCCAAAGGGGGCAAATTCAACAAACCAACATGGAAAAGTCAATACAGCGGTGAGTTTCCACGTCCATTTGTCCCCCGTTACAAAGTGCGTCATTTCCCAGAACACGATTTTCGTGGCGGTGGCGATACCCGAAAAGTAATTTTCAAGACGAATAAACACAAAAAGGATAACAGAGACTGGGTGTCGGCGGGCAGATCCTACCTCCAAGATGAAGACATCGACATGGGGGGCTCCTCTGGGGGCGGGCGCTACTCGAAGAAGTTCTACAAAAGAGACAAGAAGCGGGGCACGCCGCCCCCTAACCACAAACGCAGGTTAATGGAAGGCCCCATGAGCTGGTTTCGTGTAACGGTGAGTAATAAATTCGCAAAAAGCGAGGTTATAGTGGTTGTTTTAGTTGCCGTTTGGAAACAAGTACGAGAAGTCGTTCGTCCTGAAGACGCTTTTAGATAAAATCCAGCCGCTGCCGCTGTGGCCGATCACGGTGAGTACCCCCTTTGCCTAGTGTGTTGATAATAAAGTTTGTACAGTGGAAAGTGAACGGGCACGTAGTGACGTTCTTCGTCGACGATTTCAAAGTGGCGGAGAAGCTGAACGACCTCGATCGCCAGATTCAGATGCCCGATGGGTTCAAGTTGTTGGTGAAGGTGCACAATGGGATACCCAACGTGGATGTGAACGAGGATTTGAAGGAGAAGATTAAGCTCACGATGGCGAAGAGATACAACGCGCCGAATAAAGCGTTGGACTTGACAAAGTTTCATGCAGATCCTGATTTGCAGGATGTTTTTTGTGCGCTGTTTAAGCCGGTCGTGTTTTTGACTGTGGTGGAAATCATAGCGGAGAATATTCCTGAAATTGAGGCCATTAATTTGTTTGATAATAAAATCGCTAATTTGTCGTTCTTAAAGAAGGTTAAGGAGAAGCTGCCACATTTGAAGATTTTACACATAGGGAATAATAAGGTGGGTGGATTTTGGGGGGGTTGGAGTGGGGGTTTTTTGGTAATTTTGGTTTATAGTTTAGGGATATTTCAATGTTGGACCCTTTCATTGGATTACCGATTGTTGATATAGTGTTGAATGGGAATCCACTGTGTTCCAAGTACAAGGATCAGGAAGCCTACATCGGGTAAAGTAGACCTAATTTTTATTTCAACAGATGTTGATGACTTGGTATGGTGTAGCAGCAGAGAAGTATGATTGAGAGAAAAAGAGGTTTTTTAAAAATTTTGCGTATCGCTAAACATGGCTGTTGTCCACCATTTTGTACAGAAAACTGATTTAAACATGATACACAATTATGAGGAGTATTTTTTATTTTTTCAGTTTCTGCAATAATAATCACAATTCATCACTAAAATGTAACCAATAATAGTTTTAAAGCAGTGAAAATATTCAAACAAGTACGATTTCAACAAGATTTTTTTTCATTGTGAGTTTATAAGTTCAGTTATTTTCTTTCTCATAAATAGACAAAGAGGAGAGTACAACGCACGTGGAGTTTAAACTAAGTCTGACAATTGTGTACAAACAGCATGCAAGATTTTTGCTGTAGAAAGGAGCAAAGTGGATTTACCACAACAACCCATCTTGGAGTACCGCAAGTCAAGCACTTGTGTGTTACAAAAACCCAGTGACCAGCAACTAGGTTTGAGTGGAATTTTCCACGACATTAACAGTGGCCTCCTCGTTGAACAAAATTACTCTTGTCGAGTTTTTAAATTCAATTCAAGATTGTAGATCTTGTTGAAATCGTGTTTATGAAAAAAAAAAAAAATTTGAATAGTTTTTGTGAACTGCTACAATTTTGACTAAGTTACAACACATTTTAATGACGATTTGTTGGTTTTTTATTTTGTTTAAAGCAGAAGTTTTCACTATTGTTACAACACTACTCATAATTTTGTTTTATTTGAAATCAGTAATCAAAATTTGCGATTGTTGGGTTGGAAACAGCCGTGTTGTTTGATTTTTGTGGCGTGTAAAGCATTTGTAGATTTTTAGTGAGGTAGAGGGGGTACACTTTTAAAACGGTTGCTGTCTGGTGGATCGTTGGAAAAAAATCGCTAAAACAATCAAAATTTTCTTTCAAAAATATTTTTTATCAGAGATTCAGTGGCATTGAGTGAATTTTATTGGTTGTGTTTGCGCAACATGGAAGATCTAATGAGTTGTCAGGTTGGCAACATTTAAAATTTTATTATGGCATACCTGATTGTCAAGTGCAAATTTTGGGCACCAGGTCATCTTCTCATCGTGTTTGTTACGGCCGCTTTATGTCACAATTAACAACAAGTGACATGATATCATTGCTGCCAATAATTCAGAATTGCCAACAAAAAAATTTGGCTCAATCCGTTAAATATTTGTTCATAAGATACAAAATGGCGGATTTTTCAACAAGTCTTGATATTTCCATATTTCCTGTCATCATGAAGTCACTTATTTAATTTTTGAAGTATTTTAGTTAATTTTGTTTTGTGTTTCTACCTTTTTAATGTAATATTCAACGTTTGTGACATTTTCTTCATCAGAGGTCAACTGTTCTTTTTTAACATTAATTTTGTGCATTAAATTGTCAATTTGGTAACACTATAAAATCATGTGGTAACCCTGGAGGTGCCAACTTCTTACTGAAGCAGGGTATAAATGTAGTATCCTGTCGCACCTGCAGGGGATGGAACTTTTGCTTCTATTCACATTAGTTTAGTGACTTTTGTTCATTGGTTGTTGACACTGTCTCCAAAATTAAAAAATCACTATCAACTTTTTAGAAATTTTGACATTAAAGACGAATTGACATTTCTAGGTTTTTTTTTACATGAAAAAAGTGATTTTTTAGTTTTAGTTGACCAGTAACACGAACAAAATAGTCCATTTTGACTGTCACTAGATGTTTTAGTCTTCATATCGACCAGTTTTTACTAAAAAGTGTGAAATTATAGACTTCAAATTGACTCCCAAATATTGGTTGCGATTTTTTTTTGTCACGTTGCCAACGTGTTTAAAATTGTATGATGGCATACTTGATTGTCAAAAGAAATTTAGAGCACCAAGTCATCTTCTCATCACACGTCTGTAAGGCGCTCTTGTCAAAGTTGACAACTGTGAACTGACATGTTGACATTGCTGGCTCTAATTCAGAATTGCCAACACAAAAATTTACGTTGATCCATTCATGGCCGACTTACTAGTCCATCCATTATCATTCTAGGTTAATAATTTCGAACTATTGACAGATGACAGTAATAACGAAGTTACAAGTTGACATTAGAGGTTATAAAAAAATTCAGGAGTAATATTTATTAGGAGGTTCTTGATAGAGTACTTCTTTGTTGGTATTAGGTTATGTGTCCATGTTGTTTTCTACATATTTCCATGTGACGTCACTTTCTTCTATATAAATCGCCTTTTTTACATAAATACTATATACTGATAAAATTCACTCCAGACACAACAATTACGCTACAAGCAAATTTCCAAAACCAACTTGATCACGCCAGTACCACCACCATCCCTCCCTCCACCCCGTTGCTTTACCCCTACCACCAGCTCGTCTCAGCTCGTGGTACCGGTCGCACGCACCACCTCTCAACTTCCATTTTGACTAAAACCTCTTCTTTTTCATCTGACTTAACTGAGCAAACCTTCACCTTCATTGTGCTAACACCTTCGGGTCACTCTTCTCTTTCCGCAGTGAAGTCCGCAAGCGCTTCCCGAAAGTAATGAAACTGGTAAGTACCCTCCCCTTTGTACGTCCGCACCCAACCCGCTCTGTTCAAGGACGGAATCGATCTACCTCCTCCAATCAGTTTCGATATATCCGAAGAAGTCCACCTGCCGCCAAACCTACAAACTTTCTTGGTCAGTCAAGACGGCGAATCCATCGTGCGCCAATTCCTCGAACAGTATTTTACCATTTTCGATTCGGAGAACCGGCAGCCGCTGCTGCAGGCGTACCACGAAAGCGCCTTGATGTCGATGACGATGTCGTACCCGTATGGGCAGAGAGATAAGAGCGGCAGCTGGCTGAACTGGTACACGACGGATAACAGGAATATAATGAAAGTGCAGGACCCGGAGCGGAGGCAGAGGTTGCTCAAGCAGGGGCACGTGGCGGTGGTGCAGTTCCTACAGGAGATGCCGCAAACGAAGCACGATATACACAGCTTCACGGTGGATTTGGTGATTTTTACGGTGAGTACGGTCATTGTTTAAGTATATTATAGTTGGACAACCTAATACAAATTTTACTTCGCCTAAATAGTGAGCTTTAGGACAAGGAATCCAGGGGGCGTGGGACAAATTTTTCGTCAACGCGCATTTTCACTATAGTGAGCCAACGTATTAGGTTTATTTTACTCTAAATCAGATGGCGCCATCAAACATTAGCAAAGGCAAACACCCTTCACGCTGCTCTTATACGAGGAGTTATCCATAAACTCCATAATTAACATTGTTCCGTAAACATATGTGTACAAAATATGAAAATATACTTGACATAAAAAAATATGAAGCAACGCGTTGTAACGTGATAAGAAAGAATTGAATTTAAATGAATTTGAGGCATATTTTTATTTGACTATATCTGAAGACTGACAGAAACTTTCCAAGGGTTTTTAAACTGGTATAATTGTTTAGTTTTACAAGATTAAAGTAAAACAAGATTTTAAGTAAAATTTAGATTCGTGGTGTTACAAAAATATTAACACAAAATGAAAATATATGTTCAAAGTAAATAACAGAATGACATAAACTTTCGGCGTTAACATTACAAATAGTTACAAGAGAGAAAAAAACGCATTAAGAACTTAAGAGGCATGTTTGTAATATCGAGTTGTTAAAGGCTGCTTTGAAGACTGTTTGTTTCTATGAAAAACAATTGCTGTTATCGGACATTTTGGTAGATTTTGTTCCAAAAATACGAGATAACTAATTGTTTCTTGAACTAGTTTCCGTAACTTCTAAAATTTAAAAAGGATACGCCGTTCTGCTGTAATTAAATCTAGAATAAGGTCAAAATCACACTAATATTACATCTGATTTTGTTAACCACATGAATATAATTTACATTAAAATAAGTTACGGACATTGTTTGAAATGTTTATTATAGTTCGAATACAAGATAAAATAAATAAATAAATAAATAAAATGTGCAGTTTATAAACTTCAGAATTTTAGTAAAAATATAATCATGTTTGAAGCTTTATTTTGTCTGTTCGATTTTATTGGGTGTATTGGGCCCCTCTCGGGATATAACACCGACATCAGTGCACCGACCCAACGTTCTTCAACCGATGGGATGATTTATTACTTCCGTTATGCTGGCCCTACACACAGCGATTTGGTTTTCGGATTTTCGGCTAGATCTGCACAGTTAAAACTTTTTGCACACAGAGTATTTTGTTCACGCCAGCATCAAAAATACTACGCCGAAGGCACTTCTTCAAGTGTTATTTTTTTTAAGATGTCATATTTGTCAGCGTTTCCAAAATTTTCTTCTTTGCACAGGTCAACTAATTTTTCGTAAAAAGCATTTTAAAATTTTTGTTATTGTATTTTTTACTTTTTAATTTTCTAAGGCATGAAAAAATCCCATATAGGTTTCTATGAATTTATTAACGAAATCAACTGAAAACTTGCGCGCCATTTTGTGTTAATTAATACCAATAGTGATTATGATAATTTTATAATTATCATTTTAATGAAATTGTGTTCTTCACTTCGCGAACGACAGCAAACAATTTAAAATTACCGCTAGTCAAGCACCTGAAAATCCATCTCTCCCAAATATGTCTTTCTTGGCACGATTTGTAATCCGAAGTCTCCCTCCACATGCAATTTTTCGTCGCCTGAGAACTTGTTTGATCTACAGACCAAAGCACACTCAGGCCAATATCGGCTTTAAGCGATTTATCTATAAACCGATATTCGTTAGAGTTGATGTGATACACATCCACTGCGAAGAACTAACCCATTTCGACCATTGGACTCTACAACGAATAAGTGAACAAAGTTCTTGAACATCTTAACGATTTAATACATAATGTTCCCGAATGACAAAATTTACATTTCAAATTGTATTATCAAATTACACTCTCCAAAATTTGTCAAATTTTACAATAGTAAAATTGTAGTTTCGCCCCGTTTACGGTTTATGCATCCGTGTCGAGTTTTCAGCTTAGACGTCAAGATTTTTAGAAAAAATAAATCAACATTTTCCAATTTATAATGTTACTTAAATTTTAAAAAGTAGAATAGTCCTGATCTTGTGATTTATACCTAAATACGCTATTGGGATTTTTCGTCTTGTCGATTTCTCGATTTTTCAACTTTAAATGTCTCAATTTTTCAATATTTCAATTTTGGGCTTTTCCGATTCCTCCATTCTTTAAATTTTCTATTTCTTGAATTTTTTATTTTTCGATTTCTCAATCTTTCGATGTTTCAATGATACGATTTCTCAATTTTTGTCCTCTTCAATTTTACGGTTTTTAAATATTTCGATTTTTCAAATTTTCACGTTTCTAAATTTTCAGTTTGCCGATTTCTAAAGTATTTTTTTATTTGTCCATTTCTGGATTTCCTGAAGTTTCGATTTTTCACATCTTCATTTCCTCAATTTTTCGATTTTTTAAGATTACGATTTTTCAATTTTGCTTTTTTAGATTTTCGATTTCTCAATTTTCCAATTTTTTGAATATTTCTTTCAGTTATGACATTTTTCAATATTTCAATTTTTCGACTTTTCGATTTTTGAATTGATGGATTTTTTTTGATTTCTCGCTTTTTTCCTTTTTGGATTTTCAATTTATTGTAAACTTTAGATTTTTCAATTCTGCGACTGTTTAATGCTTCGATTTCTCAATTTTTAAACTTTTCGATGTTTTAATATTTCATTTTTTAAAATTCTAGGTTTTTCGATATTTCGAGTTTTCAGTTCTTCTATATTTCAATTTTTCGAATTTTAATTTTTGATTTTCCAGTTTTTCTTTTTTAAAATTTTTCGATTATTCAATTTTTTAATTTCCCAATTTATCGAATTCAGATGTTTCGTTGTTTTGATTGTTCAATTTCTCAGTTTTTCAATTTTTAACTTTCCTTTTCGGTTTCCGACTCCTCAATTTCTCGATCCTCCGATTTTTCGATTTCTCGAAGTCTCAGTTTTTGAATTTTTCGATGTTTCGATTTTTGGATTACTCGGTTTTTCGATTTTTTTCTTTTGAGCTTTTCAATTTCTTGATTTTCCAATTTTTCAATGCCCCGATTTTTCAATTTTTCAAATTGAATTGGATCTCTCGATTCTTCAATTTTGCGATATTTTAATTATTCATTGTTTTAAATTTTAGTTTTTTCGATTTCTCGATTTTTTGACTTTTCAGTTCTTCAGCATTTAAATTTTTGAATTTTTCAAATTTTTGCGTTAAATTTTCAGTTTTCTGATTTCTCAATTAATCTTTCTTTGATTTTTCGACTTCGCTTTATTGGTTTGTCGATTTCTCAATTTTTGGATATTTCTTTCAGTTTTGATATTTTTCAATACTTCGATTCTTTCATTTTTCGACTTCTAGATTTTTCTATTTTTTATTTTTGGATTTTCAGTTTTTTGTTTTTTATTTCAATTTCTCAATTTTTCAACTTTTTCACATTTTAATTTTTAAATTTCTAGATTTTTCGGTTTCTCGAGTTTCCAGTTCTATATTTTAATTTTTTAAATTTACGAATGTTTAAATTTTTTGAGATCTCAATTCATTGAGATTCGGATGTTTCGATGTTTTGATTATTCAATCTCTCGCTTTATCAATTTTTCCATATTTAAGTTTTCGATTTTTCGATTTTGGCCTACTTCGGTTTCTCAATTTTTTGATTTTTCGATTTCTCGATGTCTCAATTTTTGAATTTTACAATTTTTTGATTTGTTGGTTTTTAGATTTTTTGCTTTTCGGTTTCTCGATTTTTCGATGTTCCGATTTTTGATTTATCCGATTTTTCAATTGTCCAATTTTTTAAATTCTCGACTTCTCGATTCGTTGATTTTTCAGTTTTTCGATTATTAAATTCTAGATTTTTATTTATTTTTTTTTTTTTATTATTTTTGATGTTTGGATTTCTCCATTTTTCAGTTTTAGGATATTTTAACTTTTCAATGTTTTAAATTTTAGATTTTTCGATTTTTTAGTTCTTCAATATTTTTTTATTTTTCAAATTTTGACGTTTCTGAATTTTTAGTTTTCGGATTTCTCAATTAATCTATTTTTTTATATTCCCATTTCTCCACTTCCTAAAGTTTCGGTTTTTCAGTTCTTCAGTTCTTCAATTTTTCGATTATTCAGGTTTTTGATTTTTCAATTTTTCGATTTTTTAAGTTTGCGATTTTTAGACTCTGCTTTTTTGACTTTTTTGTTTCTCAATTTTTTAATTTCCTAATTTTTTGATATTTCGTTCAATTTTGTGATTTTTCAGTTTTTCGATTTCTCAATTTTAACTTTTCAATTTTTGAAATCATTAATTTTTTTCGATTTTTTGAGTTTTCAGTTCTCTATATTTCAATTTTTCAATTTTCGGAATTTTTAAATTTTCGATTGTCCAATTTTTTTTTTTATTTTTCGATTTTCCAATTTTTCGATGTTTCGATTTTTGAATTAACCGATTGTTCAATTTCTCGATTTTTAAATTTTAGATTTTCCAATTTTAATTTTTACTTCCCGAGCGTAAGCAAAGGAAGTATTGTAATCGAGTCCGTCGGCCGACTCTCTACTTTTACGTTTTCTCGATCTTTCATGACCCCTAGAAGACGAAGAAATAGGTCTCCCATTTCCGTCTGTCTGTCCGTCTGTCCGTCCGTCTGTCCGTCCGTCTGTCCGTCTGCCCCCGGATTTTTATTAGACAGATAATCTCCGAAAGTACTCGACCGATTGTTGTGAAATTTTGTACTTATATTAAGAATATCATGTAGATGGTAAAACGCTAACAAAAATTTGTCTAATCATCCCCACCACTAATGCGATGACGTCACTTCAAAATTGTACATAGTAAATGGGTTTTCAATTGTATAAAATAACATAGTCCTACACATGTAGTTTACAACTCTGAATCGACTTTTCACCCGAAACGTCCAGATTTTTGGAAAAAAAATCAAAATTATAAAACAACATTTTGAAATTTAATTTTTAATCTGCTAACCAGAATGCTTTGAAATGTTGCAGATGTTTTAAGGCTATAAAGAGCATCATAAATCTTTAGTCAAAAAATATTTGCTTATCCCCTCCAAAAACTTGATGACGTCAGCTCAAAAGTTTGTGGAATAAATCATATCTAAAATGTACAAAATATGATGAGCCTGTACTTGTGATCTATCACTCCATTCATATTTTTTGGATTTGCATATACAGGTGACTCAAAAAAATTAATGAATGCGTAAATATATTTTATTGATTTAATCAGGAACTACAAAACCGAATGCTCTGAAATCTTGCAGATGTTTTAAGGTCATAAAGAGCATAATAAATGTTTAGTCAAAATATATTTGCTTATCCCCTCCAAAAAGTTGATGACGTCAGCTCGAAAATTTGCCGAATAAATCATATCTAAAATGTACAAAATATGATCAGTCTGTACTTGTGATCTATCACTCCATTCATATTTTTTGGATTTGCATATACAGAGTGACTCAAAAAAATTAATGAATGCGTAAATATATTTTATTGATTTAATCAGGAACTACAAAACGGAATGCTCTGACATCTTGCAGATGTTTTAAAGTTATAAAGAGCATAATAAATGTTTAGTCAAAATATATTTGCTTATCCCCTCCAAAAAGTTGATGACGTCAGCTCGAAAATTTGCCGAATAAATCATATCTAAAATGTACAAAATATGATCAGTCTGTACTTGTGATCTATCACTCCATTCATATTTTTTGGATTTGCATATACAGGGTGATTCAAGAAAATAAATGAAAGCGTAAATTTATTTTACTGATTTACTCAGGAACTACAAAACCGAATGCTTCGAAATCTTGAAGATATTTTAAAATTATCATAAGCATGGTAAATTTTTGATCAAAACGTATTTGGTCGTCCCCCCTAAAAAATTTATGACGTCACCACAAAATTTTGCTGAATAAATCCTATCTAAAATGTACAAAATATAGTGAGTCTCTTCTTGTGATTTATCATTCCATTCAAATTTTTTCGATTTGCATATACAGGGTGACTCAAAAAAATTAATGAATGCGTAAATTTATTTTATTGATTTAATCAGGAACTACAAAACCGAATGCTTTGAAATCTTGCAGATGTTTTAAGGTTATAAAGAGCATAATAAATTTTTAGTCAAAATATATTTGGTTATCTTCTACAAAAAACTGATGACGTCAGCTCAAAAGTTTGCCGAATAAATCGTATCTAAAATGTACAAAATATGATGAGTCTGTACTTGTGATTTATCATTCCATTCATATTTTTGGATTTGCATATGCAGGGTGACTCAAAAAAATTAATGAAGGCGTGAATTTATTTTATCGATTTAATCAGGAATTACAAAACCGAATGCTTTGAAATCTTGGGAATATTTTAAAGTTATTATAAGCATGGTAAACTTTTGTTCAAAATGTATTTGTTCATCCTTCCTAAAAAAATTGATGACGTCACCCTTAAATTGTGCTGAATAAATCCTATCTAAAATGCAAAAAATATGATGAGTTTGTACTTGTGATTTATCATTCCATTCATATTTTTTAGATTTTCTTAAGAGGTGGTTCAAAAAATTAATGAAGTCAATTTATTTTATTGATTAAATTAAAGGCAACACTTATTATTAGTATTACACCCAACCAACCCAATTTGGTAGACACAAAATTTGTTAAAGGAAAAACTCGGTTGAAACATAAGGGTAGCACGCTTATTTACATTACATTTTACTTTAACATTACAGACCTGCATTTGTTTTATGCGCTCACTTGGTTCCGCGAATGTGAAATAGACATGTTTATAATCAACCAATTGTGAATTTCACCGTCAAGAATTAAAATAAAACCCAATGTTTTATATAATAAGCGGAAGTCGAAGCAATAAAACCGATGGTCGTTTTGTTTACAGTTTCTCTGTTTGACTCTCACGTATGCTGTTACGCCTGTCATCTTAAATTAAGAATGTTTATACATACACGATTTTCAGTTGCCTCTGATACGTATACGTGAGTAAATTGTTTCGTTATTTTATTGATTATTACAAATCAATATTCAAAACGACCCTATTCATTTTCCCGAAAATTTGAGAATATAATAATTTTATTCTTAGTATTACACTACATCTATCCCAACTGATATACGTGTCCTTGCAAAAATGTTGATGACGTCATCGCAATTTTTTTTTAAATTCCCACTACAAAAATGTAATGAGAAAAAAACACAATAGGCATGCAGTCGTCAAGTTTCCGACAGCGAGGGAAGTACTGTCTAAACTCTTTAGACCAATTTTTTTCTACATGGGAAAGTGATTGTCCGTATAGGTTGTCCAACTATAATATACGTAAACAATGGTACGGTGGTAGGAGTGACAGGGTTTGACTGAGGTGGTACTGTTGCAGCCGCAAATGATCGTGCTGACGGTCACGGGGATGTACAAAGAATTGAAAACCGGGCACAAGGTGCCGCCGACGAGGTCGTTCTTCCGGACGCTGGTGATAGTACCGGCGGGTACTGGGTTTTGTATAAGCAACGAGACGTTGCACGTCACGAACGCGACGGAGGACCAGGCGAAGGTGAAAAATCGTCACCATCATCATCATTATTGTTATTATTATTGTTTTTGTAGAACTTGTTTAAAATCGTGGTACCGGCGGTGCCCGCGGCAGCACCGTCTGCGCCTGCGCTGGACGACAGCACGAAGCAGCAGATGATCGGGGCGATGTCCGAGCAATCAGGGATGAACATAGAGTGGTCGAGGAGGTGAGCGAGTCGCGTGTCGGGGGCGTTAATTGAATTTGGGTTACAGGTGCCTGGAGGAGACCCAGTGGGACTACACGAGGGCAGTGGGGGCCTTCACCGACGCGCAGAAACAAGGACTAATTCCACCTGAAGCATTCGTAAAATAGGCCTACTTTATGTTAATACTTTTATAAACCTCTATGTTATTTCTTTTAAGCCATCGAGTACTTTTTTATTGTGTAAATATTTTCTATTGTTGTGGCTGTACATAGGTGAATCATAAGTTTGAACGGCGTTAGCGTTATTTTTTTAATAAATATTTATGAAAGTGTTGGGTGTTTTGCGGATGGACCAATCTCGGTATGGTGGAGAGGCAAGTGGGCGGAGTCGGGTCAATAAAAACCAAAGTCGTGTGCAAAAGTTTTGATTCAATTAACAAACTGGGGTGAACATTTCCTCGCCGCCTAGGCCTCGCAGTATGTTTTGTGCTGTAAGTTCCGCCATGGCGTTGCGGGTGTTCTCGGTGGCGCTACCCAAATGCGGGATTAGAACTTCAAAATAAAACGCACTCTCACTAAACGATTTTTTTTTTCAAAGGGTGTACTTACCGACGTTTGGTAACTTAGCCAATTCGTTGTCTGGAGGTAGTGGCTCTGGGGTCATCACGTCCAGCCCCGCCGCAAAAATCTTACCTCCTTTTAAAGCCCTCACCAGAGCGTCCTGGTCCACCACGTCCCCCCTACTTATATTAACAAAAACCGCACTACTTTTCATCTTCCCGAAAATTCCATCATTGAACATCAGCTTCGTCTCGGAGGTCAGCGGACACGAGACTATCACAAAGTCGCTTTCTTTGACCAGGGTGTCCAGAGAGACGAAGGTGCACCCCAAATCCGTCCCTTCAGGCTTCTCGCGATGTCCCGTATACAAGAACTTGCCCACGGAGAACCCTTTCAGCCTCTTCACGATAGCTTGGCCTATCCCCCCCAGTCCTACAATCCCGACCGTCGATCCCACAATGTCCTTCCCCAACATCCAAGTCAAACCAGGGGTCCATTCGTTCCTGAAAAACCTTTATTAGTTACACTGTCACCATCTGCATGGTCGTACTTTTCGATCTTCAGACGACCTTCGTGGAGCCGCCTGGAGGCGCCTAGTGCTAAAAGAACAGCGATGTCGGCGACGGCGTCATTCAAAACCCCCGTAGTGTTACCCAGCTTCACTCCGCGCTTTTTTAATTCAGGGACGTCGATGTGGTTGACTCCGGCCGACATAGTCCCAACCGTCTTCATCTGAGGACCTGAAACGGTGTGAATGCACGTCGACTACCAAGCTACTCATACCAAATTTTACCGGCTTTGTCCAGGATTTCGGCGTCCAGCTTTTGCGAAGTCGCCCAGAACAAAGCGTCCACTCCTGCCGCCTTTTCCAGGATCGAGGCACGGGTGTAGTCCTTGGTCCTTATCACCTCGCACCTGCAACGTCACCTTTACCGACTCGAGTGCGACTTTAGGGCACTTACTGTCGCTCCAAAATGTCGAAGGCCACTTGGGGGATCGAAGGATTCGTCATTAAGACCTTGGGCCGCTGCATCGTGACGCTATTGTCTTGACTAATACACCGTCTACACCGCAACTGCAACGGTTTTACGTAACTCAAATTATCTTATCTTCACTATCAACTACTTCAATACTAAAAACAACCGATTCATCTAGTTAAGTCCTACACAGAAGCGTATTAAGCGCTATAAAAAGGTGATAAATCCTCTGATTTAGCTCTGGAATTTTAGCCGATTTACAACAATGAGCTAATCGCTCAATTTCACTTACATTAGCGAAAGATAATCGTATTAAGTTCAAGGATATGTTGATGCGGTGATTACAATTACGGAATGTTTGTGTAAATACTAGGGTTACGCGGTGGCGCCATCTGATATCGGTGTTAATTTTCCTTCCGCCCAGATAATTCTTAATTATAATTGGTGTAAACACGCGGTCTAGTTTTCACTGGTTGCGAACCATTATTTAACGTAAACACACGAGTGTGCAAGATTTTTTGCACAACCTTGACCTTATCTATGTAAATCGCTAATCAGCGCACTCATCCTGTCCTACATTCGTTTTTTCAGACACTTGGTTTATTTTTCGATCGTAATTCGAGGTTAATGTTATTTTCTTAAAAGTTAACACCTTGGATATTTTCGCGAACAATCGGTTCCCGAAAACGATAATCCGAGTAAACATGGTCATGGGAAAGTCGATAATTTCGGGAATTTTCCGTAGTTTGCTAACTTCATTTCCGGTTGGTTTAATAGGACTTGCGTCAATTACGTTACCGTAAACATAAATCGAGAACTGGTTTGCACAAATCAAGTCTAATTGAAATGCAAACGACTCAATTATATTGCTTAACATAATTCAGATTTGTTGTTGTCAGAAATGGAAAAATTGAAAAATCACAATTGAAGAAAGAATTGAAAAATCAAGAAATATAGAAATGGGAAAATCAAAAAATCAGTTAATCGAAAAATTTAGAAACGTCAAAAATTGATATATATTTTAATAATAAAAATTTAAAAATCGTATCAAAAACTAAAAATTCAATAAATCGAGAAATTGAACAATCAAAAAATCAAAACATTGAAATCCCAGTAAGTTGATAAATAGGAAAATTTAAAAAACAAAAATTTTAAAAATCCAAGAATTGAACAAAAAAAAATCTAAGCCTGAAAACTCAGAATTTGATAAGATAAGACTGATTTTGGCGCTTTTGACATTTTCGACCATTTTTTCAACTATTCTCAAGTATAACAAAAAAAGTTACAACTAGTGCTTTTTTTTAGTTTTTTCACATCCTAGATTCTGTTATTAGTTTCCACTCCCATTCGACAGAAGAACATAATTAGCCCCGCCCACCCACTCGGCCTTCTTTACACTGATTAATTTTATCCGATCTGAATAAAATCAATATTTTTATATTGAACAGATATAAAATTCGTCGTTAAAATCGGAAGAAAGGGAGTGGTCGGGGCTAAGACTTGTTAAAATAAGACTGACTTTCGCAAATGACATATCCTATAAGACACTAGAGGGTGGGTGGGCGGGGATAGACTTGATAAGATTAGACTCTTTTGGCAAATAACATATCTTCCAAAAAATACAGGGCGGGTGGGTGGGGCGAGTACTTGCTGCAATAAGACTGATTTTGGCAAATGACATATACTGTAAGAAACTAGAGGGTGGGTGGGCGGGTCTAGTATTTGATAAGATACGACTGATTTTGGCACTTCTGATATTTTCGATCAATTTTTAACTCTTTTCCGACAGTTTTGGCTTCGTTTCTTCGGAAATTTCTGCCGTCTTTCCAAAATCGCTGATTGAAATATAGCAGTTTTTAGTTTCATCAAAATAGCTCGAAATAAAAATTTTGTAGCGCTTGTTTTATTTTGTCACCTCCTAAATTCTATTATTATTTTCCACTCCCACTTGACAGAAGTTTATAATTAGCCCCGCCCACCCACCCTGTCTGCTTTTCAGTGATTTATTTTATCAGATTTGAATGAAGATTAACAAAAAATTTTGAGATGCAAATCTCAACGTGCTAATTCGAAGAATATAAGAGTTTTTTGTTCCAGAGCAAGCTTTTTTAAATATTCGGTTTAAACATTTTTTTTTTATGATCCTGAAAATTGCCATTCGTGAGTTCGCGATTCTGCAAAGATTGTACTGAAAAATTAAGTTTTGACAAAATGGCCTAAAAGTCCACAAAGAGTTCTGGGATATCGAGATGTCGATCCCAACGTGCTGATTTGAAAAATAATCGAGTTTTTATGGTTCTAGACAAGATTTTTTTAAAGATTCGGCTGCAACGTCAAATCTTTAAAAATTCCAAAATTTCCAACATTTCAATTGTATTTTAGTTTGCACTCTCACGCGACCGAAGAACATAATTAGCCCCGCCCACCCACCCTGTCTCCCTGTCAGTGATTGCTTTTATCAGAATGGAATGAATGATCTTATACCGAACAGAAATAAAATTAGTCGGTAGAATTAGTAGAAGGGGTGGACGGGGCTAGTATTCTTCCTAAGATAAGACTGATTTTGGTCAATGAAATTATAGCTTCCAAGAAAATTGAGGGTGGGTGGGTGGGGCTAGTATTTGGTAAGATAAGACTGATTTTGGCAAATGACATACCTTCCAAGAAAACAGAGGGTGGGTGGGCGGGGCTAGTATTTGATAAGAAAAAACTGACTTTGGCACTTCTGACATTTTCGATCAACTTTTAACTATATCCGAAAATTAGTTGAAGACATTTTCTTGTAGATATCGATATCCAAAAGTCAGTTTCGGCTTCATTTCTGCGGAAATTCCTACCGTTTTTCCGAAATCGCTGACTGAAATACAGCAGTTTTTACAGATTCGTCAAAAGAGCTCGGTATAAAAATTGAGATTTTGAAGAAATGGCCTAAAAGTCTACAACAAGTTCTGGGTTATCGAAATATCCATCCCAACGTGGTGATTTGGAAAATATAGCGACCAAAATTGTTTAAATATTCGGCTCGAACGTCAAATCTTGAAAAAATTCCAAAATTTCCAACATTTCATTGGCGATTCTGAAAAAGTGGTAGGAATTTTCTAAGAAATGAAACCTAAAATAATTTCCAGAAGTTGAATTCTACAAAAAAAACGACCAGCTAATTTTTACAGGGGTCGGAAAATGATCACACAATTCACAACACTTGTACTGAAAAATTGAGCGTTTGAAAAAAATAACCTAAAAACCTACAAAAATTTTTGGGATATCGATCCCAAGTGCTGATGTGAAAAGTATAGCGTGTTTATGGTTTCGGACCAAAATTTTGAAATATTGGACTGGCATGTCAAATCTTTAAAAAAATCCAAAATTTTCAACATTTCAATTGGCGATTTTGAAAAAGTGGTAAGAATTTTTTAAGAAACGAAACCTAAAATAATTTCTAGAAGTTGTTTTCTACAAAAAAAAGCGTCCAGCTAATTTTCGCAAGTAGTCGAAGAATGATCAAAAATTTCACAACATTGGTACTGAAAAATGAGCTTTTGAAAAATGGCTTAAAAGCTCACAAAATGTGTTAGAATATCGAGCTATCGATATGTCGATTCCAACGTGTTAATTTTAAAAATATAGCGGCCCAAAATTTTTGAAATATTCGACTCGAACGTCAAATCTTTAAAAAATACCAAAATTTCCGACATTTCAATTGGCGATTCTGAAAAAGTGGTAGAACTATTCTAAAAAATTAAACTTAAAATAATTTCTATAAGTTGAATTCCACAAAAAAATTGTCCACCTAATTTCCAAAGGTGGCCGAAAAATGATCAATAATTTCACAACATTGGCACTGAAAAATTGAGCTTTTGAAAAAATGGCCTAAAAGCCCACGAACAGTTCTGAGGTATCAAGATATCGATCCCAACGTGCTGATTTGAAAAATATAACGTTTTTATAGTTCAGGATCAAAATTTTTGCAACATTCGTCTGGAAGATCAAATTTCTAATAAATCCCAAAATTTCCAACATATCAATTAGCAAATTTTTGAAAAGTGGTAGGATTTTTTAACGAAATGAAACCAAAAATAACTTGTGGGGATCGAGATCTAGACAAAAATAAACGTCTTTGGCTAATTTTCGAAAGTTGTGTTCAAAATTACATGTAAAATTCACTTTTTTTTTAAGAATAAAATTCTTAAGAAGGAAAAATATGAATAAAAATCCAACTTTTAGAAATCATAAATATTATTTTTTTATGGAAACGGATACGAATTGAGGTTCAAAATTAGTCCAAAATAATTTAGACAGAACTCTCGTGGTGTCTGAAGTACCTACACTTAATTTTGCATGCATGTAAGTGAAAAAATATATAAGTAATAATAAAAAAATGACTTTCGAGAACAAAAAATCTAAAATTTAAAAATTCCACAAATTGAAAAATCATGGAACTGAAAAATCGAAAAGTCGAGATAGTGAGAAATCTAAAAACCTAAAACTTTTAAAACTGAAAAATTAAAATATCGAAAAATTTAAAAACCGAGAAAACACAATATCAAAAATTTGAAAAATTGAAGAAAGAAATATTGCAAAATTCCAAAGCTGAAATATTGAAAAACCTAAAAATGGAAGGAAAATTAAAGAATCGAAACAGTGAAAAAATCCCAAACTGAAACACTGAAAAATTGAGAAATGGAAAAATGGGAAAATCAAAAAATTGGTCTAAAGAGTTTAGACAGTACTTCACTCGCTATCGGAAACGTGACGACTGCATGCTTATTATGTTTTTTTTTTCATATTATATTTCAAAGCATTCGGTTTTGTAGTTCCTGATTAAATCAATAAAATAAATTTGCGCATTCATTAAATTGTTTGAGTCACCCTGTATATCCAAAAAATATGAATGGAATGATAAATCACAAGAAGAGAACATAAAACTCAAAACATGTTTAAAATGGAAAATTTGTATAACGAAATATCGATTTTGCAATTGGATTCCGCTCCTTAATTGCAAAATCCATATTTCTTTGTAAAAATGTACCATTTTGACCATGGTTCAAGATTCTTGTTGTGAAAATATGGCAATGTATATGTAGAAAAAAAAAGACAAAATATATCTAGGGTCTCTAGTTGTAACAATTTAGGTTAACACCGTAGTGTCACCATGGCGGAAGGAATATATCCTCCCCTCCCCGACTGTCACTTATATGTCAAGTTAATTAAACTTTAGGTTATAACTTGACTCTGACATGTGTCATTCTATTTTGACACTTCAATGTAGTGGCTAAAGCTTCACAATTTTGACACTTGTAACAGGAGGGGCTAAATGTACCACTACCGACGCTGCCAAATTGTGCTGTATACATTACTGTCAACTATATTTAATTGACAGCGTAAAATAATATCTGTCAACACTGAAAAGTGACGTTGCGGATCGTATTTCAGCAAATTATTTTGGTCAGGGATTTTTTTTGTGTCATTTTTGGAACAGCTTGTAAAAATGTCACTGTCATTGTAACAAACTGAGAATTTTTACAAATGTGGAACTCTTGGATCATTGGTTCAAAACTTAGGTTTTTTCCACTATATTGAAATTTTTAAAATTTCTCTCCAAGACTATTCAGGTGTTTCTTCGATTTATTAGAATTTTTAAAAATCCTGAAATCCAATAGAACTAAGAAATTAAAAAATCTAAGAAACGTAAATAATCCTACTAGAAACTCAAGAAACGTCACAAGCCAAAGAAATCCAAAAAATTGTAGAAATAGAAAGATAAAAAGATGCAGAAAACATGAAAGATTCAAGAAATCTGAGATTTCCTAGATTTACAAAAATTCCAGAAATTCGAGAATGTCGAGAATTCCAACAATCCGAAAAATTCCAAGAATTTCGAAAATAAAGAAATTTCAAAAATTCCAAAAATACTAAAATTACAAAAATGTCAAGAATCAAGAATAAGGATCCAAAGAAATCCAATACGGCAAACTTTTGAGCTGACGTCATCAATTTTTTGGAGGGGATAAGCAAAAATATATTTTGACCAAAAATTTATTATGCGCTTTATAACCTTAAAACATTTGCAAGATTTCAAAGCATTGGGTTCTGTAGTTCCTGATTAAATCCATAAAATAAATTTACGCATTCATTAATGTTTGGGGTCACCTGTATATGCAAATCCAAAAAACATGAATGGAATGATAAATCACAAGAAGAGACTCATCATATTTTATACAATTTAGATAGGATTTATTCAGGAAAATTTTGAGGTGACGTCATCAATTTTTTAGAGGGGATAAGTAAATATATTGTGAATAAAACGGTCTTGGTTTAATAACAAAAAAATATTGTGCGTCTATGAAACAAGCTCGTCTTAGACAAAGTATTCGTAAAAAAATATGTCGTAAAAAAATTTACGTATGCTGATCCCGACTGCGATTATGGTTTAAATATTTTTTAGAAAATCCTGTCATGGATGTAGAAACATTTGTGACAGCCAAAGAGGTTTTTTTGAGAAAAATTATCTTTGAATTTAGACCAAATTGTAATAGACACTAGGCAACAGGCACATTTGGGCAAAAGAAAGAGAAATTAGGGTTACGGCTTCAAATTTTGGACGTATTTACAAACTTAGACCGACGACAGCAATAGGTAAAACTGTGGAGTCTCTGTTGTACAGTACATTTAGAGGTAACAGTCATACATACTATGGACAGCAAAGTGAGGAAAAAGTTGTCAAGTGTTTTGAAATAAATAAAAATATAAAAACTGAACGGTGTGGCTTGTTTATTTCAAAACAATTTCCTTACTTGGCTGCTAGTCCAGACAGGGTTCTAGAGGATAGGAGTGCATTAGTAGAAATTAAATGCCCTTCAAAATCGCAAGATTTGTCTCCCGAAGAAGCGGTTAGAAAAAAAAATAATCAAATTTTGTACATTGACAGACAGAGAATTGAAACTAAAAAAAGAATCATGATTACTACTTTCAAGTCCAGGGACAAATGCTTGTTACGAGTATTTCACAAGTTTATTTTGTTGTATGGACACCCAAAGGAATAAATATAGAAAAAATTTATAAAGACGAAGAAATATATGTAAAAAGATGGCAGATGAACTTGGCAGATTTTGCTTTGGCGTTTTATTGCCCGAAATAATTGATTCAATAAGAAAGAGGAACCTTTCTTTGCGAGAGATTTTTTTAAAATAAATAAAATTTGTTTCTATTTTTTTATGTACTTTAATAATTTATTATGAGTACATTTTTCATCACCAAGACTTGCATACATATTTTTATTATAAATATATTTTGAAAATGATCTCTCGGCAAATGAAAACATATACGAGCACTTTTTTCGAGTAAACAATGAAGGGAGAAGTTACTGGGCGTAGGGCTTTTTTAAAACACCTCCTTTCTGGGATAAGTAGTAGATACACTTAGCTACTTATACGTGTTAAACAAAAGCTGTATTTTATATATTTTTTATTATTATTATAAATATGTTTATTAGTTTTATTAATTAACAAAGCAAAATATATATTAACAATAATATTACAATGAATTTTTAGTAATTATGTGTATTGAATTGAATTCAGGATCCTGAGTGGAGTAAAAATATTGTAGTTCCCCAGTTTTAATTCGGTTTTATGATAGTACCTCATTGCGTAAAAGTTAATTTTCTTAACAATAGATTACTACGGCCGGTCCTGGCGGCTTGTTAGAAAACTGAGTTCCTTGCCATAAATTAGAAAAATCAGCCGAGAACTCTAACAATCAGCTTATGGTAAAGCAGGCGATAAGGGTTTTACCTGGAAAGTCGCTTCCGTAAATTTTAGTGGCGCTCCTATCGACAAAGCACTGAACTAACTGCTCAAATTCTGTCGAATTGATACCCATTTTTTTCAATAATTGTTAGTTTTTGTTAAAAACTCTGCTAACCAATAGATCATTAATTTTCCTCTGATATTCCTGTTAAAATTATTCGACGTATTTTGCATTAATTTGTGGTATATTTTGATTTTAATAAACACATTATTATTTAAACAAATTGTACCACTAACAAACATTTAATGACTCTGCGCCCTGTAAAAAGTGATGTTTTATCCATGTGCGAATTTTCAAACGATTCTATGATGGTTATGACTCAAAAAACTTGAAAAGAAAACATACAATGGTCGTCTAGCGAGTCCCCTTAAGGCACATTATCGTGATACATATCTAGGAGTCACAAATTCAGAAACACGTAAAGCGCCTGAAATGCACGCAACCCAAAATACACGTCCGAACAATTCTCTTCAGTTTTCAGGTTTACGTTGTTTCGTTTTATGTTATGCCACATTGTCTCAAGATTTTTAAAAAGGAAATAAGTTACTTGATTCAAACAACAAAGAATTTACACTGAGGTTAAATACAATCAAAATAAAAATCAGTTGGTCTCGGAAACGCTTAGCGTAGAGCGGCACCGTCGAGAATAAATGTTCAAATCAAGCCGCAAAAATACTATTAATTATTATTATTATTCAAAATTCGATCTTGTCGCCCACCCCTCGCTCGTAATATCCGCCAATCTATTTACCTCCGCGCGATAAGATAAATTTTCCAGGTGAGTCGGACGAGTATGGAAGGAAGCAGATGGTCGCGACAGGTTTGGCAGATGCACCGCACCTGTCCGGGTCTAACAGTCCACCTGTGCCGGTTAAACAGGCGTGCAAACACAACCTGCCTAAACTACCCATCGCCTTCCCATCATCATTACGTTATTATCTCGATGGTATTCACCTGTGCCGTGTCGCAGCCGGTCCTAATTGAAACAATAGATTTTTACGATAGGACGGGCGCATCTGCCTGGGCCACCGGGCGACGCGACACACACATTACTCCGATCTGCTGGTGCTAACCTGTCTGAAATTTCGCAATAGCTCGATAGCCCTTGGTGGCGCCCGACCGCTCCACGAGATCGAAGCGGATGTGAGATGGAATTTGATTATTACGCGGTTATGACCATTACTGTTAGTCCAAGGTCGTTTGCACCGCTTTTTGTTTATAAGACTTTAGCCTTTCAGTTAATGAGTTGTTTATCAAATAAACAACACGTGCGACACCTGTTAATTCGCCGTCATGACCACGTCACGACCGTCGACGTTCGGCGGCGGTCCCGGGGGTTTTCCTGGCGAGTGTGGGCCGTGGGAGCCTCCTCGCTGAGGATAACCGGTAGGCAGAAGTTGGCCGCCTGACCATATAAGCGCGCGGCCGCCTGGCGCCAGATGTTGATCTGCAGCAGCCGCTGCCGCCGTCTACTTGGGAACACCACCTGCAGCGAGCGGAGTCCGCATTCCAAATACGGCATTCACGCCAAAAACGGATGAAAATCCACGAGGGGATCGCCGAGATTGAAAAAGGGAAAATGTCGTTAATTATGTTGTTTGGCATTGGGAAACTATCTCAGTTATTTTAATTAATGAGTCGCGTCGACGTGGAATCGGGGCCCATTAATATTTATGGGCTTTTTGCTTTAGAAATCGGAGATTTTCGAAGCGATTTTGCAGTGTAGTGGAAACCGTTTCGACAAGACGTAATTTAATTGGTCTTCGTGCGACTTTTTGCATTCTGCAGGATCCGTAAAAGGCCGCGTCGTGGCTCTATTTTTCAAATAAACTGGCACTTATAAACTTGCCGTTCAACTTTTGCCGTTGGGGTTGTAGAAGAAAAGTAGAGGATTTAAGTTGATTACTACAAAAATTTATCATTTTAGACATATTTTAAGTTTCTTGTTCGAAATAAGTCTACACATATTAAGAAAACAAGGCAAAATGTAGCCCCGCCCACCCACCCTGTCTCAATTGTGATAATTTTTTTTATTCGTCGTGAGCCAAGAGGGCGGAGCTTAACTGCAAAATCCTTATTTCTCTACGAGAAATTAAAATCATGTTTTTGAATTTCGTGTTGTTCAAAGAATACTTTTTCATTTGTTGTCAGATCGAGGGGCGGGGCTTAATTGCAAGATCCATTTTTGTCCACAAGAATTTACCATTTTAAACATGTTTTAAGTTTCTTGTTTCGAAAAGACGACTCCGTATATTAAGAAAAAATAAAATATAAGCCCCGCCCACCCACCCTGTCGCAATTGTGATGATTTTTCTTTTAATCGTCGAGAACCAAAGGAGCGGAATTTAACTGCAAAATTCTTATTATTTGTCTGTAAGAAATTACCACGTTTATATTTTACGTTTTTTTCTTAAAATACATAGTATTCTTTTGACAACACTGTACTCAAAAACGTGTTTTTAATTTCTTGGAAAGAAATAAGTATTTTGCAATTAAGCTCCGCCCCCTCGGTTCACGGCGAATAAAAAAAATCATCACAATGGAGATAGGGCGGGTGGGCGGGCTTATATTTCGCCTTTTTGTTTTAATATCTGCAGACTTCTTCTCACAACATAAAACTTAAAACATGTTTAAAATCAAAAATTTGTATAAGGAAATATCGGTTTTGCAATTAGGCTCCGCCCCGTGAATGCAAAATCCATATTTCCGTGCAAAAATGTACCATTTTAACCATGCTCTAAGTTTTTTGTTATGAAAAGATGGCTATGTATGTTAAGAAAAACAAAAGGCAAAATATAAGCCCCGCCCACCCACCCTATCTCAATTGTGATAATTTTTTTTTTATTCGTCGTAAGCCAAGGGACGAAGCGTAATTATAAAATCCATCTTTTTGGTACGAAAAATTACCACGTGAAATACCTTCTTAACTAATCGTGTTATATAAAGAGAACTAAATGTATTAATTAGAAAACGAAACTAATAGAGAAGCTCCACCCATCTGTCTTGATCTCTATCGTGATGAATTTTTCATTCGTTGTCAGACCGAGGGGCGGAGCATAACTGCAAAACCGATATTTCCTCACAAAAATGTACCATTTTAAACGTGTTTTGAGTTTCTAAGAATAAAAAAAATCATCACAATTGAGACTGGGTGGGTGGGTGGGGTTAATATTTTCCCTTTTTTTCCTAATATCCAAAGCATTCTTTGACTAACACGATACTCAAAAACATGTTTTTAATTTTTTTTTAAGGAAATAAGTATTTTGCAGTTAAGCTCCACCCCCTTGGTTCACGGCGAATAAAAAAATAATCACAATCGAGACAGGGCGGGTGGGCGGGGCTACATTTTGCCTTGTTTTCTTAATATGTGTAGATTTATTTCGAACAAACTTAAAACATCTTTAAAATAGAAAATTTGGATAAAGAAATCTCGATTTTGCAATTCGGCTACACCCCGTAAACGCAAAATCCATATTTCCTTGCAAAAATGTACCATTTTAACCATGTTTCTAGTTGTGAAAAGATGGCTATATATACTAAGAAACAAAAGACTAAATATAAGCCCCACCCACCCACCCTATCTCATTTCTGGTGATTTTTTTTATTCGTCGTAAGCCGAGGGGCGGAGCTTAATTGTAAAATCCTTATTTTTTTAGGAGAAATTACCATGTGAAATAAGTTTGAACAACACAATACTGAAGAACATGTTCTTAATTTCTTGTAAAGGAATAAGTATTTTGCAGTTAAGCTCCGCCCCCTTGGTTCACAGCGAATAAAAATCATCACAATTGAGATAGGGCAGCGGGTGGGCGGGCTTACATTTTGTCTTTTTGTTTTAATATGTGTAGACTTCTTTTCACAACATAAAACTTGTTTCAAATGGAAAATGTGTGTAAGGAAATATCAATTTTGCAATTCGGGTCCAATGTACCATTGTAAGCATGTTTCTTGTTGTGAAAAGATGGCTATGTATATTAAGAAAAAAAAAACTAAATATAAGCCCCGCCCACCCACCCTATCTTATTTCTGGTGATTTTTTTTTTATTCGTCGTAAGCCGAGGGGCTTATAGTTTTCCTGTTTTTTTTCTAACATACATTGCCGTTTTTTCACAACAAGAAACGTAGAACATGGTCAAAATGGTACATTTTTGCAAGGAAATATAGATTTTTCAATCATGAGGCGGACCATAATTGCAAAATCGATATTTCCTTACACAAATTTTCCATTTGAAACAAGTTTTCTGCTGTACACATATTCAAACAAAAAAGCTAAATGTAAGCAATTTTTCGTCATTTTTATTTCAGAATTTTTCAATTGCGCGTTTTCTCAGTTTTTCGAATCTTCAATTTTCCGACTTTTCAGTTTTTATATTTATTTAATACATATTTCGATTTTTAATTTTTAGATTTTGGGATTTTTCAGTTTTTTATTCTTCAATTTTTCAATTTCGGGATATTTCACTTTTTTAATTTTTACATTTTTTGAAATTTCACTTTTTGACATTTCTAAATTTTCAATTTTTCGAATTCTCGGTTTTTCAATTTGTGGGTTAATCGATTTTTTGGGTTTTTCGACTTTTCGGGTTCTCGATTTTTTTGATTTTTCAAGTTTTCAGTTCTTCAGTTTTTCGGTTTGTCAATTTTTCGATTGTTAAAATTTGTGATTTATCTATTTTTCAGTTATTGAACCTTTATATTTTTCAGTTTTTCAACCTTTTTTTTTATTGTTCAATATTTCAGTTTTTAATTTTTCAACTTTGGGCTATTTCGATTTCTAAATTTTTCGGTTTTTTGATTTCTCGACTTCTCGAATTCTCGATTTCTCGATCTTTTGAATTGTCGTTTGTCCATATTTTACTTTTTCAATTTTTCGATTTCCCAATTTTTCGTCATTTGTATTTTGAAATTCTTCAATTTCGCGATTTCTCAGTTTTTCAATTCTTCAATTTTCAGATTTTTCAGTTTTTAGATTTTTTTAGTACATATTTCGACTTTTAATTTCAGATTTCCAGATTTTTCAGTTTTCTTATTCTTCAATTTTTTAATTTCGGGTTATTTCAATTTTCGATTTTAAATTTTTATGATTTTCAATTTTTAACTTTCTAAATTTTCGATTTCTCGATTTCTCAATTTTTGGATTAATCGTTTTTTGGGTTTTTCGACTTTTCGAGTTCACAATTTTTTCATTTTTCAGCTTTACAGTTTTTCAATTTTTCGACCGCAAATTGAAGTCAAATTGCAGATAATCTTCCGCCAGTAACATATCTGAAATCGCTCTTACGATATCTGTTCCAATACACAAGAACAGTGAAATCAAAATTTCCAAAAATTTTCGAAAAAAATGGTTAAAATTTGTTCAATCGACCGAAGATTGGAGTCAAATTGGAGATAATCTTCCTCCAGCTACAAATCTGAAATAGCCGTAAGGATGTCTGTTCCAATAAACACGAAAAATTCATTCAAAATTTTCAAAAATTTTCCAAAAAATGATTTTTCGTTTTTTCAATTTTAGATTTCTCAGTTTCTCGATTTTTCAATCTTTCATTTCTTTAATTTTAATTTGCAGTTTTTCTAGTTTTCGCTTTAAATATATTTTCAATTTTGCAATTTTAGAATTTTTCCATTTTTCAATTATATGTACTGGATTTTAAATTTTTTGCATTTATTCAAGTTAATTTTTCAATTTCTCGATATTTAATTTTCTTTTACAATTTTTCGATATTTCAATGTAATGTTTTTCGTTTCGCTTATGTTGAGTTTTCCAATTTTTCGATTGGATTCATTTTTTCTTCTTTCCAATTTAGTGATTTTTTTTTCGATTTTTAACTTTCTCGCTTTTTAGTTTGTAAATGTTTCAATTTTTCGTCTCTCGCTCTTCTGCTATTTTTCTTTTCTTCAGTTTTTGGGTTTTTAAATTTTCCCGATCTCTTGGTATGTCGATTTTTCAATTTTTCGATTTTTCAAAAAATTTCCAAAAAAATGGTTAAAATTGGTTCAATCGACCGAGAATTGGTGTCAAATTGTAGATAATTTTCCGCCAATTACGAATCTGGAATCGCCCTAACGATATCTGTTCCAATAAACACGAAAAATGAATTCAAAATTTTCAAAAATTTTCCAAAAATAATTAAAATTTGTTCAATCGACCGAAAATCGGAGTCAAATTGTAGATAATCCTTCGCCGGTTAGAAATCTGAAATCTACTAGTGCTTGTTAAGATAAGATTCATTTTGGTAAATGACATACCCCCAAAGAAAATAAGGGGCGGGTGGGCGGGGCTATCACTCTAAACATATTTTTTAACTTTCCGGAAAAATTAAAATGGAGATGAATTAAACCGATTTCGCAAATGAGCCCGGCAGCAGACAGAACACGGAAATGCGCAGCCCATTTTCTGCAATCCGCGTACGGACAACTAAAGACGCAACAACCCATATGCATTAAATTCGCAGAAATCACGAAAACAATCAACACCACAACCGTTAAACCCAGCAACCCAGCACCGGCCAGATGTCCACATCCACCGAAACCGCGTCCCAAGCCAACAATAGGTGATCTGAAATTGTTTTCTCCACGTTTCGATCGCCGCGTAAACATTTCTTCGCTCCGTAACGGTGAACGGCGGCGGTCGCTATTTGCAGAATTTCTCAGAACAGATGTTCCATCTGATGTTAATTGGTTTTCAACGGATCCGCGAATGCGTTATTTTCGATTGAACAGTTACGACATCGCGACAAAACCTCTCTCCTCGACCCCGCCGAGCTGGCAAATTTCGTCGTCTTCGTTTATTCCAAGTCGGCGCGCCGCGACGCCTCCGCCAAGGCGTGGGCGTCGCGAAGAATCGGCTCGCGAAGCGTCTCGCCAGGTGTTCGCTCCACACAACGGCGGCGTATGTAAATATAAAGCGTCGGCGGCGTCAAAGTGGCGCCGGCCGCGCTGAACCTTCGCCGCTCACTCATTCCTCCTGTCACCGACACAATGCACGATAAAATTAGCCGCGCTGGTCGGCCCGAGGAGGCATCGGAATGTGGTCAAATGGGCTGCCTGGACGAGGCAAAAAACGCACGCGGAGGCGGCGTTTCGCGTTGAAATTTTTCGGGAATCCGATCTGTCGAGTTCGTCGGCGGCGGCGCGAAGCCACATGCCCCGGCAGCAGCCGCATTTCCGGCCGTCGTAAAACGCCATCCCGCCCACGTGCTTCCTCGTTGCGCATAAACAAATAAGCAAAGGAAACGACGCACATTTGACGAAAAACGCGCCTTCAATCAGACCAACCTGGCCAGGTAGCTCGCGATAAAGCCTCGTAAGGTCAGACGGACGCAACAGGTGTCTCTTCGCGGCCGCCGCAGGCGGCGAACGGCAATTTAGACAGGTGCCGATCGCACAGGTGATGCTATCGCCGTCCCCTGCGCCGGCGACGGCGAACCGTAGCGAAGGAACCAATTAACTCCCGCCGGTTGTTATTATTTTAATTGCTGAATAATTAGGCTGACGCCTCGGCGGGTTATCGGCGGCGCGGCGCGGGAGGTCGGGCTATCGGTGCACGGGGTCGCCGGGTGACATTTACTCGCGAGACGAGGTATAACATTTTTTTGGTTTTTTCTATGAAAAAATGATATTAATATAGATGTTTCAAACATCAAACTGCAGGTTTTTTCATATTCTAGAGCGCAGAGACCAGTTCAATCAATTAAAAAAATATAGCTGAGAAATTCGTAAAAAAGCACCATTGTATGTTTTCTTTTCAAGTTTTTTGAGTCATAACCATCATAGAATCGCTTGAAAATTCGCACATGGATAAAACATCACTTTTTACAGGGCGCAGAGTCATTAAATGTTTGTTAGTGGTACAATTTGTTTAAATAATAATGTGTTTAGTAAAATCAAAATATACCACAAATTAATGCAAAATACGTCGAATAAATTTAACAGGAATATCAGAGGAAAATTAATGATCCATTAGCAGAGTTTTTAACAAAAACTAACAATTATTGACAAAAATGGGTATCAATTCGACAGAATTTGAGCAGTTAGTTCAGTACTTTGTCGATAAGAGCGCCACTAAAATTTACGGAAGCGACTTTCCAGGTAAAACCCTTATCGCCTGCTTTACCATAAGCTGATTGTTAGAGTTCTCGGCTGATTTTTCTAATTTACGGCAAGGAACTCAGTTTTATAACAAGCCCCCAGGACCGGCCGTAGTAATCTATTGTTAAGGAAATTAACTTTTACGCAATGAGGTACTATCATAAAACCGAATTAAAACTGGGGAACTATAATATTTTTACTCCACTCAGGATCCTGAATTCAATACACATGATTACTAAAAATTCATTGTAATATTATTGTTAATATATATTTTGCTTTCTTAATTAATAAAACTAATAAACATATTTATAATAATAATAAAAAATATATAAAATACAGCTTTTGTTTAACACGTATAAGTAGCTAAGTGTATCTACTACTTATCCCAGAAAGGAGGTGTTTTAAAAAAGCCCTACGCCCAGTAACTTCTCCCTTCATTGTTTACTCGAAAAAAGTGCTGGTATATGTTTTCATTTGCCGAGAGATCATTTTCAAAATATATTTATAATAAAAATATGCAAGTCTTGGTGATGAAAAATGTACTCCTAATAAATTATTAAAGTACATAAAAAAATAGAAACAAATTTTATTTATTTAAAAAAAATCTCTCGCAAAGGCAGGTTCCTCTTTCTTCTTGAATCAATTATTTCGGGCAATAAAGCGCCAAAGCAAAATCTGCCAAGTTTATCTGCCATCTTTTTACATATGTTTCTTCGTCTTTATAATTTTTTTCTATATTTATTCCTTTGGGTGTCCATACAACAAAATAAACTTGTGAAATACCCGTAACAAGCATTTGTCCCTGGACTTGAAAGTACTAATCATGATTCTTTTTTTTAGTTTCAATTCTCTGTCTGTCAATATACAAACTTTGATTATTTTTTTCTAACCGCTTCTTCGGGAGACAAATCTTGGGATTTTGAAGGGCATTTAATTTCGACTAATGCACTCCTATCCTCTAGAACCCTGTCTGGACTAGCAGCCAAGTAAGGAAATTGTTTTGAAATAAACAAGCCACACCGTTCAGTTTTTATATTTTCATTTAATTCAAAACACTTGACAGCTTTTTCCTCAGTTTGCTGTCCATAGTATGTATGACTGTTACCTCTAAATGTACTGTACAACAGAGACTCCACAGTTTTACCTATTGCTGTCGTCGGTCTAAGTTTGTAAATATGTCCAAAATTTGAAGCCGTAACCCTAATTTTTCTTTCTTTTGCCCAAATGTGCCTGTTGCCTAGTGCCTATTTCAATTTGGTCTAAATTCAAAGATAATTTTCTCAAAAAAACCTCTTTGGCTGTCACAAATGTTTCTGCATCCATGACAGGATTTTCTAAGAAATATTTAAACCATAATCGCAGTCGGAACCTGCATACGTAAATTTTTTTACGACATATTTTTTACGAATACTTTGTCTAAGACGAGCTTGTTTCATAGACGAACAATATTTTTTTTGTTATTAAACCAATACCGTTTTAATCAGAATATATTTACTTATCCCCTCGAAAAAATTGATGACGTCACCTCAAAATAAATCCTATCTAAATTGTATAAAATATGATGAGTCTCTTCTTGTGATTTATCATTCCATTCATATTTTTTGGATTCGGATATACAGGGTGACTCAAAAAATTTAATGAATGCGCAAATTTATTTTATTGATTTAATCAGGAACTACAAAACCGAATGCTTTGAAATCTAATGTGAAAAAAAACATAATAGGCATGCAGTCGTCACGTTTCCGATAGCGAGGGAAGTACTGTCTAAACTCTTTAGACCAATTTTTTTGTTTTTCCCATTTTTCCATTTCTCAATTTTTCAATGTTTCAGTTTGGGATTTTTTCACTGTTTCGATTCTTTAATTTTCCTTCCATTTTTAGGTTTTTCAATATTTCAGCTTGGGAATTTTGCAATATTTCGTTTCTTCAATTTTTCAAATTTTTGATATTGTGTTTTCTCGGTTTTTAAATTTTTCGATATTTTAATTTTTCGGTTTTTAAAGTTTTAGGTTTTTAGATTTCTCACTATCTCGACTTTTCGATTTTTCAGTTCCATGATTTTTCAATTTGTGGAATTTTTAAATTTTAGATTTTTTGTTCTCGAAAGTCATTTTTTTTATTACTTATATATTTTTTCACTTACATGCATGCAAAATTAAGTGTATATAGGTACTTCAGACACCACGAGAGTTCTGTCTAAATTATTTTGGACTAATTTTGAACCTCAATTCGTATCCGTTTCCATAAAAAAATAATATTTATGATTTCTAAAAGTTGGATTTTTTATTCATATTTTTCCTTCTTAAGAAATTTATTCTTAAAAAAAAAGTGAATTTTACATGTAATTTTGAACACAACTTTCGAAAATAACCCGAAGACGTTTATTTTTGTCTAGATCTGGATCTCCACAAGTTATTTTTGGTTTCATTTCGTTAAAAAATCCTACCACTTTTCAAAAATTTGCTAATTGATATGTTGGAAATTTTGGGATTTATTAGAAATTTGATCTTCCAGACGAATATTGCAAAAATTTTGATCCTGAACCATAAAAACGTTATATTTTTCAAATCAGCACGTTGGGATCGATATCTTGATACCTCAGAACTGTTCGTGGGCTTTTAGGCCATTTTTTCAAAAGCTCAATTTTTCAGTGCCAATGTTATGAAATTATTGATCATTTTGCGGCCACCTTTGGAAATTAGGTGGACAATTTTTTTGTGGAATTCAACTTATAGAAATTATTTTAATAAGAATAGTTCTACCACTTTTTCAGAATCGCCAATTGAAATGTCGGAAATTTTGGTATTTTTTAAAGATTTGACGTTCGAGTCGAATATTTCAAAAATTTTGGGCCGCTATATTTTTAAAATTAACACGTTGGAATCGACATATCGATATCTCGATATTCTAACACATTTTGTGAGCTTTTAAGCCATTTTTCAAAAGCTCATTTTTCAGTACCAATGTTGTGAAATTTTTGATCATTCTTCGACCACTTGCGAAAATTAGCTGGACACTTTTTTTTGTAGAAAACAACTTCTAGAAATTATTTTAGGTTTCATTTCTTAAAAAATTCTTACCACTTTTTCAAAATCGCCAATTGAAATGTTGAAAATTTTGGATTTTTTTAAAGATTTGACATGCCAGTCCAATATTTCAAAATTTTGGTCCGAAACCATAAACACGCTATACTTTTCACATCAGCACTTGGGATCGATATCCCAAAAATTTTTGTAGGTTTTTAGGTTATTTTTTTCAAAAGCTCAATTTTTCAGTACAAGTGTTGTGAATTGTGTGATCATTTTCCGACCCTCTGTAAAAATTAGCTGGTCTTTTTTTTGTAGAATTCAACTTCTGGAAATTATTTTAGGTTTCATGTCTTAGAAAATTCCTACCACTTTTTCAGAATCGCCAATGAAATGTTGGAAATTTTGGAATTTTTTCAAGATTTGACATTCGAGCCGAATATTTAAACAATTTTGGTCGCTATATTTTCCAAATCACCACGTTGGGATGGATATTTCGATAACCCAGAACTTGTTGTAGACTTTTAGGCCATTTTTTCAAAATCTCAATTTTTATACCGAGCTCTTTTGACGAATCTGTAAAAACTGGTGTATTTCAGTCAGAGATTTCGGAAAAACGGTAGGAATTTCCGCAGAAATGAAGCCGAAACTGACTTTTGGATATCGATATCTACAAGAAAATGTCTTCAACTAATTTTCGGATATAGTTAAAAGTTGATCGAAAATGTCAGAAGTGCCAAAATCAGTCTTATCTTACCAAATACTAGCCCCACCCACCCACCCTCAATTTTCTTGGAAGCTATAATTTCATTGACCAAAATCAGTCTTATCTTAGGAAGAATACTAGCCCCGTCCACCCCTTCTACTAATTCTACCGACTAATTTTATTTCTGTTCGGTATAAGATCATTCATTCCATTCTGATAAAAGCAATCACTGACAGGGAGACAGGGTGGGTGGGCGGGGCTAATTATGTTCTTCGGTCGCGTGAGAGTGCAAACCAAAATACAATTGAAATGTTGGAAATTTTGGAATTTTTAAAGATTTGACGTTGCAGCCGAATCTTTAAAAAAATTTTGTCTAGAACCATAAAAACTCGATTATTTTTCAAATCAGCACGTTGGGATCGACATCTCGATATCCCAGAACTCTTTGTGGACTTTTAGGCCATTTTTTCAAAACTTAATTTTTCAGTACAATCTTTGCAGAATCGCGAACTCACTAATGGCAATTTTCAGGATCATAAAAAAAAAAAATTTTAAACCGAATATTTCAAAAAGCTTGCTCTGGAACAAAAAACTCTTATATTCTTCGAATTAGCACGTTGAGATTTGCATCTCAAAATTTTTTGTTAATCTTCATTCAAATCTGATAAAATAAATCACTGAAAAGCAGACAGGGTGGGTGGGCGGGGCTAATTATAAACTTCTGTCAAGTGGGAGTGGAAAATAATAATAGAATTTAGGAGGTGACAAAATAAAACAAGCGCTACAAAATTTTTATTTCGAGCTATTTTGATGAAACTGTAAAAACTGCTATATTTCAATCAGCGATTTTGGAAAGACGGCAGAAATTTCCAAAGAAACGAAGCCAAAACTGTCGAAAAAGAGTTAAAAATTGATCGAAAATATCAGAAGTGCCAAAATCAGTCTTATCTTATCAAATACTAGACCCGCCCACCCACCCTCTAGTTTCTTACAGTATATGTCATTTGCCAAAATCAGTCTTATTGCAGCAAGTACTCGCCCCACCCACCCGCCCTGTATTTTTTGGAAGATATGTTATTTGCCAAAAAGAGTCTAATCTTATCAAGTCTATCCCCGCCCACCCACTCTCTAGTGTCTTATAAGATATGTCATTTGCGAAAGTCAGTCTTATTTTAACAAGTCTTAGCCCCGACCACTCCCTTTCTTCCGATTTAAACGACGAATTTTATATCTGTTCAATATAAAAATATTGATTTTATTCAGATCGGATAAAATTAATCAGTGTAAAGAAGGCCGAGTGGGTGGGCAGGGCCAAGTATGTTCTTCTGTCGAATGGGAGTGGAAACTAATAACAGAATCTAGGATGTGAAAAAACTAAAAAAAAGTACTAGTTGTAACTTTTTTTGTTATACTTGAGAATAGTTGAAAAAATGGTCGAAAATGTCAAAAGCGCCAAAATCAGTCTTATCTTATCAAATTCTGAATTTTCAGGCTTAGATTTTTTTTGTTGTTCAATTCTTGGATTTTAAAAATTTTTGTTTTTTAAATTTTCCTATTTATCAACTTACTGGGCCTTCAATGTTTTGATTTTTTGATTGTTCAATTTCTCGATTTATTGAATTTTTAGTTTTTGATACGATTTTTAAATTTTTTTGTTTTTCAGTTTTCAATTTTTGACGTTTCTAAATTTTTCGATTTTTCAATTTTTCGATTAACTGATTTTTTGATTTTCCCATTTCTCTATTTCTTGATTTTTTCTTCAATTGTGATTTTTCAATTTTTCCATTTCTGGATTTTTCAATGTTTCGGTTTTGGATTTTTTCACTTTTCCGATTCTTCAATTTTCTTTCCATTTTTCAGTTTTTCAAGTTTTCAGTTTTGAATTTTTTCACTTTTTCGATTTTTCAATTTTCGTTCCATTTTTCAGTTTTTCAGTATTTCAGTTCTGAGATTTTGCAATGTTTCGGTTCTTCAATTCTTCCATTTTTTGATGTTTCGATTTCTCGGTTTTTTGTCTGGATTCATTCATCCAGTCCGAAGAACTGTCGACGTCATGTCAATTTATTTAACACTGGCGATGTCTCAAGGATTACTCAATCGCTTAAAAACTCACACGTGTTTTTCTTTCCCCTGCGCCGCTCGAAGGAACAAAAAGCCACATCTGCGTTCAAGTGCTCTTCCTATTGACACTCTTCCTCTTCATGGAACTGCCAGTTCACGTGGGCGGGTCCCATCTCCTCGTCTGTCTCGGTCAAGCCGCTAATGAGGGTCAGACCCATCTACCTGCCGCTTTTACCCGGATAGCCCCACCGAGATCGATACCTGCACCAGGTGGTGCCCGCCGCACGGAGCCATATTTCCCAATTCGATAAGCCCGAGTGGCGACATATGCCGGCGTTATGATAAATTGATCGAGTCAAGTTCAGCTCGCGACCTTTGCGCTCATCTGGCGTCTGTGGTGTTGATCAGGCGTTGTTGTCGATTAAGAGAATTTCGTAATTTATGGCCGGACTGCAGTCGAAATTTTCACTCGGGCCACCTGAGCTCCGCAGCGTTTATGTGCGACTTGTCGGCGCCGTAATTATTAACTTCCATTATCCGGAATTCGACTCGTATTGTCTGGGTCGTGTTCTCTTTGTTGCGTGGTTAAAAAGTCGAAATGACTAAGATAAATGCAATCCGAGGCGCATAAAGATGCTGGGAAGGAAGCGATGCATCTGCAGTCTTAAGGTCGATTTATAAACTTGTCGCTGACGTTGGGTTTTCAACCAATCAAGCGGTAGTGTGCTGCCCTTTTTTGCGATTAGGCTCCGCCCCTACGCCTAACAACGAATGAAAAATTTCATCACAATTGAGCTTGGGATGGATATGGGTGGGGTTTAATTTTTGGCTTGGTTTTTTCTTAATATACATAGTATTCTTTGAACAACACGATACTCACAAACATGTTTTAAATTCTCGTACAGAAATAAGGACTTTGCAGTTAAGCTCCGCCCTCTTGGCTTCACGACTAATAAAAAAATTATTACAAATGAGAGAGGGCGGGTGGGCGGGGCTTATATTTTGCCTTTTTTTTTTCTTAATATACACAACCATCTTTTTACAAGAAACTTAGAACATTTTTGGAACGAAATATGGGTTATCGATATTACCTTATATAAATTTTTCATTTTAAACATGTTTTAAATTTCATGTTATGAAAAGAAGTCTACACATTAAAACAGAAAGGCAAAATGTAAGCCCACCCGCCCACCCTGTCCCAAATGTGATGATTTTTTTATTCGCCGTGAACCAAGGGGGCGGAGCTTAACTGCAAAATACTTATTTTATTACAACAAATTAAAAACATGTTTTTGCGTATCATGTTGTTCAAAGAATACTATGTATATCAAGAAAAAAAGGAAAATATTTACCCCGCCACCCACCCCATCTCAATTGTAATGATTTTTTTATTCGCTGTGAACCAAGGGGGCGGAGCTTAACTGCAAAATACTCATTCCTTTACAAGAAATTAAGAACATGTTCTTCAGTTTTGTGTTGTTCAAGGAATACTGTGTATATTAAGAAAAAAAGGCAAAATATTGTGATGATTTTTTTATTCTTAAGAAGTTAAAAAACTAACTTTAGTCACGCCCACCCTTTTTTCTCCACTCCACTAACTTATTTTATTTAGCGTAAAATGGAAATTGAAAAACAACATTATTTATTCTCAAAATTTTCTGGGAAAATGGAGTGAGCTGTTCGTGATTTCCCAATTTTTCGATTCTTCAATTTTCCGATTTTAAATTTTTTTAATTTTTTAATTTTTGACGTTTCTAAATTTTCGATTTTTGGATTTCTCGGTTTCTCAATTTCTCGGTTAATCGATTTTTTGGGTTTTTCGACTTTTCGAGTTCTCAATTTTTTGATTTTTCAGGTTTGCAGTTTTTCGGTTTCTCAATTTTTCGATTTTTCAGTTTTTCAACTGTCAATTTTTCTATTTATCGATTTTTTTATATTTTTAATTTTTCAATTTTTCAATTTTGTGATTTCTCAGTTTTTGGATTCAATTTTTAGATTTTTAAAATACATATGTATTTCGATTTTTAATTTTTAAATTTTTCAATCTTTGGATTTTCTGATATTTCGAATGTTCGACCTTTCGGTTTTTCGTTTCTCAATTTTGTTCATTTTTCGATTTCTCAATTTTCCGATTACTTAAGAACATATTGGGAAATCGAAAAATTGAAAAACTAAAACATCGAAAAACGACACATCAAAAAAGAAATCGAGAATTCAAGAAGCCGAGAAATCAAAAAATCGAAAAATTTAGAAATCGAAATAGCAAAAAATTGAAAAATTAAAAACTGAAATATCGAAAAATCGAAAAATTGGTCAGTGGAAAATCCGAAAAGCTGAAAAATTTAAAATTTGAAGAATTTAAAAATTGAAAAATCAAAAAACAGAGAAAAGTCAAAAAGCCCAAAAATTGATTAATCCTGAAATCGAAAAATCGAAAATTAGAAACGTCAAAAATTGGGAACCACAAAATTTTAGAAAATTGGAGAATCCAAGAGCCGAAGTCGATAAATCGAAACATCGAGGAAAAAAAAGTCGAGAAGTCGAAAAATTGAAAAATTGGGAAATCGAAATAGCCTAAAATCGAAAATTTATATTCTGAAAAATTGAATAATTAAAAATTGTAAAAACATCGATAAATAGAAAAATTGACAATCGAAAACTGAAAAGTTTAAAAATTTAATAACCAAAAATTTAAAAACTGTAAACCTGAAAATTAAAAAAATTGAGAATTCGAAGAAAAATCCAAAAAACAGATTAATCCAGAAATTGGGAAATCGAAAAATCGAAAATTTACAAACGTCAGAAATTCAAAAATCCAAAAAATTTAAAATCTAAAAATTGGAGAATCGAATAATTGAAATATCCCGCAATTGAAAGATCGAAGAATGAAAAACTGAAAAATCCGAAAATCTGAAAATTAAAAATCGAAATATGTATTAAAAAAATCGGAAAATTGAAAAATTCCAAAATAGACATGAAAAATTGGAAAATCGAAAAATTGAAAAACTAAAACATCGGAAAACGACACATCAAAAAAGAAATCGAGAATTCAAGAAGCCGAGAAATAAAAAAATCGAAAAATTGGACAGTTGAAAATCCGAAAAATCGAAAAGCTGAAAAATTTAAAAACTGAAGAATTGAGAATTTGAAAAATCAAGAAACCGAGAACTCGAAAAGTCAAAAATTGAAAAATCAAAAAATTTTAAAATTGAAAAATTGGAGAATCCAAGAGCCGAAGTCGAAAAATCGAAACATCGAGAAACGAAACAACAAAAGATCGAGAAGACAAAAAGTCGAAAAGTCGAAAAATTGGGAAATCGAAATGTCCTAAAATCGAAAATTTACATTCTGCAAAATTGAATAATTAAAAATTTAAAAAAACTATACATAGAAAAATTGACAGTTGAAAAACAGGAAAATTTAAAAATTTAATAACCAAAAATTTCAAAACTGAACCAAAAAATAAAAAAATTGAGAACTCTAAAAATCAAAAAGCCCAAAAAATAGATTAATCCAGAAATTGAGAAATCGAGAAATCGAAAAATGGAAAATTTACGGACGTCAAAAAATTTTAAATCTAAAAATTGGAGAATCGAAAAATTGAAGTGTCCGGAAATTGAAAAATTGAAGAATGAAAAACTGAAAAATCCGAAAATCTGAAAATTAAAAATCGAAATATGTATTAAAAAAATCTAAAAACTGAAAAAGCGGAAAATTGTAGAATCGAAAAACTGAGAAATCGCGAAATTGAAGAATTCCGAAATAGAAGTGAGGAAAAATTGGGAAATCAGGAACAGCTCACTCCATTTTCCCAGAAAATTTTGGGAATAAATAGTGTTTTTTTCTTGTTTTATGGGCAAGCAGTAGCCCCGCCCTCCCACTTCGTTCCCGTGACTACTCTTAATATTGTTCAGTCCTATCTTAGTAAGTTTTAGCCCCGCCCACCCACCTTTTTTTTCTTAGAGAATATTTCATTTACGAAAGTCAGTCTTATCTTAACAAGTACTAGTAGATTTGAGATTTGTAACCGGCGGAAGATTATCCACAATTTGACTCCAATTTTTGTTCCATTGAACAAATTTTAACCATTTTTTTGGAAAATTTTTGAAAAGTTTGAATTCACTTTTCTTGTTTATTGGAACAGATATCGTAAAGGCGATTTCAGATATGTAACTGGCGAAAGATTGTCTGTAATTTGACTCCAATTTTCGGTCGATTGAACAAATTTTAATCAAGTTTTTGGAAAATTTTTGAAAATTTTAAATTCACTTTTCGTGTTTTTTGGAACAGATAGCGTTACCGCGATTTCAGATTTACAACTGGCGGAAGATTATCTACAATTTGACTCCAATTTTCGGTCGATTGAATAAATTTTAAAATTTTTTTTGGAAAATTTTAAAAAATCGGAAAACTGAAAACTTATTGAAAAATCGAAAAATTGAAAAATCAACAAACTAAAAGAAAAAAATTGAAAAACCCAAAAACCGAAGAAAAGAAAAAAGCAAAATAGAAAAATTGCAAATGGAAGAACTCGAGACACGAAAAATTGAAACATTGAAAAACTAAAAATCGAGAAAGTTGAAAATCAAAAAAAAATCATTCAATTGGAAAGAAGAAAAATGAAAAACATAACATTTAAACATCGAAAAATTGAAAAATTAAATGTCGAGAAATTGAAAACTCACGTTTAAATTATGATTATTACATATTTTAAGCGAAATCTAGAAAAACTTCAAATTAAAAATTAAAGAATCGAAAGTTCAACAACCGAAAAATTGCAAATCGAAAAATTGAAAAATTTCACACTGAAAAGAGAAAAATTAAAAAGCAAAACATTGAAAAACTGGAAATTTCGAAAAACCAAAGAAAATAAAAAATTCGGAACATTCGAAAATCCAAAAATGTAAAAATAAAGAAAATTGAAAACCGAAACGAAAAATTGCAAATCGAAAATTTGAATAATTCAAGTCCAAAAAGGCTGTGTATTATTTTGTAGAGGCTGCTATAAAAAGAAAAAAAAGCTCTAATCGTATTTTTTGTGTTACATATACTATTTGCTGTAAGATATATTTTTTATTTCAGAGAAAAAAGCGTGGGTGGGCGGGGCTAAGTTTGACTGTTGTTATAGTCTTTTATAAGCAAGCACTAACTCCGCCTATCTACCCCCTCTTCATTCTAGTGATTACTCTTAATATTATTCAGTCATCAGTCTTCTCTTACTAAGTACTAACTCCACCCACCCGCGCTGTTCTCATTCTAACGATTTCTGTTTAGTATAAGTTCCATCTTTAATTCAGATCAGATAAAATGATTCACTGAAATGGAGACGCGGTGGGTGAGCGGGGTTAGAAAATTTTGACCCTTTTCCTTGTTTCTCCAATCGTTTTCCAGAATATCACAATTTTTCATAATTTCAAAAAAGTCGAATTTCGCACTGAATTTTTCGAAAATGTTGCTCCGGTTCGGTTTATAGAGGTTATATTCTATATACATACAAAATTTGCCAACAATCGGTCCAATAGTTTCGGAGATTATGTGTGTATTAAACATTGAGACAGACGACAGACAGACAGAGCGATCAGCTCGATTACTATACTCGGCAAAATATCCTCCGACTTCTGCTTTAACCCACTCCCAGCCGCACCATTTCCCTTCCACGTTTGAGTCATCGCCGTTTAATCCGCCATCGTCGCAGCCTTCTTCCTCTTCCCCAGGCCGAACTTTCCATCCGTTCGCAACAATTACGACCCGGCCAGATGTTCGGCCGTAATCTAATAGTTAACCTAAACAGAGGAGTCAAGTGCACATCTGGGATTCCTCGCAGCCAGTAGGCGTCTCGCACATCTGTTCCGGCGGCGGCGGCAGCGTTGATCGTATCGTTTCCGCCGCCTTTCGGTCCGGTCCTTCTCGGAATGGATTCTGTTGTCGGGCAGAGCGCGTCTAGCTGACGCCAAGGAGCGGCTCTCCGCCAGACCTCTTTGTCTCGGCGTTCCTTTTTTCACGCCACGAAAACCCAGATCACCGTTTCCCGGGTTTAGATTCTCACAATAATAATAATACATACTACTAGTGCGTTCAGGAAGATGGTGCGCCGCCTCATTATCATCGGTTAATTCGGCGTTTAGTACCGCCACACCCCGGTACACCTGTGCAAGCCCTCGACGGGCGCCCCCTTTTCCCTTCCGCCCCAACGACAGGTGTCTTCCACCTGCCCCCGGGCTCGCCGATTTCGTCGCGCAGATACCATTGGCAACCCGTCCGCTAATTACTCCATTAACATTCCTCTCCCGTCCCCCAAACAAACAAATAAATATCACCTCGTAAACAAACAAAGCGTCCTCCCGCCCGCCCGCCCACCACCTCCTGGCGCCAAATTCGCACTTAATCCCCTTTTAGCGGCAACGAGCCGTTAACTGCATCGTAAATCCGAGTTGCGTCAAACGCTTTTCCTGCAAACGTCACCGATTATTTTCGACAAGGTAACAATGCAGGCCCAAACGGCACCTGTGCCGAGCTATTTCGAGACCTCCTCCTCATCTGGTGACGTCAGCCTTATCCTCAAACAAATCGAAAACGAATCCGTGCGGGAGGGACGAGGAATGCACAGATGCGGTCCCGTAAATCAGCGTTTTTGATCCGGGAGATCCTCGTAGAATGGCGGCTATTTTTGGGTTCGGTTTGCGGTGGATTTATTAAAACGTTTTGTGTGTTTTGCGTTTCTATTAGCGACGTGTTAATTTGTTTTGTACGCTTTAAACCGGTCGTTTGCACCAGAAATTGGCGGCTTTACGACGGACGACGAGGTTTCGGTAAATAAACATCGTTGATGGAGGTGGGAAAAGGCGGAGGACGGAGGATTGGGCTCTGTGCGATTTTTCGCGGGTTTGGCGAGGGAAATTGCGCCCCCGGAGACGGGTGTAGCAGTGGCGACGCGTGAGGTTTAACCCGAAATCTTGGCATCATTTTACGTTTTATAAATTAAACTAGTCCGTCTTTTAAAATTTTGGATTTTTACAAAGCTCAAAAAGTCATTCAGACGAACGATAACCGTTTACATCAAAAAATCCTAACGCACGTTCTTGAATTTCGACACTAGTACAATAGCAAGAGATATTTACAACTTAAGTTGTCGCGCGCCGGTAATCCCCGGATGTTAGAAAGCAAAATAATCCAGATCCGGACAGGGACCATCGTTACTCATGAATGAAAATGACCATTATTTTACGAGTACAACTACCTGCTAAATCTTCTCAAATAAATTCCAGTGAACTGGTGTGAGCCATAAATATTTCTTAACATTGTACTATTGTCCGTCTCGTTAACGTCCATAAAACGAAAATTTCCTTGATTTGCTGATGTTCCTGTTTCATCGTTGCCTCGGAAGGCCAACTCTTGCTTACCAAGAACATTGATTAAATATGTATTTAATCAATGCCAAGAAGTATCGTATTCTCGAACAATCAATTTTTTGGTTTCTCGACTTCTTGATTTTTGGATTTTTCGATTTTTGACTTTTCAATTTTTCTATTTTAAGACTTGGATTTTTCGATTTCTAAATTTTTTACTATTTCGATCGTCAAATTTTATATTTCTCGATTTCTCAATTTTTTGATTTTTCAATATTCCAATTTTTACAATTTTTGAACTTTAGATTACTCGATTTTTCAGTTTTTTGATGTTTCGATCTATCGATCTTTGGTTTTTTCGACCTCTAGATTTTAGATTTTGCGGATTTTCAATTTCACCACGTCAAAATTTTTAATTATTCGATTTATCGTTTTTTTCTAAATTTAAATTTTTCAGTTTTTCAATTTTTAACTTTTCCACTTTTGGATTTTTGGTATTTCGATTACTCAATTTTTCGATTTTTCGGCTTCTTGATCTTTTGATGTTTCGTTTTTCGGTGTCTCAATTTTTCAATTTTTGGTGTTCCTAAATTTTCGAGTTTTCGATTTGTCAATTTCTCGATTAATCGATTTTTCGATTTTTCGATTTCTCGATTTTTGTTATTGTTCAGGTTTTTGATTTTTCAATTTTTTGTATTTTTAAAATAAATTCTATTTATTGCTTTTCCATTTTAGGCCATTTTGATTTCCCAATTTTTCAATTTTTCGACTACTCAACTTTTTGATTTCTCATACATATTTCCATTTTTCGACTTCCACTTTTCGATTTTCCAGTTTTTCGGTCTTCCGATTTCTCGATTTATAGTTTTTTTTATTTCTTAATTTTCAATTTTTCAAGTTTGGGAGATTCGGATTTCTAAAATTTTCAATTTGTTTACTTCTCGACTTTTCGATTTCTCGACTTCTTGATCTTTTGGTTTTTCGATTCTTCAATTTTTCGATTTTTCAGATTTTTGGTTTCTGGATTTTTCAACCTTCGATTTCTCAGTTTCTCGAAATTTCAGTTTTTTATTCTTGAATTTATCGATTTTCAATTTTCCGATTACTCAACTTTGTTCAGTTTTCGATTTTAGAATTTTTTGATGTTTCTAAATTTCCGAATTTTCTATTTCTCGGTTTCTCATTTTCTGAATCAATCGATTTTTTAGTTTTTTGACTTTTCGATTTCACGATTTTTTTATTTTTCAGGTTTTGTATTCTTCAATTTTGCGATTTTTCGGTTATTGAATTTATGAATTTCTCAGTTTTTCGATTTTTCAATTTTTCAAATTGTGCAATTTTTCAATTTATTGATTTTTTTTTAAATTTTAAATTTATCAATTTTTAATTTTTCAATTTTGGGCTATCTCGATTTATAAATTTTTCGATTTTTTAAATTTGCGACTTTTCAGATTTTCGGTTTCTCGATTTTTCAACTTATGATTTCTCAATTTTTCGATATTCATTTTCAAGATTTATCAGTTTTTTATTCTTCAATTTTTCCATTTCTCGATTTTCAATTTTCGATATCCCAGTTGATTTCCATTTTAAATTTTTTTGATTTTTCAATTTTTGATATTTCTAAATTTTCGATTTTTCGATTTCTGTGTTTCTCGATTTCTGGATTAATAGATTTTTTGATTTCTGGATTTTCGATTTCTTCTTGATTTTTCAGGTTTTCTGTTCTTCGATTTTTCGGTTTTTCTATTTTCCCATTTTTAAAACTTGTGATTTTTCGGATATTACATTTTTAAATTTTTCAGTGTTTTTTAATCTGTAAGTATTTTTTTAATTTTAAAGTATTCAAATTTTCAGTTTTTAATTTTTCGATTTTTCAAATTTGACCAGTCGATTTTCCCATTTTTCGAAAACTCAATTTTGTCATTTTTCAATTTCTATGTTTTTGGATGTTTCAGTTTTAGGATATTTCAATTTTCGATTCCCCAATTTTCGATGTTTCAATTTTTGACGTTCCTAACGATTTTTCGAGTTCTTGGTTTTTCAATTTGTGGATTCATCGATTTTTTGGTTTTTCAACTTTTGCATTTCTCGATTTTTTGATTTTTGAGGTTTTCAGTTCTTCAATTTTTTCGAATTTTAAAACTTGGAATTTTTCAATTTTTTGGTTATTAAATTTTCAAATTTTTTCAGTTTTTCGATTTTTCATTTTTTCAACTGTTCAATTTTTCTATTTATTGATTTTTTTTTAGTATTTAATTATCCAATCATTTAGTCTTTAATTTTTCCGACTTCCCAATTTTTCGATTTTTTGACATCTCGACTTTTTGGTTTTTTGGTTGTTTTGTTTCTCGATGCTTCAATTTTTGTTTCAGTTTTAGGATATTTCAATTTTTCGATTCTCCAATATGTCGCCTTAAATTTTTTTGATTTTTCAATTTTTGACGTTTCTAAATTTTTTACGATTTTTCGATTTCTCTGTTTCTCAATTTCTGGATTAATCGACTTTTTGGTTTTTCGACCTTTCGATTTCCCGATTTTTTATTATTCAGTTTTTCGATTTTTAAAAATTGTGACTTCGTTCGGATAATAAATTTTTTAATTTTCAGTTTTTCGATTCATCAGTTTTTTAATTTTTGAAGTTTCTAATTTTTCAATTTTGGGCAATTTTAATTTCTTTATTTTTCGATTTTTGCTTTCTCGGCTTTTTGAATTCTCGATTTTTCGATCTTCTGAAGTGTTGTGTCTCGATGTTTTAGTTTTTCAATTTGTCAATTTCCTAATTTTTCGTCATTTCTATTTTGGAATTTTTCGATCTCACGATTTCTCAGTTTTCCATTCTTCAATTTTCCGGTTTTTTCAATTTTTTTCGGTTATTTCTTATTTTTCAGTTTTTCGATTTTCCAAATTTTCGTCATTTCTATTTTGGAATTCTTCAATTTCGCGATTTCGCAATTTTTCGATTCTTCAATTTTCTGATTTTCCAACTTTCGGAATTTTTTATTTTTTATTACATATTTCGATTATTTTTTAGAATTTTTAACCTTTCGATTTTTTGATGCGTCGAATTTTCAATCTTTCGACTTTTTTGATTATTCAATTTTGTTCATTTTTCGATTTCTCAGTTTTCCGATGTTTCAATTTTGGAATATTTCAATTTTTCGTTTTCAAAAATTTTGATGTTTCTAAATTTTCTATTTTTCGATTTCTCGGTTTCTCAATTTTTGGATTCACCGATTTTTTGGTTGTTCGACTTTTCGATTTCAAGATTTTTTTGGATTTGCCGGTTTTCAGTTTTTCAATTTTTCGGTTTTTCAATTTTTTGATTTTTAAGATTTGTGATTTTTCGATTGTTCAATATTTCAGTTTTTAAATTCTCAATTTTGGGCTATTTCGATTTCTAAATTTTTTGATTTCTCAGCTTTTCGAATTGTCGATTTCTCGATCTTTTGATCTGTTGTCTCTCGATATTTTAGCTTCTCAATTTTTCAATTTTCGATTTCCCAAATTTTCGTCATTTTTTCAGAATTTCGATTTTTTGATGTTTCGAATTTTCGATGTCTCGATTTTTCGATTACTAAATTTTGTTCATTTTTCGATTTCTCAGTTTTCCCATGTTTCAGTTTTAAGATATTTCAATTTTTCGATTTTTTGAAGTTTTTCGATTTCCCGATTTTTGTTTTCAGGTATTCAGTACTTCAATTTTTCAATCTTTCGATTTTTTGATGTTTGGAATTTTCGAATTTTCGGTTACTCAATTTTATTCAATTTTCGATTTCTCAGTTTTCCGATGTTTCAATTTTAGCGTATGTATTTCAATTTTCCGATGTAAAAATTTTGATTTTTCAATTTTTGACGTTTATAAATTTTCGATTTTTCGATTACTCGGTTTCTCAATTTCTGGATGAATCGATTTTTTCGTTCTTCGACTTTTCGAGTTCCAGATGTTTTGGATTTTTCAGGTTTACACGTCTTCAATTTTTCGATTGTTAAAATTTGTGATTTTCCGATTTATCAGTTATTAAATTTTTAAATTTTTTGATTTTTCAGTTTTGGGCAATTTCGATGTCTAAATTTATCTACAGGGTGTTATTGAAACGTACGTACAACAAAATGGACAGCTCTTCGCGAAGTCTAAGAAGTCGGAAAAACTTATTTTGTGTTATCAAAATTGTAAGGGGAAAATTAACCCTTTTCCAACCTTTTTAGACGCTACTGAAGGATGATAAATAGGTAAAATTAATCTATTTTAGTAAATCCTAGCAACTGTAATAATCAAACATTTGTCAAGATTAAATGTTGCTATAGAAACGAAAGATGATCTTTTTGTCAGAGGCGTACAACGAATTTGGACATAAATTTTAATAAATTTTATCTCTAAAAGGAGAACACTTTTACCTGAACTTTTTTAACTTTTAGCACCCATACTTCGAGACCAATTGCCGATTTTATTTTGTATGTATGTACCTTTCAATAACAGGCTGTATTTTTTGATTTCTCGGCTTTTCGAATTCTCGATTTCTCCATCTTGTGACGTATCGTTTCTCGATGTTTAGTTTTTGAATTTTTCAAGCTTGCAATTGCTCAATTTTGTGTCATTTTTATTTTGGAATTTTTGTATTTCGGGATTTCTCACTTTTCCGATTTTTTAGGTAATTATGTAATTAAAAATATATATATTATGATATAATTTTCATTTAATTTAAGTCTATTGTTCTTAACATTTTCATTGCAATTTTTTAAAAGTTCTTTAGAACCTTGTTGCTAAATAATTTCTCTGGACCAGTACGCATGCGCAAATCTTTACCTAAGGCCCTCCTTACTCGACCGCACTGGCTCCTTCCTACATTGAGAAATCAGTTTCTACTTCATTGTCTTGGCGTTATGAACAACACAAATTTCAATCGTACTGATTTTATTTACAGTAATCCAGTTCATTTGTGTAGTCACTATGAGTGACTATCATCTGCCGAGCCGCCCCTGCTCTCCCACTCTGCGTGTGTTTTCTGAGACAATCCGGCGGTATTATTTTAGCGGCCAGCTGTGCCCCATAAAACACAGCCGGGCTCGAATTCGGTGATTGATACCGACGCATTCACCCACTCGTCGTCGCCTAAAATTACCCGCTTTTTACACCTGTTTTTGCACCTGTCGCCGCCCCTGGTGGGTCGGGGGCGCTCGGCGCCCATGGGACGTCCCATCGGCGTGTAGGTGTGAGATGCGGCGACCGCGCGCCACTGGCTGGATCAGTGACCGTGGCCAGCTGGCGCCAGAGTCGCGCCATAAATAATACCGCACAAGTAGTGCTACAACGGAGGAATGCCACCGACCAGATGGTCGCCTGTCGGCTGCCGGCGGCGCCGTTTGCACCACGAGAGCGCGCGGATTTGGCCGCCGCCACATAACGTCACCGCTCCATCTGTTCGGTAATCGGACTGGCGTTCCAAAAAGCCATGAAAAATCTCGGCATTGCTTAATCCAGAAGATAATAAGCCCGTACGGGCGGTCTTGGCGGCGACAGTCATTAACAGCCGTTATCTCGATGTCACTCATAAAAGAGCAAGATAAAGGCGAAAGCAATCGCATTGTCTGTTCATGTTTCTGACGAAAATAGAACGGCTTAAGGACGATTTGTAAATTTATCGGGCGACGCTTCCATTGAATTAATTTCGTTTTGTTTTTCGAGGTTTGCCGTTCTGGAGCCAGAAAATTGCGTAGTCTGGCGTGATTTGTAGGAAATGAAATCGTGCACATTTCCCACGTCGCGTTGGCTCGTTATCTACGATTATGTAATTAACAATCGCTGCAAGTACACGGTTTTGAAGGTCGCCTGCAAAGACACTTTCTAATGCGAGGCCCAGGTGGCGCCTATTTATGTGAAAACTAAGACCTAGTGCTGGAATATTCCACCCTCCACGTGATAACTTCAAAAATGAAAGCCCGCCCACCCACCCTATCTCAATTGTGATGATCTTTTTTTATTCGCCGTGAACAAAGAAGGCGGAGCTTAACTGCAAAATACTTATTTCTTTACAAAACATTAAAAACATGTTTTTGAGTATCGTATTGTTCAAAGAATACTATGTTAATTAAGAAATAAAGGCAAAATATTTACCCCGCCCACCCACCCCATCTCAATTGTGGTGATTTTTTTGTTCTTAGAAACGTAAAACATGTTTAAAATGGTAAATTTTTGTAACGAAATATGGATTTTACAATTAAGCTCCGCCCCTCGGCTTACGACGAAAAAAAAATCATCAGAATCGAGATAGGGTGGGTGGGCGGGGCTTATATTTTGGCTTTTTTTTCTTCATATACATAGCTCATCTCTTCACAACAAGAAACTTAGAACATGGTTAAAATGGTACATGGTACATGGATTTTGCAATTATGTGGCGGAGCCTAAACGCAAACTCGATATTTCCTTATATGGACAAATTTTCCACTTTTAAATACCTTTTAAGTTTCATGTTATGAAAAGAAGTCTGCACATATTAATAAAAAAAAGGCAAAATGAAGGCCCACCCACCCACCCTATCGCGATTCTGATGAACTTTTTTATTCGCCATGAACAAAGAGGGCGGAGCTTAACTCCACAATACTTATTTCTTTACAAGAAATTAAAAACATGAGTATCGTGTTGTTCAAAGAATTCTATGTACATTATGCACATATTCAAACGAAAAGACAAAATGTAAGCCCGCCCACCCACCCTGTCTCAATTGTGATGATCTTTTTTTATTCGGCGTGAACCAAAGGGGCGGAACTTAACTGCAAAATACTTATTTCTTTACAAGAAATTAAAAATATGTTGTTGAGTGTTGTGTTGTTCAAAGAATTTATTCTACGTATATTGAGAAAAAAAAGGCTAATTTTTCGATTTTTTGATTCTCGGCTTTTCGAATTCTCGATTTGTCGGTCTTTTGATGTGTCGTTTCTCGATGTTTTGGTTCTTCAATTTGTTAATTTTTCGATTTCCCAATTTTTGGTCATTTCTTTTTCGGAATTTTTCGATTTTGCGACTTCTCAGTTTTTCGATTCTTTAATTTTCCAATTTTTCAGTTTTTAGATTTTTTTTATACATATTTCGATTTTTAATTTTTAGATTTTCGGATTTTTCAGCTTTTTGTTCTTCAATTTTTCAATTCCGAAGATTTTAAATTTTTTTGATTTTCCAATTTTTGACGTTTCCTTACACAAATTTTCCATTTGAAACAAGTTTTATGTTGTGAAAAGAAGTCTATACATATTAAAACAAAAAGACAAAATGTAAGCCCGCCCACCCGCCCTATCGCAATTGTGATGATTTTTTTTTATTCGCTGTTAACCAAGGAGGCGGAGCTTAACTGCAAAATACTTATTTCTTTACAAGAAATGAAGAACATGTTCTTCAGTATCGTGTTGTTCAAAGAATACTGTGTATATTAAGAAGAAAAGGCAAGATATTGTGATTATTTTTATTCTTAAGCACTTAAAAAAACAACTTTAGCCACGCCCACCTTTTTTCTCCATTTCACTAACTTATTTTATTTAGCGTAAAATGGAAATTGAAAAACAGCACTATTTATTCCCAAAATTTTCTGGAAAAATTAAGTGAACTGTTCCTGATTTCCCAATTTTTCGTCACTTCTATTTCGGAATTTTTCACTTTCGCGACTTCCTAGTTTTTTGATTCTTCAGTTTTCCGATTTTTCAGTTTTTAGATTTTTTTAATACATATTTTAGATTTTCGTCAATTTTTGACGTTTCTGAATTTTCGATTTTTCGATTTCTCGTTTTCCTCAATTTCTGGATTAATCGATTTTTTGGGTTTTTCGACTTTTCGAGTTCTCGATTTTTTGATTTTTCAAGTTTTCAGTGCTTCAATCTTTCGGTTTTTAAATTTCGCGATTGTTAAAATTTGTGATTTTTCCATTTTTCAGTTATTAAACTTAAAATTTTTCGGTTTTTTCGATTTTTCAGGGTTTCAACTGCCCAATTTTTCGATTTTTTCAATATTTCAGTTTTCCAGTTTTTCAATTTTTGGATTTCCCAAATTTTCGTCGTTTTCCAATTTCGCGATTTTTCAGTTTTTGGTATCAATTTCGCCATTTTTCAGTTTTTGGTATCAATTTTCCGATTTTTCAGTTTTTAGATTTTTTAATACATATTTCGACTTTTAATTTTTAGATTTCGGGATATTCAGTTTTTGGCGTTTCTGTATTTTCGATTTCTCGGTTTCTCAATTTCTGGAATAATCGACTTTTTGGGTTTTTCGACATTTCGAGCTCTAGATTTTTTGATTTTCCGGTTTTTGAATTTTTCCATTGTTAAAATTTGTGATTTTTTCCATTTTTCAGTTATTAAACTTTAAAATTTTTTTCCGTTTTTCGATTTTTCAGTTTTTCAACTGTCCAATTTTTCAATATTTCACTTTTCAATTTTTCAATTATGAGCAATTTCGATTTCTAAATTTTTCGATTTTTTGATTTCGCGGTTTTTTGAATTCTCGACTTCTTGATTTTTAGTGTCGTTTCTCGATGTTTTAGTTTTTTAATTTTTCAATTTTTCGATTTCCCAATTTTTCGTCATTTTTCAATTTCGCGATTTTTCAGTTTTTGGATTAAATTTTCCGATTTTTCAATTTTTGACATTTCTAAATCTCGAATTTTCGATTTCTCGATTTCGCAATTTCTGGATTAATAGATTTTTTCGGTTTTTTCGATTTTTCGAGTTCTCGATTTTTTGATTTTTCAAGTTTTCAGTTCTTCAATTTTTCGGTTTTTCAATTTTTCGATTGTTAAAATTTGTAATTGTTCCATTTTTCAGTTATTAAACTTTAAAATTTTTCGGTTTTTCGATTTTTCAGGTTTTCAACTGTCCAATTTTTCCTTTTTTCATTATTTCAGTTTTTAATTTTTCAATTATGGGCTATTTCGATTTCTAAATTTTTCGATTTTTTGATTTCTCGACTTTTTGAATTCTCGATTTCTTGAGCGTGTGTCGTTTCTTGATGTTTTAGTTTTTCAATTTTTCGATTTCCCAAATTTTTGTCGTTTTCCAATTTCGCGATTTTTCCGTTTTTGGTTTCAATTTTCCGATTTTTCAGTTTTTAGATTTTTTTAATACATGTTTCAATTTTTGATTTTTAGATTTTGGGATTTTTCAGGTTTTTTATTCTTGAATTTTTCAATTTCGGGATCTTTCAATTTGTCAATTCTCCAATTTTTCGATTTTAAAAGTTTTTGATTTTTCAGTTTTTGACGTTTCTGAATTTTTGATTTCTCGGCTTCTCAATTTCTGGAATAATCGACTTTTTGGATTTTTCGACTTTTCGAGCTTTCGATTTTTTTATTTTCCGGTTTTTCAATTTTTCGATTGCTAAAATTTGTGATTTTTCCATTTTTCAGTTATTAAAGTTTTAAATTTTTCGGTTTTTCGATTTTTCAGTTTCTCAAGTGTCCAATTTTTCAATATTTCAGTTTTTAATTTTTCAATTATGGGCAGTTTCGATTTCTAAATTTTTCGATTTTTTGACTTTTCGGCTTTTTGAATTCTCGATTTCTTGAGTTTTAGTGTGTCGTTTCTCGATGTTTTAGTTTTCCAATTTTTCAATTTTTGGATTTCCCAATTTTTTGTCATTTTTCATTTTCCCGATTTTTCAGTTTTTGGATAAAATTTTTCGATTTTTCAATTTTTTGATTCTTCAATTTTTCAATTTTGGGATATTTCAATTCGTCGATTCTCCAATGTTTTGATTTTAAATTTTTTTTATTTATGATTTTTTGACGTTTCTAAATTTTCGATCTTTTGGGTTTTTCGACTTTTCGAGTTCTCGATTTTTTTATTTTTCTAGTTTTCGATTGTTAAAAGTTGTGATTTTTCCAATTTTCAGTTTTTAAGCTTAAATTTTTCAGTTTTTCGATTTTTCAGTTTTTCAACTGTCCAATTTTTCGATTTTTTCAATGTTTCAGTTTTTAATTTTTCAATTTTGAGCTATTTCGATTTCTAAATTATTATTAATCGATTTTTTGGGTTTTTCGACTTTTCGAGTTCTCGATTTTTTGATTTTCGATTGTTAAAATTTGTGATTTTTCTATTTTTTAGTCATGAAGCTTTAAAATTTTTCAGTTTTTCAATGTCCAATTTTTAGATTTTTCAATATTTCAGTTCTTAATTTTTCAATTTTGGGGTATTTCGGTTTCTAAATTTTCGATTTTTTTTTATTCTTCGGCTTTTTGAATTCTCGCTTTCTGAATCTTTTGATGTGTCGTTTCTCGATGTTCTAAATTTTTCAGTTTCCCAATTTTTCGTCATTTCTATTTTGGAATTTTTCAATTTCGCGATTTCGCAATTTTCCGATTTTCAACTTTCAGATTTTTAAATTACATATTTCCATGTTTAATTTTTAGATTTTTCAATCTTTCGATTTTCTGATATTTCGAATTTTCGATCTATCAATTTTTCGATTACTCAATTTTGTTCATTTTTCGATTTATCAGTTTTCCGTTGTGCAGTTTTAGAATATTTAAATTTTTCTATTTAAAGTTTTTTGATTTTGCAATTTTTGACGTTGCTAAATTTTCGATTTTTCGTTTTCTCAGTTTCTGGATTAATTGATTTTTTTCAGACTTTTCGAGTTCTCGATTTTTTGATTTTTGAAGTTTTCAGTTCTTCAATCTTCCGGTTTTTAAATTGTGCGATTGTTAAAATTTGTGATTTTTCCATTTTTCAGTTATTAAACTTTCAAATTTTTCGGTTTTTTAATATTTCAGTTTTCGAATTTTTCAATTTTTTGATTTCCCAATTTTTCGTCGTTTTCCAATTTCGCGATTTTTCAGTTTTTGGTTTCAATTTCCCGATTTTTCAGTTTTTAAATTTTTTAAATTCATATTTCGATTTTTAATTTTTAGATTTTGGGATTTTTCGGTTTTTTATTTTTGAATTTTTCAATTTCGGGATATTTCAATTTGTTGATTCTCCAATTTTTCGATTTTAAAAGTTTTTGATTTTTCAGTTTTTGACGTTTTTGAATTTCCTATTTCTCGGTGTCTCAATTTCTGGAATAATCGATTTTTTGGGTTTTTCGACATTTCGAGCTCTCGATTTTTTTATTTTCCGGTTTTTCAATTCTCCGATTGTTAAAATTTGTGATTTTTCCATTTTCAATTATTAAACTTTTAAATATTTCAGCTTTTCGATTTTTCAGTTTGTAATTTTTCAATTATGGGCAATTTTGTTTTCTAAATTTTTCGATTTTTTGATTTCTCGGCTTTTTGAATTCTCGATTTCTTGATCTTTGATGTGTCGTTTCTCGATGTTTTAGTTTTTCAATTTTTCAATTTTTGGATTTCCCAATTTTTCGTCTGTTCAGAAATTTTTCAGTTTTTGGATTAAATTTTCCGATTTTTCAATTTTTAGAATTTTTTAAATCATATTTCGATTTTTAATTTTTAGATTTTAGATTTTGGGATTTTTTAGTTTTTTATTCTTCAATTATTCAAATTCGGAATATTTTAATTTGTCGATTCTCCAATTTTTGACGTTTCTAAATTTTCGATTTTTTAATTTCGCGGTTTCGCAATATCTGGATTAATCGATTTTTTCGGTTTTTCTACTTTTCGAGTTCTCGATTTTTTGATTTTTCAAGTTTTCAGTTCTTCAATTTTTCAGTTTTTAAATTTTTCGATTGTTAAAATTTGTGATTTTTCTATTTTTCATTTTTTTAACTGTCCAATTTTCCGATTTTTCAACCATTCAATTTTAATTTTTCAAATTTGGGCTATTTCGATTTATAAATTTTTCGATTTTTTGATTTCTCGGCTTTTCGAATTCTCGATTTCTCAATCTGTGTTGTTTCTTGATGTTTTAGTTTTTTTTATCAGTTTTCGATGTCCCAGTTTTTCGCCATTTCTATTTCGGAATTTTTCAATTTAGCGGTTTCTCAGTTTTTTGATTTTTCAGTTTTTTTATTCTTCAATTTTTCAATTTCGGGATATTTCAATTTGTCGATTCTCCAAATTTTAGATTTTTCGCTTCGCCCCTCGTTCTGACAACAAATGAAAAATTCATCACGACTGAGATCGAGAAGGATGGGTGATGCTTCTCTTTTGGTTTTGTTTTTTAATTATCACATTTAGGGTTGGTTTATATTGTTGTTAATTTCTCCTAAAGAAATAAGGATTTTGCAGCTAAGCTCCGCCTTCCTGGCTTACGACGAATAAAAGAAAATCATCACAATTGAGATAGGGCGGATGGGCGGGGCTACATTTTGCGTTCTTTTCTTAATATGTGTAGGCTTATTTCGACAACAAGAAACTTAAAATATGTCTATATGCGGACTTATCAGGACTTACAACCACGATAGAACTCCCAGAGCTTCCTCTGTGCCGGCAGCATAACCAACCGATTTTAAACCGCCCATATTTTCGGCACTGATGAATGAAGTGTGTTTTAAATCTTTCACTTCGACCACGACGGATACCAAACCCTGCCGAACAAACACAACCCGCTCTCTAATAAATAACAAAGCTCGTCAGTTTCGCGCCGACCTGCAGACATCAAAAATTCAGGACCGCCTTCGCCAATTTGTAGATTTTACTGGCGTGACAATCGAAACCGCCATAAAACGGCCCACTTGAAACCTTTCCACTTATTTCTATTCAGAGTCCGGGCCGGTGAAGGGGCCTGCCTGCTCCGAAGCCGAGGATTGTTATGGAAAATAGGTGGATCCTTTTACGACGGTTGCGGTGCAAACGTCATAAAAATCCCGAGTTGGTCAATTACCTCTTCGTTATTTATTGAAATACTGTGCCCGGCTGGAGAGTAGTAGGTTGTAATTTACAAGTATTTTTGGGCAGGAAGTGGCGTTTAAAAAGGGCGCGAGGCAAGTGCATCTGGCTTCCGGTCTGTGTGGGGCGGAATTGGGTCGAATGTGTTTTTTAAGTTTCCGAGTCGATTTTTACTGGGAGGGCTGGTGAAAAAACTCTCAAATGCCACTGAAATACGAAAAAATAAAGCAACGAAGAAAAACATGTCAAAAAAAAAAGACAACTAAAAACGACACAAAAACAAAAAACTTCTCAAAAGCCATTAAAATGCAACAGAAAAAGACACCAAATCAGGAAAAGAGGTGATAAAAAAGACAAAAAAAGAGAAAAGGGCCAAAAAAGCAACAACAAAAGGCCGACAAAAAGGAGGTGAAAAGAAAACGAAGGGAAAAAACGACACACAAGGGGACCAAAAAGTGTCACAAAAAACCCAAAAACATCGACTTTACAATTTTGACGATTCTATGATTTTTCGATTTTTCAATTTTTGGGTTTTCCAATTTTTCGATTCATGATTTTTTTCGATTTTGAGTTCCCCAATGTTTCAATTTTTCGTTTCTTCGGTTCTTCGATTTGCAATTTTTCTTTTTTTAATTTTTAGAATAAAAAACTGGAAACATTGCAAGATTGAAAAATCAAAAATGGAAAAACAAAAAGCATAAAATGCAAACGATTAAAAATTAAGAAACCTAAAAATCGAAAAAAACGAAATATGTATTGTAAAATCTGAATAAGTATTGAAAATTAAAGAAAACGGAGATATTGTACTCCCAGTTTAAAGTGGTTTTTATGACAAGACAGTAAACATTATCACCTCATTATTACCCCACGACGGACAATGAGTTGAATAATAAAGTACGGCCCTTGCAAGGAACTGACCACTTTCTTATTTATGGTTAGGGATTTACTCCATTGTCCCATCATCAACTTCGACACAATGAACCTATCATAAAAACCTCTTTAAACTGGGAGTGCAATACTAGGAAATCCAAAAATTGCAAAATTGAAAAATTCGTTCAATTTTTTTTTTGGTAAAAATGATAAAATTTTATTTTGCGAACATTTATTTATAATAACCTCTATGCATACAAACAAATACAAACAATACCAGTAACAGTGTAAGAAACTAAATGGGTTTTGGCACCCTATATTCTGGACATTTGGAAAATCGGACAATATAAAAATTTTGAGATCGAAAAAATTCGATAATGAAATATCAAACAAAGGAAAAATGAAAAACCAAAAATTGAAAACTGATTCATTAAAAATTAGCTAATTGAGAAATTAAAAAAATAAAAAAAATACAAAATTGAATAAATATAAAAATTAAAAATTTAATCATTTAATTTTTAAATTGAAATGAAAAATCGAAAAATTGCGAAACTATAAAATTAAAAAATCAGAAACATGAAATTCGAAAAACTGTAAAATCAAAAATTGAATACTTGAAAAAAGGGGCGACAAAAACAAGACGCATGGAAAAAGGTGGAAAAATGGTGAGACAGAAGATCGATAAAAGGCGCCAAAAATCGGCAAAAAAAACAACTAAAAAATAGAAAGTACAAAAAAACGATCAAAACCGACAAAAAAAGGAACCAAAGAAGAGGAAATAAAAAGGCAACCAAGAACTAAGCGAAGAAAAATGCAGAAAATATATGGTTAAAAATAGGACAAAGAAAACGTGAGAAAGACAAGGGAAAATGTGTAGAAAAAAACGCGATAAAAAAGAAAAGTGAAAAAAACTCTCAAATACCACTGAAATACCAAAAAATATGGCAATGATAAAAAAATAGAATAAAAAAGCGGCCAAAAACACGAATAAAAAAACAGGGAAAGGGGCAATAAAAAAAGAAGGAAAGGGTCAAAAAGGCAACGAAAAAGGAGGTCAAAAGAAAACGAAAAAAAAAACGACACACAAAGGGACCAAAAAGTGCCACAAAAAACTTCAAAAACAAGACAAGAAAAGACGCCTATAAAAGGCACCAAAAAACACGCTAAAAATCAGAAAAAAAAAAACAAAAATAGAAAGTACAAAAAAACTATTAAAAACGACAAAAAAATGCACCAAAGAACAGGAAATATATAGTCAAAAAGAGGGCAAAAAACATGATAACACGATAAAAAAAAACATGGAAAAAGGTAAAAAAAGCGGACAAAAATGAGACAGAAAGGCCATAAACGGTACAAAAAAAACACACCAATAATTGAAAAAAAAAACAAATAAAAAATAGAAAGTACAAAAAATTACAAAAAAAAAACGACAAAGAAGGACAAATAAAAAGGCAACCAAGAACTAAGTGAAGAAAAATGCAGAAAATATATGGTTAAAAAGAGGACAAAAAAAAAAACGTGAGAACGGCAAGGGAAAATGTGCAGAAAAGAACGCGATAAAAAAAAGAATTACAAAACTCTCAAACGCCACTGAAACACGAAAAAATAAGGCAACGATAAAAAAAATAAGAATAAAAAGTGGCAAAAAAGATGAATAAAAAACAGGGAAAGGGGCAATAAAAAAGAAAAAAAAGAAGAAGAAGAAGAAAGGGGGCAAAAAAGGAGGTCAAAAGAAAATGAAAAAACAAACGACACACAAAGGGACCAAAAACCAAAAAGTGCCATAAAAAAACTCCAAAAACAAGACAAGAAAAGACGACAGAAAGTGAAAGAAGGCGACAGACAAGCCAATAAAAAAAGATGAAAAAAGGTGTGAAGATTGTGTTAAAAAAGCGGGCAAAAAATGAGACAGAAAGGATACCAAAAAACACCAATAAAATTGTAAAAAAAACAACTAAAAAATAGAAAATACAAAAAATGAAAAAAAAACGACAAAGAAGGGGAAATAAAAAGGCAACCAAGAACCAAGTGAATAAAAATGCGGAAAATATGTGGTTAGAAAGAAGAGAAAAAAACGTGAGAAGGACAAGGGAAAATGTGCAGAAAAGAACGTCACAAAAAAATAATTTTTAAAAATTCCCAAATGCCAGTGAAATGCGAAAAAATAAGGCAACAAAAAAATGTGAAGAAAAATTGGCAAAAAAGACGAATAAAAAAGACAAGTAAAAAACGACAAAAAAGAGACACAAAACAAAAAACTTCTTAAAGGACATTAAAATACAACAGAAAAAGGCACCAAAACAGGGAAAGAGGCGGTTAAAAAGGAAAAAAAAGAGAAAAGGGCCAAAAAAACAACAAAAAAGACGGTAACTCCTTTTTGAAAAGGCATGGAAAAAGGTAGAAAATTTGTGTTAAAAAGAGGACAAGAATGAGACAGAACGGCGATAAAAGGCACCAAAAAACACGCCAAAAATCGGCAAAAGAAACTTGTAAAAAATACACAATATTAAAAAAAAAACAATAATAAACGGAAAAAAAGAATCTCCAAAGAGGAAATAAAAAGGCAACCAAGAATTAAATGCGAAAAATATATGGTTAATTACAAGACAAAAAAAAAAGTCAGAAAGACAAGGGAAAATGAACAGAAAAAAAAGTGCAAAAATCTAAAAATTCCACTGAAATACGAAAAAAATAAGGTAACAAAAAAAGTAAAGAAGAAAAAGTAGCAAAGACGAGTAAAAAAAAAACAAAAAACTTGTCAAGGCCATAAATGAACAGAAAGACCAAAGGAAGACGTTAAAAGAAAAAAAAAAAAGGCCAAAAAAAAACCAAAAAAGACGGAATTGAAAAGGCATAAAAAGGAAAAAAGCTTAAAAAGGAAGAATGAAAAGAAAGGCGATAAAGGAAAAAAAAAAAACGAAAAGATCCAAAGAAACAGAAAAAAACGAAAAAAAAACAAAAAAGAAAGCTCCAAAAAGGAAATAAAAAGCACAAAAGAATATAAAGAGGAAAAAAAAGGAATTAAATAACAAAGGAAAAAAAAAAAGTCAAAAGGAAAGGACAAGGAAAATGGACAGAAAAAAAGTAAAAAAAATTTAAATCCACTGAAATGACGAAAAAAAAAGAACAAAAAAAGTGAAGAAAAAAGTGGCAAAAGATGAATAAAAAAAAAGTAACAAAAAAAAAACAACAAAAATAAAAAACTTTAAAAGCATTAAAATGAAACAGAAAAAGGCACCAAAACAGGGAAGGAGGCGGTTAAAAAGGAAAAAAGAGAAAAGGGCTAAAAAAAACAATAAAAAGACGGTAACTCCTTTTTGAAAAGGCATGGAAAAGGTAGAAAAATTTATGTTAAAAAGAGGTCAAGAATGAGACAGAAAGGCGATAAAGGCACAAAAAACACGCCAAAAATCGGCAAAAGAAACTAGTAAAAAAAAACAATAAAAAAAAACAAAAAGAAAAAAACCCAAAGAGGAAATAAAAAGGCAAACCAAGAATTAAATGCGAAAATATATGGTTAATTACAAGACAAAAAAAAAAAAAAACGTCAGTAAGACAAGGGAAAATGACAGAAAAAAGTAAATACAAAATCTAAAAATCCACTGAAATACGAAAAAATAAGTAACAAAAAAAGTGAAGAAGAAAAAGTAGCAAAAAGAAAAAAAAACAGTAAAAAAAAAACAAAAAACTTGTCAAAGGCCATTAAAAATGAACCAGAAAAAGGCACCAAAACAGGGAAAGAAGCGGTTAAAAAAGAAAAAAAAAAGAGAAAAGGGCCAAAAAACAACAAAAAGGCAAAAAGGTAACGAAAAAAGACGAAAAACAGGAAAAAAAAAGTAAAAAAGAATGAAAAACAAAGGGAGGCACAAAAAAGCAAAACAAAAAATAGAACCAAAAAAAAGACAAAAAAACAAAGAAAGGAAAAAAAAGGATCAAGAATAAATGAAAATATAGAAAAATTAAAAAAGAAAAAAAAACGTAGAAAGACAAGGAAAATGACAGAAAAAAAAAAAAAATAATTTAAAAATGAAAAGTAAAGAAAAAAAAGGAAGAAGAAAAAGAAAAAGGAAAAAAAAAAAAACAAAAAAAAACAAAAAAAACAAATGCAAAACATTAAAAAACAAAAAAGAACAAAAAGGGACAAAGCGGCAAAAAAAAAAAGAAAAAGGAAAAAAAAACAAAAAAAACGTAACCCTTTTTGAAAAGGCAAAAGGTAGAAAAATAGTAAAAAGAGAAATGGACAAAAGGAAAAGGCACAAAAAACGCCAAAAAACGGAAAAGAAAAAAAAAAAAAAAAAAAAAAAAAGCAAAAAAGAAGGCAAAAGAAATAAAAAGGACAATGAAAAATGGAAAAATAAGGAATTAAGAAAAAAAAAAAAAAGTGAAACAAAAAGAAGAAAAAAAAAAACAACTAAAATAACGAAATACGAAAACAAAGGTAACAGAAAAAAGTGAAAAGAAAAAGCAAAATGAATAAAAAAAAAAACACTAAAAAACAAATAAAAAATGCAAGCCAAAAAGAAACAAAAAAGGACAAAGGAAAGCCGTAAAAAAAAAAAAAAAGAAAGGCAAAAAAGCAAAAAAGGGGAAAGGTAAGCGAAAAAAACGAATAACAAAAAAAAAATGAAAAAAACAAACGAGGGGGGCAAAACAAAAAAAAAAAGAAAAAAAGAGCAAAAAGAAAAAAAATATAAAAAGAAAAAGGAAAAAAAGAAAATGAAAAAAGAACTAAAAAAAAAACAACAACGATAAAAACAGACAATGGGAAAACAGGCATAAAAGCGAGAAAAGTTTAAAAAGAGGAAAAAAATGTGAAAAAATACATGAAAATTGGGAAAAAGCAACAAAAACAATAAAAAACGACGAAAAAAGCGCCAAAAGAAGCAAAAAATGCAAAACATAAGCGGAGAAAAATGGGGAACGAAATATGACTAAAAGAAAAACAAACGTGACAAGCCAACAAAAAAAGGGCAAAAGAAAATAAAGACGAAAAAGTACAAAAATCTCAAAGCATAAATGCAGAGACAATTAAAAAGCGACAAGAAAAAGGTTCAAAAAGAGGATAAAGTGAAAAAAAGCATTAAAAAAAATATAAGTGAACAAAAAGAAACAGAAAGGACCAAATAAAGGAGAAAAAAACATACCAACGGCGACACGAGTTTTAAGGAATCTTAACATTTTCAGAAGTGGAATTTTTACATAACTTACAGATGTATAAACAAAATAAAAAGGCAGAATCAAATTTTATAAGTAATTTATATAGGAAGCCGGAGGGAAGCTTTGTTTAACTTTATTTTTCCAAAGTGATTAAAAACAAGTCAGTTTTGGCAATTCGTCCATTGAAACACCACGCATCAGGAAGCTGCAATTACGGAAGCATTGTTTTCGCCGTTGTCAAAACAAAGCCCCCACGACCCCGCCGCCGCGCCGCCCCTGATTACCACCGCGCCTCTTATCTCCTCCCGTCAACTGGCACTATCAACTCCGGCGAAAAAAATTGGTCTAAAGAGTTTAGACAGTACTTCCCTCGCTGTCGGAAACTTGACGACTGCATGCCTATTGTGTTTTTTTTTTCTCATTACATTTTTGTAGTGCGAATTTAAAAAAAAATTGTGATGACGTCATCAACATTTTTGCAAGGACACGTATATCAATTGGGATAGATGTAGTGTAATACTAAGAATAAAATTATTGTATTCCCAAATTTTCGGGAAAATGAATTGGGCCGTTTTGAATATTGATTTCTTATAATCAATAAAATAACGAAACAATTTACTCACGTATACGGCGCCGATGTGTAATATCTAGAGAGCGGATTTCTGTCGGGCTAGGCAAGGCCAAACTCGGTACGGCTCGTACGGGATGCGAATTCATTGCGGTTGCGGACTGCACTTCGTTTATTTGAGATTAGAATAACGCTGTTTCGTTGCACTCTGCTGTTAATTCCCGTTCTCATTTACTTAGCCGTTTGATTAATAAATCGTTAATTATATTTATGGAATTAGTACCGATTAAATTCGGTGATTATCTATCACCCGGCGATCCAGCACGTCCCCCCCTATAATCGTGACGTAGCCCGACAGAAATCCGCTGTCTAGTAATATGAGGGGCAACTGAAAATCGTTTATGTATAAACATTCTTAATTTAAGATGACAAGCGTAACAGCATACGTGAGAGTCAAACAGAGAAACTGTAAACAAAACGACCATCGGTTTTATTGCTTCGACTTCCGCTTATTATATAAAACATTGGGTTTTATTTTAATTCTTGACGGTGAAATTCACAATTGGTTGATTATAAACATGTCTATTTCACATTCGCGGAACCAAGTGAACGCATAAAACAAATGCAGGTCTGTAATGTTAAAGTCGATGTAAATAAGCGTGCTACCCTTATGTTTCAACCGAGTTTTTCCTTTAACAAATTTTGTGTCTACCAAATTGGGTTGGTTGGGGTGTAATACTAATAATAAGTGTTCCCTTTAATTTAATCAATAAAATAAATTGAATTCATTAATTTTTTTGAACCACCTCTTAAGAAAATCTAAAAAATATGTATGGAATGATAAATCACAAGTACAAACTCATCATATTTTTTGCATTTTAGATAGGATTTATTCAGCAAAATTTAAGGGTGACGTCATCAATTTTTTTAGGAGGGATGAACAAATACATTTTGAACAAAAGTTTACCATGCGTATAATAACTTTAAAATATTCCCAAGATTTCAAAGCATTCGGTTTTGTAATTCCTGATTAAATCGATAAAATAAATTCACGCCTTCATTAATTTTTTTCAGTCACCCTGCATATGCAAATCCAAAAATATGAATGGAATGATAAATCACAAGTACAGACTCATCATATTTTGTACATTTTAGATGCGATTTATTCGGCAAACTTTTGAGCTGACGTCATCAGTTTTTTGTAGAAGATAACCAAATATATTTTGACTAAAAATTTATTATGCTCTTTATAACCTTAAAACATCTGCAAGATTTCAAAGCATTCGGTTTTGTAGTTCCTGATTAAATCAATAAAATAAATTTACGCATTTATTAATTTTTTTGAGTCACCCTGTATATGCAAATCGAAAAAATTTGAATGGAATGATAAATCACAAGAACAGACTCACCATATTTTGTACATTTTAGATAGGATTTATTCAGCAAAATTCTGTGGTGACATCATAAATTTTTTAGGGGGGACGACCAAATACGTTTTGATCAAAAATTTACCATGCTTATGATAATTTTAAAATATCTTCAAGATTTCGAAGCATTCGGTTTTGTAGTTCCTGAGTAAATCAGTAAAATAAATTTACGCTTTCATTTATTTTCTTGAATCACCCTGTATATGCAAATCCAAAAAATATGAATGGAGTGATAGATCACAAGTACAGACTGATCATATTTTGTACATTTTAGATATGATTTATTCGGCAAACTTTCGAGCTGACGTCATCAATTTTTTGGAGGGGATAAGCAAATATGTTTTGACTAAACATTTATTATGCTCTTTATAACCTTAAAACATCTGCAAGATTTCAAAGCATTCGGTTTTGTAGTTTCTGAGTAAATCAGTAAAATAAATTTACGCATTCATTAATTTTTTTGAGTCACTCTGTATATGCAAATCCAAAAAATATGAATGGAGTGATAAATGACAAGTACAGACTCATCATATTTTGTACATTTTAGATATGATTTATTCCGCAAACTTTTGAGCTGACGTCATCAAGTTTTTGGAGGGGATAAGCAAATATTTTTTGACTAAAGATTTATGATGCTCTTTATAGCCTTAAAACATCTGCAACATTTCAAAGCATTCTGGTTAGCAGATTAAAAATTAAATTTCAAAATGTTGTTTTATAATTTTGATTTTTTTTCCAAAAATCTGGACGTTTCGGGAGAAAAGTCCATTCAGAGTTGTAAACTACATGTGTAGGACTATGTTATTTTATACAATTGAAAACCCATTTACTATGTACAATTTTGAAGTGACGTCATCGCATTAGTGGTGGGGATGATTAGACAAATTTTGGTTAGCGTTTTACCATCTACATGATATTCTTAATATAAGTACAAAATTTCACAACAATCGGTCGAGTACTTTCGGAGATTATCTGTCTAATAAAATCCGGGACAACAGACGGAAATGGGAGACCTATTTCTTCGTCTTCTAGGGGTCATGAAAGATCGAGAAAACGTAAAAGTAGAGAGTCGGCCGACGGACTCGATTACAATACTTCCTTTGCTTACGCTCGGGAAGTAAAAATGGTAGAATCAAATTTTAAAAGTAAACTACTTATATAAGAAGCCGAAGGAAAAGCTCTGTTTAACTTTCCACTTTTTCCCAAAGTGATTAAAAACAAGTCAGTTTTGGCAATTCGTCCATTGAAACACCACGCATCAGGAAGCTGCAATTACGCAAGCATTGTTTTCGCCGTTGTCAAAACAAAGCCCCCACGATCCCCCGCCCCGCCGCCCCTGTTTACCACAGCGCCTCTTATCTCCTCCCGTCAACTGGCACTATCAACTCCGGCGAAAAAAATCCAAAAGCAAAAATCGCCACCCCCACCCCGCCACCCCGTCGCCCATCGCTCCCCGTGACCTCCGCCCGGTTCCGCTAAACCCGCTCCGAGATTATTAGGTCTCTCTCTTTATAATCCCGCGCACCTGCTGCCAGAAGCACGCATTCCAAACCCAGCAAGACTGTTACTTCTCACACTAACAGCGGCGAGACAGCTGGCGCCAACACAGGGCGCCCACACCCCTCCTATTCACATTTACTACACACCATTTCATGTCAACTCGATCTCCGACTTAGTACAGCTCGGACCCGCAAGCCGACCAGACCTCGTACCATGATGACGAACGGACCTCGCGCCGCCTTCCCCGTGGACTACGCCGAGGTGCACTCCCCGACCGACTCCAGCGAGGACAGCGTCGAGGTGAAGGTCTCCCCCATCGCGCTGCGGAACAAGCGGAAATGCGCCGAGCCGCGCAAGGTCCAGGACTTCCTCGGGCCGCTGAAGAAGCGCGTCTGCCTGCAGGTGCGCGCCGAGAGCGAGGGCCGCCCCTTCCGGCCGTGGAGCCCGCCGCCGCCGGGCTTCTTCCGCCCGCCGTCGCCGCCCAAGGAGCCGGTGGCGCTGGTCAAGCGCGAGGAGGCGCCGCGCGTGCCGGCGCACCCCGCGCCAGCGCTCACCCCCGCCGAGGCCGAGCGCGAGATCCTGCGGACGGTGGAGGCCTTCCCCGGCCTGGGGCGGCGCGAGCAGCGCAACTACAAGAACATGACGCGGGAGCGGCGGATCGAGGCCAACGCGCGGGAGCGCACCAGGGTGCACACCATCAGCGCGGCCTTCGACACGCTGAGGAAGTCGATCCCGTCGTACTCGCACAACCAGAAGCTGTCCAAGTTGTCGGTGCTGCGGATCGCGTGTTCGTACATCATGACGTTGTCGAGTGTGGTGAACGGTGACGAGGAGGCGACGACGGAGTGCGTGGACCTAGTGACCAAAACCATCCAGCGCGAGGGGAAGTTGCGCAAAAAGAAAGACGACAACGACTAGTTGACCTGGTGCTGTTCCTGTATAGACTTTGTACTTACTGTAAATATTTTTTTCATCTATTTATTTCAACATGACGACTTAACTTTGATGAGTGTTTCATTTGTTTTGCGGTCCCGGGACCCGGAGGGAGGATAGCCGGTGCAATGTCAGGTGTGCAGTAAATTTCGTTTCGTGTTTACTACCACTTCTTTCGGGATAATTGGGTTGAGCGATCGCACAGATGCCGGGAATCGATGCCAAATTCCTTGATAATTGATCGGAAAATGGGACGCGAGTGCTTCTGGCGCTTCTTTCGTAATTGGATGCATATCTGGACCGGCTGTTTAAATATTATTCCACTATTTAAATTAGTTTGGTTTTAATTTATGATAAAATATGTGTTGTTTGGAGGAATTTACACGTTTCCATAATTTAAATAAAGAGAGTAGTTTTTAAAAATGTTAATCGATTTGATAAGTGGCGTCGCAGATCGATGTAAACAAAGTGCAAATGTGGATTGGAAATCATTTTGTTTTTGAACGGTGACGCAAACCGAAAGATTGGCGGAAAAATAAACACCGGAAAAGTAAAAGTAAGAAAACACCAGGTTTAACGGCGTCGAAGAGAAAAGTGCGATCGCATTCAAGTGTGTAAAGGGGTGTTTACACGTCGAAAATAAAACCAAAAAATATGTTTTAATCTTTCGTTAAAAACTTCTTACGTTGTCTTGTTTATAAACATGTTCATTCAAGCCGGTTGTATATTTTACACTTCATTATGATAATGGCCGGGATTAGTCCAAGCCCACTCGCACAAAATTCTCATAATCGCGAATTTTTCTCGGAATTCTCGATTTAACTGCAATTGCAAACTTAATGGGTCAATTTTTATAATCACTCGGTATAAAACCTCAAGGTCCGGACATTCATAATTATATAACACAAACAACTAAAATCTCGTACCTACGCTGATAATAAAGTGAACGAGAATGAGAAAAAACGTCATTAAAGCACTGTGCGCAATTTAACAGCAACGAAAATAAACATGGTGTCAACAATCAGTAAAATACCTTAATTAAATTTTACAAGATGATAATAATAACAAAAAAAAAAAGTAAATAAGCCGACTGGAGTCGATTGCTTCGTGGGTAGGCAACCAGTTATACAGTGACGTAATGACAATTGCCTAAATCAATCATCACATGCGGATGTTATATGAAGAGTTTGGGTTTCCGTAGTGGAATGAGTGCAACTGACGTCACAAAATGGAGCCACAATTTTTTAATCAACCACAACAGAACTCTAAAGGCTTCAACTTTCCAGACGTAAGCTACGAAAGTGTTAAAATAAAGACCATCCGGGGAACGGCGATTTCGATATTTTCTCGACGTTTCATGAGCCCTAGAGAATGTAAACGTAGGTCCCCATTTCCGTCTGTCGTCTGTGTTGATATTTATTAGTCAGATTATCTCCGAATCTGTGAAAAATAACATATTCCTGTTGTACTTTACGAATCCCCTTTGATTTTTTAAATATATTTGCTCATCACCTCCAAAAAATTGATGACGTCATCTCAAAATTTTGTAGAATAAATTTTACCCAAAATGTGCAAAATATGAGTTTTTACTTGTGATTTATCACTGCAAGAGAAGTTCTGTCGAAACAACTTTCGACCAATTTTTTCTAGATTTACGAGCAAGCAGTAGTCCCGCCCACCCACCCCTTCTTCCTTCCAGTGACTACTCTTCATATTGTTCAGTTCAGATCCACTTTTTAATATGGCTAGATAAAATGAATCATTGAAATGAAGGCAGGGTGGGTGGGCGGGGTTAATTATATGTAATTGCAAAATCCATGTTTCCTTGCAAAAATGTACCATTTTAACCATGTTTTAAGTTTCTTGTTGTGAAAAAATGGCTATGTATGCTAAAAAAACAAAGGCAAAATGGAGCCCCGCCCACCCACCCAATCTCAATTGTGATGATTTTTTTTATTCATTGTGAGCCAAGAGGGCGGAGCTTAACTGCAAAATGGTTATTTCTCAACGAGAAATTTAAAACATGCTTTTGAGTATCGTGTTGTTCAAAGAATATTATGAAAATTAAGAAAAAAATGAACTCAAAGATTAGGCTCCACCCATATCCGCCGCGACCTCAATTCTCAATTGTGATGAATTTTTCATTCGTTGTCAGATCGACGGGCGGGGCTTGATTGCAAGATCCGTATTTATCTACAAGAATTTACCATTTTAAGCATGTTTTCAGTTTCTTGTTTTGAAAAGACGACTACATATATTAAGAAAAAAGGAAAAATATAAGCCCCGCCCACCCACCCTATCGCAATTATGACGATTTTTTTTTAATCGTCGATAGCCAAAGGGGCGGAGTTTAACTGCAAAATAGTAATGAAGTTTTCATTTGTTGGCAGACCTAGGGGAGGGGCCTAATCGCAAAATCCATATTTCCTTATTTTCTTACAACCTTTCATTCGGACTACAGAAAATGAATCACTTACAAACGAACATATAATTCTTCAGAATCAACCATTAAAATATCGAAATTTTTGAAATTTTCAAAAATTCGCATTTCGCAGCGATTTTTTCGAAAATGTTGCTTCGTGACCATCAACATGCTATATTTTTGGAATCAGCGTGTCGAGATCTACGTCCCTGAATTTTTTCATAATTTTTGGACAACTTTTTCAAAATTGAAATTTTTTAACGGTCCCCCCTTCTTCAAATTTCGCAAAAATTTTGACATTTTCGAAACTCAACTAAATACATTTTCTTGCAGATTTCGAGCTCTAGAACTCAAATCCGGCCTCGGTTTTTTCATAACTGCAACCGTTTTTCCAGAATCGACCGTTAAATTATCGAAATTTTTGAAATTTTCAAAAATTCGCATTTCGCAGCGATTTTTTCGAAAATGTTGCTTCGTGACCATCAACATGCTGTATTTTTGGAATCAGCGTGTCGAGATCTACGTCCCTGAATTTTTTCATAATTTTTAGACAACTTTTTTAAAATTGAAATTTTTTAACGGTCCCCCCTTCTTCAAATTTCGCAAAAATTTTGACATTTTCGAAACTCAACTAAATACATTTTCTTGCAGATTTCGAGCTCTAGAACTCAAATCCGGCCTCGGTTTTTTCATAACTGCAACCGTTTTTCCAGAATCGAGCGTTAAAATATCGAAATTTTTGAAATTTTTAAAAATTCGCATTTCGCAGCGATTTTTTCGAAAATGTTGCTTCGTGACCATCAACATGCTATATTTTTGGAATCAGCGTGTCGAGATCTACGTCCCTGAATTTTTTCATAATTTTTAGACAACTTTTTCAAAATTGAAATTTTTTAACGGTCCCCCCTTCTTCAAATTTCGCAAAAATTTTGACATTTTCGAAACCCAACTAAATACATTTTCTTGCAGATTTCGACCTCTAGAACTCAAATCCGGCCTCGGTTTTTTCATAACTGCAACCGTTTTTCCAGAATCGACCGTTAAAATATCGAAATTTTTGAAATTTTCAAAAATTCGCATTTCGCAGCGATTTTTTCGAAAATGTTGCTTCGTGACCATCAAAATACTATATTTTTGGAATCGGCGCGTCGAGATCTACGTCCCTGAATTTTTTCATAATTTTTAGACAACTTTTTCAAAATTGAAATTTTTCAACGGTCCCCCCTTCTTCAAATTTCGCAAAAATTTTGACATTTTCGAAACCCAACTAAATACATTTTCTTGCAGATTTTAGAGCTCTAGAACTCAAATCCGGCCTCGGTTTGTTCATAACTGCAACCGTTTTTCCAGAATCGACCGTTAAAATATCGAAATTTTTGAAATATTTAAAAATTCGCATTTCGCAGCGATTTTTTCGAAAATGTTGCTTCCTGACCATCAACATGCTATATTTTTGGAATCAGTGTGTCGAAATCTACGTCCCTGAATTTTTTCACAATTTTTAGACAACTTTTTCAAAATTGAAATTTTTTAACGGTCCCCCCTTCTTCAAATTTCGCAAAAATTTTGACATTTTCGAAACTCAACTAAATACATTTTTCTTGCAGATTTCGAGCTCTAGAACTCAAATCCGGCCTCGGTTTTTTCATAACTGCAACCGTTTTTCCAGAATCGACCGTTTAAAATATCGAAATTTTTGAAATTTTCAAAAATTCGCATTTCGCAGCGATTTTTTCGAAAATGTTGCTTCGTGACCATCAACATGCTATATTTTTGGAATCAGCGTGTCGAGATCTACGTCCCTGAATTTTTTCATAATTTTTAGATAACTTTTTCAAAAGTGAAATTTTTTAACGGTCCCCCCTTCTTCAAATTTCGCAAAAATTTTGACATTTTCGAAACTCAACTAAATACATTTTCTTGCAGATTTCGAGCTCTAGAACTCAAATCCGGCCTCGGTTTTTTCATAACTGCAACCGTTTTTCCAGAATCGACCGTTAAAATATCGAAATTTTTGAAATTTCAAAAATTCGCATTTCGCAGCGATTTTTTCGAAAATGTTGCTTCGTGACCATCAACATGCTATATTTTTGGAATCAGCGTGTCGAGATCTACGTCCCTGAATTTTTTCATAATTTTTAGATAACTTTTTCAAAAGTGAAATTTTTTAACGGTCCCCCCTTCTTCAAATTTCGCAAAAATTTTGACATTTCGAAACTCAACTAAATACATTTTCTTGCAGATTTCGAGCTCTAGAACTCAAATCCGGCTCGGTTTTTTCATAACTGCAACCGTTTTTCCAGAATCGACCGTTAAAATATCGAAATTTTTGAAATTTTCAAAATTCGCATTTCGCAGCGATTTTTTCGAAAATGTTGCTTCTGACCATCAACATGCTATATTTTTGGAATCAGCGTGTCGAGATCTACGTCCCTGAATTTTTTCATAATTTTTAGACAACTTTTTCAAAATGAAATTTTTTAACGGTCCCCCCTTCTTCAAATTTCGCAAAAATTTTGACATTTTCGAAACTCAACTAAATACATTTTCTTGCAGATTTCGAGCTCTAGAACTCAAATCCGGCGTCGGTTTTTTCATAACTGCAACCGTTTTTCCAGAATCGACCGTTAAAATATCGAAATTTTTGAAATTTTCAAAAATTCGCATTCGCAGCGATTTTTCGAAAATGTTGCTTCGTGACCATCAACATGCTATATTTTTGGAATCAGCGTGTCGAGATCTACGTCCCTGAATTTTTTCATAATTTTTAGACAACTTTTTCAAAAGTGAAATTTTTAACGGTCCCCCTTCTTCAAATTTCGCAAAAATTTTGACATTTTCGAAACTCAACTAAATACATTTTCTTGCAGATTTCGAGCTCTAGAACTCAAATCCGGCCTCGGTTTTTTCATAACTGCAACCGTTTTTCCAGAATCGACCGTTAAAATATCAAAATTTTTGAAATTTTCAAAAATTCGCATTTCGCAGCGATTTTTTCGAAAATGTTGCTTCGTGACCATCAACATGCTATATTTTTGGAATCAGCGTGTCGAGATCTACGTCCCTGAATTTTTCATAATTTTTAGATAACTTTTTCAAAAGTGAAATTTTTTAACGGTCCCCCTTCTTCAAATTTCGCAAAAATTTTGACATTTTCGAAACTCAACTAAATACATTTTCTTGCAGATTTCGAGCTCTAGAACTCAAATCCGGCCTCGGTTTTTTCATAACTGCAACCGTTTTTCCAGAACGACCGTTAAAATATCGAAATTTTTGAAATTCTAAAAATTCGCATTTCGCAGCGATTTTTTCGAAAATGTTGCTTCGTGACCATCAACATGCTATATTTTTGGAATCAGCGTGTCGAGATCTACGTCCCTGAATTTTTTCATAATTTTTAGACAACTTTTCAAAAGTGAAATTTTTTAACGGTCCCCCCTTCTTCAAATTTCGCAAAAATTTTGACATTTTCGAAACTCAACTAAATACATTTTCTTGCAGATTTCGAGCTCTAGAACTCAAATCCGGCCTCGGTTTTTTCATAACTGCAACCGTTTTTCCAGAATCGACCGTTAAAATATCGAAATTTTTGAAATTTTCTAAAAATTCGCATTTCGCAGCGATTTGTTCGAAAATGTTCTTCCTGACCATCAACATGCTATATTTTTGGAATCAGCGTGTCGAGATCTACGTCCCTGAATTTTTTCATAATTTTTAGACAACTTTTTCAAAAGAATTTTTTAACGGTCCCCCCTTCTTCAAATTTCGCAAAAATTTTGACATTTTCGAAACTCAACTAAATACATTTTCTTGCAGATTTCGAGCTCTAGAACTCAAATCCGGCCTCGGTTTTTTCATAACTGCAACCGTTTTTCCAGAATCGACCGTTAAAATATCGAAATTTTTGAAATTTTAAAAATTCGCATTTCGCAGCGATTTTTTCGAAAATGTTGCTTCCTGACCATCAACATGCTATATTTTTGGAATCAGCGTGTCGAGATCTACGTCCCTGAATTTTTTCATAATTTTTAGACTAACTTTTCAAAATGAAATTTTTTAACGGTCCCCCCTTCTTCAAATTTCGCAAAAATTTTGACATTTTCGAAACTCAACTAAATACATTTTCTTGCAGATTTCGAGCTCTAGAACTCAAATCCGGCCTCGGTTTTTTCATAACTGCAACCGTTTTTCCAGAATCGACCGTTAAAATATCGAAATTTTTGAAATTTCTAAAAATTCGCATTCGCAGCGATTTTTTCGAAAATGTTGCTTCCTGACCATCAACATGCTATATTTTTGGAATCAGCGTGTCGAGATCTACGTCCCTGAATTTTTTCATAATTTTTAGACAACTTTTCAAAATTGAAATTTTTTAACGGTCCCCCCTTCTTCAAATTTCGCAAAAATTTTGACAATTTCGAAACTCAACTAAATACATTTTCTTGCAGATTTCGAGCTCTAGAACTCAAATCCGGCGTCGGTTTTTTCATAACTGCAACCGTTTTTCCAGAATCGACCGTTAAAATATCGAAATTTTTGAAATTTTCAAAAATTCGCATTCGCAGCGATTTTTTCGAAAATGTTGCTTTCTGACCATCAACATGCTATATTTTTGGAATCAGCGTGTCGAGATCTACGTCCCTGAATTTTTTCATAATTTTTAGACAACTTTTTCAAATGAATTTTTTAACGGTCCCCCTTCTTCAAATTTCGCAAAAATTTTGACATTTTCGAAACTCAACTAAATACATTTTCTTGCAGATTTCGAGCTCTAGAACTCAAATCCGGCCTCGTTTTTTCATAACTGCAACCGTTTTTCCAGAATCGACCGTTAAAATATAAAATTTTTGAAATTTTCAAAAATTCGCATTTCGCAGCGATTTTTCGAAAATGTTGCTTCTGACCATCAACATGCTATATTTTTGGAATCAGCGTGTCGAGATCTACGTCCCTGAATTTTTTCATAATTTTTAGACAACTTTTTCAAAATTGAAATTTTTTAACGGTCCCCCCTTCTTCAAATTTCGCAAAAATTTTGACATTTTCGAAAACTCAACTAAATACATTTTCTTGCAGATTTCGAGCTCTAGAACTCAAATCCGGCGTCGGTTTTTTCATAACTGCAACCGTTTTTCCAGAATCGACCGTTAAAATATCGAAATTTTTGAAATTTTTAAAAATTCGCATTATCGCAGGATTTTTTCGAAAATGTTTTTCGTGACCATCAACATGCTATATTTTTGGAATCAGCATGTCGAGATCTACGTCCCTGAATTTTTTCATAATTTTTAGACAACTTTTTCAAAATTTTTAACGGTCCCCCTTCTTCAATTTCGCAAAAATTTTGACATTTTCGAAACTCAACTAAATACATTTTCTTGCAGATTTCGAGCTCTAGAACTCAAATCCGGCCTCGATTTTTTCATAACTGCAACCGTTTTTCCAGAATCGACCGTTAAAATATAGAAAATTTTTGAAATTTTAAAAATTCGCATTTCGCAGTGATTTTTCGAAAATGTTGCTTCCTGACCATCAACATGCTATATTTTTGGAATCAGCGTGTCGAGATCTACGTCCTGAATTTTTTCATAATTTTTAGACAACTTTTTCAAAATTGAAATTTTTTTACGGTCCCCCTTCTTCAAATTTCGCAAAAATTTTGACATTTTCGAAACTCAACTAAATACATTTTCTTGCAGATTTCGAGCTCTAGAACTCAAATCCGGCCTCGGTTTTTTCATAACTGCAACCGTTTTTCCACAATCGACCGTTAAAATATCGAAATTTTTGAAATTTTCAAAAATTCGCATTTCGCAGCGATTTTTTCGAAAATGTTGCTTCTGACCATCAACATGCTATATTTTTGGAATCAGCGTGTCGAGATCTACGTCCCTGAATTTTTTCATAATTTTTAGACAACTTTTTCAAAATTGAAATTTGTTAACGGTCCCCCCTTCTTCAAATTTCGCAAAAAGTTTGACATTTTCGAAACTCAACTAAATACATTTTCTTGCAGATTTCGAGCTCTAGAACTCAAATCCGGCGTCGGTTTTTTCATAACTGCAACCGTTTTTCCAGAATCGACCGTTAAAATATCGAAATTTTTGAAATTTTCAAAAATTCGCATTTCGCAGCGATTTTTTCGAAAATGTTGCTTTGTGACCATCAACATGCTATATTTTTGGAATCAGCGTGTCGAGATCTACGTCCCTGAATTTTTTCATAATTTTTAGACAACTTTTTCAAAAGTGAAATTTTTTAACGGTCCCCCCTTCTTCAAATTTCGCAAAAATTTTGACATTTTCGAAACTCAACTAAAAACATTTTCTTGCAGATTTCGAGCTCTAGAACTCAAATCCGGCGTCGGTTTTTTCATAACTGCAACCGTTTTTCCAGAATCGACCGTTAAAATATCAAAATTTTTGAAATTTTCAAAAATTCGCATTTCGCAGCGATTTTTTCGAAAATGTTGCTTCGTGACCATCAACATGCTATATTTTTGGAATCAGCGTGTCGAGATCTACGTCCCTGAATTTTTTCATAATTTTTAGACAACTTTTTCAAAAGTGAAATTTTTTAACGGTCCCCCCTTCTTCAAATTTCGCAAAAATTTTGACATTTTCGAAACTCAACTAAAAACATTTTCTTGCAGATTTCGAGCTCTAGAACTCAAATCCGGCGTCGGTTTTTTCATAACTGCAACCGTTTTTCCAGAATCGACCGTTAAAATATCGAAATTTTTGAAAATTTTCAAAAATTCGCATTTCGCAGCGATTTTTTCGAAAATGTTGCTTCGTGACCATCAACATGCTATATTTTTGGAATCAGCGTGTCGAGATCTACGTCCCTGAATTTTTTCATAATTTTTAGACAACTTTTTCAAAATTGAAATTTTTTAACGGTCCCCCCTTCTTCAAATTTCGCAAAAATTTTGACATTTTCGAAACTCCACTAAATACATTTTCTTGCAGATTTCGAGCTCTAGAACACAAATCCGGCCTCGGTTTTTTCATAACTGCAACCGTTTTTCCAGAATCGACCGTTAAAATATCGAAATTTTCAAAAATTCGCATTTCGCAGCGATTTTTTCGAAAATGTTGCTTCGTGGCCATCAACATGCTATATTTTTGGAATCAGCGTGTCGAGATCTACGTCCCTGAATTTTTTCATAATTTTTAGACAACTTTTTCAAAATTGAAATTTGTTAACGGTCCCCCCTTCTTCAAATTTCGCAAAAATTTTGACATTTTCAAACTCAACTAAATACATTTTCTTGCAGATTTCGAGCTCTAGAACTCAAATCCGGCCTCGGTTTTTTCATAACTGCAACCGTTTTTTCCAGAATCGACCGTTAAAAAATATCAAATTTTTGAAATTTTCAAAAATTCGCATTTCGCAGCGATTTTTTTCGAAAATGTTGCTTCGTGACCATCAACATGCTATATTTTTGGAATCAGCGTGTCGAGATCTACGTCCCTGAATTTTTTCATAATTTTTAGACAACTTTTTTCAAAAGTGAAATTTTTAACGGTCCCCCCTTCTTCAAATTTCGCAAAAATTTTGACATTTTCGAAACTCAACTAAATACATTTTCTTGCAGATTTCGAGCTCTAGAACTCAAATCCGGCCTCGGTTTTTTCATAACTGCAACCGTTTTTCCAGAATCGACCGTTAAAATATCGAAATTTTTGAAATTCCTAAAAATTCGCATTTCGCAGCGATTTTTTCGAAAATGTTGCTTCCTGACCATCAACATGCTATATTTTTGGAATCAGCGTGTCGAGATCTACGTCCCTGAATTTTTTCATAATTTTTAGACAACTTTTCAAAATTGAAATTTTTTAACGGTCCCCCCCTTCTTCAAATTTCGCAAAAATTTTGACATTCAAAACTCAACTAAATACATTTTCTTGCAGATTTCGAGCTCTAGAACTCAAATCCGGCTCGGTTTTTCATAACTGCAACCGTTTTTCCAGAATCGACCGTTAAAATATCGAAATTTTTGAAATTTTTAAAAATTCGCATTACGCAGTGATTTTTCGAAAATGTTTTTCCTGACCATCAACATGCTATATTTTTGGAATCAGCTGTCGAGATCTACGTCCCTGAATTTTTTCATAATTTTTAGACAACTTTTTCAAAATTTTTAACGTCCCCCCTTCTTCAAATTTCGCAAAAATTTTGACATTTTCGAAACTCAACTAAATACATTTTCTTGCAGATTTCGAGCTCTAGAACTCAATCCGGCCTCGATTTTTCATAACTGCAACCGTTTTTCCAGAATCGACCGTTAAAATATAGAAATTTTTGAAATTTTAAAAATTCGCATTTCGCAGTGATTTTTCGAAAATGTTGCTTCCTGACCATCAACATGCTATATTTTTGGAATCAGCGTGTCGAGATCTACGTCCCTGAATTTTTTCATAATTTTTAGACAATTTTTCCAAAATTGAAATTTTTTAACGGTCCCCCTTCTTCAAATTTCGCAAAAATTTTGACATTTTCGAAACTCAACTAAATACATTTCTTGCAGATTTCGAGCTCTAGAACTCAAATCGGCCTCGGTTTTCTCATAACTGCAACCGTTTTTCCAGAATCGACCGTTAAAATATCGAATTTTTGAAATTTCAAAAATTCGCATTTCGCAGCGATTTTTTCGAAAATGTTGCTTCGTGACCATCAACATGCTAATTTTTGGAATCAGCGTGTCGAGATCTACGTCCCTGAATTTTTTCATAATTTTTAGACAACTTTTCAAATTGAAATTTGTTAACGGTCCCCCCTTCTTCAAATTTCGCAAAAATTTTGACATTTTCAAAACTCAACTAAATACATTTTCTTGCAGATTTCGAGCTCTAGAACTCAAATCCGGCCTCGCTTTTTTCATAACTGCAACCGTTTTTCCAGAATCGACCGTTAAAATATCGAAATTTTTGAAATTTTCAAAAATTTGCATTTCGCAGCGATTTTTTCGAAAATGTTGCTTCGTGACCATCAACATGCTATATTTTTGGAATCGGCGTGTCGAGATCTACGTCCCTGAATTTTTTCATAATTTTTAGACAACTTTTTCAAAATTGAAATTTTTTAACGGTCCCCCCTTCTTCAAATTTCGCAAAAATTTTGACATTTTCGAAACTCCACTAAATACATTTTCTTGCAGATTTCGAGCTCTAGAACACAAATCCGGCCTCGGTTTTTTCATAACTGCAACCGTTTTTCCAGAATCGACCGTTAAAATATCGAAATTTTCAAAAATTCGCATTTCGCAGCGATTTTTTCGAAAATGTTGCTTCGTGGCCATCAACATGCTATATTTTTGGAATCAGCGTGTCGAGATCTACGTCCCTGAATTTTTTCATAATTTTTAGACAACTTTTTCAAAATTGAAATTTGTTAACGGTCCCCCCTTCTTCAAATTTCGCAAAAATTTTGACATTTTCAAAACTCAACTAAATACATTTTCTTGCAGATTTCGAGCTCTAGAACTCAAATCCGGCCTCGCTTTTTTCATAACTGCAACCGTTTTTCCAGAATCGACCGTTAAAATATCGAAATTTTTGAAATTTTCAAAAATTTGCATTTCGCAGCGATTTTTTCGAAAATGTTGCTTCGTGACCATCAACATGCTATATTTTTGGAATCGGCGTGTCGAGATCTACGTCCCTGAATTTTTTCATAATTTTTAGACAACTTTTTCAAAATTGAAATTTTTTAACGGTCCCCCCTTCTTCAAATTTCGCAAAAATTTTGACATTTTCGAAACTCAACTAAATACATTTTCTTGCAGATTTCGCGCTCTAGAACTCAAATCCGGCCTCGGTTTTTTCATAACTGCGACCGTTTTTCCAGAATCGACCGTTAAAATATCGAAATTTTTGAAATTTTTAAAAATTCGCATTTCGCAGCGATTTTTTCGAAAATGTTGCTTCGTGACCATCAACATGCTATATTTTTGGAATCAGCGTGTCGAGATCTACGTTCCTGAATTTTTTCATAATTTTTAGACAACTTTTTAGGATAATTGAAAATTCGAAAAATCGTCGAGAAACCGAAAAAGCAAAAAATCGATTAATCGAGAAATTGAGAAATGGAAAAATTTAATATCAAAAAGTCTTAGAGAATATGTCAATTTGAAATTTTATCATGTTACACCCATTTTAACTCCGAACAAAATCAGAATTTCGTTCAGCAATTTTTTCTTAAAAAAAAAAAACATAACACAAAAATCACAAATCATTGCGACGTATCAGCTTTTCTTCAAACTCCCCAAGTCCAATCAAGATTTATCGCCGCCGAAATATTTATTGTCCCGGCGCATCCGCCGAAAGTCAATACCGGCAACCTTAAGAAAGGTCCTCTTCCGCCCCCATAACTTATTCACCACACTCGCCTCCAACTCGCAACAAAAATCCGACCCAACTTAGAAACATAATTACCAAACTCCTCGGAAATTTCTTCGACCAATTAATTACACGTTAATTTTATGGCCCGCCTATTTAAACCCACCCCGACCCCGAACTATTCATTCCCGCCATGGCCAAACTGCGATACTTCAGCGGCGTCGTCTTCATGCTGAAACTGTCGTTCTTGTACCCCATCGACACGAAATCGAAACTCGGCACGGGTTTGTACTTTGTCTGGGGATTCTTTTACGCCGCCTCGTTCGTAACGACTTTCGTCCAATGCGCCGTTTATTTGTACAAAACCCCCTTCGACTTGATAGAGGAGTCCATGGTGATAATGAACACGGGTGAGTTGTATAATCTTTGGAAAAAAACAACCCAGAAATTCCAGTTATATACTTTTCGTTGTTCGTCAACTTCACGTTTTTGTTCGTGAAACGACGAAAATTAGTCGAGTTGGTGGTTAACATTAATGCGAATTTCGTGAATGGGAGCGATAACAAAGTCGAGGAGATTACGATGGAGAGGGCGGCGAGGATGTCGGACAAGTTTGCGTATTTTTGGGCCTTGAATTGTGTCGTTAGTTGTTTAATGCCGACGATATCGTCACTACTGAGTGGTAACATGTATTACTTAATATTATTTAAATTGGTAAATTTATCGCACTATTAACAAAAATTGTAGACAGCTACCCATTCTGGAGTGGATTCCATACGACACCCAAAAATCGCCTCTTCGTTTCGCAATAACCTACATCTGGCAAGTTTTCTGTTTGACGAATCTAGGGGCGATTTACGCCGTCCTCGACTTAGTCTTTCCGTGTATTGCAGTCGTGATGGGTCAACAATTCAAGATTTTGTCCAGCAACTTCACGAACAACATAAACAAAACCCTTGTCGAATCGGGGGTGCCAATCACCCCCAATTTCACCCCTGAGACTCTCAAACAAATCAAGTCGGACGAATTTCAAAAACAAAATTTCCGCTACTTTAGAAAAAACATAAAACACCACCAGATTTTGCTGGAATATTGTGACGACCTCAACGACATTTTGAGCACTTTTCTCATGGGAAAAATTTCCGCTGCCATTTTCAACACGCTTTTCATGGCTTTTAGCTTGATCACGGTACCGAAAACCCACGCTTAAAATCCAACTAACTCGATTTTTCCAGACGGGAAACCACGCCATGATTTTCGGGCTCGCGAGCTACGTTATGTCCGTGACCATCGAGCTTTTCATTTACACGTACAGCGGGCAGATTTTAACCCAGGTATCGACAACATTTTTTCTACGATTTGTTATCATTGTTTTTTTTAGAGTGCGGACATTCTGTGGCCGCTGTACGAAAGCCAGTGGTACTTATGCGACTTGAAATACCAGCGGACGTTCAACATTGTACAAATGCGAGCAACGAAAATGGTGTACACCAAAGCCGGGAATTATTTCTCGATGTCCGCTTCGTCTTTTATAACTGTAATAAATTTGCTATGGATTTTATTGCTGTAGTAAGTTTGGGATTTTCAGTTTATGAAGGCCTTGTGTTCGTATGTTGCTCTGCTGAAGGAGCTTACGGAACGAGGGCGATAAATCTAATTACGATACTTACGAGATATTTAAATTTGAAATTGCCACTACACAGATGCACCAATTGTATGTAACTGTGTTGTATTTATCGTAGTCAAGGACGTGTAATTTAGATTACGCGATAATAATAGTTTTTACTGGAATGAACATGATATTGTAGAAAAAAATAATTACGAATTGAACACAAACAGGATATTTTTGTAAAAATTAGTGGAACATCTGTCATTAAGGTGCGACCACGTGGTAGGTGGCAATAAGGGAGAAAAGCAAATAAGGCCCTTTCAACAGCCCGCACGTAGCGGCACAACGCCCTTAATTTCGTACACGTTTGTTAGCTCAAGCGCCTGCATATTAGCGAAGACTTAATTTTCAGCAAACATCGCACAATCGGAAATGCAGCCCCAATTACCCACTGTTTATTTATTGTGTTTAAATTAGTTGTTATGTATGTGAAAAGTCCCCATATACGTACACACGTGCAATGTTGGTTGCCTACACCACACTATAAACACTACAAATATTAATTATTTTTGTATTTATTTAAACAATTTACGTCGTTTTCTGCTTGATTAAAGTACGCACAATCAATTTACAACAATTGCGCTCTTTTAATAATTGTTAAAAAAAAATCACAAAATGTTTCTGTAGAGTCTACCATCAGAATTGGCAAAATTATACACAGATTTACATTAAAACACGTAATGAAAGAACTTACCAGTGGCTTTTTTCTTGTGCTGCGGTTTTAAACAATTACTTCGGCAAAATACACGGTTTTTAAAAATTATTCTAGGTTATGTTCACCACCAACCCATCACCTGCCAACACCAAAATTCACTAAATCCGGGACAAGTTCTTCGTTCAAAAACGTATTTGAATTGATTTAATTTGACAACAAAGTGTCGTCGATTTTCATAAAAATGGACAACAACACAACCTAGACATGATATAATTGAAAACAAATTAATTTGTTTATTCTTGTCGAAATCATGTTGTTATGTTGGCACTGCTCAGAATAATTTTGACGTTTTTCTGTGTATTGCTGGTTGCATAGATACAAAAAGCATGTTTGAATTAATTAAAATTACATAAATCACGTTTATTTTCATTTCAGTTATAATTATAAATAAACAAATCGGTACAAGGGTACTTACAGCCACCTCGTTCTCCAACTTATGACAAATGTGCTCTTCCGGAGGCCTCTCGAAGTAATTATGTTCCCTAGCAATTCTCTCAACATCCCCTTTTCGTCTGGGAACAGTCCCCATCACGAGCGACCTCCCGAGAAAATCCCCCTTGACGAAGTGCTGCTCGCACACATGATAACTATCACACTTGAGAAAACTGTCCGGAATTTCGCAAAATTGTTTCCACTGGCGTCGAACGTGGGGGTCACGGGGGAACTTAAAAAAGCGCATGTTGACTCTGTTCGCGTAGTAGGCGCTCCTGCAGTGGGGTACTTTGCACGATATTTTCAGGCGAGGGGGTGGTTCTAGGTTGTACTTGCGAAGAATTTCCGGGCTTGGCCCCCAATCCATTGAGCGTCTAAACAAAAATAAATACTGTACACGTACGGAGGAGTGGATTAGAAAGTTTTTAGAAACGAATTTGGTAAAAATCGTGCACCAGTTTTTGAAATTATTGGGGGTTATGTCTACTACCAACGTATCAATTGTCAACATCAAAAGTCACTAAAGGGGCAAAAATGTTGAAACTTCTACTCCAACAAAGGTCTTTAGCTGAATAATCAAGTTTAGTGCGGAATTGTATGATAAAATAATTTATTTTATACGTTACACTGTGTTCACAATTGTGCCATTTCAAAATTCTCTGGTGAGTTTTAGTTTATCGGTTTCGTACACCTGACAATCGTAGTTGACATCACATTACCGTGTGTATTTTTGGTTGCATACCAATTTATTTTTGTAAAACTTAAAAATACAAATTAATTAATTGTATCAATTTTATTTATTAAATATTAAAACAAAAGGTCGTTTCTGTCCACATAGACCCCACGTCACTTGACGGTTCTGAAAAAAACCACTTTAATTTCGACCGCGTCACTCTTAAAAACTTACAATAGCGTAAGAGTGTTGGTGGAGCCCGCCCCTTGATGGAATCCCGTGACGATAACCACCAAATCCCCGTTCTTAACAAAGCCCAACTTCTTCCCAAAGTCCACTCCAGCTTGTATCCTTACTTCCACAAGTTTGCGCCACTCGGTTGGAGTCTCACCTAAAAATTTCAACAGTCACACAAGTCAAACAAAGTTATTGTTCCAACCCTCAAAGAATAGAGGCAAAATCCCCCTATGCAGATGCAACTGTCTTGCCACTTGCTCGTTCCTAGTCACCGCAATAATAGGACACTTGGGTCTATATTTGGACAACAACTGCGCCGATTTTCCCGTTTTCGTTATAACAATAATGGCAGAAGCTAAAGAGTTCATTGATGCTTCAACCGTGGCTACTGCAGTCGTTTGAACCACATCCAGCGGCAGAGACACCTATAACCCTATGGTGGAAAAGTCAAACCTTAAACCCACGGACTTACTCACCCCTCGGGTTAAGTCACTGAAGAGCTGCTTCTGCCAAATCGCCGCCTCCGCCTCTTGACATATACTGGCCATGGTTTTGACGCACTCCACGGGATACAACCCTTTTGCCGTCTCTCCCGCTAGCATGACGCAATCGGCCCCATCCAGAACCGCGTTCGCTACGTCCGAGCTCTCAGCCCGGGTGGGTCGTGGTCGGTCCACCATGCTCTCCAACAAATGGGTGGCTATAACAATAGGCTTCCCGACTTTGTTGCACCTAGCCACGATGGCTTTCTGCGCTAGGAACACCTTCTGGAAGGAAATTTCCATCCCCAGGTCACCCCTATCGATTAAAATACCGTCGGCGCAGTCGATGATCTCGTCCATGTTCTTCACCCCTTGGGTGTTTTCGATTTTGGCGATCACGCGAATGTTGCTGTCACCCAAGACGTTTCGAATCTGGCGCACTTCTTCAGCGTTTCGGGTGAACGAAGCGAAAATGCAATCAACCCCTTGTTGGACCCCGAATTTCAAATCAGATTTGTCTTTTTCGGACACCGTGGGGAGGTCTTTTTCGACCCCTGGAAGGTTCACGCCTTTGCTGCTCCCCAGCATGCCGCCGTTGCTCACAGTGCAGAGGATTTTGTCTTGGGTGACGGTCTCACAAGTGAGGGTGATTAAACCGTCGTCGATGAAGATCTGGTTGCCGGGTTTGAGTACTTTGGTGATGTTTGTGTAGTCGACGAAGATGGTGTCTTTGCTTCCTTTAGTTGAGAAGGTGGGGTCCGTCGTGACTGTGATTTTGTCGCCTTTTTCGAGTTTGACTTCTGCTGACATTCCCTGATAGGGGTTTGTAAAGTGGTACGACGGTGGTACTAAATGCTTACCCCTTCGAGGAGTCCGGTGCGGATTTCGGAGCCTTTGGTGTCGATGGCGATGGCCAGGGGGTAAGTGCGACCGATTTTTTTTGCTGTAGTTGGCAACGGCTACTCTCAAGTTTTTGATTAAATCGGCGTGGTACTCATGCGTACCGTGCGAAAAATTCAAACGGGCGATGTTCATCCCGGCTTCCATCATTTTTTCAAGGATGGCTGGGTCCCGGCAAGCCGGGCCTTCGCAAATTCGTCAGGTTTAATCAACGAGGTACGTAGCGTACCTACTCACCTATAGTGCACACGATGCCGCTCAGTCGGATGTACTTCGGCTGCGCCTGAATTTCCAGATTACTGATGTAATCCAAGAAAGTCTTTTTCGCGATTTGGGAACTCATCGTCACTTCGAAACTGGGACAAGTTGTGTATTGAATCTATTTTTAACGAAGCGCTGCTCTAAACACTCCAATTAATACTCGATTTGTTTGCAATGGTTATTACTGGGTAGACGCAAATCACGAGTTTTGTCTTCGATGTCCAAGACTCGTTTGACAGACGTTCGGTGATATTGAGCGATGACCCGTGATTAACACATGTAAGAAGTGCGTGTTATCGCTGATAGCGGGTCCATCGATCCAACTCAAGTGTTTACTTTCTTATCTAATGGAGATACGACAAATAGGTGAAAAGCTAATCGTGCTTCCTGAAATGTTTGCACTTGTTATGTAACAATAAAAAACCTTTGTAATTATGTGCCTTTTTAATTAACGACTGTTTCAAACTAGTTTCATGTTTGTTACATGTGCGTCTGCTTTCACTTTGAAGGAAGGTTATACCTCGGTCACAACCTTGGAAGGTCACGAGAAGCTACCATAGCGCCACCTTTCACTTAAAAGCGCCGACGGTCGATTGTGGCTCCACCTTGCGTCCAAGGCCAGCGGCGTTTTCGGGACTTACAAGTGATTAATAAAAGTCGTAAAAATTCGTGAATGGTTTATTGAAATACGTAACAATAGAAATAATACCCTACAAGTAAACGAAAGACTCGTTCTAGTTAAATATATTGCATTTGACATTATCCGTGATTGTCGTATAACAATTTCACAAAAACCTTACGTCCATATTTGACGGAACCGAAGCGTTTGATTTGAATTTTTCTTCGTTTAAAGATTAAAGGCAATCTACAAAATAAAACGGTTTACAAAATTGACGGTCACTTTAGGACGGTAATGGATATGTTTCTGCCATAAGTATTGCCTCGACTAGTCCTAAGGGACGGCCATTTCCTATACAAAATCTAAAGTGGGATCTAGAAACTTGCTGGTGAGGTTAAAGTTCCCGCTGACGTTGTTTTTAGGGCTGAAAATTGTCATTTATAAACTTTCGACATTGTTGTCGAAATAAGTCTACACATATTAAGAAAACAAGGCAAAATGAAGGCCCGCCCACCCACCCTATCTCAATTGTGAATATTTATTTTATTCGTCGTGAGCTTAACTGCAAAATCCTTATTTCTTTACGAGAAATTAAAACATGTTTTTGAGTCTCATGTGGTTCCAAAAAAATTATGTATATTAGGAAATAGTATTTTGCAGTTAAGCTCCGCCCCCTTGGTTCACGGTGAATAAAAAAAATAACCACAATTGAGATAGGGTGGGTGGGTGGGTCTTATATTTTGCGTCTTTGTTTAACGTTGCTTTTAGAGCTGAAAATTGTCATTTATAAACTCCGTTGCCAAATTGCCGTTAATAGTAACTTTTGCCGTATTTAAAGGGGTTGTAGAAGAAAAGTGGGGAACTTAAGTTGATTACTACAAAAATTTACCATTTTAGACATGTTTTAAGTTTCTTGTTCGAAATAAGTCAACTCATCTTAAGACACAAAGGCAAAATTTAGCCCCGCCCACCCATCCTGTCTCAATTGTGATGATTTTTTTATTCGTTGTGAGTCAAGAGGGCGGAGCTGAACTGCAAAATTATTATTTCTCTACGAGAAATTAAAAACATGTTTTTGAGTATCGTGTTCCAAAAAAATTATGTATATTAAGAAATAGTATTTTGCAGTTAAGCTCCGCCCCCTTGGTTCAGAGTGCATAAAAAAAATAATTACAATTGAGATAGGGCGGGTGGGTGGGGTATATATTTTGCCTTTTTTCTTAATATATATATTATTCTTTTAACAACACTATATCGAAAACATGTTTTTAATTTCTTGTAAAGAAATAAGTACTTTTCTAGTTAAGCTCCACCTTAACGGTTAACAGTTAATAAAAAAAAATTATCACAATTGAGACAGGGCGGGTGGGCGGGGCTAAATTTTGCCTTTTTGTTTGACGTTGCTTTTAGAGCTGAAAATTGTAATTTATAAACTTCGTTGCAAAGTTACCGTTGATAGTAACTTTGATGTTAAACTTTTGACGTATTTAAAGGGGCTGTGGAAGAAACGGGGAGGATTTAAGTTGATTACTACAAAAAATTACCATTTTAAACATGTTTTAAGTTTCTTGTTCGAAATAAGTCTACACATATGTATTATGAAACAAAGGCAAAATTTAGCCCCGCCCACCCACCCTGTCTCAATTGTGATGATTTTTTTATTCGTCGTGAGCCAAGAGGGCGGAGCTTAACTGCAAACTCCTTATTTCTCTACGAGAAATTAAAAACATGTTTTTGAGTAACGTATTGTTCCAAGAAAATTATGTATATTAAGAAATAGTATTTTGCAGTGAAGCTCCGCCCCCTTGGTTCACAGTGCATAAAAAAATAATCACAATTGAGATGGGGTGCGTGGGCGGGGTAAATATTTTCGCTTTTTTTCTTAATATATATTGTATTCTTTCAACAATGCGATACTCAAAAACATGTTTTTTATTTCTTGTAAATAAATAAGTATATTTTCAGTTAAGCTCCGCCCCCTTGGTTAACGGCTAATAAAAAAATCATCACTATTGAGACAGGGCGGGTGGGCGGGCTTACAGTTTGCCTTTTTATTTGACATTGCTTTTGGAGCTGAAAACTGTCATTTATAAACTCCGTTGGCAATTATCCATTGATAGTAACTTTGACGCATTTAAAGGAGTTGTAGAGTTTTTTGTGGCCTAAATAAGTCTACACATATTAAGAAAACAAGACAAAATGCAGCCCCGCCCACCCACCCTATCTCAATTGTGATGATTTTTTTTATTCGTCGTGAGTCAAGAGGGCGGAGCTCAACTGCAAAATCCTCATTTCTTTACGAGAAATTAAAAACACGTTTTTGAGTACCGTGGTGTTAAAAAAATACCATGTATATTAAGAAAAAATAAAGCCAGAGATTAGGCCCCACCCATTTCCACCTCGATCTCAATTCTCAATCATGATGAATTTTTCATTCGTTGTCAGATCGCTGGGCGGGGCATGATACTTTCCTACAAAAATTTACCATTTCAAACATGTTTTAAGTTTTTTGTTCTGAAAAGACGACTACGTATATTGAGAAAAAAGGGAAAATATAAGCCCCGCCCACCCGCCCTACCTCAATTGTGATGATTTTTTTTATTCGCCATCAATCAAGGGGGCAGAGCTTAACTGCAAAATCCATATTTCCTTACAAAAATTTACCATTTTAAATGTGTTTTAAGTTTCTAAGAACAAAAAAGATCACCATGATTGAGATAGGGTGGGTGGGCGGGGTTAATATCTTGAATTTTTTTTCTTAATGTACATAGAATTCTTTGAACAACACGATACTCATGTTTTTAATTTCTTGTAAAGAAGTATGTATTGTGCAGTTAAGCTCCGCCCTATTTGTTCAAGGGGAATAAAAAATCATCAGAATTGCGATAGGGTGGGTGGGCGGGCCTTCATTTTGCCTTTTATTTTCTTAATATGTGCAGACTTCTTTTCACAACATGAAATTTAAAACATGTTTAAAATGGAAAATTTGTATAAGGAAACATCGATTTTGCAATTAGGCTCGGCCCCATGATTGTAAAATCCATATTTTCTTACAAACATGTACCATTTTAACCATGTTCTAAGTTTCTTGTTGTGAAAAGGCGGCTATGAATGGTAAAATATAAGCCCCGCCCACCCGCCCTATCTTAATTCTGATGATTTTTTTTATTCGTCGTAAGCTGAGAGGCGGGGCTTAATTGCAAGATCCATATTTGTTTACAGGAATTTACCATTTTAAACATGTTTTAAGTTTTTTCTTCTGAAAAGACGACTACGTATATTGAGAAAAGAGGGAAAATATAAGCCCCACCCACCCGCCCTATCTCTATTGTGATGATTTTTCTTATTCGCCATGAATCCAGGGGGCAGAGCTTAACTGCAAAATCCATATTTCCTTACAAAAATTTACCATTTCAAATGTTTTTTAAGTTTCTTGTTCTGAAAACACAACTACGTATAGTTGCGGCCCCCAAAAGTGGACGATTTTTCGTTGTCATGGAATTTTTTGAATTTTTAAATTAATGTAAGTCTGGCTCTTACCAGTGGCGCAGTATTTTTGAATAAACAACATGTCAAATTTGACAAATTTTGTCATTCGAACGCCCACAATTGAAGATACATTTACAATAGAGAAAATTGTGGAGCACTTTTGGGGGCCGCAACTGTACATTAAGAAAAAAACGGAAACATAAGCCCCGCCCACCCGCCCTTCTCAATTGTGATGTTTTTTTTTAATCGTCGAGAACAAAGGAGCGGAATTTAATTGTAAAATCCGTATTCCTTACAAAAAATTACCATTTTAAATGCGTTTTAAGTTTCTAAGAATAAAAAAATATCACAATAGAGATGGGGTGGGTGGGCGAGGTAAATATTTTGCCCTTTTTCTTTTAATTTACATAGAATTTTTTTAACAACACGACTCATGCTTTAATTTCTTGAAAGAAATAAGTATTGTGCAGTTAAGCTCCGCCCTCTTGTTCACGCGAATAAAAAATATCGCATTGAGATAGTGGGTGCGGGCCTTTATTTTGCCATCTTTGTTAATATGCGTGACTTCTTTCCACACATGAAATTTAAACATGTTTAAATTGGAATAGCGATTTTGCAATTAGGCTCGGTTCCATGATTGCAAATCATTTCTAACAAAAATGTACCATTTTAACCATGTTTTAAGTTTCTTGTTGTGAAAAACGACTTTGTATATTACGATTAAGACAAAATAGAAAAATATAAGCCCGCCCACCATCCGATCTTACTTCTGGTGATTTTTTTATTCGTCCGTAAACTGAGGGGCGGGGCTAAATTGCATCAGATCCATATTTGTCTACAAGAATTTACCATTTTAAACATGTTTTAAGTTTTTTGTGCTGAAAAGACGACTACTATGTTGAGAAAAAAGGCAAAATAAGTCCCGCCCACCCGCCCATCTCAATTGTGATGATTTTTTTTTAATTCGTCGAAGCCAGAGGAGCGGAATTTCAATGCAAAATCACATTTCCATAGAAAAACTTGCCATTTTAAATCGTTTTCAGTTTCTAAGAATAAACAAATCACTCACAATTGAGATAGGGTGGGTGGGCGGGGTAATATTTTGAATTTGTTTTCTTAATGTACATAGAATTCTTTGAACAACACGATACTCATGTTTTAATTTCTTGTAAAGAAAAATAGTATCTCGCTCGCCAATAAAGTTAAGCTCGGCGCATTTATTGCATTTCACATGAATGTTTCAAATGGCTTGTAAGAAATAAAAAAGTCATCAGAATTGCAGATAGGGTGGGTGGGCGGGCTTCATTTTGTCCATTTATATGTTTAATATTGCTAGACTTCGTTGCACAACATGAATTTATAAACATGTTTAAAATGGAAATTTGTATAAGGAACATACGCGATTTATGCATTAGGCTCGTGTTGCCATATTGCAAATCCATATGTCCTTACAAAAATTACCATTTTAATAATGTTTCTAAGTTTCTTGCGGTGAAAAGGACGGCTAGTATATTAAGACAAAAATGGGAAAATATAAACCCCCCCACCCGCCCTATCTTAATTTGTATGATTTTTTCATTCGTCGTAAGCTGAGGGCGGGGCTTAATTGTAAGATCCTATTTTTACAAAATTATCCATTTTAAAACACTGTTTTATAATGTTTTTTCGTTCTGAAAGGACGACACGTATATAGAAAAAGGGAATATTAAGCCCCCCTAACCGCCTACTCAATTGTATGAATTTTTTTTTTCTCGTAAGCCGAGGACAGAATAATTGTGAATCCTTATTTTCTACGAGAAATAAAAAAAAAAAAAATGAGAAACCCCCACCCATCCGTCTAGATCTCAATGCATGATCAATTTTTTTATCGTTGTCGTGAGCCAGAGGGCGGAAGCGTAATAGCAAAATCGATATTTCCCTTATATAAAATTTACCATTTTAACATGTAAGTTTCTTGTTGTGAAGATGATGCACATATTAAAATAAACAAGGAAAAATGTAGCCCGCCACCCTATCTCAATTGTGATAGTTTTTTTAATCGTCGAGAGCAGGGCGGAATTTAATTGCAAAATCCAATTTCCATAGAAAAACTTGCCATTTTAAATGTGTTTTCAGTTTCTAAGAATAAACAAATCACCACAATTGGGATAGGGTGGGTGGGCGGGGTTTAAATTTTGCCTTTTTTTTCTAAATGTACATAGAATTCTTTGAACAACACGATACCATTTTTTAATTTCTTGTAAGAAATAAGTATTGTGCAGTTAAGCTCCGCCCTCTTTGTTCAGGCGAATAAAAAAGTTCATCAGAATTGCGATAGGGTTGGTGGGCGGGCCTTCATTTTGCCTTTTATTTTCTTAATATGTGCAACTCTTTTCACAACATGAAATTTAAAACATGTTTAAAATGGAAAATTTGTATAAGGAAACTCGATTTTGCAATTAGGCTGGTCCCCATGATTGTAAAATCCATATTTCCTTACAAAATGTACCCGCCTATCTTAATTCCGATATTTTTTATTCGTCGTAAGCTGAAGGGCGGGCTTAATTGCAAGATCCATTATTTTTTACAAGAATTTACCATTTTAAACATGTTTTTAAGTTATTTTCTTTGAAAAGGATGACTGACAATTTAAAAAAAACAAGCAAAAATTAAGCCCGCCACCCAATCCATCCAATGTGATTATTTTTTAATCGCGAGAGCAAGCGAATTAATGCCAATCAATTCGTACGAAAAATTTGCATTTTAATGGTGTAAGTTTTAATAAAATATCTTCAAATTGGAGTATGGGTACCGGTAATATTTGTTTTTATTAAGTAATAGAATCTTGAACAGACATACCCATATTTTATTCTTATAAGAATAAGTATTGTGAGTAACCCGCCCTCTTGTCGCGGCGATAAAAGTTCATCGGATGCGATAGGTGGGTGGCGGCCCTTCATTTGCTTTTGATTTTTAAAATGTGCGATCTTCAATGAATTAAAATTTAAAGAAATTTGTTAGAATACGATTGCATTAGCCGCATGATGTAAATCCTATCCTTACAAAAGTACCATTAACTGTCTAAGTTCTTTTTATTCGCATAATGAGGCGGCTTAATTCAAGTCCTTATTTCTCTGAGATAAAACAAGCAAAATTAAGCCACATATCCATCCACAATTGTGATTGTCGAATTGTGTATGTCTCCGATTTAGGCGATTTTCTTCAGTTGGATCACTGCAACATGATTGATGTTGAACACTTCACGCACGTAACGCGAACGTAACGTCACGACGTCATAAGCCTTAAGTGAGTGGGATAAGCACCTTAGAATCTAGCAAGTAGAAAGTAGTTGAATGGTGTATCTCGTTTAGACAGTTTGAAGCAACTAATTCGGAACAGACTATTATGTTACCTATAAGTAATAAAATACGAAGTCGTGCTGTCACTTTGATTTGATTCGATCTGTACGAAAATACATGAATATTTTTAATAGTACGGAAAAGAAATGTTGGTCCAAAATTTGGCCACACATTAACATCCAATTAAAGCCTTAACACAGCACACATTTGCAAAATTGGGAGGCAGCCTTAGCCGCTCTAACTAAACTAAAATCTACAAAGACGATTCTACTACCGATTATCACTGGCGTTATTAGAATCACTATCTTCGTTGTCTTCTTCTATTATATCTTCTAATCGCCTGTCTTCTATTATCACGACTACATCTTTTCTAGAATAAAACTCAGTCTAAATGTCTATCAACGCCAACTACTCAACCCTACACACAGAAACCCTTACCAGACAAACCCTCATGCAAACCACGGATCGAGATCGCGCGAATAGTGCCTTCTGCATGCAAAACCGACAGACACAGTACATCACAATCCCCTTGGTGCGACTTACCGTCTCAAAGGCGACGGCGGCATCGGGTTGCGCACGATCTCCAGCAGCTCGATGACCTCGGGCGGAGTGACGGCCTGGACGATACTGGCACCCCGCAGCTCCCGCAGCTCCACCCCCCGGAACAAATCGCAGCACACCAGCTCCTCCAGCGTGGGAGTGCGCGTGTTCTGGAAAATGAAGCCCAGCGCGTCGGCCACCTTGGGCGCGCGCTCCAGCTCCAGCTGCAAGTGCGCCGGGCTGGGCGGCTTGGGCAACTCGTACCCCGCGGCCATCTCGAAGAGGAGGTACCCGAAAGCGAGGGTTTCGGGCGCGCTGGGGGCCTTCGGGAGCAGCCCCAACAGCGCGTTCTCTAGGCCGGCGAGACGGGCCACTCCATTCTGAATTACAACATTCCCGGAGTGCAGATGGTAGAACGGGGGAAAGTAGCGGTTGTGGAGGAAGAGAAGCCCTTCGAGGATCTGGCGACCCAAGCACTGGATCTAGAACGACTTAAGTAACAATAGTGTGACGACATGGAGTGGACGCACCGTCCTGAGAGGGAGTCCGTCTCCTCTGCAGCTGTACTTCTTGTCGTAGTCTTCGTGCCAGGGACTGGCGTAGATTAGGTCCTTCAAGCTCCCGGACGGATTCAAAGGACTGATAAGAGCGGCGCCGGTGTCCCAGAAGTCCACGTCGAGGATCGGGTGGATGTAGGGGTGCTGCAGGCCCCGGAACAGGTCCAGGAGCGTATCCCTGGTGCTTGATGACGGGTTTAAAGGGCACATGGACGGGACGGGGACTAGAGTGAGGAGGCGTTCGGCTCCCAGCGTCGTATCCTGAACGGAAAACCTGCCAAAACTCTCATTATCGTGATTGGTAGAGGCGTCCCGATTTACCAGTGCTTGTCCGTTCGGGATCCGATCTCCCCCAGCTGCACCTTGAGCTCGTATCGATCATTATTGGACAGGTAGTGTTTGCAGGCCATGAAAACCCCATCCCGGATTTGCTGCTCGGCCCGGAACTTCTCGTTCCCGCCGTCGGTCTTCAGTGCGCTGTATTCGTGCTTGGAGCCCCCGGACGACCTGCAATTCAAACGCGACCTTGAAAACCACCCACACTTCTACTACTCAAAAACGGCATTTATTATTTAAGCGACTAAGAAGCGGGGCATGTGTGGGCCGCCTCAATTTTTAATCAGTCGATAATCGATACTCCGGCGTACCGTTTGGAGAACAGCCCCCTCGCGAAGCCCTCCCTCGAGTTCGACTTCCCGTCTTCGCTGCCGCGGTTCTCGGAGCTGTGGCTGCGCTTGCGGAACTCGGCCCTTTTGCTGGCGGCGCTGAGGGCGCACGTGGGGAACTCGGCGGCGCTGTGGGCCCTTCGAGGGGCTTTCTTTTTGCGTCTGGAGCTTGAGCGGGAGGTGCGTTCTTGGTAGAAGCGCTCGTGCCCGATCACCTGGGGCTCTTTTTCTTCTTCTTTCTTGTTTATGTTTTGGTAGAGGTTGAACATGGTGACGGGACGTCGGTGCCGAAGCGACTGAGCCGAAGGGATTTTGTAAGGCTTTAAGGGGATTAAAGCGTAATGAGACTGTGGGGATTCTGCTTTCGTGGTGGTTAATTTATTTAGCTGGACGTGACATTTAGTGCTTCGGGTGATGGACGGAAGGGAGATGGCGGATGAGGGGTTGCTTATTATTGATTCAAGGGGCGACATGTGTGCATGGGAGGAGATATTCTCAGAATTGACAATTTAAATTGATCTATGAATTAAAAATTTAAGAGGGAACGCTAGACGAGAGACAAGTTTGAATTGGGCGCCATTTGTTGCCTTAAACGCAACCAGCAATTCTTCTTTAAATGTACCTGACGCGCTGGGATAGACGACTACCGGACGTGGGTCATAAAAACATCGTAAGCCGATAATGAAGATTAATACAAAATTGAAAAATCGAAAACTTAATAATTGAAAAATTGAAACATTTTAAATGAAAAAAATCTATAAATCGAGAAATTGAACAATCTAAAAATTAAACAATTTAAAAATCGAAGAATTGGAAAACCAAAAAATCTAAGCCGAGAACTTGAAAAATCGAATAATCGAGAAATCTTGCGGCTCTCCGACATGACATATTTGGGCTTGACATGACTCACCTTACAATAAATTGATTTTTCTCTACCTGACGTGACTTGGGTCGATGTGACTTATTCTGTCATGACCTACTACGTCCGGATCTACCCGGACATAACCTAACTTGCCATGTTTTGACCTGACATAATTTGGACCTCTGTTAAAGACTCAGTATCATCCTAGCAAATACAAGCCCCGCCCACCCACCCTTTCTTTTCTTAGGGGGTATGTCATTTACCAAAATCAGTCTTATCCAAGCAAGTATTAGCCCCGCCCACCCATCCTTTATTTTCTTACAAGACATGTCATTTGCCAAAATCAGTTTAATCTTGCCAAATGCTTACCAAGATAAGACGGATTTTGCCGAATGATACAGAAGCAAAAATATATTGTTCATTTTTTTCTCCAAAAATTTGATGACGTTATCTACAATTTTGCAGAGTAAATGAATTCGAAATGTGCAAAATAAAATGCTTTTTATATATTAAGAAAAAAAAGACAAAACATAAATTGACACCTTCATTAATTTTTTTTGAGCCACCTGTATAAGCAAATCTAAAAAATATGAATGCAATAATTAATCACAAGTAAAAACCCATCATATTTTGGACATTTCGGGTTGATTTAGAAATTTAACTAGTTACTATGGAAATTTGCATTTTAACACCTTTAAATTATAGGGGCAAAATCAGTTTTATCTTAACAAATACTAGGACCGCCCACCCACCCGCTATTTTCCCAGAGGATATATCATTTGCCAAAATCAATCTTATCTTACCAAGTACTAGCGAGTATGTAATTATGTCCTTTAGTCGAGTGGGATTGGAAACTAATAGAATCCAGGATTTAAAAAAAAATAAAAAAGACTTGACCAGATTATTTTCGAAAATAGTTGAAAACTGGACGAAAATGTCAAAATTGCCAAAATTAGTTTTATCCTATCAAATGCTAGCCCCGCCCCATCCGCCCTCTATTTTCTTCCAATGTATGTCATCTGCCAAAATCAGTTTATCTTAGTAAGCACTAGCCCCGCCCACCCGGCCTTTCTTATTCTAAACGACTAATTTTATTTCTAGTATGATCATTAATTTTATTCAGATCGAATAAAATCGATCAATGAAAAAAGACAGGGTTCTATTCTTTTGTCGAGTGGGAGTGGAAACTAATAGAATCTAGGATGTGAAAAAAATAAAAAAAGACCTAACCAGACTCTGGATTATTTTCGAAAATAGTTGAACACTGGACGAAAATGTCAGAATTGCCAAAATCAGTTTTACCTTATCAAATGCTAGCCCCGCCCACCCACCCTCTATTTTCTTCCAATGTATGTCATCTGCCAAGATCAGTCTTACCTTAGTAAGCTCTAGCCCGCCCACCCGCCCTATTCTTATTCTAACGACTAATTTTATTTCTGTTCAGTATATGATCATTAATTTTACAGATCGAATAAAATCGATCAATGAAAAAAAGACAGGGTGGGTGGGCGGGGCTAATTATCTTCTTTTGTCGAGTGGGAGTGGAAACTAATAGAATCTAGGATGTGAATAAAAATAAAAAAGACCTCACCAGACTCTGGATCATTTTCGAAAATAGTTGAACACTGAACGAAAATGTCAAAATTGCCAAAATCAGTTTTATCTTATCAAATGCTAGCCCGCCCACCCACCCTCTATTTTCTTCCAATGTATGTCATCTGCCAAAATCAGTCTTATCTTAGTAAGCTCTAGCCCCGCCCACCCGCCCTAATCTTATTCTAACGACTAATTTTATTTCTGTTTAGTTAAAGATCAATAATTTCATTCAGATCGAATAAAATCGATCAATGAAAAATAGACAGGGTGGGTGGGCGGGGCTAATTATCTTCTTTTATCGAGTGGGAGTGGAAACTAATAGAATCTAGGATATGAAAAAAATAAAAAAAGAGCTAACCAGACTCTGGATTATTTTCGAAAATAGTTGAACACTGGGACGAAAATGTAAAAATTGCCAAAATCAGTTTTATCTTATCAAATGCTAGCCCCGCCCACCCACCCACTATTTTCTTGCAATGTATGTCATTTGCCAAAATCAGTGTTATCTTAGAAAGCACTAACCCCTCCCACCCGCCTCTTCTAATTCAAACGACTAATTTTATTTCTGTTTAGTTAAAGATCAATAATTTCATTCAGATCGAATAACATCGATCAATGAAAAAGAGACAGGGTGGGTGGGCGGGGCTAATTATCTTCTTTTGTCGAGTGGGAGTGGAAACTAATTGAATCTAGGATATGAAAAAAATAAAAAAAGAGCTAACCAGACTCTGGATTATTTTCGAAAATAGTTGAACACTGGACGAAAATGTCAAATTGCCAAAATCAGTTTTATTTTATCAAATGCTAGCCCCGCCCACCCACCCTCTATTTTCTTCCAATGTATGTCATCTGCCAAAATCAGTCTTATCTTAGTAAGCTCTAGCCCCGCCCACCCGCCTAATCTTATTCTAAGGACTAATTTTATTTCTGTTCAGTATATGATCATTAATTTTATTCAGATCGAATAAAATCGATCAATGAAAAATAGACAGGGTGGGTGGGGCGGGGCTAATTATCTTCTTTTATTGAGTGGGAGTGGAAACTAATAGAATCTAGGATATGAAAAAAATAAAAAAAGAGCTAACCAGACTCTGGATATATTTTCGAAAATAGTTGAACACTGGACGAAAATGTAAAAATTGCCAAAATCAGTTTTAATTTATCAAATGCTAGCCCCGCCCACCCACCCACTATTTTCTTGCAATGTATGTCATTTGCCAAAATCAGTGTTATCTTAGAAAGCACTAACCCCTCCCACCCGCCCTCTTCTAATTCAAACGACTAATTTTATTTCTGTTTAGTTAAAGATCAATAATTTCATTCAGATCGAATAAAATCGATCAATGAAAAATAGACAGGTGGGTGGGCGGGGCTAATTATCTTCTTTTGTCGAGTGGGAGTGGAAACTAATAGAATCTAGGATATGAAAAAAATAAAAAAAGAGCTAACCAGACTCTGGATTATTTTCGAAAATAGTTGAACACTGGACGAAAATGTCAAAATTGCCAAAATCAGTTTTATTTTATCAAATGCTAGCCCCGCCCACCCACCCTCTATTTTCGTCCAATGTATGTCATCTGCCAAAATCAGTCTTATCTTAGTAAGCTCTAGCCCCGCCCACCCGCCCTATTCTTATTCTAACGACTAATTTTATTTCTGTTCAGTATATGATCATTAATTTTATCAGATCGAATAAAATCGATCAATGAAAAATAGACAGGGTGGGTGGGCGGGGCTAATTATCTTCTTTTGTCGAGTGGGAGTGGAAACTAATAGAATCTAGGATATGAAAAAAATAAAAAAAGCTAACCAGACTCTGGATTATTTTCGAAAATAGTTGAACACTGGACGAAAATGTCAGAATTGCCAAAATCAGTTTTATCTTATCAAATGCTAGCCCCGCCCACCCACCCTCTATTTTCTTCCAATGTATGTCATCTGCCAAAATCAGTCTTATCTTAGTAAGCTCTAGCCCCGCCCACCCGGCCTATTCTTATTCTAACGACTAATTTTATTTCTGTTCAGTATATGATCATTAATTTTATTCAGATCGAATAAAATCGATCAATGAAAAAAAGACAGGGTGGGTGGGCGGGGCTAATTATCTTCTTTTGTCGAGTGGGAGTGGAAACTAATAGAATCTAGGATGTGAATAAAAATAAAAAAAGACCTCACCAGACTCTGGATTATTTTCGAAAATAGTTGAACACTGGACGAAAATGTCAGAATTGCCAAAATGAGTTTTATCTTATCAAATGCTAGCCCCGCCCACCCACCCTCTATTTTCTTCCAATGTATGTCATCTGCCAAAATCAGTCTTATCTTAGTAAGCTCTAGCCCCGCCCACCCGGCCTATTCTTATTCTAACGACTAATTTTATTTCTGTTCAGTATATGATCATTAATTTTATTCAGATCGAATAAAATCGATCAATGAAAAATAGACAGGGTGGGCGGGCGGGGCTAATTATCTTCTTTTATCGAGTGGGAGTGGAAACTAATAGAATCTAGGATATGAAAAAAATAAAAGACCTGACCAGACTCTGGATTATTTTCGAAAATAGTTGAACCCTGCACGAAAATGTCCGAATTGCCAAAATCAGTTTTACCTTATCAAATGCTAGCCCCGCCCACCCACCCACTATTTTCTTGCAATGTATGTCATTTGCCAAAATCAGTGTTATCTTAGAAAGCACTAGCTCCGCCCACCCGCCCTCTTCTCATTCAAACGACTAATTTTATTTCTGTTTAGTTAAAGATCAATAATTTCATTCAGATCGAATAAACTCGATCAATGAAAAGGAGACAGGGTGGGTGGCGGCGCTAATTATGTTCTTGTTTCGAGTGGGAGTGGAAACTAATAGAATCTAGGATGTGAAAAAAATAAAAAAAGACCTGACCAAACCGGATTATTTTCGAAAATTGTTGAAAAAGGGACGAAAATGTCAAAAGTGCCAAAATCAGTCTTATCTTAGCAAGTGCTAGCCCCGCCCACCCACCCTCTATTTTCTTCCAATGTATGTCATCTGCCAAAATCAGTGTTATCTTAGAAAGCTTGTTACGGGTATTTCACAAGTTTATTTTGTTGTATGGACACCCAAAGGAATAAATATAGAAAAAAATTATAAAGATGAAGAAACATATGTAAAAAGATGGCAGATAAACTTGGGAGATTTTACTTTGGCGCATTATTGCCTGAAATAATTGATTCAAGAAGAAAGAGGAACCTGCCTTTGCGAGAGATTTTTTTAAAATAAATAAAATTTGTTTCTATTTTTTTATGTACTTTAATAATTTATTAGGAGTACATTTTTCATCATCAAGACTTGCATATTTTTATTATAAATATATTTTGAAAATGATCTCTCGGCAAATGAAAACATATACGAGCACTTTTTTCGAGTAAACAATGAAGGGAGAAGTTACTGGACGTAGGGCTTTTTTAAAACACCTCCTTTCTGGGATAAGTAGTAGATAGACTTAGCTACTTATACGTATTAAACAAAAGCTGTATCTTATATATATTTTCTTATTATTATAAAATATGTTTATTAGTTTTATTAATTAACAAAGCAAAATATATATTAACAATAATATTACAATGAATTTTTAGTAATCATGTGTATTGAATTCAGGATCCTGAGTGGAGTAAAAATATTATAGTTCCCCAGTTTTAATTCGGTTTTATGATAGTACCTCATTGCGTAAAAGTTAATTTCCTTAACAATAGATTACTACGGCCGGTCCTGGCGGCTTTTTATAAAACTGAGTTCCTTGCCATAAATTAGAAAAATCAGCCGAGAACTCTAACAATCAGCTTATGGTAGAGCAGGCGATAAGGGTTTTACCTGGAAAGTGGCTTCCGTAAATTTTAGTGGCGCTCCTATCGGCAAAGTACTGAACTAACTGCTCAAATTCTGTCGAATTGATACCCATTTTTTTCAATAATTGTTAGTTTTTGTTAAAAACTCTGCTAACCAATAGATCATTAATTTTCCTCTGATATTCCTGTTAAAATTATTCGACGTATTTTGCATTAATTTGTGGTATATTTTGAATTTAATAAACACATTATTATTTAAACAAATTGTACCACTAACAAACATTTAATGACTCTGCGCCCTGTAAAAAGTGATGTTTTATCCATATGCGAATTTTCAAGCGATTCTATGATGGTTATGATTCAAAAACTTTGAAAAGAAAACATACAATGGTGCTTTTTTTACGATATTTTTCAGCCATATTTTTTTAGTTGATGGAACTGGTCTCTGCGCTCTAGAATATGAAAAAAGCTGCAGTTTGATGTGTGATACATCTATATTAATATCATTTTTTCATACAAAAAACCAAAAAAATGTTATACCTCCTCTAGCGAGTCCTCTTAACGTCTTGCGGGTACTTGATTTTTGACATGAAAGTGTATTTTGGGTTGCATATCCGACTTCGTCGAAAATTATATTTTAAAATAAGTACTATGATTGTGTTATCGATTCTGCGTGCGTTCAACGATCTGATACGTTTTATTATTCTGCCTGGGTTCATTTCTTGTGTTTATCGAAGTTTAAATCAAAATAAAAACTCAAGTCGATAATTTCGCCGCATTTATTTCACTTCGAAACTTTTAAAAATGCGCGTCACAAAAGAGTTATTTCCATCAACTTTGAAACCCTCATTTGAACCGTATTCACCCAATTGTCCCCCAAAAAGAGCAAACGCCAAAGTAAACAGCCCTCAACCTCTCAATCATTCCTCTCGTCTCTGACGTCACTTGTATAACAACCCTTGAAATTTTCATCGCCGGAAATAAAATCGCGCTCCAATAAACCCCCATTCAAGTAATTGAAAGGTGAGAGCTTAACAGCGCCATAAATCCTCCCCTGGAAATCGCAACTTCATAAACCTCGTTACGATAACTGTCTTTACGACCCGCTCAAATGGAAAATCAATCGAACAAATAACGATACTGAATCGACAAAAAAATAATCACCTGCATTTGCGTATCCAGAAGACGGCCAGCGCCAAGGCGCCGAGCCCCAGGACCACCAGCGACGCAGACACCTGTGTACCAACCAACAAAGCAACCATTTAAGAAAAACAGCACGAGCTTTGCTCACCCATGGATGATTTCCGGCCGCCTGCGGCACCTTTTTCGTACCATCAACTTTCATTTTTCATGTTTTCGCTGGACGGTTTTTCGATTGGGTCGAACGTTACATGCCGCGAGCAACAGGACAGAGATAAAGCGATTCATAAAACGAATTACAGGAAAGCTCACTTGGAAGGCTAACACCGGAACTGAAATAAACGCCTGAAAACACGCAAATTGCAAGCACGCATGGTATGAGAGTTGTCGTGGACGACGACCAGTCAATACGAGGGGAGGACGCTTGCGTAGAGGCGAGGGACAAGGGCGCGAATTTGGGACAGGGAAATTACAGGATGTGGGTCAGAGTCGGGTGACGTCACGGGATGGAAAGTGGGTTTAAAGGGGAGGGCTCGAGGAAGTGCAGCGTTCACTGCAACGGTAGACGGGCGAGTTTGAATTAGGCGCCTTTTGGTGCCCTAAAACGCTGTGGTATTGTTTTCCTAAAATTTTCTGGGAAAATGGAGTTCGTGATTTAATCAATAAAATAAATTACAATGAAAAATCACAAGTAAAATCTCATCATATTTTGCACATTTTGGGTTGAATTTATTAGGCAAAATTTTGAGATGACGTCATCAATTTTTCGGGGGGAATTAAACAGATAGATTTTGTTTAATAATTTACCATGCTTACAATAACTTTAAAACGTTTGCAAGATTTCAAAGTATTCAGTTTCGGAGTTCTTGATTTATTCGATAAAATAAATTGACTGATTCATTAATTTTTATTATTTATTATTAATTTATTAATCTAAAAAATGAGGTTCTCAAAAATTTAAAAAAATACAAGAAAACCATAAAAATTCAACAAAGTCCAAACAGACGAAAAAAATCCAGAAAATCCGAAAAATCTGGAAAAGTAAAAAATTTGCAAGAAATCCAAAAAAAAATCTAAAAACTTAGAAAAACCCATAAAATTTAAAAAAATCCAAGAAAATCCGAAAAATCGAAAAAATACAGAAAATCTGGAAAATCCATAAAATCCAAACAATCCAGAATTACAGTAAATTCCAGAAAATACAGAAAACAGAAAATCTGAAAAATGTGGCAGATCTGGAAAATCCAGAAAATTTGAATATGTAATTTGGAAAATCCAGGAAATCTGAAAAATCTGCAAAAACCTGAAAAATTCAAGAAATCTGAAAAATCTGGAAGATCCACAATATTTGAAAATTTTGGAAAATCCAGAAAATATGGAAAATCTAGAAAATTCTGAAAATATGTAGGGACAATCTGCAAAATCCAGAAAAAACAGAAAATCTGAAAAATCCATAATATCCAGAAAATCTGGAAATTCACAAAATCTAAAAAATCTGATAAATCCAGAAAACCTGAAAATGTATACTTAAAATCCAGAAAATTTGGAACATCTAGATGATCTGAAAAATCTGGAAAATCCATAAAATCTTAACTTAATTTAAATTTGAATTAAAAATTATAAATTGTAAACTGACATGTGCACAAACAATAGTGATATATTGTAATTACGGCACTAATAAACATTATTATTATTAAAATCCAAAAAATCCAGAATTACAGAAAATTCCAGAAAATACAGAAAATAGAAAATCTGAAAAATGTGGCAGATCTGGAAAGTCCAGAAAATTCGAATCGTTTGGAAAATCCCGGAAATCTGAAAAATCTGGAAAAATCTGAAAATCCAAGAGATCTGAATCAATCTGAAAGATCCAGAATATTTGAAAAATTTGGAAAATCCAGAAAATATGGAAACTATAGAAAATCCAGAAAATATGGACAATCTGCAAAATCCAGAAAATCTGGAAAATCCACAATATACAGAAAATCTGAAAATTTTGTAAAATTTAGAAGATAGAATATCCAAAAAATCTGGAAAATTCACAAAATCTTAATAATCCAGAAGATCCGGAGAATACAGAAAATCTAAAAAATCTGATAAATCCAGAAAATCTGAAAAATGTATAAGATCCAGAAAATTTGGAAAATCTAGATGATCTGAAAAATCTGGAAATTATAGAAAATCCAGAAAATTCAAAAATTGCAAAAAATCCAAAGGAAAAAAATCATAAAAATCTGACAAATTAAAAAAATTCAATAAATTAAAAAAAATCCAACAAAATCCAAAAAATGGAAAAAATCCAGGAAATTGGAAAATTCAGAATATCCAAAAGTCCAGAAAATTCAGCAAATTCAGACAATCCAAAAAATCTGGAGACTCCAAAACATCTGAAAAAGTCAGAAGAACCAGATAATCTGGAAAATCCGCAGAATCTGAAAAATCCCCAAAATCTGGAAAATTTGGAAAATCCAGAAAATACAGCAATTCCAAAAAATCTAAACAAGTCCAGAAAATTTAATCAAACCCAAAAAATTCCAAAAATTGAAAAAAACATACAATCCAAAAAAAAACAAAAAATCGAAACAATCGAAAAAATCCACGAAATCTAAAAATCAAACAAAATCCAAAAACCTCAAGAAAGTCTAAAAAATCCGGAGAATCTACAAAATCTAGTAAATCTAAAAAATTCAGAAAACATGGAACATCTGAAAAATCTGCCCAATCTGGAAAATCCAGAAAATCTAAAACATCTGGAAAATCCAGGAATTTTGGAAAATCTAGAAATCTAAAAATTTGGAAAAAATAACACAAAATTGAAAAAAATCCAAGAAATCCAAAAAATCAAACAAAAGCCAAAAAAATCCGGAGAATCTGGAAAATCTAGAAAATCCAAAAAATTCAGAAAACAGAAAATCTGAAAAATATGCCCAGTCTGGAAAATCCAGCAAATCTAAAAAATCTACAAAATCCAGGAAATTTGGAAAATCTAGACAATCTAAAAATCTGGAAAATTCTGAAATGCAAGAAATTTGAAAAATCTGGAAAAACCAGAATATCTGGAAAATTTGGAAAATCCAGAATATTTAGAAAATCCAGATAATCTGGAAAATCAAGAAGTACAGAAATATGAAGAATCTCCAAAGTCCAGAAAAACCAGAAAATCTGGAAAATCCACAATATCCAGAAAATCTGGAAATTCTGTTAAATTCAGAGATACAGAAAATCCAAAAAATCTGGAAAACAGAATATCCAGAAAATTCAAAAATTTCAAAAAATCCAAAGAAAAAATAAGAAAATCTAGAAAATCTGAAAAGTCCGGAAAAGTCTAGAATATCCAAAAAAATTGCAAAAAAAAAAAAAATCGAAAAATATCGAGAAAATTTTAAAAAATCCAAGAAATTACAAAAAATCGAACAAAATCCAAGAAATTGAAAAAAATTAAAAATCCGGAAAATGCAGAAAATCCGAAAGTCCAGAAAATTCGGGGAATTCAAACAATCCAAAAAAATTTGAAAATCTGGAAAATTCAGAAAATTTATATAAGATCAGAAGATCTGAAAAATATGGAAAATGTCGAAAATTCAGAAGATCCACAAAATCCAAGAAATTTGGGAACTGCACAAAATTTGAAAAGTCAGAACATTCAGAAAATCTGGAAACTCCCCAAAACCTGGAAATTTTGAAAAATCTAATCTGAAATTGCAAAAAATCCAAAGGAAAAAATCAGAAAATCAAAATAATTCTTATTATTATTATTAATTCTGAAAAATTTAAGACAGTTCAAAGAATCCAAAAAATCCAACAAAAACCAAAAAAAAACTAAAAAATTAAGAAAATCTAGAAAATCTGAAAAATCGGGAAAATCCAGAAAATCCAAAAATTGCAAAATAAAAAAAATCGAAAAAAAAACAAAAAAATGCAAGAAATTCAAAAAATCCAACCAAATCAAAAAAATCTGAAAAATCCAGAAAATCCATAATACCCAAAAATCCAGAAATTCGAAATTCAGGAAATTCAGAAAATCTATAAAATCCAGAAAGTCTGGAATATCTGAAAAATCTTGAAAACCCAGAAAAATTGAAAAATCCACAATAACCAAGAATTCAGAAAGTCCAAGAATCCAGAAATTCTAGGAATCCAGACAAAATCTAGAAAATATGAAAAATCCAAAAAATCTAGAAAATCTGGAAACCCACAAAATCTGAAAAAGTCTGAAGAACCAGAAAATCTGGAAAATCCGCAGAATCTAGAAAATCCTCAAAATCTGGAAAATCCCAAAATCTAGAAAATCTGGAAAATTTGGAAAATCCAGAAAAATAGAAACAAGTCCACAAAATTTAATCAAAACCAAAAAATTCCAAAAATCAAAAATAAAAAATCCAAAAAATCAAACAAAATCCAAAAAAATCAAGAAAATCTGAAAAATCCGGAGAATCTGGAAAATCTAGAAAATCCGAAAAATTCAGAAAAGCATGGAAAATCTGAAAAATGTGACAAATCTGGAAAATTCAAAAAATCAAAAAAATTTGGAAAATCCAAGAAATTGGGAAAATCTAGAGAATCTGAAAAATCTGGAAAATTCTGGAAATGCAAAAATCTGAAAAATCTGGAAATTACAGAATATTTGAAAAATTTAGAAAATTTAGGAAACCAAAAAATCAAAAAAAAATCTGAAACATTTAAAAATGTACAAGAAATCTAAAAAAACCAAGAAAACCAAAAAATCTAAAAAATTCAGACAAACTAGAAAATCTGAAAAATCTGGTAAATCCAGAAAACCCAAAAATTAGAAAAATAAAAAATCGAAAAAACAAAAAATTCAACAAAATCCAAAAAAAAAAAGAAAATCCAGAAATCCAGAAAAACCAGAAAACATGGAAAATCTAAAAAATCTGGAAAATAAATAAATCATATCCAAATAATCTGAAAAAAACCATAAAATTTGGAAAATCAGAAAATCTGGAAAATGTGGAAAGTACAAAAGATCCAGAAAATTCAGAAAATCTGGAGAAGTCAAAGGGTCCAGAAAATCTGGAAAATCTTCAGAATCTCGAAAATTCGCAAAATCTGAAAAATCTGGAAAATTTAGGAAATCTGAAAAATTTGGAAAATCAGAAAATCTGAAAAATTCGAAATATCCAGATAATCCAGAAAATCTGGTAAATCTGGAAAATCTTGAAAACTCACAAATTAAAAAAAATTCAAGAAATCCAAAAAATTCAACAAAATTCAATGAAATGAAAAAATCCAAAAATCGAAAAAATCTGGAAAATTCGGTAAATCCAGAAAATTATAAAATTTGATTTTACGATTTTCGTTTTGTGATAACCGCTGTAAAGTAAAAACCAGAGACGTAAATAACACCCCTTGTCCTTCAGCACTAGATAATAGCAATCTCAAGCTCAAGTGTTTATGTTTTTACATCGAAAGAATGTCACGTATTTAAACCACAATCGAACATGTCTCAATATTATAATTCTTATTTTATCATCATTATAATATAAAGACGTGCGTATTTATCACATTTTTGAGAAAATCAAGTGACTCGTTCTTAATTTGACTGACAAAAAATTTGTGATGACGTCGTCAACATGGATAATACTAGTTACAGAACAAAATAAAACGTTTTTTGCGAAAATTTGAACGTTTAGCTTACGTCAGAAGTAAAATTGACAAGAGCTTTTTTTTTACCAAACGTGAATGTGAATAGTGGGTTGCCTATCTCACACATCACACTACACTACGACATCCAAAAAAGGACCCCCATTAAACTACCCCTAGTTAAAATACTTTATTAAATATCAAGCAGACATCACATTACTTAGCACCTAATTAAGTAGTACTTGTTCACCCTTTACCCCCACCCCCACCAAACCAAGCATCTACATTTCAAACGGGGGCACGAACCCCCCGAAGGCCTTCTCCAACTCCTTGGCCACCGCAATGGTGAGTCGATCCTGGCCAGGGGGCGCCACCACCTGCACCCCCAGCGGCAGCCCCTCGTCAGTCAACCCCAAAGGAACCTGCGTCACGGGAAACTTGACCGCGTTCCAAATCGCAAACAAATTATAGTTCCACGGCCTGAGAACAGCAGAATAGTGATAATTGGCAGGCCAGGGGGCCGAGGGGTAAATGAGGACGCCATTCGTCCCCAACAGGGTCGACAACTTGTTGATAAATAATATTAGTTGTCTCCACAGCCCACTCTTCGTTCTCTGCAGGCAGCAACCCATTAATCAGATTAAACATAATCGCGATATTAAAGTCGCTACATCTGATGACGTATTTACACAACTCGACAACCGAGTTGAGTTCGCCCTCGCGATTGGTCAAGTCTCGGTTGAAATTGGTGTCAGGTTCTTGGGTCATCCAGTACCTCCAAATTTTGCCCCCGTAACTCAACTCCTCGAAGTTCATCAGCTCCGGTTTTGAGTTGGTTTGGGTGAAGTGACGCACGACTCGGAGTATATTTTGTTCATTTCGTCCCGGATGGGACTGACTTTGGGGTCCTTGGGGTCCGTCACGTAGTAGACTTTAATACTGGAAATATCGACTTCGTCGTCTAGTTTGAGCTTGGCGACGTTCTCCCCCCTAATACTTTCAAAAACGGAATTTATATCTTCGCTGTGTCGCACCATGGGTCCGGCCACCACCATGGTGTTTTTTTCTTCGCCGGTTCGGAATGTCAACCCGTGCGTGGACACGACGTCGCAGCTGGGTTTATGGGCGAAAACCCACACATGAAAGCGGGAATGCGCAATGACCCTCCAATTACCTCCATGGGAGAGCCGCAAGCCGCAATAATCGAGCCTTCGCCAGGAAATTTGAAAAATCTGGAAAAACCTGAAAATCCAAGAGATCTGAATCAATCTGAAAGATCCAGAATGTTTGAAAAATTTGGAAAATCCAGAAAATATGGAAAATATAGAAAATCCAGAAAATATGGACAATCTGCAAAATCCAGAAAAACCAGAAAATCTGGAAAATCCACAATATACAGAAAATCTGAAAATTTTGTAAAATTTAGAAGATAGAATATCCAAAAAATCTGGAAAATTCACAAAATCTTAAAAATCCAGAAGATCCGGAGAATACAGAAAATCTAAATAAATCTGATAAATCCAGAAAATCTGAAAAATTGTATAAAATCCAGAAAATTTGGAAAATGTAGATGATCTGAAAAATCTGGAAAATATAGAAAATCCAGAAAATTCAAAAATTGCAAAAAATCCGGAAAAATCATCTATAAAAAAATCCAATAAATAAAAAAAATCCAACAAAATCCAAAAAATGGAAAAAATCCAGGAAATTGGAAAATGCAGAATATCCAAAAGTCCAGAAAATTCAGCAAATTTAAACAATACAAAAAATCTGGAGACTCCATAACATCTGAAAAAGTCAGAAGAACCAGATAATCTGGAAAATCCGAATTCCCCAAAATCTGGAAAATTTGGAAAAAAAAATCCAAAAAGTAAAATTTAATCCAAAACCAAAAAATTGAAAAAAAACAAAAAATCCAAAAAAAAAACAAAAAATCGAAACAATCGAAAAAATCCACGAAATCTAAAAACAACAAAATCCAAAAACCTCAAGAAAGTCTAAAAAATCCGGAGAATCTGCAAAATCTAGTAAATCCAAAAAATTCAGAAAACATGGAACATCTGAAAAATCTGCCCAATCTGGAAAATCCAGAAAATCTAAAAAATCTGGAAAATCCAGGAAATTTGGAAAATCTAGACAATCTAAAAATTTGGAAAAAATAACAAAAAATTTAAAAAATCCAAAAAATCCAAAAAATGAAACAAAATCCAAAAAAATCCGGAGAATCTGGAAAATCTAGAAAATTCAAAAAACAGAAAATCTGAAAAATATGCCCAGTCTGGAAAATCCAGCAAATCTAAAAAACCTACAAAATCCAGGAAATTTGGAAAATCTAGACAATCTAAAAATCTGGAAAATTCTGAAATGCAAGAAATTTGAAAAATCTGGAAATTACAGAATATTTGGAAAATTTGGAAAATCCAGAATATTTAGAAAATCCAGAAAATCTGGAAAATCAAGAAATACAGAAATATGAACAATCTCCAAAGTCCAGAAAAACCAGAAAATCTGGAAAATCCACAATATCCAGAAAATCTGCAAATTCTGTTAAATTAAGAAGATACAGAAAATCCAAAAAATTTGGAAAATTCACAAAATCCAGAAAATTTGTGAAATCTAGAAAATCTGAAAAATCTGGAAAACAGAATATCCAGGGAATTCAAAAATTGCAAAAAATCCAAAGAAAAAATAAGAAAATCTAGAAAATCTGAAAAGTCCGGAAAATCTAGAATATCCAGAAATTGCAAAAAATAAAAAAAAATCGAAAAATATAGAAAAAATTTTAAAAAATCCAAGAAATTAGAAAAAATCGAACAAAATCCAAGAAATTGAAAAAAATTAAAAATCTGGAAAATGCAGAAAATCCAAAAGTCCAGAAAATTCGGGGAATTCAAACAATCCAAAAAAATTTTAAACTCTGGAAAATTCAGAAAATTTATATAAGATCAGAAGATCTGAAAAATATGGAAAATGTCGAAAATTCAGAAGATCCACAAAATCCAAGAAATTTGGAAACTGCACAAAATTTGGAAAAGTCAGAACATTCAGAAAATCTGGAAACTCCCCAAAACCTGGAAATTTTGAAAAATCTAGAAAATCTGGGAATTTTGAAAATCCAGAAAATCCAGGAATCCAGAAAGTTCAAGAATCCAGAAAATCCAGAAAATCTTGAAAATCCAGCAAATCTGGAAAATCCAGAAAATCTGAAAAATCTAGGAAATTAAAAAATTGCAAAAAATTCAAAGGAAAAAATCAGAAAATCAAAATAATTCTTATTATTATTATTAATTCTGAAAAATTTAAGACAGTTCAAGGAATCCAAAAAATCCAACAAAAAACAAAAAAAAAACTAAAAAATTAAGAAAATCTAGAAAATCCACAAAATCCAAAAATTGCAAAAAAACAAAAAAATGCAAGAATTTCAAAAAATCCAACAAAATCAAAAAAAATCTGAAAAATCCAGAAAATCCAGAATACCCAAAAATCCAGAAATTCGAAAATTCAGGAAATTCAGAAAATCTATAAAATCCAGAAAGTCTGGAATATCTGAAAAATCTTGAAAACCCAGAAAAATTGAAAAATCCACAATAACCAAGAATTCAGAAAGTCCCAAGACTCCAGAAATTCTAGGAATCCAGAACATCCAGGAATCCAGACAAAATCTAGAAAATTTGAAAAATCCAAAAAATCTAGAAAATCCAGAAAATCTGGAAACTCCACAAAATCTGAAAAAGTCTGAAGAACTAGAAAATCTGGAAAATCCGCAGAATCTGGAAACTCCTCAGAATCTGGAAAATCCCGAAAATATATAGAAAATCCAGAAAATCCAAAAAATCCAAGCCAATCCAAAAAATCAAAACCAAAAAATTCCAAAAATTAAAAATAAAAAATCCAAAAAAAAAACAAAAAATTGAAAAAATCTAAAAAATCCAAAAAATCAAACAAAATCCAAGAAAATCAAGAACATCTGAAAAATCCGGAGAATCTAGAAAATCTAGAAAATCCGAAAAATTCAGATCTCCAGGAAATTCAGAAAAACATGGAAAATCTGAAAAATTCGGTAAATCCAGAAAATCCAAAAATTAGAAAAAAAAAAATCGGGAAAAAACTAAAGACAGAAAATCTCGAAATCCAGAAAGTTGAGGAAATTCAGAAAAACCAGAAAACATGGAAAATCTAAAACATTTTTAAAATAAATAAATCATATCCAAATAATCAAAACCAGTAAATTTAGAAAATCTGGAAAATGTAGAAAGTTCAAAAGATCCAGAAAATTTAGAAAATCTGGAGAAGTCATAGGGTCCAGAAAATCTGGAAAATCTTCAGAATCTCGAAAATTCGCAAAATCTGAAAAATTTGGAAAATTTAGGAAATTGAAAAATTTGGAAAATCTAGAAAATCTGAAAAATTCGGAATATCCAGATAATCCAGAAAATCTGGAAAATCTTGGAAAATCACAAAATAAAAAAATCCAAGAAATCGAAAAAGTCCAACAAAATTCAAAGAAATGAAGAAATCCAGAAAATCCAAAAATCTGAAAAATTCGGTAAATCCAAAAATTATAAAATTTGATTTTACGATTTTTGTTTATGATAACCGCTGTAAAGTAAAAACCAGAGACGTAAATAACACCCCTTGTCCTTCAGCACTAGATAATAGCAATCTGAAGCTCAAGTGTTTATGTTTTTACATCGAAAGAATGTCACGTATTTAAACCACAATCGAACAACATGTCTCAATATTATAATTCTTATTTTATCATCATTATAATATAAAGACGTGCGTATTTATCACATTTTCGAGAAAATCAGGTGACTCGTTCTTAATTTGACGAACAAAAAATTTGTGATGACGTCGTCAACATGGATAAGACTAGTTACAGAACAAAATAAAAGTAGTCTCAAACAGTTTGCGAAAACTTTAACGTTTAGCTTACACTCAGGAAGTAAAATTGACAAGAGCTTTTTATATGTACCAAACGTCGTAAATGTGAATAGTGGGTTGCCTATCTCACACATCACACTACACCATGACATCCAAAAAAGGACCCCCATTAAACTACCCCTAGTTAAAATACTTTATTAAATATCAAGCAGACATCACATTACTTAGCACCTAATTAAGTAGTACTTGTTCACCCTTTACCCCCACCCCCACCAAACCAAGCATCTACATTTCAAACGGGGGCACGAACCCCCCGAACGCCTTCTCCAACTCCTTGGCCACCGCGATGGTGAGTCGATCCTGGCCAGGGGGCGCCACCACCTGCACCCCCAGCGGCAGCCCCTCGTCAGTCAACCCCAAAGGAACCTGCGTCACGGGAAACTTGACCGCGTTCCAAATCGCAAACAAATTATAGTTCCACGGCCTGAGAACAGCAGAATAGTGATAATTGGCAGGCCAGGGGGCCGAGGGGTAAATGAGCACGCCGTTCGTCCCAACAGGGTCGACAACTTGTTGTAAATAATATTAGTTGTCTCCACAGCCCACTCTTCGTTCTCTGCAGGCAGCAACCCATTAATCAGACTAAACATAATCGCGATATTAAAGTCGCTACATCTAATGACGTATTTACACAACTCGACAACCGAGTTGAGTTCGCCCTCGCGATTGGTCAAGTCTCGGTTGAAATTGGAGTCGGGCTCTTGGGTCATCCAGTACCTCCAAATCTTGCCCCCGTAACTCAACTCCTCGAAGTTCACCAGCTCCGGTTTTGAGTTGGTTTGGGTGAAGTGACGCACGACTCGGAGTAGTATTTTGTTCATTTCGTCCCGGATGGGACTGACTTTGGGGTCCTTGGGGTCCGTCACGTAGTAGACTTTAATACTGGAAATATCGACTTCGTCGTCTAGTTTGAGTTTGGCGACGTTCTCCCCACCTAATACTTTCAAAAACGGAATGATATCTTCGCTGTGTCTGACCATGGGTCCGGCCACCACCATGGTGTTTTTTTCTTGGCCGGTTCGGAATGTCAACCCGTGCGTGGACACGACGTCGCAGCTGGGTTTATGGGCGAAAAGCCCACACATGAAAGCGGGAATGCGCAATGACCCTCCAATGTCGGTACCAATACCCATGGGGAGCCGCAAGCCGCAATAATCGAGCCTTCGCCCCCGGACGAACCCCGGTGGTTCTAGTGGTGTTATAAGGGTTGTTCGTGATACCATAAATGGGGTTGAAAGTCTCCTGCCACAAATTTAACTGAGGAACGTTAGTCACCGCGATTAAAATCCCGCCGGCGTTTTTGACCTTGTCGACGACGTCGGCGTCGAATTCAGCCTTGAACGACTCGCGCGCGAGAAGACCAAAAGTGTTGGACAAACCTTTACAAGCCGTACTTTCCTTAGTGGTGAATGGAATCCCTGTGAAAATAAATTAGTCTGACTTTCAAGTTTCGCGTTTTAACTAACCCAAAAACGGTTTATTATCAAAGTCCGCTTGCTTGATCTTCCCGTCCGCGATGTCTTTATCCAGAGCTTGCGCGTCTTCGATCGCTTCCTCAAAGCGTTCGTCCACTACTGCATTCAAGAGGGAATTCACCTGGTGGATCCGGTCAATGAACGCCCGGACTACCTCCTCACACGTCACTTCCCGCTTCCGGATTTTCCTCGCCAGCGTCGTCACGCTCTCCAGCACCAGCTTACTCTGCGGTTTGTCGATTATCTTGACTTTCGAGTTGTAATAAAGCCCGAAGAGCTTGTCGATGAGGAAATCGAAGTAGTATCTCAGGAGGGCGAACATGATGAGCGCGATGACTCGCAGCTGCCTACACACGTTCCTGCGGCGCGGTTTACCTTTGTATTCCTGCAAAACAAGCGTGAATTTGTGGTTTTCCGGGTCGAGGAGTCACCTTCACTTTGGCCATTTTTCATGGAATGGGGACGAATTGGGTTATCGGATGAGGTGATAAGCACTAACAGCACTACGCAAATGGGGAATCGTGTGGTCATTCATACATTATTCATGTTTTTTTAATAATTAGCACCGGAACTGCGTTAGACAGGTGTGGAATTTTTACATTTTTCGGCGGTGGGTTGGCAATGCGTGTGTCACGTGGCGTGTGTCACTTGTCAAGGGGGATTTGAGGTTATCGCGGGTTATCGGACGAATTTAAAACAAGGAAATTTGCAAATTTGAAAAACAAGCCGGGGTTTTATACGTTGGTAAAAAATGGGTCACTGGAGATATTTAAAAAATGAGGGGTTTACTAAATGGGGTGCTGTCGTTGCCATTTTACTAAATAATCAGATAATTCGATTTAAAAATATTACCTACTACTTACTGTTGTGTAAGGAATCTTCGTACAACAGTGTAAACAACCGTGATCAGACTGATTTGTAGACGTTGATACAGGTGATAAGAGCAGACGAATAATCCTAACAATTGGAGATAATTTTCCGTGGGGTTTCCATTGTTAGATAAACACACAATGGATTTTAGTTCCGTTTGTTAATGAAAAAATGAATATACCTTGAACATGCAGTTGTGTTATAATACTGTAATACGCGTAAAGCCTTCAGGCTTTCAATTATCTGCGTATTTTTGTAACCCACACACACAAAAAAAAAGTCGCTTTCAACTGCTGATAAGCGTACGTCGTTTAGATATTAAGCGTTTTTTTTTAGGTAATAAAAATGTAAATTTTGTAACGAATTTGCTTAGTCGTTAATCAACATATTCTCTATTCATTTTTTAAAAACAGGGTAACATCCTTTAGAAAGTATTGTGTGCTGTATCCCCCCATTTTACAATTTTATTCAAATAAATTATAACTGAAAGTGCTTGAATACGTAACCCAAAAAACAATTGTGTATTATGGGTTGCATATCCACTCCCTAAATTTGTAATCACTAGTCACTCATCTGAAAATTGTCATTTATAAACTCCGTTGGCAAGTTGCCCTTGATACTAACTTTGAAGTTCAACATATTTAAAGGGGTTGTAGAAACAAAGTGGAGGATTTAAACTGATTACTACAAAAATTTACCGTTTTAGACATGTTTTAAGTTTCTTGTGGTCGAAATAAGTCTGCACATGTTAAGAAAGGAAAAGGAAAAATATAGCCCCGCCCACCCACCCGGTCTCAATTGTGATGATTTTTTTATTCGTCGTGAGCCAAGAGGGCGGAGCCTAACTGCAAAATCCTTATTTCGTTTCAAAAATTTGCCATTTTAAGCGTGTTTTAAGTTTCTAAAAGTAAAATAATCATCACAATTGAGATGGGGTGGGTGGGCGGGGTTTATATTTTGCATTTTTTCTTAATATACCTAGTATTCTTTGAACAACACAATACTCAAAACATGTTTTTAATTTATTGTAACGAAATAAGTATTTTGCAGTTAAGCTCCGCCCTCTTGGCTCACGAAGAATAAAAAAATCATCACAATTGAGATAGGGCGGGTGGGCGGGCTTACTTTTTGCCCTTTTGTTTTAATATGTGACTTCTTTTCATAACGTGGAACTTAAAATATGTTTAAAATGGAAAATTTGTATAGGGAAATATCGACTTTCCAATTACGCTCCGCCCCTCGGTCTGACAACGAATGAAAAATTCATCACGATTGAGATCGAGACGGATGGGTGGGGCTTCTGTTTTGGTTTTTCTTTTTTAATTAATACATTTAGTTTATTTTGTGTAACACGATTACTTAAGAACATATTTCACATGGTAATTTCTCGTAAAAAAATATGGCTTTACAGTTAAGCTCCGCCTTTGGCTTACTACGAATGAAATCATTAGAATAGAGGAGGGTAGGTGGGCGGGGCTATTGCTATCTTATAAGATTCTGTAAGAAAAATTTAATTTTAGCCCCGCCCACTCACCCGTTCTCTCATTTTTTCCTGCAAAAATAAGAAATTAATGTTGCAGAAAATTAGTAGTATAACAAAAATTACGATTAACGCTTTTTTTAACAGCTTACGTTTTATTAGTCCCTATTCCCATTTTACATAAGAACATACAGGGTGTTTCTTTCATTTGATACAACCCTTGTAAATTTCTTATTCTTAAACAACTTGGTATCATTTTAAAAGATCTATGTGATGACAACCTCACATTTTTATTAGCACTTCCGGTAGGAACGGAAAATGCGTCAACTTTTTTTTTTATAGAACACTAGGTATACTTTTTTATAAATGGAAAGATTGTTTTTTTTTTTTGGAAACCCTCAAAAGCAATCAATATTCTAAAATCATACTTAAAAAGTTATTCAATGAAATAGACGAAAAATTCATATTTATTGATGACACTCTAGTAACTTGAAAAATTGACACTTATGTCTAAGAAAATAGAGGGCGGGTGGGCGGGGCTAAAACTTGCTAAGATAGGACTGAACAATATTAAGAGTAATCACTGGAGTGAAGAGGGGGTGGGTGGGCGGGGCTATTGCTTGCTTATAAAGGATTCTGTTGGAAAAAGTTAAATTTAGCCCCGTCCACCCACCCGTTCTCTCATTGTTTCTGCAGAAATATGAAATAAATGTTATAGCAGATAAGTAGTATAACAAAACAATTAAGTAAAACTTGCTAAAATAGGACTGAACAGTATTAAGAGTAGTCACTGGAATGACTCAGGGGTGGGTGGGCGGGGCTATTGCTTCTTTATAAAATATTCTGTAGGAAAACGTTAAATTTAGCCCCGCCCACCCACTCGTTCTCTCAGTTTTTCTTCAGATATAAGAAATAAATGTTGATTTTGGTAAATGACATGTCCTCTAAGGAAAAAGGGGGGGTGGGTGGGGCTAACTGATCGTAAATTTTTATAGGAAATATCGACTTTACAATTACGCTCCCCCCCTAGGTCTGACAATGGATAAAAAAATCATCAGAATTAAGATCGGACGGGTGGGCGGGGCTTATATCTTTGCCTTTTTTTGCTTAATATAGATAGTCATCTTTTCATAACAAGAAACTTCGGGTTAAAATTCGATATTTCTGTATACAAATTTTCCATTTTGAACATGTTTAAGTTTCATGTTGTGAAAAAAATCTCCACATATTAAAACAAAAAGACAAAATGTAAGCCCGCCCACCCCCCTGTCTCAATTGTGACGATATTTTTTTATTCGTCGTGAACCAAAGGCGCAGAGCTTAACTGCAAAATACTTATTTCTTTACAATAAATTAAAAACATGTTTTGAGTATCGTTTTGTTCAAAGAATACTAGGTATATTAAGAAAAGAAGGCAAAATATAAACCCCGCCCGCCCACCCTATCTCAATTGTAATGATTTTTTTATTCTTAGAGACTTAAAACACATTTAAAATGGTAAATTTTTGTAAGTAAATATGGATTTTGCAATGAGCCTCCGCCCCTAGGTCTGCCAACGAATGAAAACTTCATTACTATTTAAATCAGGGCATGTATGGGTGGGGCTTAATCTTTGGTTGTAATTTTTCCTTAATATACACAGTATATGTATTTAGAAAAACACGGTACTCAAAAATATGTCTTATGTGGTAATTTTTTGTAGAGCAATATTAAGGATTTTGCAATTAAATTTAGCTCCTTTGGCTCTCGACGATTAAAAAAAAAATCATTACACTTGAGACAGGATGGGTGGGCGGGGCTTATATTTAGCCTTTTTTTAAAATACGTAGTGGTCTTTTCAGAACAAGAAACTTGAAACATGTTTAAAATGGTAAATTCTTGTAGACAAATATAGATTTTGCACTTAAGCTCCACCCCTCGATGTTACAACGAATGAAAAATTTATCACAATTGAGAATTAAGATCAGGCGGGTATGGGTCGGGCCTAATCTCTGGCTATATTTTTTCTAAATATACATAAGTAGTATTCTTTGAATAACACGATACTCGAAAACATGTTTTTAATTTCTCGTAGAGAAATTAGGATTTTACAGTTGAGCTCCGCCCTCTTGGCTCACGATGAATAAAAAAAATCATCACAATTGAGACCGTGTGGGTGGGCGGGGCTACGTTTTGCCTTTTTTTTCTTAACATTTGCAGACTTATTTCGACAACAAGAAACTTAAAACATATCTAAAATGTTAAACAAACCCAATTTTTTAGATAAATTTTAAAACTTGATTCTACGAATTTTATTTTTTATAGTAGTTATATGATGGCACTCGAGAAGTTTGACCTGTCTTAGAACCCCTATTAATTTTTATCGTCCTAAGACAGGCCAAATGGTCTGCGGAAAATGATGGGTGTCCTAGGACAGGTCAAATGAGGTCAAACTCTCCTAGAACCCCCATCACATAACTAATTTTGAAAGACTTATTTATCGAAACTGTCGAACCTCAAAAATCATATGGACGATTATCATTTCCTTTGTTGGCCACAAAAAAAAAAACATGAAAATTTATATCTCGACCCAGAGTCACAGTTACACATTAGTATGTTTGTGGCAACCGAAACGTGATCGCGGTTCTTCGTTGAAGTTGGTCAAGAGGACGATTTGGACATTCCTGAGGAAAGAACTTCAAACTAAAACATTTGCATCGGAAAAAAATTTCCACCTCTCTTGGTAAAATTTACGATTATTATTCACAATTTATCGCCTTTCTCAGAATTATCCGAATTTTTTCCGAATGAGGAAATCCCCAATTTTCGCACATAGCTCTTATCGGCCGTCACTCACTCATTTTACAGAATGACATCATTTGAAATTCATGAAGAAGCGTGAGATTCGGTAACAATCTGATAGTTATCGAGGCACGCCAGGAATTTACATTTCCAGCATTCCCGGCTCTTGGAACGTGTTAAACACGTTATATAGACGATAAATGATGAAGACACCGTTGTCACGATGATTTTTATAAAAATGGCCCTGTTTGTTTTGCGGTCGTGCGGTAAGCTGGCTTTCGTGCCGGTACATAGAAGATTTTTCGGCCGGTGAGGCCAACAGGTCAAATAGCTCCGCAATTAGTCGGTGGATTCGACAAAAATTGACTCGTACTAAGTGAGAAGCAATTAATGTACTGTTACGCGATGAGAAAATGAGATATTGAACTGACTCGACTAGGAAAGAAATGAAGTTCTCGCATTTCGAGAAGATTATAAGCATTCTTAACACGGATTTTTAACAAATTACAGAAGCACGTTTTACGTCAGATTTGAAGAATTTAAGCCGAAAATATTTATAAATAGAAAATTACTAACGAGATGACCGTTTTTTTTTTTTAGTTTCGAAAAATTGGAGGAATCTCGGTTATGCGTTATTACTTTATTTTTCGCAGGTTGTCGATGTTTTGGTTTTTACTTCCCGAGCGTAAGCAAAGGAAGTATTGTAATCGAGTCCGTCGGCCGACTCTCTACTTTTACGTTTTCTCGATCTTTCATGACCCCTAGAAGACGAAGAAATAGGTCTCCCATTTCCGTCTGTCTGTCCGTCTGTCCGTCTGTCCGTCTGTCCGTCCGTCTGTCTGTCCGTCTGCCGTCCCGGATTTTTATTAGACAGATAATCTCCGAAAGTACTCGACCGATTGTTGTGAAATTTTGTACTTATATTAAGAATATCATGTAGATGGTAAAACGCTAACCAAAATTTATCTAATCATCCCCACCACTAATGCGATGACGTCACTTCAAAATTGTACATAGTAAATGGGTTTTCAATTGTATAAAATAACATAGTCCTACACATGTAGTTTACAACTCTGAATCGACTTTTCACCCGAAACGTCCAGATTTTTGGAAAAAAAATCAAAATTATAAAACAACATTTTGAAATTTAATTTTTAATCTGCTAACCAGAATGCTTTGAAATGTTGCAGATGTTTTAAGGCTATAAAGAGCATCATAAATCTTTAGTCAAAAAATATTTGCTTATCCCCTCCAATAACTTGATGACGTCAGCTCAAAAGTTTGTGGAATAAATCATATCTAAAATGTACAAAATATGATGAGTCTGTACTTGTGATCTATCACTCCATTCATATTTTTTGGATTTGCATATACAGGGTGACTCAAAAAAATTAATGAATGCGTAAATATATTTTATTGATTTAATCAGGAACTACAAAACCGAATGCTCTGAAATCTTGCAGATGTTTTAAGGTCATAAAGAGCATAATAAATGTTTAGTCAAAATATATTTGCTTATCCCCTCCAAAAACTTGATGACGTCAGCTCGAAAGTTTGCCGAATAAATCATATCTAAAATGTACAAAATATGATGAGCCTGTACTTGTCATTTATCACTCCATTCATATTTTTTGGATTTGCATATACAGAGTGACTCAAAAAAATTAATGAATGCGTAAATATATTTTATTGATTTAATCAGGAACTACAAAACGGAATGCTCTGACATCTTGCAGATGTTTTAAAGTTATAAAGAGCATAATAAATGTTTAGTCAAAATATATTTGCTTATCCCCTCCAAAAACTTGATGACGTCAGCTCGAAAATTTGCCGAATAAATCATATCTAAAATGTACAAAATATGATCAGTCTGTACTTGTGATCTATCACTCCATTAATATTTTTTGGATTTGCATATACAGGGTGATTCAAGAAAATAAATGAAAGCGTAAATTTATTTTACTGATTTACTCAGGAACTACAAAACCGAATGCTTCGAAATCTTGAAGATATTTTAAAATTATCATAAGCATGGTAAATTTTTGATCAAAACGTATTTGGTCTGCCCCCTAAAAAATTTATGACGTCACCACAAAATTTTGCTGAATAAATCCTATCTAAAATGTACAAAAAATGGTGAGTCTCTTCTTGTGATTTATCATTCCATTCAAATTTTTTCGATTTGCATATACAGGGTGACTCAAAAAAATTAATGACTGCGTACATTTATTTTATTGATTTAATCAGGAACTACAAAACCGAATGCTTTGAAATCTTGCAGATGTTTTAAGGTTATAAAGGGCATAATAAATTTTTAGTCAAAATATATTTGGTTATCTTCTACAAAAAACTGATGACGTCAGCTCAAAAGTTTGCCGAATAAATCGTATCTAAAATATACAAAATATGATGAGTCTGTACTTGTGATTTATCATTCCAATCATATTTTTGGATTTGCATATGCAGGGTGACTCAAAAAAATTAATGAAGGCGTGAATTTATTTTATCGATTTAATCAGGAATTACAAAACCGAATGCTTTGAAATCTTGGGAATATTTTAAAGTTATTATAAGCATGGTAAACTTTTGTTCAAAATGTATTTGTTCATCCCGCCTAAAAAAATTGATGACGTCACCCTTAAATTTTGCTGAATAAATCCTATCTAAAATGCAAAAAATATGATGAGTTTGTACTTGTGATTTATCATTCCATTCATATTTTTTAGATTTTCTTAAGAGGTGGTTCAAAAAAATTAATGAAGTCAATTTATTTTATTGATTAAATTAAAGGCAACACTTATTATTAGTATTACACCCCAACCAACCCAATTTGGTAGACACAAAATTTGTTAAAGGAAAAACTCGGTTGAAACATAAGGGTAGCACGCTTATTTACATCGACTTTAACATTACAGACCTGCATTTGTTTTTTGCGCTCACTTGGTTCCGCGAATGTGAAATAGACATGTTTATAATCAACCAATTGTGAATTTCACCGTCAAGAATTAAAATAAAACCCAATGTTTTATATAATAAGCGGAAGTCGAAGCAATAAAACCGATGGTCGTTTTGTTTACAGTTTCTCTGTTTGACTCTCACGTATGCTGTTACGCTTGTCATCTTAAATTAAGAATGTTTATACATACACGATTTTCAGTTGCCTCTGATACGTATACGTGAGTAAATTGTTTCGTTATTTTATTGATTATTACAAATCAATATTCAAAACGACCCATTTCATTTTCCCGAAAATTTGGGAATACAATAATTTTATTCTTAGTATTACACTACATCTATCCCAACTGATATACGTGTCCTTGCAAAAATGTTGATGACGTCATCGCAATTTTTTTTTAAATTCCCACTACAAAAATGTAACGAGAAAAAAAACACAATAGGCATGCAGTCGTCAAGTTTCCGACAGCGAGGGAAGTACTGTCTAAACTCTTTAGACCAATTTTTTTGACTGCACTATCACTGCTGCCAACTGCACCAATGAGTGTAGCAAAAAAGCAAACAACGTTAAGGCACCCAATTTAAACCGGCTCAAAACATCATTAAGTCTGCAAGTTCTTGTTGATCATCCTCGAACGTTCGGTAATTTTGTGTGTATTATTATTGAAGCTGTTATTACGGTGGCTTGTTAATCACATACTTACTTGTCTTCTCTTTTTCGTGGTGCTCGAAAGCGGAAAAAAGAGAGAGGAAAAAATCAATGCGGGCGAGATGGCTGTAATCAGAATCAGAATACACAAACAATAATGGCTTTTTCAGGTGTGTTGGATATGCGAGGAATTTGCGTACCTATTTCCATTGTACCATGTTCTCTGCTAGAGCTTGATTTTTTGCTCCAGCGCCCCCATCCAGACGTCCATCTCCTCCGCTGGTAAACTGCTGTGTGGTCCGGCGTTTAGGGGGGCCGAGCGGGGTCGATATCCTCCGGCTCTTAGGGGAGTGTCCGTTCTGTAACGTATAATTTGTATGTCAACAAAGAATAATAACACCGGAGTTAACGAGTTTTCAACTTATCTCGTTATTTATTTGTGTAGTGCTGCAGGTATACTGGAGGCGGGCTCCTCTCTGCCTCATTATACCTCGAGAAGTATGCAAATTGTCGACTGTATATTTGTTTTATAAATCATGATTAAACCGCTTTTTTCCCCGTCCCGACTCTAGCTTGATGTATGGTAGTTATAGGCTTGTCCAAACACGCCGCGGGACGGCCCAAAGCGGCGGTGCCTTTCTAATTGCGTTGCGGGCCGAGACCGAGACGAGCAACATGTTTGCTTTGCTTTACGAAACGCCTTTTGTTGGGAAATTTCGGTAAACGGATCGAGTTGCGCCCGCGAAGGGGCATATATCAGGCGGCAGGCTGTGATGAGGCCCGCGGCAGCGGCAAAGAGTCTGCGGTAACAGGATGCGGGGGAGGAGAGCTGTATGGAACCGAACGAAAAGTCGACAAGAATTTTGGATTCTGAATTTTTCTAAAGATTTCCTGTGACCCCGATTTACGTCCTGTTGGAATTCTGTTGTCTACTTAAACAGTTTTTGTTAATCACGCTGTAGAAACTGCCTCACTTGTTGTTTTTTGTAGTCACCATGTGTATGTAATTCAGTTGAAAATATTTTTAATCAATGTTTATGTAAACATTTTTAGAGGTGATGTCATCGAATTTCTGGAGGGGATTAAGTGATGGATATTACTCTATATTCAGTAATCACTAGATTAAGCTTAATTGTGTTACCAAGATGTCAAAGGGTTTCTTGTTTTTGTAAATTAATCGCAGCTAACAGATTTTTATTGTGTAGTTTTCCTCTCTTTCAAAATATTTAACAAAATACAAAGTCTGAGAAGACCCCTTGGTGCCAGTAATTTAAGCAGGTAAAGAAAAAAAGTTTAGAAATTCTAGAAACCGGAAGAGAAAGTAGGAGCATAGGGCAGGTAGACGAAAGATAAGACATATTTACATTATTGTATACAAAGCTACTTAAATTTTAAACCCAAGCACCACGTGTTATTGGGGAAACGGTAGTTCTTACAGTTTAATACCAGAGTAAATTTTTCTTAATGAAAAAACACTTCTCATTGAGTTTCTTAAGTCTGCCAAATTTAAAGATGGAAATCTGAAATTTTACACTTTTTTGTTGCCTTTTTTGTTTTTTTTGGTCTGATTTATAGTTTTTGGTCATTTACTTCGTCGCATTTTTTGTGTTATTATTTTTTTTTCATTTTTTAAAGTGACATTCTCTTGCGATTGCTTGTCACTCCTTTTTACGTTCTTTTTTTGTCGTTTTTTTATCAATTTTATTGACCTATTTTTTTGTCTCATTATTTTCAAAATCTTTTTTCGTCTTTTTTTGACCTTTTTTTTATTCTAGTTTTTTCAATCGCCTTTATTTTTTTGTAATATTTTTATGACCCCTTCAACATTTTTTCTCTTATTTGCCCTTGTTGGCGGTTTTTTGGTCTCGTTTTTTTGTTTCATGTTTTATCGCCTCTCTTTGGGCTTTTTTGGCCGCCTCTTTTTAATCACATTTTTAAAGGTCTTTTTTGTCGTGATTTTCTTGTCCTTTTTATCGATTCTTTTTTTTTTCACGTGTATTTTGTCTCATTATTTCTCTTTTTTGTTGCATGTTTTTACATTATTTTTTTATCCCATTTTTTGTTTCGTTTTTTTGGTCTCACTTTTTATCTTTCGATTTTTGTTTTCGTATTTTCAACAGCCTTTTTTGTCGCGGTTTTCTTGTTCTCTTTTTTTATCGACTTTTTTTCGCGTTTTTTTCGCATTTGTTATCTCATTAATTTAAACGTCTTTCTTTCGTCTTTTTTCACCTTTTTTTTTTATTTTAGTTTTTTCAATCAGCTTTTTTTTGTAAAATTTTTATTACAACTTTAACATTTTTTGCCTTTTTTGTCCTTTTTATCTTTTTTTTTGTCACATTTTTTGGTTTCATGTTTTATCGCCCTTCTTCGGGCTTTTTGTGGTCGCCTTCCTTTAATTGCCTTTTTTAGTAGTCCTCTTTTGTCGTGGTTTTCTTGTCCTTTTTTAATCGATTCCTTTTTTCTTCTCATGTGTTTTGTCTCATTGTTTTTACCGCTTTTTTCGGGACTTTTTTGACCGTATTTTTTTATGCTTCTTGTCGTCTTTTTACATTCTTTTTTGTCCCATTTTTTGTTTCTTTTTTTCTCTAAATTGTATCGCTTTTTTTGGCGTTCTTGTCGTATTTTTTATCTTACTATCTCTTATTTTCTTTTTTTTTTTTTGTTTTTTACAACATTTTTTACGACCCCATCAACATTTTTTCGCCTCTTTTTAATCGCATTTTTAATGGCCTTTTTTTGTCGTGATTTTATTGTCATGTTTTTTATCCATGTTTTGTGTTATAATTTTTACTGCCTTTTTGTCGCTTTTTTTTTTCGTTTTTTAAAATAACTTTTTTGTGCCTTTTTTGCAACACTGATCATATTATTTTTGACATTTTATTGAGACTCCTTCTTGTCACCTCTTTTTACGTATTTTTTGGTCTCTTTTTTATCGATTTTATTGGTTTTGTTTTTTGTCACATTATTTTTCTATGTTTTTATTCCTTTTTATTTTCAACTTTTTTTTTTTAGTTTTTTCAATCGCCTATTTTTTTGTAAAATTTTTTTGACCTTCAAACACTTTTGCCTTTTTTGTCCATTTCATTTTTTTTGTGCTCGTTTTTTTTGTTTCAATTGTTTTATTGCTTTTCCTATTTTTAATCGCCTTTTTTTGTGGTATTTTTTTGTCGAGCTTTTCTTGCCCTTTTCCGTTTTTTTATGCTCTTTTTGCTTATTTTAATTCTGTCCTTTTTTACTGTATTTTTTAATGTTTCTTTGATTCCCCTTTTTTACATTATTTTTGCGTCTTTTTTTGTCACCCCCTCTTTCTCCTCCTTTGTATGTTCTTTTTTTTGCCTCAATTCTAGCCCGTTTTTTTTCAATTGCCTTGTTTTTTGTAACATTTTTAAGTCCCCTTCAACTTTTTTCCTTCTTTTCTTCCCCTTTTTATCTTCTTTATTTCTCCCTTTTTTACTTAATTTTTTGTCGTCTTTCTTTCCTTTTTTGTGCCTCTTTTTAATCTCTGTCCATTTTCTTGTCTTCTTTTTTATCGATTCTTTTTTTCTCGCATTTTTTGTTTCACTGTTTTTAACGCTTTTCATCATTTTTTTGTAGCATTTTTTGTGACACTTCTTATCACCTTTTTTCTCTTTTGTCGTCTTTTTTATCGTTTTGACTTTCTCTTTGGCGCAGTTTTTTTTTTACTATTTCATGATTTCTTTGTACGTTTTTGTCTCATTGTTGTCGTCTTTATTTACATCTTTTTTTTCGTTTTTTTTAATCAACTTTTTTGTTGTATTTTTTACGACTGCTTCTTTTCCCGCCTTTTTTGATTGCCTTTTGTGTTTTTGCACCTTTTATTTATACTTTTTTATCCCGCATTTTGTATTGTATGTATTTTCCGCTTTTTTAAAATTAAATTTTAATAAAACGATAAAAAAAGGCCCAAAAAAGACGGTAAAAAAGAGTGACAAGAAGGAGTCGTAAGAAAATGTGACTTCTTGCGACTCCATCTTGTCACTCTTTTGTACCTTCTTTTTTTGTCTCTTTTTTATCGATTTTATTGGTCTAGTTTTTTGTCTCATTACTTTTCATCTTTCATTTTGTTTTTTTTCACTTTTTTTTTATTTCAGCTTTTCAATTGCCCTGTTTTGTTGTAAAATGTTTGACTTCTTCAACATTTTTTGTCTTTTTTGTTCTTTTTATGTTTTTTTTTTGGTCTCGTTTTCTGTTTTATGTTTTATTGCCTTTTTTCGGGCTGTTTTTGTCGCCTTTTTTTAATTGAATTTTTAATGTTTTTTTTTCACGCTTTTGTCGCATTTTTATCTCATTAACTTTAACATTTTTCTTCCGTCTTTTGTTGACCTTGTTTTATTTTCTTTATTTTTTAATCGTCTTGTTTTTTGTAACATTTTTTACATCATCGTTTTTTTTTTTTGTTATCCCTTTTTTTTGTCACATTTTCCTACATCCCTTTTTTGCGTACTTTTTTTGCCTCTTTTTATAGCCTTTTTTAACGCCGATTTTTTCAGTTTCTTGTTTTTTGTAACATTTTTAAGTCTCTTTCAACCTATTTCTTGCCTTCTTTTTGGTCCTTTTTATCTTCTTTATTTGTTCCCCTTTTTACTGATTTTTATCACCTTTCTTTCTTGTCTTCTTTTTTATCGATTCTTTTTTGCTCGCGTTTCTTGTTTCACTGTTTTTAACTTTTTTTGGTTTTTTTTTATTTTCATCGACTGTTTTGTAAGGTTTTTGTCTCATTATTCTATCGTCTTTATTTACCTTTTTTTTTTTCGTTTCATTTTATCCTTTTTTTTTTACACACTTTATAGTTTATCTGAGGAACTAGATTGGTTTGGTTGTGCTTCAAGGGTGAGGGAAGTCCAAATATTGAAATATTTTTCCACTTGAAAAATATGACCTGACGTAACCTGACCTGACTTGACAACCAAAAAATTTCACAGATTTTCTAAAACGTAGCCTTTGTGAAAACCAAATGGACCCTTCTTAGACATAGAATACAAAAATACCGGTTTCTTAGACCCGAAAAATCCGGCGAAATTGTCATCACCACCAAACTGAAACACTTCGCGTCTACGTGTGTGTCTTTCATTACTACTAAAAAAGTGCTTGTACCTGAGTGATAGTGTCTTATTTAGCAACCGTATAATGACGGCAATTACTTACGCGGAAGCGATTTGCAACGCTCGCCCGCGGCTCGCGTGGCAAATTAGCGAGCAGTCTAATAGGACCATTTTAAGCGATAGTTTAACTTCATGCAGATTATGCAAATAAGCGGTTTCATCGAATTTTAGACGTAAAAATTCGTGAAAACAAAGCTAAAACACGGTAATTTTAGGTCAGCTGTACATACGTCAAGGAAACTGGGTGAAGTGGAGTGAGATCTGGCGTTCGTAAATTACTCAGAAACGTCTAATTGATTTTTTCCAAGCTACATCAAAGAGTGCTGCGTTTAGTTGGGTGATTATGGTTAGGCTTGAAAATAAACGGATGGTTTGTAACGGGTGGGAGAATTCAGACGTGAAAAGCTAGAAATATTTATGTGAATGCGATTGTGGATTTCAAGAATTTTTACGAAATGTAGTTGTGGTTATGAATCCGCCTTGAGTTTTGGTCATCACAGCCTACTTTTACACTTGCGTCACAGTCCGTTTACGTCTGTTCACGAAAAGCCGGCGGTCTGTGTACTTTTCAAACAAAACAATTTTCGTCTTGTTGTAAATATTTACCGCGTTAAAGCCATTCCACACAACGCTGATTTAAAAAATGATTAATCCCACTCCAATAAATTACCAAATATTTACCCAATTCGCCAACCAACCTGGCCCCCCAAAATACCCCAACGTAAACACTCTCCAAAGCCAACAAATCCGCCCGTCCTCGTCAGGTCATCAGGTGTCGGCACCCATCCAACCCATCTTTTGATCTCCCGTCGCCCATTTCCCAATCGCCACAATTACCTCGTGGCGTTATCTACCGCATCCCAAAGTAAACACCTCCAAATGTTTATAAGCGCAAGGTGCTCCAACTACAACACACCACTTTAAAGCATGTGTTATATCCGGTTCCCGCTCGTGCGCGCTCGGCTTGCGCTCGACATTCCTCAGCCATCTCGCTGCGCTCCGTCGCAGCACATCTCAGTTGTCCGCGCGCCGTCGAAGATGCTGCTCGTGGTGGTTTTAGCCGTGGCGACGGCGTCCGCCGAGCCCCTGTTGCGCTCCTGCGAGCCCATCCGCGTCGAGATGTGCACGGGCCTGGGCTACAACCTCACCGGCATGCCGAACCTCGGCGGCAACGACCTCCAGCAGGAGGCCGACTACACGCTCAAGTCTTTCTCGCCGCTGATCCAGTACGGCTGCAGCGCGCAGCTGAAGCTCTTCCTGTGCTCGGTCTACGTGCCCATGTGCACCGAGAAGGTGGCCAGCCCCATCGGGCCGTGCCGGGGGCTGTGCGAGAGCGTGCGCTCCAGGTGCTACCCAGTGCTGAAGGGGTTCGGATTCTCGTGGCCGGAAGCCCTGAACTGCAGCCGCTTCCCGACGGAGAACAACCACGAGCACATGTGCATGGAGGGCCCGAAGGACCGGGGGATCGACATCACGGCGCCGGTGGACGCGGCGGTGCAGAGGTTCGAGTGCGGGAGGAACCTGGTGGCCAACGACGTGGGGAACTGCGTGCCGGCGTGCGAGGGCCAGAGGATGTTCGACGAGTCGGAGAAGAATTTCGCTGAGGTGAGTGCCAGATGTGGATGGGATGCTTCCTTTCTGGTGGCTTGGGGTTGGAAGGAGCGGTTGTGGGAACATTCCTGAGGGGAATGTAAATTTAATGAGGGATCAAGTGTAAAAATAGAAAATAGATTAGAAAGGTTAGAGGGCAATAAATCATACGGTATATCGCAATCTGATAACAGATAGATGGGTGGAGGAAGATCAAATCGATGCGAGCTTTGCGGAGGGAAAATGGGCTTCGAGTGTTTTTATCAAAATGATCATTTCATATATAGTTGGATGGACAAAGAACTAACTATAGTTAAACACAAAAAAAAATAGTTATAACACAAAATCAACCAACAGTCGCAGCTTCCGAATAAACGTTCAATTTTTCTATGTACACCATTATTTTTAATATCGGTGTCTCAATTTATCACTTATAGTTAAGAATGCACAAATAACGTCTCATAAATTTCTTTTCAAACATGTAAAATTATCGACAAACACGTTTATAATTTTATACAATTTGTCAAACATCTGGTGTGAATTACAGCTGAATCTAAGAGCATAACAGTCCAATAAAAATTTGAATTATAGTTAGTTGTTCAAAATTTTAATGACGTAATAAAACTAACACTAAAATTAATATTGCATAATTTTAGAGTCCGTTCAAACTGTTTGTATTATCCTTCGTCTATCGTTTCTACTGTTTATGAACCAAAAAATTGTTTGTTACTTTCCGACTAATCAATTATAGTTAAATGTTTAAATAAATGTCTAGAAAATCTACGTACGAAACTATAATTGAAAAGATTAGTTATTGTTAGCAGTTACACGGTAGTTACATAACTCAAAGTGAGTTAACATTTCTTTAAATTCTTTTGCATTGTTTACAATCCTAAAAAATTGTTTGTTACGACGTAAATTTGATGATAATGATAGTTAATAATGTTAGTTAACACCCTAATTGGATAAAAATCGCTGATGGTTATTGTTATATTTACGATTTTGTCGTTTCCTAAGTACTCGTAATCTAGTTACCAATTTATCAGTTATAGTTAAACGTTGAAAGTATTCTTATAAAATTGCATTGACACTGTTTAGAAATCTGGTTGATATTTATCTGTCGACGTGTTTATTAATTTCAGTACAGACTCTAATTGCGCATTTATCAATTATAGTTATCTAAATTCAAATTAATAAGTGATAAAATCAACATCAAAATTATAATAACGGTAGCATTTAATTATCGATTTAGTAGGTAGTTAAATGCTTGAAATATATTTACCAACAGTAATATTAATTACAGTTAGCTGCCGAAAATTATTATGTTAAATTAGATAGTCAACTTGGAAATATTTCGATAATATTTAGCTGATTGTAACTATCAATTAACATGTTAGTTGTAATTTGAAAAGAACAATTTTAGAAGTTATGTAACTATAATTTCTTTTTATTTGACATTTTCATATTTTCCGGTAACTATAATTACCAAGTACATTAGATTTAAACATTTTAACAGTTTTTACACAAAACACGGTGTGTGCGTTCGTTTTAACTAATATTAACTGTATTGTATTCATTAACTATAATTTTTTGCTTGAAATTAACTGTGATAATCGCTTGTAGAATCATAAAACTGGTAAGTCGCAACTAACTGTAGTTATCAATGAAGATGTCACTTATAGTTAAAAAAAGGGTTTTAGTGTAACATTGTCGGATTACAATATTCACAGTTAAATTACGTCCAAATTGATTTTGAACTTTTTATAATGTAAAGAAAATGTTCAAAAAGGTCGCTAATAGTTTTTGATTTACATATTTGTGATTTCCTATCCACAGTTATAGTTAAATGTTGAAATTAGCGCCTTACCAAATAGCCCTAACTATACCATGATGGTGTGAATGTGAAAATGTTAATTAATAATGACATATAACTTCTGATTTGGGTTTTTTTTTGTATGTTCGTATAATCTAGTTACCAATTTATCAGTTATAGTTAAACATTGAAAGTATTATCATAAAATTGCATAGACACTGTTTAAAAATCTATCGACGTTTTTAAATTTTTGTAAACTTTAATTGTTCATTTATCAATTATAGTTATAAATCTAAATTAATGCATGATAAAGTTAATAAAAATTATAACAACTATGCAGCATTTAATTATCGATTTAGTAGGCAGTTAAAGATTTGAAGTATGTTTGCTACCAATAATATTAATTACAGTTAGCTGTTGAATAAGATAGTTAACTCGGAAATATTTCGACAATCAACATCGAAGTCCTATTTTTTTGGACAAAAATGTGAAAATGATAGTTAGTAATGGCAGCTAACTTCTGAACTGATCTATTATGAACACGTTGGGTAAAAATCGCTGATGGTAATTGTTATATTTACGATTTTGTCCTTTTCTGTATAATCTAGTTACCAATTTATCAGTTATAGTTAAATGTTGAAAGTATTCTTAAAATTGTATTGACGTTGTTTGGAAATCTATCGAAATGTTTATTATTTTCTGTACTGACTTTAATTGTTCATTTATCAATTATAGTTATTTAAATCGTGATAAAATCAACCTTAAATTTAAGTATAATAATTGTGCAGTAGGCTGACCCAAAAATTAAAAATTAAAAAATTATCTGTCCTACCTTCGGAACAGTTGCTAAATGAGTTAAAAAAACTGTATGTTAAAGCACATTCATATAAAATAAGTTTTAAAGGTTGCTCAAAGAGAATAACTAAAGTACGAATACCAAAAATATATATTACTCTATTTCACATATTACACAGTTTAACAAATTATAAAACGGTATAATAAGTAAAACTAAAGCAAACAGTTAATTGAATTATTCATCAATGTGTTTTTGTTGCAATTCGGATAGACTTTTCGATGAGCTTGTAGGTACCACTTGTAGTACGTTTTGTTTCTCACTTTCGTTTTTCGATAATGAAGTATTATATTCTTGTACAAGCGCCACACCTCGCTCAGCACAGTCATTTACTACTTTTAGTTTACTGATACATTCAACATTTTGTTGATATTCGTTATCATTTTCCCAATGTAAAGGATGTATATTTAAAAAATTAGAACTTAACCCTAGCTTATCAAAGAAGCATTTTGTTTTTTCAGTGACAAAATAGTCAAGCGAAATTTTATTTCCCAGCATTTCAGATTGGGCAACTGTCGCTTTTTTCCTTGAGTTCTTTTGTGGTTTTGTGAGAGCTTTAAAAATTAGCTTTTTGTGTACCACAGAAATTTCGCTATCAAAAAATGCGACTCCCACGAGTTCTTCCCCTAAATACATTGAAGATAAAAAAATACTGATAAATTTTTGTCATGTTTTTTATACAAGTTTTTTAACACATGTTTTGTATGCTTATACATTAACTCAGTGATTTTAAAATTTCAAACAGTTTGAGCGACCTTTTAGAGGTCAACAAATGTGTTACATTTTTTTCTGCAATTACGTATTAATCGAATGCACCCATTGAAGGGGTAGGAGCAATGTATTTTAAAAGTTTCGTTTTATGTCACGTCTGATGGGTCACCCTATTGTGCAGCCTTTAATCATAGATTTAGTAGGTAGTTAAAGACTTGAAGTATATTTACCAACAATAATATTAATTCCAGTTAGCTGCCAAAAACGATTATGTTAAATTAGTTAGTCAATTTGGAAATATTTCAATGATCAACATTATTACCTTTAGCTAATTGTAAGTATCAATGAATATGTTAGTTGTAATTTGAAGATAACAATTTTAGAAGTAGAAGTTATGTAACTATAATTTCCTTGTATTTGACATTTTCATATTTTCCGGTAACTATAATTACTAATTACATTAAATTTTGAAAGAATTAACCAAAAAAACACTGAAAAGTAACAATTTTTACACAAAACACGGTGTGTGTGTTCATTTTAACTATCATTTTTTACTGGAAATTAAAATAACTGGTGGAAGAAACCACTACACAATTAACTGTAGATGTCACTTATAGTTAAAAATAAAGGGTTTTAGTGTAACATTGTCCGATTTACAATATTCACAGTTAGACTACGTCGAGATTGACTTTGAACTTTTTATAATATAAGGAAAATGTTCAAAAAGTCGCTAAATATTTTTTAGTTACATATTTGTGATTTCCTATCCACAGTTATAGTTAAATGTTGGTCACCAAATAGCTCTACCATAATGTTTTTTTTTTTGTGAAGTAAAAATGTTGGGTGATTTTTTTTGTATGTTCGTATAATCTAGTTACCAGTTTATCAGTTATAGTTAAACATTGAAAGTATTGTCATAAAATTGCAGAGACAATGTTTAAAAATCTATCGACGTGTTTATTGTATTGCTTGCTTATAAAAAATTCTATTGGAAAAAGTTAAATTAAGCCCCGCCCACCCACCCGTTCTCTTATTGTTTCTGCAGAAATAAGAAATAAATGTTATTGCAGATAAGTGGTATAACAAAACAATTACGTAAAACTTGCTAAAATAGGACTGAACAGTATTAAGAGTAGTCACTGGAATGACGCAGGGGTGGGTGGGCGGGGCTATTGCTTACTTATAAAAGATTCTGTAGGAAAAAGTTAAATTTAGCCCCGCCCACCCACCCGTTCTCTCATTTTTTCTTCAGTTATAAGAAATAAATGTTGATTTTGGTAAATGACATGTCCTCTAAGAAAAAAAAAAGGGTGGGTGGGTGGGGCTAACTAAGGTAAATTTCTATAGAGAAATATCGACTTTACAATTACGCTCCGCCCCTCGGTCTGACAACGAATAAAAAAATCATCAGAATTGAGATCGGGCGGGTGGGCGGGGCTTATATCTTGCCGTTTTTTTTTTAATATAGAAAGTCATCATTAGGGTTAAAAATTCGATATTTCTGTATACAAATTTTCCATTTTAAACATGTTTAAGTTTCATGTTGTGCAAAAAGTCTAAACATATTAGAACAAAAAGGCAAAATGTATGCCCGCCCACCCGCCCTATCTCAATTGTGACGATATTTTTTTATTCGCCGTGAACCAAGGGCGCAGAGCTCATCTGCAAAATACTTATTTCTTTACAATAAATAAAAAACATGTTTTTGAGTATCGTTTTGTTCAAAGAATACTATGATTATTAAGAAAAGAAGGCAAAATATAAACCCCGCCCACCCACCCTATCTCAATTGTAATGATTTTTTTATTGTTAGAAACTTGAAACACGTTTAAAATGGTAAATTTTTGTAAGTAAAAATAGATTTTGCAATTAGGCTCCGCCCCTAGGTCTGCCAACGAATGAAAACTTCATTACTGTTTAAATCAGGGCATGTATGGGTGGAGCTTAATCTTTGGCTTTAATTTTGTCTTAATATACAGAGCATTTTTACAATAACACGATACTCAAAAGCGTGTCTTATATGATAATTTCTTGTAGAGAAATAATAAGGATTTGATAAGATAGTTAACTCGGAAATATTTCGATGATCAACATCGAAGTCCTATTTTTTGGACAAAAATGTGAAAAAGATGGTTAGTAATGGCAGCTAACTTCTGAATTGATCTATTATGAACACGTTGGGTAAAAATCGCTAATGGTTGTTGTTGTATTTACGATTTTGTCCTTTTTTGTATAATCTAGTTACCAATTTGTCAGTTATAGTTAAATGTTGGAAGTATTCTTAAAATTGCATTGACGTTGTTTGGAAATCCAGGATTTTGCCGTTAATGTACATCTATCGAAATGTTTATTATTTTCTGTGCTGACTTTAATTGCTCATTTATCAATTATAGTTATCTAAATCGTGATAAAATCAACCTTAAATTTATAATAACCGTGCAGCCTTTAATTATAGATTTAGTAGGTAGTTAAAGACTTGAAGTATATTTACTAGCAATAAAATTAATTACAGTTAGCTGCCAAAATCGATTAAGTTGAATTAAATAGTTAACTCGGAAATATTTCGATGACTAACATTATTATCTTTAACTATATCTGTAACTGTCACTGAACATTGTTATAGCTAATAATCATGTTAGTTAGTACCCTAATTTACTCCTAGCTTTCCCGTATTAGCTCCTACATTCAGTAAAATTGTCGGACAGTCTTTCTCGTTCAACCAAAAAGTCACTTTTGCAATGTGAAAATAATGGTTAGGAATGACAGCTAACTTCCGAATTGATTTATTGTGAAAATGTTGGCTGAAAATCGCGGATAATTATTGCTACAATTACGGTTTTGTCGTTTCCTGTAGGTATAATCTAGTTACCAATTTATCAATTATAGTTAAACGTTGAAAGTATTCTCATAAAATTGCATTGACACTGTTTAGAAATCTGGTTGATATTTATCTGTCGACGTGTTTATTAATTTCAGTACAGACTCTAATTGCTCATTTATCAATTATAGTTATCTAAATTCAAATTAATAAGTGATAAAATCAACATCAAAATTATAATAACGGTAGTATTTAATTAACGATTTAGTAGGTAGTTAAATGCTTGAAATATATTTACCAACAGTAATATTAATCACAGTTAGTTGCCAAAAATGATTATGTTAAATTAGATAGTTAACTTTGAAATATTTCGATAATATTCATTGATTGTAACTATCAATGAACATGTTGGTTGTAATTTGAAGAGAACAATTTTAGAAGTTATGTAACTATAATTACTAAGTACACTAAATTTAAACATTTTAACAGTTTTTACACAAAACACGGTGTGTGCGTTCATTTTAACTAATATTATCTAAATTGTATTCATTAACTAGTTGAAATTAACTTACTCACTTATAGTTAAAAAGGGGTTTTAGTGTACATTGTCGGATTACAATATTCACATTTAAATTACGTCCAAATTGATTTTGAACTTTTTATAATGTAAGGAAAATGTTCAAAAAGGTGGCTAATATTTTTTGATTTACATATTTGTGATTTCTTATTCACAGTTATAGTTAAATGTTGAAATCAGCGCCTCATCAAATAGCTCTAACTACCATAATAGTGTGAATGTGCAAGTGATAGTTAATAATGACATATAACTTCCGATTTGGGTTGATTTTTTTTGTATGTTCGTATAATCTAGGTACCAATTTATCAGTTATAGTTAAACATTGAAAGTATTCTCATAAAATTGCATAGACACTGTTTAAAAATCTATCGACGTTTTTAAATTTTTGTAAACTTTAATTGTTCATCTATCAATTATAGTTATAAATCTAAATTAATGCACGATAAAGTTAACATCGAAGTGATAACAACTATGCAGCATTTAATTATCGATTTAGTAGGCAGTTAAAGATTTGAAGTATATTTGCTACCAATAATATTAATTACAGTTAGCTGTTGAATAAGATAGTTAACTCGGAAATATTTCGACGATCAACATCGAAATCCTATGTACATCTATCGAAATGTTTATTATTTTCTGTGCTGACTTTAATTGTTCATTTATCAATTATAGTTATCTAAATCGTTATAAAATCAACCTTAAATTTATAATAACTGTGCAGCCTTTAATCATAGATTTAGTAGGTATTTAAAGACTTGAAGTATATTTACTAGCAATAATATTAATTACAGTTAGTTGCCGAAAGCGATTATGTTGAATTAGATAGTTAACTCGGAAATTTTTTGATGATCAACATCGAAGTTCTATTTTTTGGACAAAAATGTGAAAATAATAGTTAGTAATGGCAGCTAACTTCTGAATTGATCTATTATGAACACGTTGGGTAAAAATCGCTGATGGTTATTGTTATATTTACGATTTTGTCCTTTTCTGTATAATCTAGTTACCAATTTATCAGTTATAGTTAAATGTTGGAAGTATTATTAAAATTGCATTGGCGTTGTTTGTAAATCTAGGAATTTGCCATTAATGTACATCTATCGAAATGTTTATTCTTTTCTGTGCTGAGTTTAATTGCTCATTTATCAATTATAGTTATCTAAATCGTGATAAAATCAACCTTAAATTTATAATAGCTGTGCAGCCTTTAATCATAGATTTAGTAGGTAGTTAAAGACTCGAAGTATATTTACTAACAATAAAATTAATTACAGTTAGCTGCCAAAATCGACTAAGTTGAATTAAATAGTTAACTCGGAAATATTTCGATGATCAACATTATTATCTTTAACTATATCTGTAACTATCACTGAACATTGTTATAGCTAATAATCATGTTAGTTAGTACCCTAATTTACTCCTAGCTTTCCGGTATTAGCTCCTACATTCAGTTAAATTGTCGGGTATTCTTTCTCGTTCAACCAAAAAAGTCACTTTTGCAATGTGAAAATAATGGTTAGGAATGACAGCTAACTTCCGAATTAATTTATTGTGAAAATGTTGGCTGAAAATAGCGGATGATTATTGCTACATTTACGGTTTTGTCGTTTCCTGTAGGTATAATCTAGTTACCAATTTATCAATTATAGTTAAACGTTGAAAGTATTCTCATAAAATTGCATTGACACTGTTTAGAAATCTGGTGGATATTTATCTGTCGACGTGTTTATTAATTTCAGTATAGACTCTAATTGCTCATTTATCAATTATAGTTATCTAAATTCAAATTAATAAGTCATAAAATCAACATCAAAATTATAATAACGGTAGCATTTAATTATCGATTTAGTAGGTAGTTAAATACTTGAAATATATTTACCAACAGTAATATTAATCACAGTTAGTTGCCAAAAATGATTATGTTAAATTAGATAGTCAACTTGGAAATATTTCGATAATATTTAGCTGATTGTAACTATCAATGAACATGTTAGTTGTAATTTGAAAAGAAGAATTTTAGAAGTTAAGTAACTATAATTTCTTTTTATTTGACATTTTCATATTTTCCGGTAACTATAATTACAAAGTGTGCGTTCGTTTTAACTAATATTAACTGTAGTGTATTCATTAACTATTATTTTTTAGTTTAAGTCGCAATTAACTGTAGTTATCTACGACGATGTCATTTATAGTTAAAAAAAAGGGTTTTTGTGTAACATTGTCGGATTTACAATATTCATAGTTAAACTACGTCCAGATCGACTTTGAACTTTTTGTAATGTAAAGAAAATGTTCAAAAAGGTCGCTAATATTTTTTTATTTACATATTTGTAATTTCCTATCCACAGTTATAGTTAAATATTGAAATCAACGGCTCACCAAATAGTTCTACCATAATGTTTTTTTTTGTGAAGTAAAAATGTTGGGTAATTTTTTTTTATATGTTCGTATAATCTAGTTACCAGTTTATCAGTTATAGTTAAACATTGAAAGTATTGTCATAAAATTGCAGAGACATTGTTTAAAAATCTATCGACGTGTTTATTGTATTGCTTGCTTATAAAAGATTGTGTTGGAAAAAGTTAAATTAAGCCCCGCCCACCCACCCGTTCTCTCATTTTTTCTTCATATATAAGAAATAAATGTTGATTTCGGTAAATGACATGTCCTATAAGAAAAAAAAAGGGTGGGTGGGTGGGGCTAACTAAAGTAAATTTCTATAGAGAAATATCGATTTTACAATTACGCTCCGCCCCTCGGTCTGACAACGAATAAAAAAAAATCATCCGAATTGAGATCGGGCGGGTGGTGGGGCTTATATCTTGCCTTTTTTCTTAATATAAATAGTCATCTTTTCATAACAAGAAACTTAGGGTTAAAATTCGATATTTCAGTATACAAATTTTCCATTTTAAACATGTTTAAGTTTCATGTTGTGAAAAAAGTCTACATATATTAAAACAAAAAGACAAAATCTAAGCCCGCCCACCCGCCCTATCTCAATTGTGACGATATTTTTTATTAGCCGTTAACCAAGGGGGCGGAGCTTAACTGAAAAAGCACTTATTTCTTTACAGGAAATTAAAAACATGTTTTCGATATAGTGTTGTTAAAAGAATAATATATATATTTTTGTTCCCCGTGAACCAAGGGGGCGGATCTTAACTATAAAATACTGTTTCTTAATATACATAATTTTTTTGGAACAACACGATACTCAAAAACATGTTTTTGCAGTTAAGCTCCGCCCCCTTGGCTCACGAGGAATAAAAAAAATCATCACAATAGCGATAGGGTGGGTGGGCGGGTCTTCATTTTGCCTTTTTTTTCTTAATATGTGTAGACGTATTTCGACAACAAGAAACTCAAAAATGTCTAAAGTTTATAAATGACGATTTTCAGCCCTAAAAGCAACGTCAATGGGAACTTTAACGTCAACAGCAAGTTTATAGATCCCACTTTAGACTTCATTACTATTTAAATCAGGGCATGTATGGGTGGAGCTTAATCTTTGGCTTTCATTTTGCCTTAATATACAGAGTATTTTTACAATCACACGATACTCAAAAGCATGTCTTATATGGTAACTTCTTGTAGAGAAATAATAAGGATTTGATAAGATAGTTAACTCGGAAATATTTCGACGATCAACATCGAAGTCCTATTTTTTGGACAAAAATGTGAAAATGATAGTTAGTAATGACAGCTAACTTCTGGATTGATCTATTATGAACACGTTGGGTAAAAATCGCTGATGGTTATTGTTATATTTACGATTTTGTCGTTGTCTGTATAATCTAGTTACCAATTTATCAGTTATAGTTAAATGTTGGAAGTATTCTTAAAATTGCATTGACATTGTTTGGAAATGTAGGAATTTGCCGTTAATGTACATCTATCGAAATGTTTATTATTTTCTGTGCTGACTTTCATTGCTCATTTATCAATTATAGTTATCTAAATCGTGATAAAATCAACCTTAAATTTATAATAACCGTGCAACCTTTAATCATAGATTTAGTAGGTAGTTAGAGACTTGAAGTATATTTACCAACAATAATATTAATGCAGTTAACTGCTAAAAACGATTATGTTAAATTCATATTTTCCGGTAACTATAATTACTAATTACATTAAATTTTGAAAGAATTAACCAAAAAACCACTGAAAAAATCAGGAAAGTAACAGTTTTTACATAAAACACGGTGTGTGTGTGATCATTTTAACTATCATTTGTGAGGAAAATGTTCAAAAAAAATAGCTAATATTTTTTGATTTACTAATTTGTGATTTCGTGTCCACATTTATAGTTAAATGTTGAAATCAGCGCCTCATCAAATAGCTCTAACTGTCATAATAGTGTGACTGAAAGTAATAATTAATAATGACATATAACTTCCGATTTAGTTATCAGTTATACTTAGTTAAACATTGAAAGTATTCTCATAAAATTGCATAGACACTGTTTAGAAATCTATCGACGTGTTTACATTTCTGTACAGACTTTAATTGCTTATTTATCAATTATAGTTATAAATCTAAATTAATGCATGAAAAAATCTACATCAAAATTATAATCACTATGATAGTTAAATGTATAAATCAGCGCCTCATCAAACAGCCATAAAAATGTTGGGTGAAAATTTTTCTTTGTTTCTTGTATAATCAAGTTGCCAGTTTATCAGTTATAGTTAAACATGTAGAGTATCCTTATAATGTTTAAAAATCTAGAAATGTGTTTGTTGATTCCCTCTGCAGCAATTAAATAGTTAACATAAATGTTAAGTTATCTGTTAAAAAACGATACATTCTGCTATACTAACAAAGCAAGCTGGACCTTCTTGTCATAAACCATAAGCTTCTACTACCTGCCAGTGTAGAACGAAAGCGGTTTTAGTGTTGTAAAGCTTTTACGACCGCTTTCTCGACCGAACTTTAAAGCCAAACGGGTAGTGAATGCCTAATGTAAACCTTTCCGCGAAAATTGGCTTTTGTGCTAAACGAGCATAAAGACTTGTGTCCGGTACAAAATTTTAAATACCACTCGACAACCCCGTCAATCATGTTGAACGGTTTATGGCAAGCAGAGACAGCCAACTTGCCTGTGTTTGACATTTCTTTGACATAATCCTTTTAAACCAGAATTAGCATATTTTTACCCGTAACTGTCATTAATTTTAGCCCGCAATTAACTTGATTAACACATTGACACTAAATATCAATTATAGTTAGTAGTTATAACCAGTCCAACTGTGTATAGTTAGTGTCAACCTCCACAAAAACCTCTTCTTTTTGCTCTCCACGCCGCTGATTATTCATCCGGCGACTCAAACTGAATTCCAACTTGATTGAAACTTGATTAAACAATAAGATAAACACACAATGTCAACCAGATCAATCACGCCGCCGCCATAACGAGATCCAATTGCATAATTTTCATTCGTATTGGGAAAACAGACACCAACGACGGAATAAGCAACGATTTCTCAATCGGAGTTCAAAAACCGGAAGCGTCTGTTCGTACTGTTTTGGTGCGTCGCGTCCTGGATCGTTCCTTCGGTCGGGGAAAAAACGCAAATCCGAGAGCCATTAAACCTGGATTACACAAAGAGCCTGCAAACGATTGTTGGCGATGGAATTACAAAAGAACGGCGGCTTGAAAAAACTGCTGACCCCAGCGAACAAGTGCTTATTGGAAAAGCATTATTAGGTGCGAGCCGCGAGTATGGACTTTGTTGGAAGCAAAGAAAGGAGACGGTGGCAGATGCCGACAGAAATAATAATCAATTGGGATTCCGGAGACGAGGCAGGTCGTTAAAAATATTTCTGTTGTGTTTGTAAACAGAGCCGGAGGAAGGGGAATCTGGGCCGGCGGCGGATCCAGAAGGCGAGGAGGCACGGCTTTTGGGCGGGTGGTTAACTATAAACTGATGTAGTTTTGGAAATGTGCGTCGTCGTAACTGTTCTGGCTGTGGAAATGATTGAACGTTTAACTATAACTGATAAACGGCATCCAAGGCTGTCTTTAACTATAATGCAGACGACAAACACGTGTTTTGGAGTGCTCAATTTTATTGATTTTTGGTTTCATGATGGTTCTTGAACAATAACATTATTAAAAAAGCGAATTTTCGTCAACTTTAACAACTTTTGACTGTTGATTGGGGTTTCATAAATAACGTGATAATGTGAAAGAAGCATGTTCCAGATTTTATGATACTAAGATATTAAGAAAAATGGCAGATTTAAGTTGATTACTACAAAAATCTACCATTTTACACAATAAGTTTCTTGTTGTGAAAAGATGGCTATATATATTAAGAAAAAAAAGACAAAATGTAGCCCCGCCCACCCACCCTATCTCAATTGTGATGATTTTTTTTTATTCGTTGTAAGCGGAGGGGCGGAGCTTAACTGCAAAATCCTTATTTCTCTACAAGAAATTAAAAACATGTTTTTTGAGTATCGTGTTGTTCAAAGAATACTATGTATATTAAGAAAAAAATAAAGATGAAGATTAGGCCCCACCCATACCCGCCCCGATCTCAATTCTCAATTGTGATAAATTTTTCATTCGTTGTCAGATCGAGGGGCGGGGCTTAATTGCAAGATCCCTATTTGTCATACGGATTTACCATTTTATACATGTTTTAAGATTCTTGTTCTGAAACGACGACTACTTATGTTAAGAAACACGGCAAAATATAAGCCCCGCCCACCCACCCTGTCTCAATTGTGATGATTTTTTTTATTCGTCGTGAGCTAAAAAGGCGGAACTTAACTGCAAAATTCTTATTTCTGGTTGTGCATTATCATTATTATTCGATCATTTTTTGTAAAAGATCCATCACTACTTGCTAAAGGTCGTTTTACACCATCAATAATTATAGCCAGAATTGTGGCAATAAATTTGTAGACAAAATTGTGGGTCGCGTAGAATATTCATATTTTTACTTACACAAAATGGGTCATAACGACAATTCATGTATTATACGACCCACAATTTTGTCTACAAATTTACTACCAGAATTCTGGCTATAATTATTGATGGGGTAAAACGGCCTTAAGATAAGAATGATTTTGGCAGATGAGATACCCTCTAGAAAAGAGTGGGCGGGGCTAGTATCTGCTAAGATAAAAGTAATTTTGGCAGATGAGGTACCCTCTAAGAAATGAGAGGGTGGGTGGGCGGGGCTAATACCTGCTAAGATAAGAGTAATTTTGGCAAATAACATACCCTTCAAGAAAAGAGAGGGTGGGTGGACGGGGCTAGAATCTGCTAAGAAAAGAGTGGGCGGGGCTAGTATCTGCTAAGATAAGAGTAATTTTGGCAGATGAGATACCCTCTAGCTATTACTTGTTAAGATTTCTCGTAGGGCGGGTGGTTAATATGTTTAGACTTATTTCGACAACAAGAAACTTAAAGCAGGTTCAAAATGGAAAGTTTGGACTCCACCCCATAATTCCAAAATCCATTTTTCCTTGCAAAAATGTACCATTTTAACTGTTTCTTGTTGTGAAAGATGGCTATGTATATTAGGAAAAAAGAAGGCAACATATAAGCCCCGCCCACCCGCCCTATCAATTCTGATGATTTTATTCGTCGTGAGCCGAGCGGCGGAGCTTAATTGTAAAATCCTTATTTTTCTACGAGCAACTACTATGTCAAATATATCCTTTAGTAATCCGGTTATACAAAGAAGCTAAATGTATTAATTAAACACGAGAACCAAAAGAGAAGCCCGGACTTTTGGTTATCCATGGTGTATTATTTGGGAGCACGTGGAGATTTTTTTGTAAATTATTTAAAACAATTTTGGAGGACTTTGGTGTTCTATTTTTGGAAAATTCTGACCTGACCTGTTTTTGAGTTTTAGGACCCCGGTTTTTTTTTTGAAAAATTTAAAACAATCTCGAGGGTCTAGGTATTTCTATTTGGAAAGTCATTCTAGAGGTTCTAGACATTCTAGCGAAAATTATGTAGAGGGAAAAGATTCTGGAGATTCTAAGGATTCAAGAAATATCAAAAATTCCAAAAATTCGAGAGACTCTAAAGATTCTAAAAATTCTTGAAATTTTCGAGATTCTGAAGCTGTTAAACATTCTAAAGCGTCCAAGAAATCCAAAGTTTTCGAGTTTACCGTTCCAGAAATTCTAGATATTCTAAAAATTCTAAAGATGCTAGTGATTTTAGAGCATCTATCTAGAGGTTCTAGAAAACTCTAGAGATGCTAAAGATTCCCGAAATTCTAATGGTTCTAAAGACTCCAAGAAATCCAACTCAAGCGATTCCAGTAATTCTAGAGATTAGAGATTCTAAAGCTTCGAAATATTTTAGAAATCTGAAAAATTCTAGAAATTTTGAAGTTTCTACAAGTTCTAGTGATTTTAGAGATTCTAGAGATTATGAAGAGATTCCAATAAATTCAGGGGTTTAGAGTTTAGCGCTTACAGCGATTTTAGAGATTCTAATACTTCTAAAGATTCTAGAGATTCTGGAGGTTTTAGAGATTTTAGAGATTCTAAAGATCCCAAGATTTTAAGAAATCCAAAGTTTTAGAGTCTAGCTGTTCCATCACTTCTAGAGATTAGAGATTCTAAAGATTCGAGAAATCCCGAAAATTCTAGAAATTCTAAACATTGTAGAGATTCTATAGATCCCAAAAATTCCAAGAAATCCACAGCGGTTCCAGCAATTCTAGAGATTCTAGCCGCTCTAGAGGTTTTAAACAATCTAAAAGCTCTACAAAGTCTGGAAATGCTCAAAATTCTGCAGATTATAAACATTCGAGGAATTCTAGACATTCCAAAAATTCTAGAGATTCTAGAAATTCTACATGTTTTAAAGGTTCTAGAAATTTTGGAGATCCTAAAAAAGATTCTAGAGGTTCTAGACATTCTAGAGAAAGACAACTGGAGTTCCCGAGGCTTCACATTCTTAAAAAAAAAGACACTTGGGGCCCCCGAGAAGGTTTCAACTTTTCAAAAAAATGACACTTGGGTCTCCCGAAAAGGTTTCACATTCTTCTAAAAAATGACAAAAAACACTTGGGGCCCCGAGAAGGTTTCATATTTTTCAAAAAAATGACAATTGGGGCCCACGAGAAGGTTTCACATTAAAAAAAAAGACACTTGGGTTCCCCGAGAAGGTTTCACATTCTTTAAAAAAATAACACTTGGGGTCCCTGAGAAGGTTTCATATTCTTTAAAAAAATGACACTTAGGGCTCCCGAGAAGGTTTCACATTTACAAAAAAAAAGGGGCTTGGGGCCCTCGAGAAGGTTTCACATTAAAAAAAACACTTAGGGCCCCGAGAAGCTTTCATATTTAAAAAAAAAAATGACAATTGGAGCACCAGAGAAGGTTTCACATTCTTTAAAAAAATAACACTTGGGTTATCTCAGAAGATTTCATATTCTTCCAAAAAATAACACTTGGGGCCCCCGAGAAGGTTTCACATTAAAAAAAAAGACACTTGGGGCCCACGAGAAGGTTTCACATTCTTCAAAAAAAAGACACATGGGGCCCCCGAGAAGGTTTCACATTCTTCAAAAAAAAGACACTTGGGGCCCCCGAGAAGGTTTGAAAGTGTTTTGGAACCTCAAGTGTCTTAACAATTTAATTAAATTTCTTAGAGGATAGGTCATTTGCTAAAATCAGGTTATCTTAGCTGCTACTAGCCTCCCCACTCGTCCTCTATATTCTTAAAGAGATCTTATTTGTCAAATTCACTGTGACCTTTTAGCAGTTACTAGCCCCGCCCACTCGTCTTCTCTTCTCTTAAAGGGTATCTCATTTGCCAAAATTACTCTTATCTTAGCAGATACTAGCCCCGCCCACCTACCCTCTCTTTTCATAGAGGGTACGTTATTTGCCAAAATTACTCTTATCTTAGCAGGTGCTAGCCCCGCCCACCCACCCTCTCGTTTCTTAGAGGGTATGTCATCTGGCAAAATTATTCTTATCTTAACAAGTACTGGCCCCGCCCGCCCACCCTCTCTTTTTTTAGAGGGTATGTCATCTGCCAAAACTACTCTTATCTTAGCACGTACGAGCCCCGCCCACCCACCCTCTCTCTTTTTAGAGGATATCTCATATTTCAAAATCAGTCGTAATTTAGGAAGTAGAATAATTTTTTAAAGAATTCAAAAAAAATCTTGGGCCCTTCGGTCCCTGTTCTTAAATATGTAAAAAAATAATGGCGTCCTTTTGTACATACTTTATTTTCGAGAAAATATGAAAAAATCTCAGGGGGCGCGGTTGTTTTGTTTTGAAAGAGTCTAAAAGAGTCAAAGAGATCCCTAATGTTTTTTTTAAGAATGCGAAAGAATTTTTGGAACCATTGATAATTTATTTTTGAAAAAATTCGTAAAAATCTACAGCTTTCTAGCTAGTACTTGTTAAGATTTTGCGTAGGTGGGCGAGTCTGCATTTTGCAATTTTTTTTGTTAATATGTCTAGACTTATTTCGACAACAAGAAACTTAAAGCATGTTTAAAATGGAAAGTTTGGGCTCCACCCCATAATAGCAAAATCCATTTTTCCTTGCAAAAATGTACCATTTTAACTGTTTCTTGTTGTGAGGAGATGGCTATGTATATTAAGAAAAAAGAAGGCAAAATATAAGCCCCGCCCACCCGCCCTATCAATTCTGATGATTTTATTCGTCGTGAGCCGAGGGGCGGAGCTTAATTGTAAAATCCTTATTTTTCTACGAGCAACTACTATGTCAAATATATCTTTTAGTAATCCGGTTATACAAAGAAGCTAAATGTATTAATTAAACACGAGAACCAAAAGAGAAGCCCGGACTTTTGGTTATCCATGGTGTATTATTTGGGAGCCCGTGGAGATTTTTTTGTAAATTATTTAAAACAATTTTGGGGGACTTTGGTGTTCTATTTTTGGAAAATTCGGACCTGGGGTGGGATTTTGTTTCTAAAACGATAAAATATCGATACCGATAAAATGTGGTCGTCTTTTTCTTTAGCATCTAAAATTTATATTTTCATCCTTGTCATTTATCGCTTCGTTATCGCTTCGTATCGTATCGGTAGAAACAAAATCCCACCCCTGGGGTGGGATTTTGTTTCTCGATCGAAGTGATAAATTATCACTTGCGATAAATGTTATTGCCTAGCTTTTAAATGCAAAGTTTGCATTTATTCTTTGCATATAAGCTTATTAAATGTTCAAAAGTTTACAATTACCTTAATTTTAAGAACTTATAACTCAGAATTACGATTTGAACTTCTATTTTGACATAAATTTCGAGGTTATGTCTCCAAAATTTATCACTTCACTCAGAGCTATCGAGAAAATATCACTCCATGAAGACTTGATTTCGTGACAGAATCGAGAAATGTGACAGAAATGTCTCACCAACTCAGCCTCTCAACCAATCAGCAAACGAGATTTTATCGCTATCGAGTTTTTTTCGATCGAGAAACAAAATCGCACCCCTCTTTGTTGTTGAAAAAAAAAAAATAGAATATTTTCGAGACCTCTGGTATATCATTTTTGAAAGAATTCGAAGATCTTAGGTCCCTCGGTGTCTTTTTTTTAAACAAGTAAAAAAATAATGGCATCCCTTTGTACATATTTTACTTCTGAAAGAATCTAAGAGATCCCCAATTTTTTTTTTTAAGAATGCGAAAGAATTTTTAGAACCATTGATATTTGATTTTGAAAAACTTCGAAAAAATCTGGGGCTTTTTGGTGTCTTTAATATGTGACAATCTTTGGGGACATTCATGTTTTATTTTTTTTTAAATCAAAGGAACCCCAAGTGGATTTTTTTTCAGAATGTGAAATGTAATTAAAGGGCCTTGGTCTTTGTTTGTAGAAAATAATAAGAGTGAAATTTGGTTGATATTCGTGGTACTTCGTTATTAGTTAAACTAAAATGTATACATATCACTTTGGGTTTCTGGCGTTTTGTGAAAGAGTTTGAAAAGATTTTGGGGGCTCCTGACAATTTTGAAAAAGTTTTAAATACTCTTGGGTTCCCCTAGTGGTTTATTAATGTCAAACAATCTTGTATCTCAGCAACTACTAGCCCCGCCCACCCGCCCCCTATTTTCTTGGAGGGTATGTCATTTGCCAAAATCAATCTTATCTTAACAAATATTAGCCCCGCCCACCCGCCCTCTATTTTCTTAGAGAGTATGTTATTTGCCAAAATCAGTCGTACTTTAGGAAGTAGTAGAATCATTTTTGAAAGAATTCAAAAAAATCTTGGGCCCCTCGGTGCCTTTTTTAAATATATAAGTTGAGAAAATATGAAAAAATCTCAGATGCGTGGTTATGTTTTGAAAGAGTCTAAAAGAATCTAAAAGATCCCTAATGTTTTTTTTAAGAATGCGAAAGAATTTTTGGAACTATAGATAATTTATTTTTGAAAAAATTCGAAAAAATCTACAGCTTTTTGGCGTCTTTAATATGTAAAAATCTTTCGGGACATTCACGTTTCATTTTTAAAAAATCAAAGGGACCCCAAATGTATTTTTTTTTCCAGAATATGAAAAATAATTATAGGATCTTGGTCTTTGTTGTAGAAAATAATAAGACTGAGATTTGGTTGATATTCCTGGTAGTTTGATATTAATTAAACTATAATCTATAAATATCACTTTGGGCTTCTGGTGTTTTGTAAAAGAGTTTGAAAAGATTTTGGGAACTTCTGACAATTTTGAAAAAGTTTGAAATAATCTTGGGTTCCCCTAGTCGTTTATTAATGTCAAACAATCTTGTACCTTAGCAAATACTAGCCCCGCCCAACCACCCTCTTTTTTCTTAGAGGATATGTCATCTGCCAAAATTACTCTTGTCTTAGCTAGTAGTAGCCCCGCCCACCCACCCTCTCTTTTCTTACTGATGGCTAACTCTTACAAAAAAAAAACAAAACTTGGAAACATTACGAGCTTACTTATATCCACAAGGCATCAATTTTGAACATCTTTTTTAGTGTTCAGTTGGTAATGCTTTAATGTATTTTTCTTTTGTTGGTTTTGTTTTTGTTTATCATTTGTAAATGTCTGAGTAAATGTTTTTTTTTGGATTATTTATTAATGAAAAATAACAACTTGTTTTAATAATAATAATAATAATAATAATGCCCAACGATTAATGACTACTGGTTGTTACGGTTATTGTCCTGAAATCATTAGGGAGGTATTCACACATTAGGTGCGTGCAGTGTTGCCAATTTTACTTTTATAAAATTACTTTTTTTTGTAATCTACATCATGAAGATTTTTTTATTATTATTATTTTTTTTTGACTCACGAAACACCCCTATATAACGTACTGAAGAGTTAATCCGCCATTTTCCAGACACCCGGTATATCGGAAGTAATGAATGGTAATGGACAATGTGATGTCATATATACTGATTTCGAAAAGGCTTTCGATAAAATAGATCATTGTTTATTACTGCAAAAGCTCTGTAATATTGACTTCACAAATCTGTTATTGAAACTTTTAATCTCTTATTTGACCGGTCGAATTTTATTTGGGAAATACAGAAATTTAAGCTCTAAACCATTTTTTCTTCTGGAGTTTCACAGGGATCGAACTTCGCACCCTTGTTGTTTTTGCTCTTTATTAATGATCTTCCTGATGCTATTCCCTGCAATAAACTTATGTAGAGTGATGATCTCAATTTATATATGGAATTTAATTCTATTAATGATTGTTACTAAGGTATCTTCAGTTTTGCTTAATTTTTCTTTACCATTGGTGTATTTGAAATAGATTAATGTTGAATATCTGTAAATGCAAATGCAATTGTACAGAATTTGTGAATCAGCGAACTCTTATCATATGATTTTTTTTTCTTGGAGGAGATCAATACTGGAGTACAGAGCAGTTATTTGGTACCCCATTTACGCAAGGAGATTGAGTCTGTACAAAGAAAATTTTTAAAATTCTTAGCTTTCTTACAAGACGGTATAATAAAACTGTTCTAGATAGATCTCCAAATAATTTATTTATATATTAAAATAATAATTGACATGTTCGCAGATAATTTATTAACTATAAGTGCGTCATTATAGTTAGTGTTTTTGTTTAAATTCGTGTATTTCAGGTCTGGGTGACCGTGTGGGCCATGATCTGCTTCGTGATCAGCCTAGCCTCAGCCCTCACCCTGTCCATCGGGGGCGGGCGCGTCAAGGCTCGCCCCCTCATCAGCCTGGCCCTGTGCTACTGCATGGTGAGCGCCGGCTGGGCCCTCCGCATGTTCTCGGGCCGCATGTCGCCCTACTGCTCCTCGGCCGCCGCCCCCGAGGACGGCCTCTCCAACGTCAACTGTGCCTTCGTCTTCCTGCTCATCTACTACTTCGGCATGGCCGCCAACGCCTGGTAAGCGCGACTATCGCACCTCTTGGCGCCCGTCCCGTGGGAACTCACGTGACCCAGTTGCCGCCTCCGGCGGCATCGCCTCCCATAACCGCCCGCGATGATTGGAAATTAATTCCAATTTCACGCGGATTTCACGGCATCGCCGCGCCGTGAAGTTCCGCGCTTGACGTGATTGCTGACGGAGAGCGACGTGGGGAATTTCGCTTTAGCCAACCGTTTGGTTTAAAATTTACCAGAACGCAATAAATCGTGAAGAAATAAATAAAAGCGATTTAATAATTAATGTTAATAATTATTAACTTGGAGGGAGCAAAAAATCAATATTGATGACGGATGGAAATGGCCAGTTTTTTCCTAGACAACTATGTATTATAGGAACTATTTCGGAGTAAATTTAGAAAGCGGTCTGGGACTCGAAGGGTCCTTGTCTACCTGCTGGACAGGCCCGTTCGGCCGTAATTTATGGCCCGACCCATGGTCGTTACCCAAAAAGAAATATTAATAATTCGCCGTAATTTATGCTTTACGGTCCGGCCGGACTGTTTATTTACACAAGAGCACTAATTGCCTGCTACAGTAAATTAAATATTTAATGACGATCGGACATTATAGCCAGCTCTCGATCGGCTTGTTAAAATATTTCGACGGACTCGAGTTTAATTAACTTATTTATCGGGCTGTCGATCGAGAAAGGGATTCGGAGAACTGTCGGAGTAGTGACAGGTAGGGACAAAGGGGCCGAGATGGACGTTTTGACGGGCGAAGGTCGGCCGAAACCGGTAGCCGGTTGTAAATTATTTATATGCGGGGACATAAACCGGCAGTGATAAATATGGTCGAGGAACGGTGTAAGTGCCAGTTTTTGCTAATTATGGAGGGAATGCAGCTACTTGGCGTTAGCTGGTGGGATTTTATGTAGAGAGCGATTATGGTGTGCTCGTGTGACGTTAAAGAGCTGGGAAGTGGGATTTATTATTCTGTGAAGTCCGTCGGGCATAGTTGCTTTGATATTTATTACACAATCATGTTGTGGTTTTTTCTCGGATTGAGAAAGATGGATGTAGATTTTACAGGTAGTAATGTACCGAGCGAAGCGAGCTGGGTTTCAGTTCTTCCAAAATGTGATTTGTGTATTTGTTCCAAAAAGTGTTGTTTTTTGATTTTAACAACAATTTCGGGATCTAAAAATATGTTTGACCGTTTTTCTTTCAACAACCGGATCAAGTGGAGCTTTATATCTGCTGAAAAATAAACATTTGCCGTTATATTTTTTTAATTTTTATTTATAGCCTTCTAGTAATTAAATAATAAGTAAATAAATAAAAGTTCACTAACTTTTAAGATCACTTTTAAAATAAAAAAATCTTCTTTATCGTTTACCACTTTAAAATAACTTTCGAAAAATGTGTTTAAAATTATTTAGAGCGAACTTCCCTTGATACAAAATGTACGATAATATTAAAAAGAGATTCAGAGCCCCAAAGATTCTTTCGAACGGTTTCGGAAACAAAACACCAGGCATCCTCAAGGTTTTTCAAATACCAATAGTTCCAAAAATTCTTTCAAATTCTTTTAAAAATAAAATATCAATTAAATAAATAAAATATTAATTTTACATCCTGAAAAAGAAATACTACACTTGCGGTACTTTTGTTTATTTAAAAAATGAAACGTGAAAAAGTTCTAGATTTTTTCGATTTTTTCCAAAATAATATATCAATGGTTCTAAAAACTCTTTCGCATTCTTAAAAAAACATTAGGGTTTCTTTTAAACTCTTTCAAAACAAAACAATTGCGCCCCCTGAGATTTTTTCATATTTTCTCAAAAGTAAAATATGTACAAAGGGATGCCATTATTTTTTTAGATATTTAAAAAAAAAGACACCGAGGGGCCCAAGATTTTCTCGAATTTTTACAAAAATTATTCTAATACTTCCTAAAGTACGACTGCTTTAGGCAGATGACATTCCTTCCAAGAAAATAGAGGGCGGGTGGGTGGGGCTAGTACTTGCTAAAATAAGACTTATTTTAGCAAAAGGTATACCCTCCAAGAAAATAGGAGGTGGGTGGGCGGGGCTAGTAATTGCTAAGACAAGTCTGATTTTGGAAAATGATATACCTTTCAAGAAAATAGGAGGTGGGTGGGCGGGGCTAGTATTTGCTAAGATAAGACCGATTTTGGTAACTGATATACCCTCCAAGAAAATGGGGGTGAGTGGGGGGAGCGAGTAATTGCTAAGATAAAAGATAATTTGATATTAATAAATCACTAGAGGAACCCAAGATTATTTCAAACTTTTTCAAAATTATCAGGAACTCCCAAAATCTGTTCAAACTCTTTCACAAAACACCAGAATCCCAAAGTGATATTTATAGATTTTAGTTAAACTAATAGCAAAGTTCCACGAATATCAACCAAATCTCAGTCTTCTAATTTTAAAGTCCTTTAATAATTTTTCACATTCTAAAAAAAAAAATACACTTGGTGTCCCTTTGATTTTTTAAAAAATGAAACGTGAATGTCCCGAAAGATGTTTACATATTAAAGACAACAAAATGCTCTAGATTTTTTCGAATTTTTTCAAAATAAAATATCAATGGTTCAAAAAATTGTTTCGCATTCTTAAAAAAAACCATTAGGGATCTCTTAGATTCTTTTAGACTCTTTCAAAACAAAACAGTCGCGCCCCCTGAGACTTTTTTATATTTTCTCGAAAATAAAGTATGTACTAAAGGACGCCATGATTTTTTTACGTATTTAAAAAAAGGCACCGAGGGGCCCAAGATTTTTTTGAATTCTTTCAAAAATAAAGTATCAAGAGCGTCGAAAATTCTTTAAAATTTTTTTACAACGATCAACAAAGGCCCTAAATATTCTTTCACATTTGCGGTACTTTTGATTCTTAAAAAATGAAACGTGAAAAAGCTCTAAATTTTTTCTATTTTTTTCAAAATAAAATATCAATGGTTCAAAAATTTTTTCGCATTCTTAAAAAAATATTAGGGTTCCTTTTAAAATATGTACAAAGGGATGCCATTTTTTTTACATATTTAAAAAAAGACACCAAGGGACCCAAGATTTTTTTGAATTCTTTCAAAAATTACTCCACTACTTCCTAAAGTACGACTGATTTTGGCAAATGACATTCCTTCCAAGGCAATAGAGGGCGGGTGGGCGGGGCTAGTATTTGCTAAGATAAGACTGATCTTGGCAAATGATATATCCTCCAAGAAAATACGGGTGAGTGGGCGGGGCTATTAGTTACTAAGATTCAAGATTGTTTGACATTAATAAACCACTAGGGGAATCCAAGTTTATTTCAAACTTTTTGAAAATTGCCAGGAGCCCCCAAAATATTTTAAACCTTTTCATATTCTAAAAAAAAAAATTACACTTGGGGTCCCTTTGATTTTTTAAAAATGAAACATGAATGTCCCGAAAGATTTTTACACATTGAAGACACTAAAAAGCTGTAGATTTTTTCGAATTTTTTCAAAAATAAATTATCAATGGTTCCAAAAATTTTTCGCATTCTTAAAAAAACATTAGGGATCTCTTAGATTCTTTCAGACTCTTTCAAAACAAAACACCCCCCCCCCCTGAGATTTTTTCATATTTTCTCAAAAATAAAGTATCTACAAAAGGACGCCATGATTTTTTTACATATTTAAAAAAAGGCACAAAGGGGCCCAAGATTTTTTTGAATTCTTTCAAAAATTATGCTACTACTTTCTAAATTACGCCTGATTTTGACATATGAGATATCCTCTAAGAGAGGGGGTGGGTGGGCGGTTCTAGTGCCTGTTAAGATAAGAATGATTTTGGCAGATGACATACCCTCTAAGAATAGAGAGGGTGGGTGGGTGGGGTAGTACCTGCAAAGATAAGAGCAATTTTGGCAGATGAGATACCCTATAAGAAAAGAGAGGTTGGGTGGGCGGGGTTAGTACCTTGCTAAGATAAGACTGATTTTTGTAAATGATATACCTTCCAAGAAAATAGGGGGTGGGTGGGCCGGGCTAGTATTTGCTAAGACACAAGATTTTTTGACATTAAATCACTAGGGGAACCCAAGATTATTTCAAACTTTTTTAAAATTGCCAGGAGCCCCCAAAATCTTGTCAAACCCTTTCACTTTCTGAAAAAAAATTACACTTGGAGTTCCTTTGATTTAAAAATGAAACATGAGTGTCCCGGAAGATTTTTACATATTAAAGACACCAAAAATCTGTAGATTTTTTCGAATTTTTTCAGAAATAAAATATCGATGGTCCCAAAAATTCTTTTGCATTCTTAAAGAAACATTAGGATCTATTAGATTCTTTTAGACACTTTCAAAACAAAACAACCGCACCCCCTGAAGTTTTTCCATATTTTTTCAAAAGTAAAGAATGTACAAAGGGATGCCATTATTTTTTTACATATTTAAAAAAAGGCACCGAGGGCCCAAGATTTTTTTTAATTCTTTCAAAAATTATTCTACTACTATCCTAAATTCGACTGATTTTGACATATGAGATATCGTCTAAGAGAGAGGGTGGGTGGGCGGCTAGTACTGTTAAGATAAGAATGATTTTGGCAGATGACACCCTCTAAGAAAAGAGAGGGTGGGTGGGTGGGGTACTACCTGCCAAGATAAAGCAATTTTGGCAGATGAGATACCCTATAAGAAAAAAGAGGGTGGTGGGCGGGGCTAGTACATTGCTAAGATAGGACTGATTTTTGTAAATGATATATCTATCATGAAAATAGGGGTGGGTGGGCGGGCTAGTATTTGCTAAGATACAAGATTGTTTGACATTAATAAACCACTAGGGGAACCCAAGATTATTTCAAATTTTTTCAAATTGTCAGAAGCTTCCAAAATTTTCAAACTCTTTTACAAAACACCAGAAGTCCAAAGTGATATTTATAGATTTTAGTTTAACTAAATAGCAAAGTACCATGAATATTAACCAAATCTCAATCTTATTATTTTAAGGTCCTTTAATAATTTTTCACATTCTGAAAAATGAATACATTTGGGGTCCCTTTGATTTTTTAGAAAGCGAAACATGAACGTCTCGAAAGATTTTTACATATTAAAGACACCAAAAAGTTCTAGATTTTTTCGATTTTTTTCAAAAATAAAATATCGATGGTTCCAAAAATTATTTCGCATTCTTAAAAAAAGCATTAGGGATCTCCTAGATTCTTTTAGACTCTTTCAAAACAAAACAACCGCGTCCCATGAAATTTTTTCGGATTTTCTCAAAAGTAAAGTAGGTATGTACCAAGAGACACCATTATTTTTTTGCATATTAAAAAAAGGGACCGAGGGGCCAAGATTTTTTTGAATTCTTTCAAAAATTATTCTCCTTGGTAAATTACGACTGATTTTGACATATGAGATATCCTCTAAGAAGAGAGAGGGTGGGTGGGCGGGGCTAGTACCTGTTAAGATAAGAATGATTTTGGTAGATAACATACCTTCTAAGAAAAGCGAGGGTGGGTGGGCGGGGTAGTACCTGCTAAGATAAGGGTAATTTTGGCAGATGACATACTTTCTAAGAAAAGAGAGGGTGGGTGGGCGGGGTTAGTACCTTGCTAAGATAAGACTGATTTTTGCAAATGATATACCCTCCAAGAAAATCGGGGGTGGGTGGGCGGGGCTATTATTTGCTAAGATACAATATTGTTTGACATTAATAAATCACTAGGAGAACCCAAGTTTATTTCAAACTTTTTCAAAATTATCAGAAGTTCCCAAAATCTTTTCAAACTCTTTCACAAAACACCAGAAGCCCAATGGGATATTTATAGATTTTAGTTTAACTAATAGCAAAGTACCACGAATATCAACCAAATCTCAGTGTTATTATTTTAAGGTCCTTAAATAATTTTTCAAATTCTGAAAAAAATACACTTGGGGTCCCTTTGATTTTTTAGAAAATGAAACATGAGTGTCCCGAAAGATTTTTACATATTAAAGATACCAAAAAGCTCTAGATTTTCTCGAATTTTTCCGAAAATAAAATATCGATGGTTCTAAAAATTCTTTCGCATTATTAAAAAAAAAACATTAGGGATCTCTTAGATTCTTTTAGACTCTTTCAAAACAAAACAACCGCGCCCGCTGAGATTTTTTTATATTTTCTGAAAAGTAAAGTATGTACCAAGAGACACCATTATTTTTTTGCATATTAAAAAAAGGGACCGAGGGTCCCAAGATTTTTTTGAATTGTTTCAAAAATTATTCTAGTACTTCCTAAAGTACGATAGATTTTGGCAAATGACATATCCTTCCAAGAAAATAGAGGGTGGGTGGGCGGGGCTAGTACTTGCTAAGTTAAGACTGATTTTGGCAAATGATATACTTTCCAAGAAAATAGGGGGAGTGGGGGGCTAGTAGTTGCTAAGATAGAATATTGTTTGACATTAATAAATCACTAGGGGAACCCAAGTTTATTTCAAACTGTTTCAAAATTGTCGGAAGTTCTCAAAATCTTTTCAAACTCTTTCACAAAACATCAGAAGCCCAAAGTGATATTTATAGAATTTAGTTTAATTAATAGCAAACTACCATAAATATCAACCAAATCTCAGTCTTATTATTTTCTACAACAAAGACCAAAATCCTATAATTATTTTTCACATTCTGAAAAAAAAAAAAACATTATTGGGGGTCCATTTGATTTTTTAAAAATGAAACGTGAATGCCCCGAAAGATTCCAAAAATTCTTTCGCATTCTTAAAAAAAGCATTAGGGATCTGCTAGATTCTTTTAGACTCTTTCAAAATAAAACAACCGCGTCCCATGAAATTTTTTCGGATTTTCTCAAAAGTAAAGTAGGTATATACCAAGAGACACCATTATTTTTTTGCATATTAAAAAAAGGGACCGAGGGGCCAAGATTTGTTTGAATTCTTTCAAAAATTATTCTACTTGGTAAATTACGACTGATTTTGACATATGAGATATCCTCTAAGAAGAGAGAGGGTGGGTGGGCGGGGCTAGTACTGAAACAATGTTATGAAATTTTAAACAATTTCTTCAAATCTTTGAAAAAAATCTTGGGAACACCCCACCCCCCCCCACATCAGGTCAGGTGTCGTTTTTTAAGATTGAAAAAGGGGTTGCTGGTGTTTTGTTTTATGAATAAGTTTGATAGAATCTTCGGGATCTCTTGTGTTTGAAATGATGAAGCAATTTTAGACCATCTGGAAGACCCGTTTTTAATTTTTGAAAGAAACTTAGGACAAATACATATGTAAAGCAATACAGTTAGTACCAAAGCAACCAGAAATTAAATCACAACTTATTAGCACCAGTTTCTTAAGAAAGATAGAGACGGAAGAGACTTTCCTACCGAAGGAATTTATCGTCTTGGTGTTCGATACCACAAGTACCACCACCCCCACAAACCTCCATCCATTCGCTATCATCGCGCTCGACTGCCCCATAATTGCGTTCTCGGTACGCCTCGCACGCGCATTAACGTCGTCAATTGGCATGTTTGGTTTTGAGCCGGTTCGATAATCGCGAAGAAACCGAGGAGAAAGAAAAGCAAAGCCCGGCGAGAGCACGCAACATTGGAAGTGGAGTCGAGCAAGACCTCCGTAACAAGTGTAAAATATTCATCGTTCGTTTTTTGCCCCCGACCTTAACGAGGCGTTAAGCAGGTACGGGCCGTTCTCGACAGGTTGTCCGTGGCGTCTAACAGTGATTTGTGCGCGAGATCCCATCTCTACGTCGTTATTCAAATGCGGCCTTTGTTGGTCGTGTCTTTTATGTTAAACGTTTTTTCGTCGGGAACTGTTAATTGGATTCTCGTTTAATGCAGATTGCTCCGTTCGGGCGTACGGAAAGTGCGTTTACCTCGCAGCATCACGCTGGGAGGACCAATCACGTGTCAAGACCGAGGCTCGTTTATCATCGCGATAAAATCGGTAAAACGATGCTGTCGACTTTTTTAGGGAGGGTATTAATTAGCGGGAGATGACGGGGGATAATAATAATAATTATAATAAATAAGAGTCTAGGGAAACGATAAATAAGTCAAAAAATTTCGCTATTGTTGGATAGGTGGCGCCACAATTGATAACTACGCTTGGCGAAGAGCAGCCCCGTCGGGAATAAATGTTCAAATCAAGCTGCAAAAATAAGTGAATTCACACGTGGTTTTCGAACAAAAACCTCTTGTGTCCACGACGAGGTAAACGTCGGTCAAGCCTCTCCCACCGTTGTGTAACACGCTAACAAGCGATTGATTATGTGTGAAAGCGTCATAACGGGTGGGGGACCGGTGGTAAGATGACTTGATGAATTTACTACGGGCAGATGCTCGTTAGCTGGTAAATATTGAACTGTCAAAAAGCCCGACGAAGAAAATTGTTTACAGCGGTCCCGGAACGGTGGCAATAAACGTCCATTATTAAACGTTCGAAACGAAAATAAATAAGCGCGTCGGACGGGTTTACACTGGATGTAAATATCGTTCGGAATTTACTTACATGGGTCTGGACACGGTCGCGGGTGATAAAGTCGCCCGACGACTTGGATCACGTGGGATGCGGTAACGAATACGGTAGCGGTGCGGTAAATCGAGGGTGGTAGTAGAATTTCGCGCAAAAGCAAATTTAGTAGCGCAGTAAAAATCCGGATGTTGCTGCCATACGTCAGTTTACAAGCTCAATAAAATTTTAACGATTACGTACGGATATAGATAAGGATTTATAGCGTTATGGGCGACAAAATTTGTCACACGCGCGCACAAACGACGCTGTATTTAGTTTATTTACGAGCGGGAGGATTGCAAATTAATGCAAGACGCTTTGTTAATGAGCAGATGTGCGGCGAAATCACTGCCGGTAATTTTAACCTCACTTTTACGCGGCGATTTGACAGCGAAAAGGCGGATTCACACTATGCAAAAGTACAGAGAGTGCTGTTCGTGACGAAACAGCTGCGTCGACCCAAAGCAAATAGTCGACGTAATTTATAGCTTTGATGAGGGGTTGCCATAAAAAGGTAATTCCTCCAAAGTCACTCCAGGTATAATTCGTGAGACGGTTTTATAGTCCCCTTGGGCGACTGGCCCTAAACATTTAATCTCCGTGTTATTATCGGAGAATTTACGGACAATAAACACGAGTTCTAGCTATCTCGATCAACTGGTAGCAGAACATTTCCCTGTGGACCCAGCGATCAATGGCCACTTTATCTTTAGTGCTTGCTGTTCGCGATAAGAGCGTTTTCCATCGAACGAAATTCCGCCTATAAAGCGTTTTCTTCGTCTCTCAAACCCATCCAACAACTTACAAGCATTTAATAGTTTTATAATGTTAATAAATCGAAAGTTGCGTGCTAGAAACGCACTTAATTCGTTACGTATGCTGTAAACGTCTCATGGAAATCAATGGACATGTTTAATGCTCCATTACCGGCAAGATTGTTCTTTAAAAATGGGAATTTATTGTACGTGTCTTGGGTTACTACAGGTCACTGAATACCGACTTAGCATACCCGAAGAAGAGCCGGAGAGTTATCTTGTTAGATGTGGCGAGGACTGCGGCACGACTCGAAAAATTCGGATGAGGTGAAATGTGAGCGTGGGACGAGACGGTCGCGAGCTGCGTTCAACATACACAACTCGCTTCAACAAACTACACACTTGTCAAATTTCCCAAAAATAAAACAACATCCGCAAAGATTCTTTCATTTATTAAAGAAAAAAGATACATACTCGGGACTCTTAAATTTTTTCAAAAATAAATACAAGGAATCCCGAAGATCCCTTTATCATTTCAGAAATAACACCACGAGGCTTCCCGGGGTCTTTGAAAATTTCTTAAAACATAAACCAAGATCCCAAAAGATACCCTCTCTCCAACATATCCTAATTCTGTCAGTATTCTCTTTCTTTTCACTTCCACACCTAAATCTCGCCATCATTCTTTTCTCCTTTATACTCTTTCTGTGTGTGTACTTTGGTACTTCATCCTTTACTATTTTTCTATAGTCTGCATTATATCTAGACTTCGATATTCTCGATCTGCGTTCTTGATTATCTATATCCTTATCTCTTACACTCAGTTCTTCTTTCATACTCCTTCCCATTTCTCCCATTCTCTCTATTCACATGCATAATACTTGTCTCTTTCGTTCCAAACATGTTTTCCCCCTTCCTTTCTTATTTCTTTCCAACATTCTTGCAATATTTTGCAATCACTTCTCTCACTAAACTTCTCTTCAAATCCAACCGCCCTTTTCCCGCTTCCACTCTCATTTTCTCCCTTTTTGTTTCTTCTCTCTCTGCCAATGTCCATTTCAAGTATTTTTCTAGCACTCTCTACTTCTTCATATTCCCTCCATCCCCAAATCTCAGCTGCGTACATAAATACACTTTTGATCAAACTATCAAAGATCATCATTCTTCTCTTATAATCATGTCCAAATTTTTTCTCTCCTATTCCTATCACTTTGTTCGCTTTTCGGACCATTTCTTAATATGCGCTCTATCTGAGTTATTGCTTTTTCAGTACTGGAATTCTTGCACCTGTTTCAATGTCTCTCTCTCCATGCCCACTATTCCTTCTCCTTTCTTACTTTCTTCCCAAACACCACCATTTTTGTTTTTTCCACATTCACTTCCAATTCCTTTTTTTTTACATGACTTCTCGAAATTTTAATCATTGTTTTCGTTTCTTCTCTTTTCTTTTCTTTGTCCACTACCACCCCTCCTGACTGCTTTTCTTAACATTTTATCTATATCTCCTAGATAAGCTGCAACCAATGCGGGGCTGAGTGGGCACCTGTCTCACTCCTCTATTGTAAAACTCTCGCTGTCTATCATCACTCTTACATTACTTACTGTTCTTCATATTTCTTCCATTTCGTTACCAGTAGCATTACTCCTTTTCCTCAAATCTCCCAATTTCTGTATCTTGTACCCGTATTACAGTATCCACGTATCTCAACATTTTGTCCTTTTATATATCACTGCTGAGAACATTTCCTTCAACTCCTCTCCCATTCCTGTCCTTTCTTCACTTTTCTGTCCAACACCACGCTTCGTCTGATTCCATCCCTCCTGATCTTTCCGTTTCATCTCAGTTTCTTCCTATATCTTCTGTTATTTCCGAACCTCTCCACATTTCTCTAGTATCTGCTAAAAGAAGAGTAATTTGGCAGATGAGATAGCCTCCAAGAAAAGAGAGGGTGGGTGGGCGGGGCTAATGCCTGTTACGATAAGAATAATTTTGGCAGATGAGATACCTCTAAGAAAAGAGAGGATGGGTGGGCGGGGCTAGTACTTGTTAAGATAAGAGTAATTTTGGCAGATGAGGTACCTTCCCAAGAAAAGAGGGTGGGTGGGCGGGACTAGAATCCTAGATAAGAGTAATTTAGAGATGAGTACCTAAGAAGATGCGAGGCTATATTGCTAAGATAACAGTGATTTGACAGATAGTACCCTCTAAGAAAAGAGAGGGTGGGTGGGCGGGGCTAGTACCTGTTAAGATAAGATGATTTTAGGCAAATGAGCTATCCTCTAAGAAATTCAATTAACTTATTAAAAAAAAAGACACTATGGGCTCTAAAGCACTTTCAAATTCTTTCCAAACAGGAATACCTAGAACATTAACATTGTTTTAAATTTTCAAAAAAAAAAACGGGATCCCAAAATTAACTCAAAAACAGGTCAGGTCAGAATTTGCCAAAAATAGAACACCAAAGTCCCCAAAATTGTTTTAAATATATAATTTACAAAAAGATTTCACATAATAATTCCGCCCTCTGGCTTCATGGACGAATTAAAAAAAATCATGAGAATTGATAGGCTGGTTGGAGGACTTTTAATACACATACGCCATTCTCCACAAACAAAAAACCAGTTAAAATGGTACATTTTTGCAAGGAAAAATGGATTTTGCAATATGGGGCGCAGCCTAATTAATTTTTGGGCTTAATTTTTTCTTAATATACACAGCATTCTTTGACAATTCGATTTTCAAAAACATGTTTTTAATTTCCCGGAGAGAAATAAGAATTTTGCAGTTAAGTTCTGCCCCCTTGGCTCACACAAATAAATAAAATCTTCACAATTAACATATGGGCCATTTTTTTTTTTCTTAATATGTGTAGACTTATTTCGACAACAATAAACTTAAAACCTGGTTAAAATGGTATATTTTTGCAAAAAATATGATTTTTAATTATGGGTGGAGCCCAAAATCGATATTTTCTTGTACAAACTTTCCATTTTAAACATGCTTTAAGTTTCTTGTTGTCGAAATAAGTCAACACATATTAACAAAAAAAAATTGCAAAATGTGGACTCGCCCACCCCCTATGCATAAATCTTAACACGTACCGCTAGAGGGTATTCATTTGCCAAATCATTCTTATCTTAACAGTACTAGCCGCCACCACCACTCTTGTCTTGAGGGTATCTACTGCCAAATTACTCTATCTTAAAGGCACTAGCCCGCCCAACCCACCCTCTTTTTCTTATGGATATTATCTGCAAAATTATCTTATCTAACAGTACTAGCCCGCCCACCACCCCTCTTTCTAGAATACTCTTTCTGGCCAAAAACTCTTATCTAACAGGTATAGCCGCCACCACCCTCTTTCTAGAGAATATCTCACTGCCAAAATTACTCTTATCTACAGGTATAACCGCCAACAACCCCTCTTCTAAGGATGGGTGGGCGGCAGAACTGTTGATAAGAATGATTTCCACTTTTCAATTTTCGATTTCTCGAATATAGATTCGATGTTTCAGTTGGATTTCGATTATTGACTTTTCACTTCGACTCTCGATTTTCAGTAATTTGATTTATGAAATTTTTAAAATTTTCGATGTTAAATTTTTCAATTTTTGAATTTTAAAATTTTGGTTTCTGAAATTTCAATTATCAATTTCCGATTAAATTTAATGTTTCGATTTTTAAAATTAGAGTATCCAGTTTTAATGTTCGAATTTTCAGTCCTTCTCGAATTGAATTTTTCAAGTTTTGAATTTTCAATGTTTCGATTTCTTAAATCTTTTGAAATTCTCGACTTCGTTAATTTCTCAATTTTTCGATTTTTAATAATTTTAAATGATTTTGATTCGATTTTTCTGTTTTAAATTTTCAAATTTAAATTTTACTTCGATTTTTCGATCCTGGTCTGGATTTCTCGATTTTCATCTTAATTTCAAACTCAAATTTCGATCTTGATATTTCAATTCTGGGATTTCTCTTTTTCGGTATTTTTAATTTAGATGATTGTTCCTCATTTTCCGATATGTTCAGTTTAACGATTTTTCAGTTTTTTCAATCCTTCAATTTTCATTTTTTCAGTTTTTGATTTTTCACTTTTATTTCAATTTTTTGATTTTGATTTCAGTGAAATGGAAAAAGGAAGTGGGCGGAGCGGACTATAACTTTTTTCTACAAAGTCTTACAAGCAAGCAGTAGCCCCGCCCACCCACCCCCTCTTAATTCTAGTGACTACTCTTTTAATGTCGTTCCGTCTTATCTTAGGAAGTACTAGGCCCGCCCACCCGCCTTTTTTTTAGCAGCTATGTGATTTGCCAAAATCAGTTCTATCACAGCAAACGATAGCCCCGCCCACCCTCCCTCTCCTTTTTTTTAGAGGATATGTCATTTGCAAAAATCATTCTTATCTTAGCAAGTAGTGATGGATCTTTTACAAAAAAATGATCGAAATTTGGAAACATTACGAGCTTACTTATATGCACAAGGCAGGAATTTTGAACATCTTCTCTAGTGTTTAGTTGGTTATTATATTATATTTATTTCGCAGCATTTTTCCTCACAACGTCCCAATAATTCTATAGAGTAGTATAGAGTGTCTTTTCCATTCATGTATTTTGATTTTTCTACTGACTTCAGTCTTCCTTCTCCGTTCCTTGTTTATATATCTCCAAACTTCTTCTTCTGTTTTCAGGGACTTGATTGTCTTCTCTTCTTTTTCTCGTTGTTCTCTTTTTATTTCTTCACATTTTCTCCTATAATTCTCTCTTGCTTTTAGGTACTCTTCTTTCTTTCCCTTGTTATTCTTCCATTTTCTTAATTTTCCCTTGCTTTTCTCTTCAACTCACTACACTCCCCGTTTTATCCATTATTCCTCCCTTGCCATATGTATATCATTCTTTTTTCCGTAGCTTCTACAATTAGGTTGCTCAGTTCTGCTATCATAGCTTCTATATCTTCTTTCACTTCGAATTTCTTTTTTTCTAGTCTGCTTCTGTATCTTTGAATTCCTTCTTCATCCCATATTCTTTTTTCTATTTCTTTTCTTTCGTTTCTTCCCTCTTGTTTTTCGTACTCTTGCTCTTTTCCTTTGATTTTTATTTCTAGTGGCATGTGATCTGATTCTACCCTTTCCCCCACTTTGAAACTTCTTTTGTTTTCAGGGACTTTATTGTCTTCTCTTCTTCTTCTCGTTTTTCTCTTTATCTTTCTTCCCATTTTCTCCTATAATTCTTTCTTGCTTTTAGGTACTCTTCTTTCTTTCCCTTGTTATTCTTCCATTTTCTTAATTTTCCCTTGCTTTTTTCTTCAACTCACTACATTCGCCGTTCCATCCATTATTCCTCCCTTATATGTATATCTTTCTTTTTTTCGTAGCTTCTACAATTAGGTTGCTCAGTTCTGCTATCAAAGTTTCTATATCTTCTTTTACTTCAAATTTCTTTTTTTCTTGTCTACTTCTGTATCTTTGAATTCCCTCTTCATCCCATATTCTTTTTTCTATTTATTTTCTTTCGTTTCTTCCTTCTTGTTTTTCGTACACTTGCTCTTTTCAGTTGATTTTTATTTCTAGTGGCATGTGGTCTGATTCTACCCTTTCCCCCACTTTGAAACTTCTTCTTTTGTTTTCAGGGACTGTATTGTCTTCTCTTTTTCTCGTTTTTCTCTTTTTCTTTCTTCCCATTTTCTCCTATAATTCTTTCTTGCTTTTAGGTACTCTTCTTTCTTTCCCTTGTTATTCTTCAATTTTCTTAATTTTCCCTTGCTTTTTTCTTCAACTCACTACACTCCCCGTTCTATCCATTATTCCTCCCTTGCTATATGTATATCTTTCTTATTTCGGTAGCTTCTACAATTAGGTTGCTCAGTTCTGCTATCATAGCTTCTATATCATCTTTCACTTCGAATTTCTTTTTTTTCTAGTCTACTTCTATATCTTTGAATTCCCTCTTCATCCCATTTTTTTTCTATTTTTTTTCTTTCGTTTCTTCTCTCTTGTTTTTCGTACTTTTGCTCTTTTCCTTTGATTTTTATTTCTAGTGGCATGTGGTCTGATTCTACCCTGTCCCCCACTTTGAAACTCTCTATTTCTTCCCACGCCTCTTCGTTGACAATCTCAGAGTCTATAATTGATTCTCCCAACCCGTTTCTTCTATTATCTCCCACAATATTTTCCCTTCTTTATATTTTGATTCTCTTTTCTCTCCCTTTCCTTTATCTATTATTCTTGTCCCGTTTGTGTTCGTTTCTTTTTTGTTTTCTTTTCTATGTTTATCTTGGTTTTCTCCATTTTCTTGCTTATTTCCCATCGATTGTTATCCAGCTGTATTACTTTCTTCATTAGTCCGTTTTTATTATTACTTCCCTTTTCCAATTCTTGCATTTCTTTTCGAATTCCCATTACTATTCCCCCGTTTGCTCTCCCCTTTTTCTTTTCCTTTGTCGCCCCTTGACACTCCCACACATATTCTTGTGGTAGTGTCTCTTCCAATTTCTCCCAGTTTTCTCTTTGTACCCAAGTCTCTACTAGCCCCTCAACATCAAATTTTCCAGAAACCACTTTTCCTTTTTTCGCAACCCTTGGACATTCCAAAACAGTACCTTCATCCCCTTTTCTCCAAATTTTGTACCAGCTTCCATTAACTTTTTATATCCCATTCTAACCATTTTTCCATTATTTCTCTCTTTTGTTGCGTCTTCTTTTATGGTGTTTTGAATTTTTCTTTCCGTTTTCGTCAGATCATCATTTATGTAAATTGACGACTCTTTTAAGTTCTTCTTGCTTTTCATTACATTTATTTTTTCTTCTCTGTTTTCGAATTCCACTACATAAACTTTCTCTGCAATTAAAAAAAATATATACATATTTGAGTGTTCTTACGACTCTTCTGAGCAGTTCCAGTAGCACTTATACGAAGGCCAGAGCAAAAAAGCGCAATCTGGAGGACAACGCGATTCAAATAAAAGAAATCCGCAGAAAAACCTTCGCGAGGAGGAGGATAGTGCTAGATTATAGCCATCAGAATTAATTTAGAGTTGACGATTGCGTAACGAAAGGTGTAACAAAAAAAAACGTCCAATTTTTTCGTCGCGGGACGTTTTTTAAAGCACGTTTTTTATCTCCATCGCAATCATCATTAATACCCAATTTGTGGAATCCTCTCCAGCTGATAACGTCGCTCTAAATTACTTTGACATTTCCTAACGGCGATTATTGCGCGATTAAGCCTCTCAATTGTGCTCTGATCGGTTCTACAATCATTGATTATTTCAGTAATTGCCACAGCCCGTTTCTTATTGTTCGCGTTCATTACGATTAATTCCCATCATCAGGAATTATTCTGGTTAATTAGACCATCGCTAACCAACCGTGGGTCCAACGAGCCACGCTCGCATGACCACGCAATCCGGCCACCCCGGAGGAGAAAGAAGCACTTCTCGTCCGCGCTGTATTTATTCAAATAATTTGTTTACGGTTCAGTGACTCGCGCCCTCTCCCGTCGAGCAAACAAGCAGGCAGGTGACTGTCAAGTCAAATATTTGGAAGACCGCCGCTGCTTGAATTATCTTTACCTAACGACGTGTTTGACACCTCGTCGCGTAGTCGCTTCCGATGCTTTCGTTACAATTCATAAATATTTGTCTCCGCAGATCAACTAATTGGGCGATAACGCCGCCGCCAAAAGCCGCTTATCGCAACCGGCGTTTTTGCCAAAGACCGGCAATCGAGGAGCACTCGAGCGATAGCGCTATCGTTCGGCTGCTTTTGATCCGCGATTAATACTCTCAGATAAAAGTATTTTCGGTTTGATATATCACAGTCGAGGGGAGCCGGAACAGAGGGCCCTTTTTCCGCGATTCATTCCCGCCCTGGCGCATTCCGCGAGCTTTCTTTGCGAAGCAGATTTACGAGATACAGTTGGCTGGAGGGAAAGCGGCCGAACACGACCAAAACAAACGAGCTCGTCGACTTAATAAGATGCTCCATTGTTCTGTGACGCAACGGCCAACTCGATCGGAACGCCTTCGAATTCTTACCTGACTCATTCTTAACTAGATTACGTCCCGCAAGACACCGGTGCACGTCCGAGCCGTCCGTCCTTCGCTCCCATTAACCCGTCGCCGGCGAGGTGTTGACGTGACGGAAGAGGAGAGAGGACGGCCGACACATGGCACGCCGGTTACCGAACAGATGGACTTGCAATACTGGCTCCATCTGTTCGGTAAACTCACTTACTTGGACTTGTGTCTAGATTTTCTATTTTGTTTTTTTTGTTCTAGGTGGGTCTGCCTGTGCGCTTGGTGGGTCGCCCGCGTGGGGCTGTCCTGGTCCCCCGAGAGGCTCCGCAGCCTGGCTCCGCGCTGCACGTGTGCGCTTGGAGCGTCCCCGCCGCCCAGACCGTCGCCGCCCTCGTGCGCCGGGACGTGGACTCCGACGAACTCACCGGTAAGTGCCGCCCCCGAATCGCCCTACTGACTGACAGAGCGCGGCTAGTTTTTGCCCGGATTCTTGCGCTTCCTCGATAGAGCCATTAGCACGTTGGTAAAAATCGGCCGGAATGCCGAACGAGCGCGTCAACGCGTGCCTGCCGCTTTTTGCCGCCACCCGGAATTCCCGCCGGACCGAGCCTCCCCCGACCGATGGCCGCAAAAATGCGAGATCCGAATCTGTAATAAATTACAGCCGGTGCCCGGCCAGCCAGCGCTTTGTTGAAAAGCAAATTATAACGGGCGACTTTGGATCTGATAAGAGTTCTCCGAAGCGGCTTCAAAGTCGACCCTTGTTGCTCGCCTCTCGGCAACTTTTGTGGGTCGCTGGTTGCGGCCGTGATTAATGGGTCGGGGCATTCGACTGTCACCAGCACGACCGGTAACAAGCGCGAATCGGCTGGCATGCAAAACAGCTGGGAGATCTGGGCTGGCTTTGTCTGCCCACGGAGCGACCTGTTGCTGGGATAAATCACGGGACAGGGTCGGACGAGGGGATGGAACCGCCTTGGTTGGTTGCATAATTGGCTAGGGGATATTGAGTTTTTGGCATTTCTTGAGGGTGCAGGCCGCTATTTTCTTGTTCAGTATGTTGAAGATACGAAAATGTTCATTCTGAAGATAGCAGGAGGTCCAGTGGGCGGAATGGGTGGAATTTATGGTTTTAACACGAGCGACATCTGTGTTTGAATAGAGGAACTAAATTTCGAAGTATTGTGGGTTGCATAAAGCACTTTTTAAAAATTTATTTGTTACGGTATCACCAATTTACACCAAATAATTACTATTACATATTACTAAATATTATTTTGTATCGAGTCATCCTTGTCTGTATTTACAACTTCAAACTTTTTCAAGAACAAAATACCATAGGTCCCCGAGATTCTTTAAATTTAATTCCGTCAAGATTCTTTCAAGTTTTTAAAGAATTCTTTGAACGTGAGGGCCCCAAGATTCTTTTATATCTTTAAAGCCAAGACCAATCTGAAGGAATCTTTTGAACAAACATCACAGCCTCCCAAAATTCTTCCACAATCTTGAGCCCTTCAAGATTCTTTAAGGTTCTTAAAAAAAGATATTAAGGGCCCAAGATTTGTTCAACTTCTTTAAAACAAAACTTAAGGCTCCAAGATTTTTTGTTTTTTTCTAAAGCGCAGGACTAAGAGTTCCAAGATTTTTTTCACAATTTTAGCCCTTCAAGATTCTTTAGGTTCTTAGAAAAAGATACTTGAGGGCCCCAAGATTCTTTTATGTTCTTTAAAACCAAGATCATGAGGAATCTCAAGATTCTATCAAATTTCTTCGGAAATAAAATACCAGAGCCCGAGGTTCTTTGAATTTTTGTCTGGAACAAAACATCACAGCCTCTCAAAATTTCTTCCACAGTCTTGACCCTTCAAGATTCTTTACAGTCTAAAAAAAAAAGTACTTAAGGGCCTCAAGATTTTTTCACATTTTAAAACCAAAGACTAATGAACCTCAAGATTTTTTCACTTCTTCGAAAGCAAAACTCAGAGCTCCAGAGATTCTTTGATTTTTTTTCTCAAGCGCAGTACCAGGAGCTTCCAAGATTTTTTTACAAGTTTGAGCCCTTCAAGATTCTTTCAGGTTCTAGAAAAAGATACTTGAGGGCCCCAAGATTCTTTTATGTTCTTTAAAACCAAGATCATGAGAATCTCAAGATTCTATCAAATTTCTTCGGAAATAAAATACCAGAGGCCCCGAGATTCTTAAATTTTTTCTGGAACAAAACATCACAGCCTGCCAAAATTCTTCCACAATCTGTGCCTTCAGATTCTTTCAGTTTTTAAAAAAAAAAAGATAGATTTTCACTTCAAACAGCTGGAACCTCAAGATTTTTTCAGCTTCTTCGAAAGCAAAACTCAGAGGCTCCAGAGATTCTTTGATTTTTTTTCTCAAGCGCAGGCCAGGAGCTTCCAAGATTTTTTCACAAGTTTGAGCCCTTCAAGGTTCTTTCAGGTTCTTAGAAAAAAGATACTTGAGGGCCCAAGATTCTTTTATGTTCTTTAAAACAAGATCATAGGAATCTCAAGATTCTAACAAATTTCTTCAGAAATAAAATACCAGAGGACCGGAGATTCTTTAAAATTTTTTTCTGGTAACAAACATCACAGCCTCCCAAATTCTTCCACAATCTTGAGCCCTTCAAGATTATTTAGGTTCTTAAAAAAAGATACTTAAGGCCTCAAGATTTTTTCACATTCTTTAAAACCAAGACATGTAAGGAACCTCAAGATTTGTTCAACTTCTTCGAAAGCAAAACTCAGAGGCTCCAAGATTCTTTGATTTTTTTTCTCAAGCGCAGGACCAGGAGCTTCCAAGATTTTTTCACAAGTTTGAGCCCTTCAAGATTCTTCAGGTTCTTAGAAAAAAGATACTTGAGAGCCCCAAGATTCTTTTATGTTCTTTAAAACCTAGATCATGGGAATCTCAAGATTCTATCAAATTTCTTCGAAATAAAATACCAGAGCTCGCGATTCTTTGAATTTTTTTCTGGAACAAAAGCATCACAGCCTCCAAAATTCTTCCACAATCTTGAGCCCTTCAAGATTCTTTAGTTTAAAAAAAAAAAAGCTGAAGAGCCTCAAGATTTTTTCACTTCTTTAAAACCAAGACTTAAGGAACCTCAAGATTTGTTCAACCTTCTTCGAAACAAAACTCAGAAGCTCCAGAGATTCTTTGATTTTTTTTTCTCAAGCGCAGACCAGGAGCTTCCAAGATTTTTTCACAAGTTTGAGCCTTCAAGATTCTTTCAGGTTCTTAGAAAAAAGATACTTGAGGGCCCAAGATTTCTTTTATTTCTTTAAAACCAAGATCAGTGAGGGAAGCTCAAGATTTTTTCCAAGTTTAGGACCCTCAAGATTATTTGTTCTTAAAAAAAAAGACTTGAAGGGCCTCAAGATTTTTTCATTCTAAACTAAGACTGAGGAATCTCAAGATTCTATTTAACTTCATTCGAAAACAAAACTAGAGGCCCAGAGATTCTTTATTTTTTTTCTGGAACAAACTCATCAAAGCCTCCTAAAAAATACTTGACCCAACATTCTTTAAACCATTCATGAGATTTCTTTTAAGTTTTAGTTAAAAACAAGAAAGATTATGTTTAAGATGGGCCGTAAGATTATTTTAATTCTTTAAAGCCAAAATTAGGAACTAGATTTTTTCAAGATTCTTTATTAAACTATACGAAATAAAATTAACACGATAGGCCCGAGATTCTTTAAATTTTTTTCTGGAACAAAACATCAGGGTCTCCTAAAATTCTTCCACAATCTTTAACCCTTTCAAGATTCTTTAAGGTTATTAAAAAAAAGATATTTGAGGGCCTCAAGATTTTTTCACATTCTTTAAAACCAAGACACTAAGAAACCTAAGATTTTTTCAAACTTCTTCGAAAATAAAACACAGGAGGCTTCCGAGATTCTTTGAATTTTTTTCGGAAACGCAAGGCCAGGAGCTCCCAAGATTTTTTCACAAGTTTGGGCCCTTCAAGTTCTTTCAGATTCTTAAAAAAAAGATACTTGAGGGCCCAAGATTCTTTTGTTCTTTAAAGCTAAGAACCTGAGGAATCTCAAGATTTTATTAAACTTCTTCGAAAATAAAATACCAGAGGCCGCGAGATTCTTTAAATTTTTTTCTGGAACTAAACATCAGGGCTCCTAAATTCTTTCACAATTTTTAACCCTTTCAAGATTCTTTAAGATTATTAAAAAAAAGATATTTGAGGGCCTCAAGATTTTTTCACATTCTTTAAAACCAAGACACTAAGAACCTAAGATTCTTTCAAACTTCTTCGAAAATAAAACACAGGAGGCTCCCGAGATTATTTAAATTTTTTTCTGAAACGTAGGTCAGGAGCTCCAAGATTTTTTCACAAGTTTGGACCTTCAAGATTCTTTCAGATTCTTAAAAAAAAAGATACTTAAGGGCCCCAAAATCCTTTTGTTTTTTAAAGCTAAGAACCTGAGGAATCTTAAGATTTTATTAAACTTCTTCGAAAATAAAATACCAGAGGCCCCGAGATTCTTTAAATTTTTTTCTGGAACAAGACATCAGGGTCTCCTAAAATTCTTCCACAATCTTTAAAACCTTCAAGATTTTTTAAGGTTATTAAAAAAAAGATATTTGAGGGCCTCAAGATTTTTTCACATTCTTTAAAACCAAGACACTAAGAAACCTAAGATTTTTTCAAACTTCTTCGAAAATAAAACACAGGGGGCTCCCGAGATTCTTTAAATTTTTTTCTGAAACGTAGGTCAGGAGCTCCCAAGATTTTTTCACAAGTTTGGGCCCTTCAAGATTCTTTCAGATTCTTAAAAAAAAAGATACTTGAGGGCCCCAAGATTCTTTTGTTCTTTAAAGCTAAGAACCTGAGGAATCTCAAGATTCTATTAAACTTCTTCGAAAATAAAATACCAGAGGCCCCGAGTTTCTTTAAATTTTTTTTCTGCAACAAAACATCAGGGGCTCCTAAAATTCTTCCACAATCTTTAACCCTTTCAAGATTTTTTAAGGTTATTAAAAAAAAAGATATGTGAGGGCCTCAAGATTTTTTCACATTTTTTAAAACCAACACACTAAGAAACCTAAGTTTTTTAAAACTTTTTCGAAAATAAAACGCGGGAGGTTCCCGAGATTCTTTAATTTTTTTTCGGAAACGTAGAGCCAGGAGCTCCCAAGATTTTTTCGCAAGTTTGGGCCCTTCAAGATTCTTTCAGATTCTTAAAAAAAATACTTGAGGGCCCAAGATTCATTTGTTCTTTAAAGCTAAGAACCTGAGGAATCTCAAGATTCTATTAAACTTCTTCGAAAATAAAACACCAGAGGCCCCGAGATTCTTTAAATTTTTTTCTGGAACAAAACATCAAGGCCTTCTAAAATTCTTCCACAATCTTTAACCCTTTCAAGATTTTTTAAGGTTATTAAAAAAAAAAGATATGTGAGGGCCTCAAGATTTTTTCATATTTTTTAAAACCAACACACTAAGAAACTAAGATTTTTTAAAACTTTTTCGAAAATAAAACGCGGGAGGTTCCCGAGATTCTTTAATTTTTTTTCGGAAACGTAGAGCCAGGAGCTCCCAAGATTTTTTCGCAAGTTTGGGCCCTTCAAGATTCTTTCAGATTCTTAAAAAAAAATACTTGAGGGCCCCAAGATTCATTTGTTCTTTAAAGCTAAGAACCTGAGGAATCTCAAGATTCTATTAAACTTCTTCGAAAATAAAACACCAGAGGCCCGAGATTCTTTAAATTTTTTTCTGGAACAAAACATCAAGGCCTTCTAAAATTCTTCCACAATCTTTAACCCTTTCAAGATTTTTTAAGGTTATTAAAAAAAAAAAGATATGTGAGGGCCTCAAGATTTTTTCATATTTTTTAAAACCAACACACTAAGAAACCTAAGATTTTTTGAAACTTTTTCGAAAATAAAACGCGGGAGGTTCCCGAGATTCTTTAATTTTTTTTCGGAAACGTAGAGCCAGGAGGTCCCAAGATTTTTTCGCAAGTTTGGGCCCTTCAAGATTCTTTCAGATTCTTAAAAAAAATACTTGAGGGCCCCAAGATTCATTTGTTCTTTAAAGCTAAGAACCTGAGGAATCTCAAGATTCTATTAAACTTCTTCGAAAATAAAACACCAGAGGCCCCGAGATTCTTTAAATTTTTTTCTGGAACAAAACATCAAGGCCTTCTAAAATTCTTCCACAATCTTTAACCCTTTCAAGATTTTTTAAGGTTATTAAAAAAAAAAAGATATTTGAGGGCCTCAAGATTTTTTCACATTTTTTAAAATCAACACACTAAGAAACCTAAGATTTTTTCAAACTTCTTCGGAAATAAAACACAGGAGCGTCCCGAGATTCTTTAAATTTTTTTGTGAAACGTAGGTCCAGGAGTTCCAAACATTTTTTCGCAAGTTTGGGCCCTTCAAGATTCTTTCAGATTTAAAAAAAAAGATACTTGAGGGCCCAAGATTCTTTTGTTCTTTAAAGCTAAGAACCTGAGGAATCCCAAGATTCTATTAAACTTCTTCGAAAATAAAATACCAGAGGCCCGAGATTCTTTAAATTTTTTTCTGGAACAAAATATCAGGGCTCCTAAAATTCTTCCACAATCTTTAACCCTTTCAAGATTCTTTAAGGTTATTAAAAAAAAAGATATTTGAGGGCCTCATGATTTTTTCACATTCTTTAAAACCAAGACATTAACGAACCTCAAGATTTGTTCAAACTTCTTCGAAAACCAAACGTCAGAGGCTCCAGAGATTCTTTGTTTTTTTTTCTCAAGCGGAGGGCCAGAAGCTTCCAAGATTTTTTCACAAGTTTGAGCCCTTCAAGATTCTTTCAGGTTCTTAGAAAAAAGATACTTGAGGGCCCCAAGATTCTTTTATGTTCTTTAAAACCAAGATCATGAGGAATCTCAAGATTTTTTCAAGCTTCTTCGAAACAAAACGTCGAAGGCTCCAGAGATTCTTTGATTTTTTTTCTCAAGCGTAGGATCAGAAGCTTCCAAGATTTTTTTACAAGTTTGAGCCCTTCAAGATTGTTTCAGGTTCTTAGAAAAAAGATACTTGAGGGCCCCAAGATTCTTTTATGTTCTTTAAAACCAAGATCATGAGGAATTTCAAGATTTTTTCAAGCTTCTTCGAAAACAAAACGTCGGAGGCTCCAGAGATTCTTTGATTTTTTTTCTCAAGTGGAGGACCAGAAGCTTCCAAGATTTTTTCACAAGTTTGAGCCCTTCAAGATTCTTTCAGGTTCTTAGAAAAAAGATACTTGATGGCCCCAAGATTCTTTTATGTTCTTTAAAACCAAGATCATGAGGAATCTCAAGATTTTTTCAAGCTTCTTCGAAAACAAAACGTCGAAGGCTCCAGAGATTCTTTGATTTTTTTCTCAAGCGTAGGATCAGAAGCTTCCAAGATTTTTTCACAAGTTTGAGCCCTTCAAGATTCTTTCAGTTCTTAGAAAAAAAGATACTTGAGGGCCCCAAGATTCTTTTATGTTCTTTAAAACCAAGATCATGAGGAATCTCAAGATTCTATCAATATTCTTCGGAAATAAAATACCAGAGGCCCGAGATTCTTTAAATTTTTTTTCTGGAACAAAACATCAGGGCCTCCTAAAATTCTTCCACAATCTTTAACCCTGTCATGTTCTTTAAGGTTCTTAAAAAAAAAGATATTTGAGCCTCAGAGTCACCGAGACTCTTCAAAATTCTTTCAAGTTCTTGAAGAGTGCGACATCCAATTGGTGGTGTCATGGTTTTGCCACAGCGCCCTCTGTGTTTGAGTAGAGTAGCTAAATTATGAAGTATTGCGGGTTGAATAAATTTAAATTTTTTGCCGCATTCTGTTGCGTTTTTTGCTAATATAGTTAATTTATTTGTTACAATATCTCCAGTTTACACCAAATAAATATTATACATAACTAAATATCGGCAAACAACATAATTTGTAATCGACTCATCCTTGTCAGTATTTACAAAAATACAAATTAAAATTTCGATATACAACTGAATAATTGTTAATTAATTTTAATCCCCTTCTTGTTGCAGGCACTTGTTACATCGGCAACCGCAACTCCACAACCTTCTCGCCCTTGTGCTCATCCCCGACTTCGTCTACTTCCTCCTCGGCGCCTTCCTCCTCGTCCTCGGCTGCGTCTACGTCGTGCGCAAGCCGCGCCCGTCGGCCGCCGCCCCCCTCACCGCCTCCACGCCGCGCAAAGAGAGCGACTTCCTGGGGGCCGTGTGCACCCTCTACGCCATCCCCACGTTCTGCGTCCTGGCCAGCATCTACTACGAGTACAGCAACCGGCGGCAGTGGCTCAGCGGCGAGAGCAAACCCGCCCTGTGGGCCTTCCTTCTGCGCCACCTCATGTCCCTGTTCATCGGCGTGAGCACCGTGTTCTGGATCTGGTCCATGAAGACGGTGACGGCGTGGCGGGCGGTACTGCGGCGGATGGGCCCGCGCAAGCAGCTCCCGGTCAAGATGCAGTCCATGCCGGCCCTGCGGTTCGTGCCGGCGCACCCCAGCGTCAGCAACATGAGCACCGGCAGCCGGCACTCGGCGCGCTCGCACGCGCACAGGAAGCCGAGGGTGCACCACCTGCGGGGCGGCGGCGAGACGGTCATCTGAGCCGCCGGCGGCGGCCTGGTGTACATACGCTGTGATCGCGGAGCATGGGAATGTGCCGATGTTTATGGGATGTCATAACATGTCGTTACGTGATGTAGGAAAATAAACGTGGATATTGATGTTTACGTGGAGTCTGTGGGAGTTTTTCTCGTGGAGGAAGGAGAGAGACGGACTGCGGGTTTTCAGTACTAGATTCCTTGTAAATGTGCCTTGAATTTTTAACGGATGTACATAAAAGTGCCATTGTTTTGTAGAGCGTCGAGGTTAGGAGCGAGGCGAGGCTTTTAAATTTCCAGTGTTTTTTATTTTCGTACTTTTATAGATCTTTGTATTTATATTTATTTAGATGTAAGGATGTACAATTGTTTCATATATGTGATACGTGTCAAGATTTTGTAGATAGTTAATAAAATATAAGATAAAAATAACTAGCATTTATTATTACTTCCTGGGCACAAAAAATTGAAATAAATAAATAAATAAAAAATCGAAACTTCAGGGGCGAGGGAAGTACTGACGAAAAAGCCTTCGACCAATTTTGTTTATTATTATTACTATTATTACATCCAAATAAGAGATAACAATGGAAATAGTGATTGTTCATTTAGGTATGCAACCCAAAATACACCAATTCATTTTTCTCGTAAGTATGCAACCCAGACTACACTGTTAAAATCTGAAAACAAGCACTCTAATCATAATTAATTAATTAACAGCCCTTCCTCAACTTAAGTAAACTTCTTAATATAAGTACAAACACAGGTCGTCGGAATCCTGAAGATGTGATACTCCAACACCTCGTTGGTAACATCCGCCGTCACCAGCTTAATATTGCTATACATCTGCACGCACTTGGTCTTAATATCCAAAATCCTCTCCTCGTAGCACTGATCGCCCCCTTCCAAGCTAAAAAACAACCCATAAATAACCACCCCATCGACGCCACCCACCTACTTGCACTTCTGGAACTTCAAAATCTGGCTATGGTTCTTCACATTCACGATGCGCCTTTTCACGTTCTCCACGTCCGTCATCATCTTCGGGGTCACCTGGACGTCCACCATCTTACAGAACGGCTTGGACTCTTTGTGCGAGCGCGTGGAAATCGAGACGCCCTGGATGGGCTCGATGACCCTCCCGGTGAGGAAGGAGTGGAAAGAGCGGTGCTGGTTGACGATGCGTTTCACGGCCTCCTCGGGGTAGTGAGGGTCGCTTTCGCAGATGTTGAACATGCAGTCGAAGCTGTCGGGTTGCTTGACGGCTTCGTGGGTGCGGTGGCTGTAGCGGGAACGAGACGAGGCGTCCTGGGGGGTTTAGTGACAGAGGGTTTATGGGTTTGTGCTTTGGGGGGCTTACCACGAGGAGGACCACCTGGAGAGGAGGACGAGTTTGGCGTTCATGGTTGGAACTGGCGGTGAATGTGTTGGGTGTTGGTTTCGCAGTTTTTCTGGTGCGGTCAGCAAGCTTCCGTTTAAAGCGATATGGAGTGTTTTTAGGGATTGATGGAGGTTTTATTTCCGGAATGAGGTTTGTTCTGTGTGTGAGGAGTTTTCAGACTTCTGTTTTTTAATATAAATTCAGTGCTAATAAATATTTATGGTTTTCTTGGAACTTACATTAACGCAAATGATCCTGTTGTCATACGTTTAATGAATAATGAACATTGAAGATAATTGTAGACTGGGTACGAGTTTCAAGGTTTTATGTAAAGTATGGGGCTTAGTGTTTACGTCTGTGAAAACTGGAGGATAATAAAGACATTAAAGGCAACAGAAAAAAACTGATTAGAAAAGCGTGATTGGAAAATTCATATTACACGTTATTATGCAACCCATTATACACAGAACTGCGCATTCGACTTTGTCTAGGTGGGCGTAAAAATCCCAATGACGGTCCTGTCGTGCTAAAAATAAATAGTATCTGTGCATTTTTAAAGTGATATTGTGTATAATTCTTTCAATAATAATCCATAGTGACAATTTTTGAGGTCAACGTCAAACTAGAACCAGTTAGAACAACAATAATAATAATAATAATAGTGTGGTAAGTATATTACTGTTCTCACTTATCATAATTTAAATTTAGTTAATACGAAAACAGTGAAAACACTGGCAAATTTTACAAAGTTCTAGTACGTTTGATGACCTTTTGCGCAGTGACACTCGACCAAATTGCGCTTTTCAGCTGCAGTAATGGCAACCAGTAATGTTTTTAATTTTTCTTAGGGAAATAAGGATTTTGCAGTTAAAATCATCACATGAGACCGGGTGGGTGGGCGGGGCTACATTTTGCTTTTTTTTTTCATAACATGTGCAGACTTATTTCGACAATATGAAACTTAAAACATGTTTAAAATGGAAAATTTGTATAAGGAAATATCAATTTTGCAATTAGGCTCCGCCCTATAATTGCAAAATCAATATTTCTTGTTGTGAAAAGATGGCTATGTATATTTAGAAAAAAAGGCAAAATATAAGCCCCGCCCACCCGCCCTATCTCAGTTCTGATGATTTTTTTTTATTCGTTGTAAGCCGAGGGACGGAGATTAATTGTAAAATCCTTATTTTTTGCGAGAAATTACAATGTAAGACATTTTTGTGAGTATCATTCAAATATATACATAAAAAAAAAATTAAAACCAAAGATGAAGACCCACCCATACCTGCCCTAATCTAAATAGTAATGAAGTTTTCAAAAATTGGCGGTTTTAAACATGTTTTAGGTTTTAAGAATAAAAATAATCATCACGATGTGGTGACCGAATTTGTACAAATAAGTCTGCACATGTTAAGAAAAAAAAAGGCAAAATGTAGCCCCGCCCACCCACCCTATCTCAATTGTGATGATTTTTAACTGCAAAATCCTTATTTCCCTACGAAAAATTAAAAACTTGTTTTTGATTATCGTGTTCAAAGAATACTATGTATATTAAGAAAAAAATAAAGCCAAAAATTACCATTTTAAACATGTTTCAAGTTTCTTGTTTTGAAAGACGACTACGTATATTAAGAAGAAAGGCAAAATATAAGCCCCGCCCACCCGCCCTGTCTATTTTGTGATGATTTTTTGTAATCGTCGAGAGCCAAAGGAGCGGAATTTAAATGCAAAATTGTTATTAATACTCTTCAAGAAATTATTATGTAAGAATTTGTTTTGAGTATTGTTTTATTCAAAGAATACTGTTTATATTAAAAAAAAATTAAGCCCCACCCATACCTGCCCTGATCTAAATAATAATGAAGTTTTCATTCGTTGGCAGACCTAGGGGCGGCGCCTAATCGCAAAATCCATATTAAACGTGTTTTAAGTTTTTAACAATAAAAAAATCATTACAATTGAAATGGGGTGGGTGGGCGGGGTGTATAATGTTTCTTTTTTCTTATTATACCTAGTATTCTTGAACAACACGATACTCAAAACTACGGTTTTAATTTCTTGTAAAGAAATCAGTATTTTGCAGTTAAACTCCGTCCTCAAGATTCACGGCGAATAAAAAAAATCATCACAATCGAGACAGGGCGGGTGGGCGGGTTTACATTTTGCGTTTTTGTTTCAATATGTGTAGACTTTTTTCACAACAACAAACTTAAAACATGTTTAAAGCAGAAAATTTGTATAAGGAAATATCGATTTTGCAATTAGACTCCGCCCCATAATTGCAAAATCGATATTTCCTTGTAAAAATGAACCATTTTTATCACGTTTTAAGTTTCTTGTTGCGAAAAATTGGCTATGTTAAGAAAAAAAAAAGGCAAAATATCAGCCCCACCCACCCGCCCTGTCTCGATTCTGATGATTTTTTTTATTCGTCGTAAGCCGAGGGGCGGAGCTTAATTGTAAAATCCTTATTTTTCTACGAGAAATTACCATGTGAATATGTTCTTGAGTATCGTGTTATACAAAGAAAACTAATAATGTATTAATTAAAACAGAACACCAAAAGAGAAGCCCCACCCATCCGTCTCACTAGACATATTAAGGAAAAAAGACAAGATGCAGCCCGCCCACCCGCCCTATCTCAGTTGTGATGATTTTTTTTATACGCCGTGAACCAAGGGGCGGAGCTTAACTGCAAAATACTTATTTCTTTACAAAATTAAAAACATGTTTCTGAGTATTGGGTTGTTCAAAGAATACGTATAGTAAGAAAAAAGCGAAAATATGTACCCGCCCACCACCAATCTCCATTGTGATAATTTTTTTTATTCTTAGAAACCCGAAACACATTTAAAATGGTAAATTTTTGTAAGTGATTTGCAATTAAACTCCGTCCCTTGGCTCACGACGAATAAAAAAAAAATCATCACAATTGAGATAGGGTGGGTGGGCGGGGCTACATTTTGCCTTGTTTTCTTAATACGTGAAGCCTTATTTCGACAACAAGAAGCTTACAACATGTCTAAAATGGTAAATTTTTGTAGTAATCAGCTTTTTATTGGACACTAATCTCCGAAACTACTGGATCGATTGTTGTCAAATTGGTGTGTATGTCGCTAGGGTGAGCCAAGAAGGCGGAGCTTAACTGCAAAATCGTTATTTCTCTACGAGAAATTAAAAACACATTTGAATAATTTTAATTTGAAAAAAAAATCAATCAAAAAAATCGTTAAACATAGGCAACCATGTGCACGTTAACGCTTTTCGAGTAGTGGGTAGTTCTGCTTGGAATTTTAGTTAGAGGGTTGTTAGACGAGGGTGGCTTGCTTTGTAGAAAGCGGTGAGAGACTTCACTGTGTGTGGTGCGGTGTGAGTGAAAACCACGTGGTAGTTAGCTAAGTTAATTTAGTTGGTGAGTAACTAATTATTTCGGCTTTCGAAGCGGAAAAATGTGGATTTTTGACCGACATTAACACGTGTGTAAATTTGTTTTATTGTTTGTAAATTCACAGTTCATGTTAGGAGTTTAATCGTTAACTAGTTCCAACGCAATTTAACAATCAGGAATTAATTTAACCTAACGTTGCCTCACTGTGGAAAAAGACCGTAGAAAACTGCGTGAGGTACGGGGGAATTAAAGATTTCTCTTCTTAGGCAGTTATCATCGTTATTATCGTGGGAGCTTTCCTCGCAACGCCTGATACATTTTGTGTTGTTCATTTATCATGTGTTTTGTTTGGGATAAACAGTGTAATTTAAATTGAACTAAAATTTTCATGCTATGCAGTTTCTAACCTTACGTAATTTTTTGTCTTCTTGTTTGTACAAATCTTTGCTGTTTAATATTTCACGAGAGTGTATTGCGAATTCAAATGTTGTTTATTGCTCTTTTTGAAACTTTGACACTTGTCCAGTTGTAGTTTAATATCAGAGTCATAGAAATTGAACATTTAAATGGAATTCAGATCAAATAACACCGAAATACGTGGCAGAAGCGGAGGGCGCGGTTCCTAGTCGAGCTGGCGGGATTTATCACCTTTTATTCTTCATATGTGTAGACTTATTTCGACAACATTCAATTTTATTTACATACAATTTTCAGCTCGAAAGGACGCTAATACACTTTTGTACCCAACCCACGTATTTTTTCAGGATCGAAGCAATGGCAACCGTCGCCGACCACTTCCTAGACGGCTTCCACCGCCTCGAAGGAGACACCATTGCCCACAGACAGCGAAACTTCTTCAAGCTTCTGCACCAGCTCGCCCCGGCGCTGAAGGACAACGTGGGGGCGCTGGACGCCGTCGCGGCAAACTTAAACCCTCGAACGCACCTCGAGAGCTTATTCAGAGTGGATTTTCTGATTTACTTTCGACGGAGGCGCGAATTGTGGAATTTATTGAAGGAAGGAAACGACGTGTTTGTCAGTAAAGTGACGAAGCAGACTTGGTTTTTCAAGGATGTGTTCGAGGACGTGTCGGGGGAGCAACTGGTGAACGAAATTTTACCGTGCTTGTCTTTTTCGGTTCGTATGAAGGTACTGAGGAAGATGAGTAGGTACGCTGGGTGTGAAAAGTTCGGTGAAGTGTTTGACGCGGTTGTCAGTCGGTACGGGATTTATTTGGCGGCGCAGTTTATTACTGGGTGTGGTCCTGATAAAATAAAACAAATTATAGTCGACTATCCTGTACAATTGAAGTCAAAACAGTTGCTAATTATGTACGAGAAGGACCCCGGACTTGTCGATTTTTACTTTAGTTGTAGCAAAAATTCCTTGAATGACTGCTGTTACTATAGTCTGGTTAAGTTTATTGGTGGTAACGACCACGACTTGTTTAAGTATCTGAAAGATAAGTATAATTTGTGGCCAAAACTTGGCCGACGAGCTACAAAGAAGTACGTAGCGGTCAAAAGAGATGAAATACTTAAGGACCCTTACGCCTTCGAACACATAGACATGAAAGCCGCCTTAAGAAAAATTGGTACCGACTGTGTACATCTCTTCATCAATGCTCTCCCTCTTCAAATTAACAAATGCATTAACACCGACTGGCTCTTTCGCAGTTTCGACAAAAAATACCACTATAGCTTATTCGTGAAAACTTTTCAAGCCCACTTCAATATAAAGTTAGCCGATTATCCGTCACTGATTGATGAGGATCTTCTAAAAGTTATACCAGACGACGTGGAACGAGCAGCTTTAGCAAGAGTTAAAGTCGACGCAGGCCACCACAAGTACCTCAAGTACTTACCCACTGAACAATCTGTTCCACGTATCAAAGAAAAAATCGATTCAGCGTCGAGGATCACCGAAAAAAGTAAACTAATAAAATCGCTACTGGAAACGTGCGAGATTAACAAAAACATGGACGCCTTACTTGAAATTATAAAATATTTTAGTTTGAAGTACACACGAAGACATGTCCTTTCGTTTAAAATTGATCCGTAACATCCAAAAGGTTGTAGGTTTGCAAAATTGACTGAAGAAATGTGGAATATGTTAAGCGTGTTGCTGCACACTCAGCCAATGCTTCTACTTGATTTCGAATATTTCGATACAAGAACTTCTACTCACTTGAAGTTTTGTTACATGGAGAGTGTGTTCAAAAGGAACGAGTCCATAGAAAGTTATTTGAACACTATTTCAATCGAAATTTTGCGTACCCTGAATACAAAGAGTACGATAAAAACTTTGCCAAATACTTTTTGGAGTTTAGTATAAAGCGACTTGGAGACACCCTTCGACTCGAAAGTTTAAACGCTTACTACAACTTAATTCTTGAGATTGATAAGTGGAATGAAGACTACAAAGACGACCAACTGACATTTTATGATTTTCCGCTGCTACTTGACGCGTTTAACTATATTATTAAAAATCGTAAGACTGTGTCGTTTTCCTCGAGTACGAACTTTGTTCCGTAGCAAAATTTTCACCAACGAAGAAAACCCTCACAGGAACGAATATATGCAGATTTACTGGGAACGTTTCAAACACTTTGGCAACTTGAGTGACTTTGGTTGGTTTTTGAAACACGATCTCCCCACAGCTACCACTTGGTTTGACACCATTTTCGACATTTTAACCAGAAGATGTACTAATTCCAGTTGTTTCAGAACATGGAGCGAAATTAAAAAGTTCAGTCACTTAAAACTCGACGAAAAATCGCTCCAGATGTGTTTAATAAAGCTCCATGACGATAAGTGCACCGAAATGAAACCCAAGCTCGTTCCAGCGTTGTCTGTTTTGATGAAACCTGACGATTTTCGCGGCATTAGGGGACGCCTACAAGCCCGCGGACAGAAAATTGGACATCCACGACGGAAAACAACTCAGGTTGTATAACTTGCAGTGTTCCATCGCTAAGTGTTTTGGAAACACGAGGACCTATAGGGTTGTTCCTTCGTTGTTGGGTTACTGCGCGGGAGACTATTTTAAATTTGCCCTGAAATCGTTGAACAGCTTGTTGTATCGAACCCAGAAAATGAACTTCCTCGGTACTTGAAGTACTTATCGGACAAGGCAGTGTCGGTACGAAAGCATGCCCTCTACATGACTTGTGAGCTTAGTACTCCGGCGAACGTTGAAACTATGCTTCGGGTGTTGAATAAGCACGAAAGGTGGAGTCGCTTCAGAAGTATATGTTTGTCGCTACGATTCAGTACTTTGTGAAAAATCCGACCGAGTCTTTGTTTGAACTGGTCAAGTTGAACATGCTCTTTATTAGCAAAGCTGATGAGGAATCTTTGAACAGAGTAGCAGAAGTTGTGAGGAAGATACCACGGAAGTACAAACTCGGTACGTTATGTATGCATGGGAAAGGTTAGAAAACACTGTGGAGGTCTGGTGAAAGCTGTCACGTTTGAAAGACAAAATTCTTAAAGGGTGAGCTTAGAAGTAGTTGGAGAACTTCCACTAGAGTTCTGCATACGGATTATCCAGCAGCACTTATGACGGAAAATAGTTCCAAGACTTAACCACTATGTATTCATTCATGTTCAAAGTGTTAACCACAAAGGACGAAAAAGCAACTTCTTTTCGAAACAATCTTCACACTTGTTGATCGTTGTCAAAGCAAAAACGAAGTTTTCAAGTTTCTCCATGGTTTCTATAGCGAAATTATGCACTCGGGAAGTACGAATCTAAAATACATGGAACCGTTTGTGCACTACTACGACAAGCAAATTTCACTGGTTGACAATTTTCCCGACTTCATTAAGATGTTTTTCTTACGATTGAAACTGGAATCGCCGTTCTGGACTGTCGACGACTTGGCACTGAAAACTTTAATCTTCTTCGAAGAAGTGGTTTCAAAATGTGGTCCGTGTGTGGTTCGTCTGTTTGCAGAAGAAATGGATTCGAACTTGATTTACCTTAAAAGACACTGGTTCGAAAATGAAGCGGTTTATTACAGTATGTTGAAGCAACGCACCAGTGCAGACGTGGCAGTTCTGCTGTTAGAAGTAGTTTCGAAAAAACCATGGCACAGTTCGTCGGAAAACAAAGCTTTGAAGAAGTTTTTGCAAGATGTCAAGACTATTGAAGATCTCGGAGTGCAAGTGTGTTTAAGGTGTAAAGACAAAGTCGATCATGCGCTGTGGACTACGGAGTGCCCCTCTTGTATGGAAACGAAGATGAAATAGAACGTGAATAAACCAGTCAAAATTTTTATAGAATCGTTGTGTATTTGTAATTTTATGGTATTAATAAATCAGCAACGTTGATAATGTTCCTAGAGCAGTTATTTTTTTGCTTGTGGCAACACTGATTCCTCTAGCTCACTGAACCACGTCTTGAGAACAAATGCTGGCGGCTACCAGTCATAAAATTTCCAAAATTTGTGTCCTCTGCAGAAAATTCATCGTAGATTTTTGTCAGATTTGGAACTATGCTATGAACATTTGGTTTTAATGACGTTCGCAACTTACTGTTGATGTTGAAGTTCCCGCTGACGTTGCTTTTAGAGCTGAAAATTGTCATTTATAAACTCTGTTGCCAAGTTGCCCTTGATAGCAACTTTGGCCGTATTTAAAGGGTTGCAGAAGAAATATGGAGGATTTAATTGATTATACAAAAATTTAACCACTTCAGAATATTTCTAAATTTTTTTGTTGTCGAAATAAGTCTGCACATGTTAAGAAAAAAAAGGCAAAATGTAGCCCCGCCCACCCACCCTATCTCAATTGTGATGATTTTTAACTGCAAAATCCTTATTTCCCTACGAAAAATTAAAAACATGTTTTTGATTATCGTCTTCAAAGAATACTATGTATATTAAGAAAAAATTAAGCCCCACCCAGACCTGCCCTGATCTAAATAATAATGAAGTTTTCATTCGTTGGCAGACCTAGGGGCGGAGCCTAATTGCAAAATCCATATAAACGTGTTTTAAGTTTCTAACAATAAAAAAATCATTACAATTGAGATGGGATGGGTGGGCGGTGTTAATATTTTGATTTTTTTTCTTCTTAATATACATAGTATTCTTTGAATAACACGACACTCAAAAACATGTTTTTAATTACTTATAAAGAAATAAATATTTTGCAGTTAAGGTCCGCCCACTTGACGCACGACGAATAAAAAAATCATCACAATTGAGACGGGCGGGTGGGCGGGCGTATATTTTGTCTTTTTGTTTTAATATGTGTAGACTTCTTTTCACAATATGGAACTTAAAACATGTCTAAAATGGAAAATTTGTACAAGGAAATATCGATTTTGCAATTAGGCTCCGCCCCTAGGTCTGCCAACGAATGAAAACTTTATTATTTAGATCAGGGCAGGTATGGGTGGGGCTTAATTTTTTCTTAATATACATAGTATTCTTTGAACACGATACTCAAAAACATGTTTTTAATTTTTCTTAGGGAAATAAGGATTTTGCAGTTAAAATCATCACAATTGAGACCGGGTGGGTGGGCGGGGCTACAGTTTGCCTTTTTTTTCTTAACATGTGCAGACTTATTTCGACAATATGAAACTTAAAACATGTTTAAAATGGAAAATTTGTATAAGGAAATAGCGATTTTGCAATTAGGCTCCGTCCTATAATTGCAAAATCGATATTTCTTATTGTGAAAAGATGGCCATGTATATTTAGAAAAAAAAGGCAAAATATAAGCCCCGCCCACCCGCCATATCTCAATTCTGATGATTTTTTTTTATTCGTTGTAAGCCGAGGGGCGGAGATTAATTGTAAAATCCTTATTTTTTGCGAGAAATTACAATGTAAGACATTTCTTTGAGTATCATTCAAATATGTACATAAAAAAAATTTAAAACCAAAGATGAAGACCCACCCATACCTGCCCTAATCTAAATAGTAATGAAGTTTTCAAAAATTGGCGGTTTTAAACATGTTTTAGGTTTCTAAGAATAAAAATAATCATCACGATGTGGTGACCGAATTTGGTCAAATAAGTCTGCACATGTTAAGAAGAAAAAAGGCAAAATGTAGCCCCGCCCACCCACCATATCTCAATTGTGATGAGTTTTAACTGCAAAATCCTTATTTCCCTACGAAAAATTAAAAACTTGTTTTTGATTATCGTGTTCAAAGAATACTATGTATATTAAGAAAAAAATAAAGCAAAGATTACCATTTTAAACATGTTTCAAGTTTCTTGTTTTGAAAGACGACTACGTATATTAAGAAGAAAGGCAAAATATAAGCCCCGCCCACCCGCCCTGTCTATTTTGTGATGATTTTTTGTAATCGTCGAGAGCCAAAGGAGCGGAATTTAAATGCAAAATTGTTATTAATACTCTTCAAGAAATTATTATGTAAGAATTATTTGTTTTGAGTATTGTTTTATTCAAATAATACTGTTTATATTAAAAAGAAATTAAGCCCTACCCATACCTGCCCTGATCTAAATAATAATGAAGTTTTCATTCGTTGGAGACCTAGGGGCGGAGCCTAATTGCAAAATCCATATAAACGTGTTTTAAGTTTCTAGCAATAAAAAAATCATTACAATTGAGATGGGATGGGTGGGCGGGGTTAATATTTTGATTTTTTTTTCTTAATATACATAGTATTCTTTGAATAACACGACACTCAAAAACATGTTTTTAATTACTTATAAAGAAATAAATATTTTGCAGTTAAGGTCCGCCCACTTGACGCACGACGAATAAAAAAATCATCACAATTGAGACGGGGCGGGTGGGCGGGCGTATATTTTGTCTTTTTGTTTTAATATGTGTAGACTTCTTTTCACAATATGGAACTTAAAACATGTCTAAAATGGAAAATTTGTACAAGGAAATATCGATTTTGCAATTAGGCTCCGCCCCTAGGTCTGCCAACGAATGAAAACTTTATTATTTAGATCAGGGCAGGTATGGGTGGGGCTTAATTTTTTCTTAATATACATAGTATTCTTTGAACACGATACTCAAAAACATGTTTTTAATTTTTCTTAGGGAAATAAGGATTTTGCAGTTAAAATCATCACAATTGAGACCGGGTGGGTGGGCGGGGCTACAGTTTGCCTTTTTTTTCTTAACATGTGCAGACTTATTTCGACAATATGAAACTTAAAACATGTTTAAAATGGAAAATTTGTATAAGGAAATAGCGATTTTGCAATTAGGCTCCGTCCTATAATTGCAAAATCGATATTTCTTATTGTGAAAAGATGGCCATGTATATTTAGAAAAAAAAGGCAAAATATAAGCCCCGCCCACCCGCCATATCTCAATTCTGATGATTTTTTTTTATTCGTTGTAAGCCGAGGGCGGAGATTAATTGTAAAATCCTTATTTTTTGCGAGAAATTACAATGTAAGACATTTCTTTGAGTATCATTCAAATATGTACATAAAAAAAATTTAAAACCAAAGATGAAGACCCACCCATACCTGCCCTAATCTAAATAGTAATGAAGTTTTCAAAAATTGGCGGTTTTAAACATGTTTTAGGTTTCTAAGAATAAAAATAATCATCACGATGTGGTGACCGAATTTGGTCAAATAAGTCTGCACATGTTAAGAAGAAAAAAGGCAAAATGTAGCCCCGCCCACCCACCATATCTCAATTGTGATGAGTTTTAACTGCAAAATCCTTATTTCCCTACGAAAAATTAAAAACTTGTTTTTGATTATCGTGTTCAAAGAATACTATGTATATTAAGAAAAAAATAAAGCAAAGATTACCATTTTAAACATGTTTCAAGTTTCTTGTTTTGAAAGACGACTACGTATATTAAGAAGAAAGGCAAAATATAAGCCCCGCCCACCCGCCCTGTCTATTTTGTGATGATTTTTTGTAATCGTCGAGAGCCAAAGGAGCGGAATTTAAATGCAAAATTGTTATTAATACTCTTCAAGAAATTATTATGTAAGAATTATTTGTTTTGAGTATTTTTTATTCAAATAATACTGTTTATATTAAAAAGAAATTAAGCCCTACCCATACCTGCCCTGATCTAAATAATAATGAAGTTTTCATTCGTTGGGAGACCTAGGGCGGAGCCTAATTGCAAAATCCATATAAACGTGTTTTAAGTTTCTAGCAATAAAAAAATCATTACAATTGAGATGGGATGGGTGGGCGGGTTAATATTTGATTTTTTTTTCTTAATATACATAGTATTCTTTGAATAACACGACACTCAAAAACATGTTTTTAATTACTTGTAAAGAAATAAATATTTTGCAGTTAAGGTCCGCCCTCTTGACGCACGACGAATAAAAAAATCATCACAATTGAGACGGGGCGGGTGGGCGGGCGTATATTTTGTCTTTTGTTTTAATATGTGTAGGCTTCTTTTCACAATATGAAACTTAAAACATGTTTAAAATGGAAAATTTGTATAAGGAAATATCGATTTTGCAATTAGGCCCCGCCCCTAGGTCTGTCAACGAATGAAAACTTTATTATTTAGATCAGGGCAGGTATGGGTGGGGCTTAATTTTTTCTTAATATACATAGTATTCTTTGAACACGATACTCAAAAACATGTTTTTAATTTTTCTTAGGGAAATAAGGATTTTGCAGTTAAAATCATCACAATTGAGACCGGGTGGGTGGGCGGGGCTACAGTTTGCCTTTTTTTTTCTTAACATGTGCAGACTTATTTCGACAATATGAAACTTAAAACATGTTTAAAATGGAAAATTTGTATAAGGAAATAGCGATTTTGCAATTAGGCTCCGCCCTATAATTGCAAAATCGACATTTCTTGTTGTGAAAAGATGGCTATGTATATTTAGAAAAAAAAGGCAAAATATAAGCCCCGCCCACCCGCCCTATCTCAATTCTGATGATTTTTTTTATTCGTTGTAAGCCGAGGGGCGGAGATTAGGTAATTGTAAAATCCTTATTTTTCTACGAGAAATTACAATGTAAGACATTTTTTTGAGTATCATTCAAATATGTACATTAAGAAAAATTTGATGAAGACCCACCCATACCTGCCCTTATCTAAATAGTAATGAAGTTTTCAAAAGTGTTTTAGGTTTCTAAGAATAAAAATAATCGTCACGATGTGGCGACCGAATTTGAATTAAAATTTCGTCCTGAAAAAACATTTGAATAATTTTAATTTGAAAAAAAAAATCATTCAAAAAATCGTTAAACAGAGGCAACCATGTGCACGTTAACGCTGTTTGGGTAGTGGGTAGTGCTGCTTGGAATTTTAGTAGAGGGTTGTTAGAAGATGTCGGCTTGCTTTGTAGAGAGGGGTGAGAGACTTCACTGTGTGTTGTGTGTTGTGTGGTGTGAGTGAAAACCACGTGGTGCGTTAGGTAGGTTAATTTAGTTGGTTTGGTAGTTAATAAAAGGGAGGAAGCCTTTGTTTAACGACAATTAATCGTACCGACGACGACGCCACAGGTTCCCCAACACCCGTAACTAATTCTTCTAATACAAGTGTAAATTGGTTTTATTGTTTGTAAATTCACAGTTCATGTTAGGAGTTTAATCGTTAACTAGTTCCAACGCAATTTGACAATCAGGAATTAATTTAACCTAATGTTGCCCCACTGTGGAAAAAGACCGTAGAAAACAGCGTGGACTGAGGTACGGGGGGATTAAAGATTTCTCTCCTTAGGCAATTATCATCGTTATTATCGTCGTATCATTACACATCACCCAGACATTTATCTCGCAACGTGGGTTAATTACATCACTGAGGAGCTTTCCTCCAAGCTGATGAGGAATCGTTGAAAAGTGTAGCAGAAGTCGTGGGGAAGATACCACGGAAGTACCAAGCTCGGTACGTTATATATGCTTGGGAACGGTTGGAAAACACCGTCGAGATTTGGAAAAAAGATCTTCAAGGTACTGAATAGCTGGAGAACTTCACTAAATTTGTACGGGTTATCAGCAGCACTTCATGGAAAATGGTTCATGACTTAACACAGTATATATGTTCAAGTGTTAACCACAAACGACGAAAAAGCAACTTATTTTCGCAACAATCTTCACACTTGTTGACCGTTGTCCAAGCAAAGACAAAGTTTTCGAGTTTCTTCATCGTTGGTGTAGCAAAATTATGAATTCGGGGAGTCAGAATTTACAAAATATGCAGCCGTTTGCGGACTACTACGACAAGCAAATTTCACCCAGAAGCCACTAAAGCGTTTCATCTTTTTATTGAACACGTCAGGACTATTGAAGATCTTGGAGTGCAAGTGTGTTTGCAGTGTAAAGACGAAGCGAAACCTGTGCTTCCACGTGTGGACATCGACGAAGAAATGGAGATTTAACCTCACGAGCCGCCACTGTCTGACATTTAAGAAAATTTCACTAACTGACGTTCAAACTTGACCCCAGAACTGCCAAAGAAAACAATAAATGCCAAAATGGGTACCACCAGCACGAAAAAAACGCCTTATCCGTAACTAGACACTTCCATTTCGCCTTATCACATTCCTTTTCATAAGTCAAGTTGAATACCATAACAATTAGCTACGGGTGCGATAAGTATAAACACCTCTATGGTACGACCACCGATATCGTTTAGTACCAATTGAACACTCACAAAAACCATGTTCTTGCTCCTGCGGTACTACTTCGACTTCGTCGTCGACTTCATTTTCGCCTTCTACTACAAATTTATGTGGAAAATCGAGAAAATCCAGCCACCTAATACCAAAATCGTCCTCGAAGGCGCCTCAAGCCTCGCCCGACAAATCAAAACCCGCCAAATCACCTCCGAGGAAGTAGTACGTGCCTTCATCACCCAAATCCGACAAACCAACCCCATTTTGAACGCAGTCGTCGACGATCGCTTCAGCGAAGCCATCCAGGAAGCCCAAACCATCGATAAACAAATCGCTAGTGGTACCATGTCTGACGAGGACTTCCAACGTCAACCACTCCTAGGTAACTCTTTACGATGCGTTTGAACTCGCTAAAGTCCAATTTAGGTGTCCCTTTCACCGCTAAAGAAGCCATTTCCGTGAAAGGTTTGTCCCACACTTTGGGACTTGTCAGCCGGAAGTCTCACACCGCCCCGTTCGACGCCGACGTCATCCTGCTACTCAAACGCGCAGGCGCTATCCCGTTGGGTGTCACCAACGTACCGCAACTCAACGGCTGGTCCGAAACCAGCAACCCTGTTTACGGTACCACCAACAACCCCTACGATACGAGGAGGACCGTGGGGGGATCGTCGGGCGGCGAAGCCGCCGTCGTGTCGGCTTGTGGGTCCGGGTTTGGGGTTGGTACGGAGATGGGTGGGTCCGTGCGGCTGCCAGCTTTCATGTGTGGGTTATTCGGGCACAAAACCTGCAGCCACTTGGTCTCGTTAAAAGGGATCATGTTTAATACCCAAGATAGAAAGATGGATATGGCAAGTTTTGGTATTTTTGTGAGGACAAGTGGGGATATTGCGCCCATTTTGAAGGTCATGGTGGGGGAGAATGTACGTAGACTTAACTTGGACGATAGGGTGGATTTGGAAGGAGTGAAGGTCCACTACGTGCTGGACCCAGGCGATTTTTTTGTTAGTCCGTTTAGGGACGAAATGACCCAACTGATGTTGAAAGCCGTCGGGTACTTGAAAAAGGTACTCCCACAAGAACCTCATCTGTTGACTATTGAAGAATTGAAGTACGGAGGGAGGGTTTGGTTCCCGCTTTTGAACCGCGCTCTTGATTGCAATTTCAGAAAGGATTTGACGAACCGCCAAGGGGTTGTTAACCCTCTTAAAGAAATAGTCAAGTTTGTACTGCGCCGGAGCGACTTTAACGTGTTCGTCATGATGGGTCTCTTAGCGGACGTGGCACCAAAGGAGAACCTCAACTGGGCTAAAGAAGTGGTTTCAATTTTAAAAAACAAGCTCTTGGTTCGTTTGTTCTGTTAACTTTGTTCTGGTTGATTTGTTGGTTTTAGGACACCTTGGGGACTCACGGGGTACTTTTATACCCGTCTGCCCCCTTCCCCGCGAGTTACCACTACGCGTCCCTTTTCAGACCCTTCAACTTGAATTTGTTTAACGTGTGGAACGCTTTGGATTTCTGCGTTACTCAAGTGCCCATGGGTTTGGACAAACACGGGGTGCCTTTAGGACTTCAGGTGGTGGCAGCTCCGCACCAGGACCACTTGACCATCGCGGTGGCGGCCGAACTTGAGAAGGCATTCGGGGGTTACGTACCACCTTTTGAACTTAAACAATAACTATTGTTGTATTTGTTTGAATAAACTATAGAAACCGCGTAACGCTGTCAGTCAAATTAGTGCCAAAATGTCAAACCCTGATCAGAAAATGTCTAAAAAAAAGAAACCTCTGAGCTCGCACCTCGACGGCAGCCCTGCTAAACGTAAACCCGTCATATGTTCGTTTCCTCCACCTCCTCCTAGTCACTTTCAGCGCAAAAGTAGCCGACATCATGCCCTATATGGGCGCTAGCATCCTCCAGGACAAATTCTTCTACGCTGTTTACACCAGGAACGTCCCGGAAATCAAGCGTTGCTTGAGCAAGGGGGTAGACACTAATGTGCTCAACAGAGACTTCGGAGTGGCTCCCATTCACATCCTAGCCGAAAGGAACGACTCCATTTTGGGTTACTCGGTGCTGTTGAATCGACAGGTGGACCTCGACGCCAAAACCGTCCACAGCTACTCCGCCTTGCACTTGACCTCTTACTTCAACTGCAAGAAGTTCGCGGCGTTGCTCCTCAACAACGGCGCTAATCCCGACATCCGGGACCGCTTCGGGCGGACTCCTTTGCACCTGGCGGTGGAGAGAGAGTACGACGGGATGGTCCTCACGTTGCTGAAGAAGAAGGCCGCTGTTAACGTGATGGACTACTACGAGAACACGCCGTTGTCTTATAGCGTTCTCCGGGTGAGGAATCTGCCGATCACGAAGATTCTATTGGACAATGGGGCCGATATGAATTTCGAAGAGGAGCGGTCACTGCATTTGTTTTTTGGTAAGGTTTGGGGGCAGGGAGGTTGAGTTTGTGGCTTGTAGAACTTATTTTGAGCTGTCACTGCTTGGACGACATCGATTTTGTGGTGGCGTTTCTGAAGAATGGATTTGATATTAACACACGTGAGGAGGCTTCGGGGAGGAACTGTCTGCATTTTGCGGCAGTGACGGGATACGTGGAGGTGGCTATCGTTTTGGTTGAACACGGAGCTGACCCTTTTTCGATGGACCACATGAATCGGACTGCGGTGGCGGCGGCCAAGCAACACGGACACTACATTCTTGCAGATTATTTACGGAAGGGGTATAGGCCGCCCCACGTCCTGAAGACGCTTCCGTTTCTCTATTTATGGTCGAATAAAGTTAAGTCAAGGATCGCCAAAAAGCAGGCCGAGGAGGAATTAGATGAAGAGCGTCAGATAAAGTTCCGTTCAAAATCAAAAATATCTTTCTAGATTACTTATTGTTATTAATATTATTATTTTACTTCCCGAGCGTAAGCAAAGGAAGTATTGTAATCGAGTCCGTCGGCCGACTCTCTACTTTTACGTTTTCTCGATCTTTCATGACCTCTAGAAGACGAAGAAATAGGTCTCCCATTTCCGTCTGTCTGTCCGTCTGTCCGTCTGTCCGTCCGTCTGTCCGTCTGTCCGTCTGTCGTCTGTCCGTCCGTCTGTCCGTCTGTTGTCCGGATTTTTATTAGACAGATAATCTCCGAAAGTACTCGACCGATTGTTGTGAAATTTTGTACTTATATTAAGAATATCATGTAGATGGTAAAACGCTAACCAAAATTTGTCTAATCATCCCCACCACTAATGCGATGACGTCATTTCAAAATTGTACATAGTAAATGGGTTTTCAATTGTATAAAATAACATAGTCCTACACATGTAGTTTACAACTCCGAATCGACTTTTCACCCGAAACGTCCAGATTTTTGGAAAAAAAATCAAAATTATAAAACAACATTTTGAAATTTAATTTTTAATCTGCTAACCAGAATGCTTTGAAATGTTGCAGATGTTTTAAGGCTATAAAGAGCATAATAAATGTTTAGTCAAAATATATTTGCTTATCCCCTCCAAAAACTTGATGACGTCAGCTCGAAAGTTTGCCGAATAAATCATATCTAAAATGTACAAAATATGATGAGTCTGTACTTGTCATTTATCACTCCATTCATATTTTTTGGATTTGCATATACAGAGTGACTCAAAAAAATTAATGAATGCGTAAATATATTTTATTGATTTAATCAGGAACTACAAAACGGAATGCTCTGACATCTTGCAGATGTTTTAAGGTTATAAAGAGCATAATAAATGTTTAGTCAAAATATATTTGCTTATCCCCTCCAAAAACTTGATGACGTCAGCTCGAAAATTTGCCGAATAAATCATATCTAAAATGTACAAAATATGATTAGTCTGTACTTGTGATCTATCACTCCATTCATATTTTTTGGATTTGCATATACAGGGTGACTCAAAAAAATTAATGAATGCGTAAATATATTTTATTGATTTAATCAGGAACTACAAAACGGAATGCTCTGACATCTTGCAGATGTTTTAAGGTTATAAAGAGCATAATAAATGTTTAGTCAAAATATATTTGCTTATCCCCTCCAAAAACTTGATGACGTCAGCTCGAAAATTTGCCGAATAAATCATATCTAAAATGTACAAAATATGATTAGTCTGTACTTGTGATCTATCACTCCATTCATATTTTTTGGATTTGCATATACAGGGTGACTCAAAAAAATTAATGAATGCGTAAATATATTTATTGATTTAATCAGGAACTACAAAACGGAATGCTCTGACATCTTGCAGATGTTTTAAAGTTATAAAGAGCATAATAAATGTTTAGTCAAAATATATTTGCTTATCCCCTCCAAAAACTTGATGACGTCAGCTCGAAAATTTGCCGAATAAATCATATCTAAAATGTACAAAATATGATTAGTCTGTACTTGTGATCTATCACTCCATTAATATTTTTTGGATTTGCATATACAGGGTGATTCAAAAAAATAAATGAAAGCGTAAATTTATTTTACTGATTTACTCAGGAACTACAAAACCGAATGCTTCGAAATCTTGAAGATATTTTAACATTATCATAAGCATGGTAAATTTTTGATCAAAATGTATTTGGTCGTCCCCCTAAAAAATTTATGACGTTACCACAAAATTTTGCTGAATAAATCCTATCTAAAATGTACAAAATATGGTGAGTCTCTTCTTGTGATTTATCATTCCATTCAAATTTTTTCGATTTGCATATACAGGGTGACTCAAAAAAATTAATGAATGCGTAAATTTATTTTATTGATTTAATCAGGAACTACAAAACCGAATGCTTTGAAATCTTGCAGATGTTTTAAGGTTATAAAGAGCATAATAAATTTTTAGTCAAAATATATTTGGTTATCTTCTACAAAAAACTGATGACGTCAGCTCAAAAGTTTGCCGAATAAATCGTATCTAAAGTGTACAAAATATGATGAGTCTGTACTTGTGATTTATCATTCCATTCATATTTTTGGATTTGCATATGCAGGGTGACTCGAAAAAATTAATGAAGGCGTGAATTTATTTTATCGATTTAATCAGGAATTAGAAAACCGAATGCTTTGAAATCTTGGGAATATTTTAAAGTTATTATAAGCATGGTAAACTTTTGTTCAAAATGTATTTGTTCATCCCTCCTAAAAAAATTGATGACGTCACCTTAAATTTTGCTGAATAAATCCTATCTAAAATGCAAAAAATATGATGAGTTTGTACTTGTGATTTATCATTCCATTCATATTTTTTAGATTTTCTTAAGAGGTGGTTCAAAAAAATTAATGAAGTCAATTTATTTTATTGATTAAATTAAAGGCAACACTTATTTTTAGTATTACACCCCAACCAACCCAATTTGGTAGACACAAAATTTGTTAAAGGAAAAAACTCGGTTGAAACATAAGGGTAGCACGCTTATTTACATCGACTTTAACATTACAGACCTGCATTTGTTTTATGCGCTCACTTGGTTCCGCGAATGTGAAATAGACATATTTATAATCAACCAATTGTGAATTTCACCGTCAAGAATTAAAATAAAACCCAATGTTTTATATAATAAGCAGAAGTCGAAGCAATAAAACCGATGGTCGTTTTGTTTACAGTTTCTCTGTTTGACTCTCACGTATGCTGTTACGCTTGTCATCTTAAATTAAGAATGTTTATACATAAACGATTTTCAGTTGCCGTATACGCGAGTAAATTGTTTCGTTATTTTATTGATTATAAGAAATCAATATTCAAAACGACCCAATTCATTTTCCCGAAAATTTGGGAATACAATAATTTTATTCTTAGTATTACACTACATCTATCCCAACTGATATACGTGTCCTTGCAAAAATGTCGATGACGTCATCACAATTTTTTTTTAAATTCCCACTACAAAAATGTAATGAGAAAAAAAACACAATAGGCATGCAGTCGTCAAGTTTCCGACAGCGAGGGAAGTACTGTCTAAACTCTTTAGACCAATTTTTATTAGAAGTTATTAAACTGTTGTGTAGATGGGTGAAGTTGGGTGCTAAGAAAAGACAACAATAAATTGAAGTAAACTTTATTATGTTAAAGTATCTTAAACATCAACATTTTGTATATGTCCCAAGGTTAAATCTAGTCTAGCCGTTATTTTAAAATGATTCTCTATATAATTAACATTACACTAACGTAAATAAAGTGTTAAAAAATGCTATAACCCTAGATAAAAAATACGGAATTCTCAATATGTAAAAAATAAGCTATTATTCGCTCAGCAGCCCCTGACGCGCCGGGACCAGCGTCAAGTCACAATAGCTTACTTTTTGAATGGACCTTTGCAACCCTGCTTGTAAACAGTAATTTCGACAACGAAAAAGAAAGTTAAAATACAGGTCGAATATCCCTCAAGGTCCTTGAAAGGTAAATAGAAAGTGCCCTTGGCCACTCTAGCTTAAAATTTGTAACAAAGAAATCAGAAAAAACTCTTAAAGCAGCATCGACATAGTGTTGGACAGATGAAAACGAAAAAAACTCTCATGCATGTTTCTCCTAACCCTCATAGGTAAAAGGTAAAAACAACACATACGTCCACTATGCACCCTACTGGCTTTAAAAGTTTTTAAGCAAATCTCACGAGATCTTGTTGCGCCACCACGAGAACAAGACCAGTGGCGACTCGAACGCGGTGAAGGTGAAGACGGGAGCGAAGAGGAAGAAGAAGATGTGGATGAAGGAGAACGGGCCGAAGATATGTTTGGAGAACTTGGAGTAGCCGCGGTAGAGCGGCGCTTGGAGAATTTTGTACTCGGAGGAGAGTTCGAGGAAGACGAGCGATCGGATGACGAGGAGGAGGCGGAGCAATGACAGGGGGGGTGGAGAGACAGCTGCACTAAAGTACAACTTTACCTGACACCCTCAGCTCGGGAACTTGGAGTAGAAGGTGTAGATGAGGTCGTAGTTCTTGAAGCGGCAGTGCTGCACGTCGCGGCGCTGCCACTCGCCGATGGTGCTGAGGTACTGCAGCTCCTCGGCGGTGTCCTTCGTGGGCGACGCCTACGACGACAACGTCAGGCGGGGCTTAGTGAATTTAGGGCGTGGCTCTCACCTGATTGGCGAACACCGTCACGGTGAACTTCCCCGGCAGGAACGTGTCCAAGACCTTGTTGATGATCTCGCGGTACGAACTGCACGGAACGTTGGTCTCGAAGCTCACGTACGAGAACTCCGGCTCGGGAGTGATATGGATCGTCATGTAACAGCCCTAATGGAAATCGGTCTCAAAATTAATGACGTCACCGCGACGCAGGCTACTTACGTCGGACATTTCAGCGCTTATCTGACAGACATGCAAACAGACACAGTAACAACGTCTCATTTTCGCATTCGTACGTACGCACTTACATTTTTTGTGACCCCGTTCATGGAGTAACCGCACGGTTCGAACAGGAAGTCGTCGATGATCATGTTGGGGATGATCTTGTCGATGCCGGACCTCTGCACAACAACATTATCAACACTCTGTATAGCGAAACGAAGAAGTTACCTTGGTTGCTTCAGTGGCGTTCAGCGACTCCTCCTTGGAGAAGATGCTCATGATCTCGGGGTCCAAATCCGTCATGAGTATCTCCAACGTCTGGTCCGGCTCGTCCAGCACGGGCAGGGGCTGGCGAGGCGCCCTGCGCGTGAAGGGGTTCAAGGTATACAAGTACCAGCAGTCCTTGTTCACGGCCCCCATGCAATAGGCCACCCCGTCGGGGAAGAGCGAGTCCAGGAGAGCCACCTCCTGGTCGAAGTGCTTGTGGGGAGTGACCTGAAGGTCGGGCCGCTTGTAGTTCTTGCGCGAGTAGAACAAGTCCTCCACCTCGGTGAAGCCGGCGTACTGCTCGGCGAGCAGCAGCAGGGGCTCCAGGCAGAGCAGAGGCGTGGTGGTGCCGCAGGTCTTGAGGATGAAGCGCCGCTTCGAGATGAACATCGAGCTTTCACTGAAAGAACAACAACAACAAGTTTGTATATACCGTCCAGGTGTAGTTTGGGTTGCATATTTACAAACGAAAACAAATAAGACGTATTATGGGTTGCCTATCTGAAATAAACTTGTTGACGTTGCCGTTCAAGTTGGCACGCTGTTGGGAAATAATTTTAGAAAAAGTTGTACGGTTTCTTCTTGTCGAAATAAGTCTACACATATGAAGAAAAGAAAAGGCAAAATGTTTTCCAGAATCGACCGATGAAATATCGAAATTTTTAGAAATTTTCAAAAATTCGCATTTCGTACCGATTCTTTGGAAAATGTTGCTCCGTGACCATCAACACACTATATTTTTGGAATCAGCATGTCGAGATCTACATCCCTGAATTTTTTCGTAATTTTTAGACAACTTTCTTAAAAGTGAAATTTTTTCAATGGTCTAATCTAATCTAGAATGTGAAAAAGTAAAAAAAAAACCGCTAATCGTTAACTTTTTTTTGTTAAAATCAATCTTACCAAGTACTAGCCCCACCCACTCGCCCTCTATTTTTTTGGAAGGTATGCATTTGCCAAAATCGTTATTATCTTAACAAGTACTAGTCCCGCCCACCCAAGTACTAGTCCCGCCCACCCGCCCTCTATTTTCTTGGAAGATGTCATTTGCCAAAATCAGTCTTATCTTAGCAAGTACTAGCACTACCCACCCATCCGCTTGTCATTCTAACTACATTTTTTTTTCTGTTCAGTATAAGATCATTCATTTCATTCAGTTTGTATAAAATCAACCACTGAAACGGAGACAGGGTGGGTGGGCGGGACTAATTATGTTCTCCTGTCGACTCAGAGTGGAAACTAATAATGGAATAATGGAACAAGAATTAATAATAATTTCCTTTTTCATCTACAAAATTTTTATAGAGAGATATTTTGAGGAAACTCTAAAAATTGCTGTATTTCATTTAGCGATTTTAGAAAAACGGTAGACATTTCCGAAGAAACGAAGGCGAAAATGACTTCTGGATATCGAAATGTTCAAGAAAATGTCTTCAGTCAATTTTCGGATATATGTATTTGAAAAATGGTCGAAAATGTCAAAAATGCTAAAGTTAGTTTTATCTTATCAAATACTAGCCCCGCCCACCCACCCTCTATATTCTTTGAGAGTATGTCATTTGCCAAAATCAGTCTTATCTTACCAAGTACTAGCCCCGCCCATCCTCTCTCTTCTCATTTTAAGGACTAATTTTATTTCTGTTCAGTATAAGATCATCCATTTCATTCAATCACTGAAAAGGAGACAGGGTGGGTGGGCGGGGCTAATTATGTTCTTCTGTTGAGTGGGAATGGAAATTAATTATATAATCTAGAATGTGAAAAAGTAAAAAAAACCGCTAATCGTAACTTTTTTTGTTAAAATCAATCTTACCAAGTACTAGACCCACCCACTCGCCCTCTATTTTTTTGGAAGGTATGCATTTGCCAAAGTCGTTATTATCTTAACAAGTACTAGCCCCGCCCACCCGCCCTCTATTTTCTTGGAAGATGTCATTTGCCAAAATCAGTCTTATCTTAGCAAGTACTAGCACCACCCACCCACCCGCTTGTCATTCTAACTACAATTTTTTTTGTTCAGTATAAGATCATTCATTTTATTCAGTTTGTATAAAATCAATCACTGAAAAGGAGACAGGGTGGGTGGGCGGGGCTAATTATGGTCTCCTGTCGAGTGGGAGTGGAAACTAATAATGGACTAATGGAACAAAAATTAATAATAATTTCCTTTTTCGTCTACAAAATTTTCATAGAGAGCTATTTTGAGGAAACTCTAAAAATTGCTGTAGTTCATTTAGCGATTTTAGAAAAACGGTAGACATTTCCGAAGAAACGAAGGCGAAAATGATTTCTGGATATCGAAATGTTCAAGAAAATGTCTTCAATTAATTTTCGAATATATTTGAAAAATGGTCGAAAATGTCAAAAGTTCTAAAATTAGTCTTATCTTAGCAAATAAATTTCGGCCAAATTTTGACATTTTCGAAACGTAACTAAATACATTTTCTTGTACATTTCGAGGTCTAGAACCCACTTCCGGTATCGATTCTTTGATAGCTGCAACCGTTTTTCCAGAATCGACAGTTGAAATATCGAAATTTTTAGAAATCTTGAAAAATTCGCATTTCGGAGTGATTTTTTCGAAAATGTTGCTTCGTGACCATCAACATGCTATATTTTTGGAATTAGCGTGTCGAAATCTACGTCCCTGAATTTTTTCACAATTTTTAGACAACCTTTTTAAAAGTGAAAATTTTTCCAATGGTCCCCCATTCTTCAAATTTCGGCCAAATTTTGACACTTTCGAAACTTAACTAAGCACATTTTCTTGTAGATTTCGAGCTCTAGAACTCACTTCCGGCATCGTTTCTTTGATAACTTCAACCGTTTTTGCAGAATCAACCGTTGAAATATCGAAATTTTTAGAATTTTTCAAAAATTCGCATTTCGTACCGATTCTTTCGAAAATGTTGCTCCGTGACCATCAACACGCTATATTTTTGGAATCAGCATGTCGAGATCTACGTCCCTGAATTTTTTCGCAATTTTTAGACAACTTTTTTTAAAAGTGAAATTTTTTCAATTGTCAAATTTCGGTCAATTTTTGACATTTTCGAAACTTAACTAAATACGTTTCCTTGTAGATTTCGATCTCTAGAACTCACTTCCGGCATCGATTCTTTGGTTACTGCAACCGTTTTTCCGGAATCGGCCGTTGAAATATCGAAATTTTTAGAAATTCTCAAAAATTCGCATTTCGTACCGATTCTTTCGAAAATGTTGCTCCGTGACCATCAACGCAATATATTTTTGGAATCAACATGTCGAGATCTACGTCCTTGAATTTTTTCACAATTTTTAGACAACTTTTTTAAAAGTAAAAATTTTTCCAATGGTCCCCCTTCTTCAAATTTCGGTCAATTTTTGACATTTTCGAAACTTAAGTAAATACGTTTCCTTGTAGATTTCGATCTCTAGAACTCACTTCCGGCATCGATTCTTTGGTTACTGCAACCGTTTTTCCGGAATCGGCCGTTGAAATATCGAAATTTTTAGAAATTCTCAAAAATTCGCATTTCATACCGATTCTTTCGAAAATGTTGCTCCGTGACCATCAACACACTATATTTTTGGAATCAGCATGTCGAGATCTACGTCCCTGAATTTTTTCACAATTTTTTGACAACTTTTTGAAAGTGAAATTTTTCCAATGGTCCCCCTTCTTCAAATTTCGGCCAAATTTTGACATTTTGGAAACTTAACCAAACACATTTTCCTGTAGATTTCGGGCTCTAGAACTCACTTCCGGCCTCTTTTCTTTGATAACTGCAACCGTTTTTCCGGAATCGACCGTCAAAATATCGAAATTTTTGGAATTTTTCAAAAATTAGCATTCCGTACCGATTCTTTCAAGAATGTTGCTCGTTGACTATCAACATACTGTATTTTTGGAATCAGCATGTACAGATATACATCCCTGAAGTTTTTCGTAATTTTTAGACAACTTTTTTAAAAGTGAAATTTTCCAATGGTCCCTCCTTCTTCAAATTTCGGCCAATTTTTGAAATTTTCGAAACTTAACTAAATACAGTTTCTTGTAGATTTAAACCTCTAGAACTCACTTCCGGCATCGTTTCTTTGAGAACTGCAACAGTTTTTCTAGAATCGACGGAGTCGAAATATCGAAAAATTGAGGAAACCAAAAGAATTAAAAAATTGAAAGACCAAGAAATCGAAAAATCGAAAAATGTGGAAATCAAGAAATCGATAAATCATAAAAGTCGGAAAATCGAAAAATTAAAAAACTACGAAATAGAAAAGTAAAAAAATCGAAAAATCAGGAAACCGAAAAGTCGAAAAGTAGAAAAATCAGGAAATCGAAACGTCAAAAAATCAAAAAATTGAAAAATCGAGAGAATATCTGAAAATTGAAAAGCCAAAAATAGAAAATTCGATAAAGCGAAAAGTGGAGAAACCCAAAAGTTGAAAAATAGAAAAATCGAGAAATGAAAACGTCGAAATGTTGAAAAATTGAAAATTGGAGAATTAAAGAAATCGAAAATCAAAAGTTGAAAACCTGAAAATCATAAATCGAAAAATCGAAAAATTGAAGAAAATCGCGTAACGAAAAGTCGAAAAATCGAAAAGTAAAAAAATCGAAAAATCGATATATCAATCGAAAAATCAAGAAACTGAAAAGTTAAAAATAGAAAAATCGGGAAATCGAAATTTTGACGAATCAAAAAATTGAAAAATCGAGAAAACAATAGCTGAAAATCAAAAAGTCAAAAGATCGAAAAATCGAGAAAGCGAAAAATCGAGAAATCCAAAAGATGGAAAATAGAAAAATCAATAAATCGAGAAATCGGAACGTCGAAGTATCAAAAAATTGAAAAATGGAAAGTTGAAAAATTTAAAAACTAAAACGTCGAAAGATCGGAAAATCGAAAAACCCAAAACTGAGGAAACCAAGAGAATTCAAAAATTGAAAGATCAAGAAATCGAAAAATTGGAAATCAAAAAATCGCAAAAAACCGAAAATTCTAAAAGTTTAAAAATCGAGAAATCGAAAAATTTCTAGATTCTCAATCAAGGAACTGAAAAATCGGAAAATAGAAAAGTCGAAAAAATCGATAAATCGAGGAGATGAGAAGTCGAAAAGTCGAAATATCGAAAAATTGAAAAACCAAGATATCAAAAAATAAAAAAAATCGAAAAATTGATATAAGAACCGAAAAATCGAGAAACCGAAAATTCGGGAAATCAAAATGTTGAAAAATAAAAAAATTGAAAAATCAAGAAAAGAATAGCTGAAAATTGAAAACTGAAAAAATCAAAAAATCGATAAAGCGAAAAATCTGGAAACCCAAAAGTTGAAAAATAGAAATATCGAAAAATTGGGAAATCGAAACGTCGAAATATCGAAAAATTAAAAAAAGGAGAAACGAAAAGTTGAAAAATCGATAAATTGGAAAAACGGAAAATGCAGGAATTAAAAAATCCAGAAATCGATATATCAGTCGAAAAATTGGGAGACCGAAAAGTCGAAATATCAAAAAACCCAAAATTGATGAAACCAAAAGTATTCAAAAATTGAAAGATCAAGAAATCTAGAAGTTGGAAGTCGAAAAAAACCCGAAAAAACCGAAAATTCTAAATGTTGAAAAATCGATAAATCGAAAAATCCATAAATGGAAAAATCGAAAAGTCGAAAAGACAAAAAATTGAAATATTTCTCGATTCTCAATCGAGGAATTGGAAAGTTGAAAAATCGAGAAAGGAAAACTCAGAAAATAGAATAGTCGAAAAATCGATAAATAAAGGAAACGAAAAGTCGAAAAATCCAGAAATCAAGAAATCGGTAAATCGAAAAAGTCGAAAAATCAAAAAATTGAAAAATCAAAAAATCGAAAAATCGGTGAAGTGAAAAATCTAAAAAACCCAAATGTTGAAAAATACAAAAATCCCTTAATCGAGTAGCCGAAACGTTGAAATATCAAAAAATCGAAAAATGAAGAAATTGAATGATCGAGAAATCGAAAAATCAGAAAATCAAAAACCGAAAATTCGAAAAACTGAGAAATCGATAAATCGAGTTAACGAAAACTGGAAAATCGAGAAATCGAAGTCGTAAAATAAGAAAATTGAAAAAATTTAGAAATTTTCAAAAATTCGCATTTCGTAGCGATTCTTTCGAAAATGTTGCTCCGTGACCATGAAAACAATATATTTTTGGAATCGGCATGTCGAGATCTACGTCCCTGAATTTTTTCACAATTTTTAGACAACTTTTTTAAAAGTGAAATTTTCCCCCCTTCTTCAAATTTCGGCCAAATTTTGACATTTTCGAAACTTCACTAAATACATTTTCTTGTAGATTTCGATCTCTAGAACTCACTTCCGGCCTCTTTTCTTTGATAACTGCAACCGTTTTTCCGGAATCGACCGTTGAAATACCGATATATTTAGAAAAAATTTCAAAAATTCGCATTTCTTACCGATTCTTTCGAAAAGTTGCTCCGTGACCATCAACACACTATATCTTTAGAAACAGCAAGTCGAAATTTGTATGCTTGAATTTTTTCAAAAAAGAATTTTCCCTCATGCAAATTTCGACTCACTTTTGACGATTTTCGAAATTTGACAAAATTTTTTTTTCTTAATATACTCAGTATTCTTGGAACAACACGACACTCAAAAACATGTTTTTAATTTCTCGTAGAGAAATAAGGATTTTGCAGTTAAGCTCCGCCCTCTTGGCTCACGACGAATAAAAAAATCATCACAATCGAGACAGGGTGGGTGGGCGGGGCTACATTTTGCCCTGTTTTGCTTAACATGTGCAGACTTATTTCGACAACAAGAAACTATCAATGGCAACTTGGCAACGGAGTTTATAAATGACAATTTTCAGCTGTAAAAGCAACGTCAGCGGGAACTTTAACGTCAACAGCAAGTTTATAAATCCCACTTAACACTAGTCAATCATCATCTTCGACTCACATTACTGTCAATCACCCTGTATATCACAATCGCGAGTCCACCAAGTGCATCGATCGACTTTCCGAAAATACGTTTTTTTTTTTGGGGCTGCCAACTCGGATTATTTCTGGCCCCGAATCGGCTTTTCCTGCCAACCTTTCCTGCCGCGTCTCGTGAACCTGTAGTCTCGTGTGGAAGACCTGAACCCGATCAAGGTCGCTGCAAGAGCCCGTTGCGCAACAAAATGGTGGGATTTATGGAAGGGCGGCTCGTCAAAAATCAGCGTGGGGACGCGAATCGATCCCGCAAGGGCAAGGTCGTCCTAAGTCAACGCCGCGACGCAAAAGGCTGTTTTGACTGGGAAAGGCGCAACCAAGCGAATCCCGTTTTGTTTACATGCTGAGTCGACTGGTCTGGAAGACGCTTGCAAGTTAATTGCAACTGGTCGTTAACAATAAAAAATTAACAAAACAAACATTTGCCAATTGCTGAGTCAATTAGTGTTTCAAGGAAGAGCGATTCGAATTTCACAAATGAGTCGTTCGGCGGAATTCTTTGCATTGTTGGCAGGAGTTGCGGAATCCGACAAGTTTGGACGGGTTTATCTATAAATCTTATCAGCAAGTAGGGCAGTAAGTGACCCAGGTCTAGTATTCGCGGAGGTCGCTTTTTTGATGCGATGACCCGAGATTCTAATGTGTAGCGTTACGTAATACGTTTTAGAATAATTATTTGTCGATTCGGGCGATCGGTAAGGCACGCTTAACCAGTTTTAATGGTGTGTTATGCAAATGGTGTGCATTTTTTTTTTAATTAAGCGATCTTTGCTCTGCGAGCTATTTTTATGCGGAGTATGATGTCATGTGTTGAGTCTCGAATGGCGCAGAAAAACACAATTGTGTTACAAAAAATTGGTCTAAAGAGTTTAGACAGTACTTCCCTCGCTGTCGGAAACTTGACGACTGTATGCCTATTGTGTTTTTTTTCTCATTACATTTTTGTAGTGGGAATTTAAAAAAAAATTGCGATGACGTCATCAACATTTTTGCAAGGACACGTATATCAGTTGGGATAGATGTAGTGTAATACTATGAATAAAATTATTATATTCTCAAATTTTCGGGAAAATGAATTGGGTCGTTTTGAATATTGATTTGTAATAATCAATAAAATAACGAAACAATTTACTCACGTATACGTATCCCAGGCAGCTGAAAATCGTGTATGTATAAACATTCTTAATTTAAGATGACAGGCGTAACAGCATACGTGAGAGTCAAACGGAGAAACTGTAAACAAAACGACCATCGGTTTTATTGCTTCGACTTCCGCTTATTATATAAAACATTGGGTTTTATTTTAATTCTTGACGGTGAAATTCACAATTGGTTGATTATAAACATGTCTATTTCACATTCGCGGAACCAAGTGAGCGCATAAAACAAATGCAGGTCTGTAATGTTAAAGTCGATGTAAATAAGCGCGCTACCCTTATGTTTCAACCGAGTTTTTCCTTTAACAAATTTTGTGTCTACCAAATTGGGTTGGTTGGGGTGTAATACTAATAATAAGTGTTGCCTTTAATTTAATCAATAAAATAAATTGACTTCATTAATTTTTTTGAACCACCTCTTAAGAAAATCTAAAAAATATGAATGGAATGATAAATCACAAGTACAAACTCATCATATTTTTTGCATTTTAGATAGGATTTATTCAGCAAAATTTAAGGGTGGCGTCATCAATTTTTTTAGGAGGGATGAACAAATACATTTTGAACAAAAGTTTACCATGCTTATAATAACTTTAAAATATTCCCAAGATTTCAAAGCATTCGGTTTTGTAATTCCTGATTAAATCGATAAAATAAATTCACGCCTTCATTAATTTTTTTGAGTCACCCTGCATATGCAAATCCAAAAATATGAATGGAATGATAAATCACAAGTACAAACTCATCATATTTTGTACATTTTAGATACGATTTATTCGGCAAACTTTTGAGCTGACGTCATCAGTTTTTTGTAGAAGATAACCAAATATATTTTGACTAAAAATTTATTATGCTCTTTATAACCTTAAAACATCTGCAAGATTTCAAAGCATTCGGTTTTGTAGTTCCTGATTAAATCAATAAAATAAATTTACGCATTCATTAATTTTTTTGAGTCACCTGTATATGCAAATCGAAAAAATTTGAATGGAATGATAAATCACAAGAAGAGATCACATATTTTGTACATTTTAGATAGATTTATTCAGCAAATTTTGGTGACATCATACATTTTTTGGGGGGAGACCAAATATTTTTGATAAAAATTTACCATGCTTTTGATAATTTTAAAATATCTTCAAGATTTCGAAGCATTCGGTTTTGTAGTTCCTGATAAATCCGTAAAATAAATTTACGCTTCATTATTTTTCTTGAATCACCTGTATATGCAAATCCAAAAAATATGAATGGAGTGATAATCACAAGTACAGACTGATCATATTTTGTACATTTTAGATATGATTTATTCGGCAAATTTTCGAGCTGACGTCATCAAGTTTTTGGAGGGGATAATCAAATATATTTTGACTAAACATTTATTATGCTCTTTATGACCTTAAAACATCTGCAAGATGTCAGAGCATTCGGTTTTGTAGTTCCTGATTAAATCAATAAAATATATTTACGCATTCATTAATTTTTTTGAGTCACCCTGTATATGCAAATCCAAAAAATATGAATGGAGTGATAGATCACAAGTACAGACTCATCATATTTTGTACATTTTAGATATGATTTATTCCACAAACTTTTGAGCGACGTCATCAAGTTTTTGGAGGGGATAAGCAAATATTTTTTGACTAAAGATTTATGATGCTCTTTATAGCATTAAAACATCTGCAACATTTCAAAGCATTCTGGTTAGCAGATTAAAAATTAAATTTAAAAATGTTGTTTTATAATTTTGATTTTTTTTTCCAAAAATCTGGACGTTTCGGGTGAAAAGTCGATTCGGAGTTGTAAACTACATGTGTAGGACTATGTTATTTTATACAATTGAAAACCGATTTACTATGTACAATTTTGAAGTGACGTCATCGCATTAGTGGTGGGGATGATTAGACAAATTTTGGTTGGCGTTTTACCATCTACATGATATTCTTAATATAAGTACAAAATTTCACAACAATCGGTCGAGTACTTTCGGAGATTATCTGGCTAATTAAAATCCGGGACGGCAGACGGACAGACGACGGACAGACGAACAGAAATGGGAGACCTATTTCTTCGTCTTCTAGGGGTCATGAAAGATCGAGAAAACGTAAAAGTAGAGAGTCGGCCGACGGACTCGATTGCAATACTTCCTTTGCTTACGCTCGGGAAGTAAAAATACTGACTGAAGGAGGTACCCGCTGGACTGTCGAGGTTTGCAAGCAGAGGATTGAGTTTCGGTACAACGCAGAATTCACACAGTGGAGCTTTTTGTTTTTAAAATTTTGTGATGGCATGCCTGATTGTCAAAGTGACGTTAATGGCAGCTGTCAATAACTCAGAAGTGCCAACATAAACATTTTGTTCAATCATTTTCAATTTTGCCAACAGTCCATCCAACATTGTGTTCTCCAGTACCAAAATGACGTAACGCGTGTCAATAACAGCTATTTAAGCGACTAATCAATAAATCGCCACTGACATGAATAGTGTGATAACACCGGACTACATTTTCCAAACAAATTTATCAACAACTGCATAACACAACTGTACTTTCCGTGATAAAATTCCTCCTTATGCACTTTATCCTGCATATTTCGTTTCATTTAATTCTATGCATTCATTCCGAGATCTAAATATCTTTTCCTTTCCGATAACCTTCGCGAGTTCAAATGCCAAGAAAAGAAAACTTCTGTTCCATCACCCGAAAAATTGTCCAAGACCCATCATCAGTCCACTAAGAAAACCTTCACTGATAGCCCCTTATCTAAAACCCATTTTCTTTGCATAACTTATCGCTCGTTATTTATTAAACGGAAACCCCTCATCAATAAATCCGCTGATAACACACGTAATAATGAAACATCGTTCTCGCAAAATCCAGTCAGCGAAAACAAAGTTCGGTGCTCCATTTCCAAGCCGCAACAAAAGCGAACTAGGAAACACGTTTAAATATAGACCGACCCATCTATATATAGCGGCGGTTATCAGGCGCAATAAATCGAGTGAAAACATTTATTTATCTTGTATAGTAAACCAGAATGCCCAAGATTTAAAAATAAAATTTCAATGAACAAATTATCGCGCTTCGAGACACCGAATAATCGAAACGAGTTTAAAGGTCGCAAGATTAACAACCTCGTTATCGTGGTGGACGGCGTCTGGGCGCAAAATTTCGGAGAGGACCTGGGGGAAAACGGACACTTGGTGATCGTAGTTGGCGTGGCTTTGTTGTGTCTGATTTCCTGATTAGATAATGTAGCGTGATGATGCGCTGCTGAGTGGGATCGAGATACTCGGAAATCGAGGCAGGTCTGCACGCGAAATCATAATTTGTTTGCGTCGAATGAAGGGCACAGTAATTTTCCTATGATTTACGTTACTTTCCCGAACTTTGACACTAGATTTGATAGTGACAACTGGTATATCAAGTTTTATTTAATCAGTATCTGGAAAATGAAAAACAACTACAAGGCTGCTATGACTGCAAGAACTTTACATAGATAAGATTGTTGGATACTTATTCAACTTGGATTTTACATACATTATATAACTCTGCAGGTTCCAGAAATTATGTATGTATAGATTATAAATAATGTATATATATATAATTGCATTCGCCGAAATGAGCGCCAAAAATTAAACAGGTGTAACTCCACTCGCAATGGAAACATCTAAATTTCCCTAAATAATAAAACTGTCACCATCAAAAAGTGTCAATTATTGTATTTATTAACAAAATATAATAAAAAATTGCCACACCAAAAAACTACTTCAAAAACCAAACAAAAGGGGTCCTCGATATCAGTTCAAATACTTCAAAAACCATACCAAGAGGCCTTTCAAACTACTTCAAAAAGAAAACAAAAGGTGTCCCCGAGATTCTTTCAAACTACTTCAAAAATAAACGAAAAGGGGTCCCCGAGATTCTTTAAAACTACTTCTAAATCAAAGCAAAAGGTGTCCCCGACATTATTTTAAACTACTTCAAAACAAACCAAAAGGGGTCCCCGAGATTCTTTAAAAACTACTTCAAAAACAAAACAAAATGAGCCCGGAGATTTTTTCAAAATACTTCAAAAACCAGACCCAAAGGAGTACGTTAGATTTTTCAAACTACTTCAAAAACAAACCAAAAGGAGCCCCGGAGATTTTTAAAAACTATTCAAAAACAAACAAAGAGACCGAGATTTTTCAAAGTACTTCAAAAACAAAAAAAAAGCCCCGAGATTTTTAAAGTATACTTCAAAAATCAGACACAGGGAGATTTTTTAAACCACTTCAAAAACAAACCAAAGGGGCCTCCGAGATTCTTTAAAACACTTCAAAATAAACCTAAAGGAGCACCGAAAATTTTTCAAACACTTCAAAAACCAGACACAAGGAGTACCGCAGATTCTTTCAAAGCACTTCAAAAAAACCAACAAGGGCACCGCAAGATTCTTTAAAAACTACTTCAAAAAACAACCAAAAGGCCCCAGGAGATTTTTTCAAAGTACTTCAAAAACCAGACAAAGGAGTACGCAAGATTCTTTCAAAACTTCAAAAACAACCAAAGAGCCCGAATTCTTTCAAAACTACTTCAAAAACAAACCAAAAGGAGCCCCGGAGATTTTTACAAATACTTCAAAAACCAACAAAATAACGCGTAGATTTTTCAAACACTTCAAAAACAACCAAAAGGGGCCCGAATTCTTTAAAAACTACTTCAAAAACAAACCAAAAGGTGCCCCGAGATTCTTTAAAAACTACTTCAAAAATCAAACAAAAGGAGCCCGAGATTTTTAAAACCACTTCAAAAACAAACCTAAAGGGCATCGGAGATTTTTCAAAATACTTCAAAAACAACCAAAAAGGACCCCGGGGATTTTTTCAAAGGTACTTCAAAAACAGACACAAGGAGTACGTAAATTCTTTCAAACCACTTCAAAAACAAACCAAAAGGGGCCCCCGAGATTTTTTAAAAACTACTTCAAAAACAAACTAAAATGAGCACCGGAGATTTTTTCAAAGTACTTCAAAAACCAGAACAAAGGAAGTACGCTAGATTCTTTCAAACCACTTCAAAAACAAACCAAAAGGGCCCCCGAGATTCTTTAAAAACTACTTCAAAAACAAACAAAAGGGGACACCGAGATTTTTTCAAAGTACTTCAAAAACCAGACAAAGAGTACGCTAGATTCATTCAAACCACTTCAAAAACAAACCAAAAGCCCCCCCCCCCCCGAGATTCTTTAAAAACTACTTCAAAAACAAACCTAAAGGAACACCGGAGATTTTTTCAAAGTAGTTAAAAAATCAGACACAATGAGTACGCTAGATTTTTTAAAACTACTTCAAAAACAAACCTAAAGGAACACCGGAGATTTTTTCAAAGTAGTTCAAAAATCAGACACAATGAGTACGCTAGATTTTTTAAAACCACTTCAAAAACAAACCAAAATGGGCCCCCGAGATTCTTTAAAAACTACTTCAAGATCAAACCAAAAGGAGTCCGCGAGATTCTTTAAAACTACTTCAAAAACAAACCAAAAGAGGCCCCGGAGATTCTTTGAAAGTACTTCAAAAACCAGACACAAGTGGCTCCCCAAGATTCTTTCAAACTACCTCAAAACCAAAACAAAAGCGGTCCTCGAGATTCTTTAAAACTACTTCAACAATAAACCAAAAGAAATTCTCGAGATTCTTTCAAACTACTTCAAAAACAAACAAAAGCGGTCTCCGAGATTCTTTAAAACTACTTCAAGATCAAACCAAAAGGAGTCCCCGAGATTCTTTAAAATTACTTCAAAAACAAACGAAAAGAGGCCCCGGAGATTCTTTGAAAGTACTTCAAAAATCAGACACAAGTGGCCCCCCAAGATTCTCTCAAACTACTTCAAAAACAAACCAAAAGGAGCCCGGAGATTTTTTCAAAGTACTTCAAAAACCAGACACAAGGAATAATAGCTATATATAATATATTCTTTCAAACCACTTCAAAAACAAACCAAAAGGGCCCCCCCGATATTCTTTAAAAACTACTTCAAAAACAAACCTAAAGGAGTACGGAGATTTTTTCAAACTATCTACTTCAAAATCCAGACACAAGGAGTACGCAAGATTCTTTCAAACCACTTCAAAAACAAACCAAAAGGGGCCCCCGAGATTCTTTAAAAACTACTTCAAAAACAAAACAAAAGGTGTCCCCGAGATTCTTTCAAACCACTTCAAAAACAAACAAAAAGGGGTCCCCGAGATTCTTTTAAACCACATCAAAACCAAAACAAAAGCGGTCCCCGAAGATTCTTTCAAACTTCTTCAAAAACAAGACACAAGAGGTCCCCGAGATTCTTTCAAACCACTTTAAAAACAAACCCCAAAAGGACCGCCGAGATTCTTTTAAACCACTTCAAAAACAAACTAAATGGGGTCCCCGGGATTCTTTTAAACCACTTCAAAACCAAAACGAAAGCGGTCCTCGAGATTCTTTAAAACTACTTCAACAATAAACCAAAAGAAGTCCTCCAGATTCTTTCAAAGTAATTCAAAAACAAAACAAAAGCTGTCTCCGAGATTCTTTAAAACTACTTCAAGATCAAACCAAAAGGAGTTCCCGAGATTCTTTAAAACTACTTCAAAAACAAACCAAAAGAGGCCCCGGAGATTCTTTGAAAGTACTTCAAAAACCAGACACAAGTGGCCCCCAAGATTCTTTCAAACTACTTCAAAACCAAAACAAAAGGGGCCCCCGAGATTCTTTGAAACCACTTCAAAAACAAACCAAAATGGGCCCCCGAGATTCTTTAAAAACTACTTCAAGATCAAACCAAAAGGAGTTCCCGAGATTCTTTAAAACTACTTCAAAAACAAACCAAAAGAGGCCCCGGAGATTCTTTGAAAGTACTTCAAAAACCAGACAAAAGTGGCTCCCCAAGATTCTTTCAAACTACTTCAAAACCAAAACAAAAGCGGTCCTCGAGATTCTTTAAAACTACTTCAACAATAAACCAAAAGAAATCCTCGAGATTCTTTCAAACTATTTCAAAAACAAAACAAAAGCGGTCTCCGAGATTCTTTAAAATTACTTCAAAAACAAACGAAAAGAGGCCCCGGAGATTCTTTGAAAGTACTTCAAAAATCAGACACAAGTGGCCCCCCAAGATTCTTTCAAACTACTTCAAAAACAAACCAAAAAGAGCCCCGGAGATTTTTTCAAAGTATTTTTAAAACCAGACACAAGGAGTACCACAGATTCTTTCAAACGACTTCAAAAACAAACCAAGGGGCCACCAAGATTCTTTGAAACTACTTTAAAAATAAACCGAAAGGGGTCCCCGACATTCTTTCAAACTATGCACTTCAAAAACCAGACACAAGAGATCTTCGAGATTCTTTCGATCTACTTAAAAAACAAAACAAAAGATGTTCTCGAGATTCTTTAAAAACTACTTCAAAAACAAACCAAAAAGAGCACTGGAAATTCTTTCAAACTTCTTCAAAAACAAGACACAAGAGGTCCCCGAGATTCTTTCAAACCACTTCAAAAACAAACCCCAAAAGGGCCCCCGAGATTCTTTTAAACCACTTCAAAACCAAAACAAAAGCGGTCCTCGAGATTCTTTAAAACTACTTCAACAATAAACCAAAAGAAGTCCTCGAGATTCTTTCAAACTAATTCAAAAACAAAACAAAACCGGTCTCCGAGAATCTTTAAAACTACTTCAAGATCAAACCAAAAGGAGTTCCCGAGATTCTTTAAAATTACTTCAAAAACAAACGAAAAGAGGCCCCGGAGATTCTTTGAAAGTACTTCAAAAACCAGACACAAGTGCCCCCCCCCTCCCCCAGATTCTTTCACACTGCTTCAAAACCAAAACAAAAGTGGACCCCGATATTTTTTCAAACCACTTCAAAAACAAACCAAAATGGGCCCCCGAGATTCTTTAAAAACTACTTCAAAAACAAACCAAAATGGGCCCCCGAGATTCTTTAAAAACTACTTCAAAAACAAACCAAAAGGAGCCCCGAAGATTTTTTCAAAGTGTTTTTAAAACCAGACACAAGGAGTACCCCAGATTCTTTCAAACGACTTCAAAAACAAACCAAAAGCGGCCACCAAGATTCTTTGAAACTACTTCAAAAATAAACCGAAAGAGGTCCCCGACATTCTTTCAAACTATGCACTTCAAAAACCAGACACAAGAGATCTTCGAGATTCTTTCGATCTACTTAAAAAACAAAACATGTACTCGAGATTCTTTAAAAACTACTTCAAAAACAAACCAAAAGGAGCCCTGGAAATTCTTTCAAACTACTTCAAGAACAAACCAAAATGGGCCCCCGAGATTCTTTAAAACTACTTCAAAAACAAACCAAAAGGAGCCCCAGAGATTTTTTCAAAGAATTTTTTAAACCAGACACAAGGAGTACTCCAGATTCTTTCAAACTACTTCAAAAACAAACCAAAAGGGGTCCCCGAGATTCTTTCAAACCACTTCAAAAACAAAACAAAAGGGGTCCCCGACATTCTTTCAAACTACTTCAAAAACCAGGCACAATTGGACCCCGAGTTCTTTCGAACAACTTCAAAAACAAAACAAAAGGGCCCCCCGAAATCTTTCAAATCATGTACTTCAAAAACCAGGCACAAGGGGTTCCTGAGATTTTTTTCAAACTACTTCAAAAACCAGACACAAGAGATCCCCGAGATTCTTTCAATCTACTTAAAAAACAAAAAAAAAAAGGTGTCCCCGAGATTCTTTCAAACTACATACTTCAAATTCAAACCAAAATGAGCCCCGAGATTTTTTAAAACTACTTCAAAAACAAACCAAAATGGGCCCCCGAGATTCTTTAAAACTACTTCAAAAACACAACAAAAAAGGGCCTTGAGATTCTTCAAATTACTTTAAACAGGCACACGAAGATTCTGAGATTCTTTCAAACTACTTCAAAAACAAAACAAAAGGGGCCCCCGAAATCTTTCAAACCATGTACTTCAAAAACCAGGCACAAGGGGTTCCTGAGATTTTTTTCAACTACTTCAAAAACCAGACACAAGAGATCCCCGAGATTCTTTCAATCTAGTTAAAAAAACAAAACAAAAGGTGTCCCCGAGATTCTTTACAACTACATACTTCAAAAAGAAACCAAACTGGGCCCCCGAGATTCTTTAAAACTGCTTCAAAAACAAAACAAAAATGGGCCCTGAGATTTTTCAAATTACTTTAAACGACAGGCACACGAAGATCCTGAGATTCTTTCAAACTACTTCAAAAACAAACCAAAAGGAATCCCAGACACTCTTTCAAACTACTTCAAAAACCAGGCACAATTGGATCAACTTCAAAAACAAAACAAAAGGGGCCCCCAAAATCTTTCAAACCATGGACTTCAAAAACCAGGGGTTCCTGAGATTTTTCAAACTACTTCAAAAACAAATTACTTGAAAAACAAGTTTTTTGAAGAAATTGACCTTGAGGGGCCTCTTGTTCTTTTCTTGTTAAGAATATGAAAAAATTTGGGGGCTCCAGGCGTTAATCTTGGGGGACCCTTGCGTTTTCTTTTTGAAAGTATTTTTTAATGAAAGAGTTTAAATCTTGGGAGCCCCAAGTGTCTTTTTTAAGTATGAGAAAGAACCTTGGGGGACACTTGTGTTTCATTTTTCAAAAAGTTTGATGGCCCCTTCGTTGTTTTTGCAAGAATTAAAAAAACGTGCCTTTTTGATCTTTTTTTAACAACCGAGTAAATTTTAGCGTTGGTAATTCTGAATTAGAATTATTGGCAGCAATGTTAATATGTCAATTTACGGTACAGTTGTCAATGTTGACACGAAGTTCTAAATTTCACTTTCATTTTGACAATCAGGTGTGCTGTAATAAAATTTTCAATTGTTGCCAACCTGGCAAAAAAACACGATCTGTTATAGTCACCTAGTATTAAATACAACGTGATCAACAAGTGCATACTATGTAAAATTAATTAAATTAAATAAAATTTGTAAAATCAGATTTTATAGTTTATCCAATAATTTGAAGCTGTTTTATTGCTTGCGCCAAAAAAATATTGACTAGGTACATTCTTAATATTTTGACTGACCAGTAATTAATTCACGATTTTTTTTAAACATCTTCCAATAAATTGTTGCGATGACGTCATTATCTTTCTAGATGGGATCAACAAATAAGTTTAAATGGTTGTACTGTGACTATTAGATTAATGACAGCATTTTTCCAAAAATAACTTGCATTTGTTTGCTAAATAATGATCCTAGTTATCAAGCTTTGATGCATTGTGTTTACAATTTATTAATCTTGTACTTAGAAATATGCTATAGATAAACAGTTTAGGGTTCTAGATATCATACATATGAAAATATTGGAAAATTTTGTTTGACATTCTTTATTAAATAATAGAACTAACGAACCAACAGCTTAGTTTTTTTCAAACCCGGGGTCTACCACCACGCACTTAATCTACCCCGGATGAACACATTCATACTCGCGGACCGTGAACTCCGCCAAGATAAAACCTTGACATTTGCGATTAAAATTAGGTTAAAATTCCGCTACAAATCCGCACCGAATCCTTGCCTCGCTCGCGCCTCTGCCTCGAACCCCCAAATCTCCCAGCAAACTTTCCCTCGCAGCCGCCCATCGCCGGCATCCTCAAGGCCTCCGCCGATGCCCCCCGCCCCCGGCCTATTTATACCCGCGCCGCCTATTTTTAGCCACCGACAACTCACCTGAGCACGTACGCGTCCACCTGTTCGTTCTTCATGAAGCTGATGATCTCGCAGCGGACGATCTTCAGCAGCGACTCCAGCTTGCCCCTGGAAGAAAAACCTGCCTAAGACGTCGGCACCGTGGGCGCCGTCAGCTGACGGCGGCGCGCTTAGATTGTGCGGCGGCCGGCCGGCGTGCCGCCGACATCGATCTGGCAGCGCGGTGCCGTCACAGTCTAACCGGGCCGGGGCTCACAAACCTGGGGATTTTTCGGAGGTCGGCCGCCTGGGAGGCGGCGCCGTCGCCGGTAAACCAAATCTCGAGGAGCTTTTCGACGCCCTCGAAAAACTGGACACTTTCTTCACTCATGTTGCGGCGTCGGGACGGCTACTGACGTCTGCGACTGGTCGGAGCTGGGTTCGACGAGGAATGAGCAAAATTCGATGCGAGGAGAGGCGGTGCGCGCGCAGTGTCAACAGAGACTGGGGGGCGGCGGTGGGGGCGGGAGAAGACGGCGAACTGGGGGCTGGGAAAACCGGAAAATGGACTTATTAGAGAAAAAATCGCAGAAAAATCGAGAAAAGAAGGTTAATTTTATTTGCTTACACTACGAAGCGACCTTGAAGCGTGGAAAATAACGTTAAATAAAAACATTAACATGTGTTATTATTGATTAGTTGGAAATATTGGAATTTTTACCTAGTTACTTTTGGGTGGTTAGGGGAGGGTTACACAGGCCTGCATTTATCAAGAACACGTAATTTACCGGTCTCAAGCTTGCTTGACAAATTTACAACTGTACAAATGGTACTTTAGCGAAATGAAGCTGGTGAAGGGTGAATCTAACGGGTTGGCAGTACTGTCAGCACCCTGTATTTAAGGGTGACAACGACAGTTCCACAACGGGGCAGCTAAAACCTTCATGCTTGCCAACATAAATAATTCGTCCTATAATGAACACCTACATCCAGAGTTTACTTAATATGACATAAAAGATTTTCGTGTTTGCAAGTTATAAACAAGAAAAATCAACGTTGCCAAATTGTTCACACGCAAGTCAAAAGGAATAGGCAACCAACAATACTTTGAAAAATCTAATTGGATTTCAATCAAACGTATTGGAACTTTAGTTTTCGGCTTTTTCTTGTTTTTTTTTTTGATTTTTTTTAAATGGTAAAATGAAACTCCTGGAAAATAATCCAAAGCTAAAAATATTTCCAACATTTTCTTAAAGATAATACAAGTTAATACTAATCTAATGCACTATAAAATCCTTTGTCGCTATTCTACTAACAACTGAATCCAGAAGCGTTGTATTTTTCTCCTCCACTTCCTTAATCTTGTAGGCTTTCCTGATAGCCCCCAAATCCCGTATTTCCTCCAGCACCCCCAAGTCCGCCTCCTCCCCGTCAATTTGAGCCGCCACACCATCACTCTCGCCCCCTACCATCACAACCAACAAATCTCTGCAGTCATCAGTGATCCCAAACTGCTGCAAACTCCTCGTAATGTTCTTAGATATCGACAAATTGTATAAAATTTCGGTGAACACAGTCTTCGTTATTCGATTTTCACAAGTGAGAGCTTTATTGGCAGCCACGATTAACTGAAACGGATCCAATATATATTTGGGGTTTATGAAACAGCACTTGATTTGTCCGGCATGACTTTCTGGCGCAACTCGGGCACGTTTTTGACGTTTCTGTACAACTGGACGGTTAACGGGAGCTCGACGGTAGGGTCCAGAGCGATGGTCGTCATGGTGTTCGGGGGCGAAGCACCGATGGCATGAAAAAGTGAGGTTATGTTGCTACAACCTAAAAAGTGTTAATGGATTATATTTTATAGGGTGCGAAGTTCGCAGTGCGGTAAATTTACACCTAACTTACACGAATTGAGTGAAAGGGGCTATTAAATGAAAAAAACGGGAATGTCGTTAAACAACTTCCTTCGTTACAGATTCTGACTTACCGACAAGAAGTAACAACAACTAAAAGCTTGCAAAAGTGGATGCAATTTCGTCAGTTTGTGAATTATTGTCTGTTGTAACCATAAAAGTGAGCAGACGCTTTTTCTTTTTGATGGAAATACAAAAATAATGTTTCGTGTTTTGAAATTGGCGCGCCCGTGGGTTTCTACCTTACCGACGCAGTTAACGTCAACGAGGTTTAGCACCGAGATAGTGAGCACCTCCCATGAGCAATCAAACCTCTTTGTAAATGTAATTTTTGGTTATAAATCGTACTTTTTAGGTGTTCAGAATGATTTTGCTCGAAACCAACAACCGAGTGGTCGAGGAAACCCTAACGGTCAAAATCAGGGGGGCACAAGCTGGGTAAGTCTGACTTCCTGGAAAAACCGGCTCTTTTCGGGTGAGGCGCCGTTATCACTCGCCTTATCACCAACCAACTCATCCCGTTACCTCTCCACCACACCCTCCCAAAAGCCCCAATTTTGCTTTCTATGTATCCCGATTTCCCCAGGTTAAAAAACGAGTCCATCGACATCACCGTCTCCGACTTCGACGGCGTCCTCTACCACATCTCCAACCTCAACGGCGACAAAACCAAAATTAGGGTAAGCCGCAGCGCCTGCAGCCGCCCCCGTGACCCTCTCGTTGCAGATAAGCATTTCGCTGAAGTTCTACAAGGAGCTGCAGGAGCACGGCGCCGACGAGCTGCTCAAGCGCGAGTACGGGCCCCTGCTGGTGCCCCCCGAGGACGGCTACAACGTGTCGGTGCTGTTCGACCTCGAGAACATCCCCTCGGACTGGCCTGACGTGATCAAGAAGATCGGGTTGCTGAAGCGCAATTGTTTCGCGTCGGTGTTCGAGAAGTACTTTGACTTCCAGGAGAACGGGAGAGGGGCAGAAGCGCGCCGTTATCCACTACCGCGACGACGAGACCATGTACGTGGAGGCGAAGGCCGACCGGGTCACGGTGGTGTTCTCGACGCGGTTTCGCGATGAGGATGATGTCGTGATCGGGAAGGTAATGACAGATTGTGGGATGAGTTTCCGTTTGATAATTTTTGTCGGAAGGTGTTCATGCAGGAGCTGAAGGAGGGGCTGAGGGCTTCGCATACGGCGCCTCCGGTGCTGTTCAGCCACAGGGAGCCCCCTCGGGAGCTGCAGAACACGGACGCGAAGGTGGATAACAACGTAGGTTATGTTACTTTTGTGTTGTTTCCGAGACACACGGCGAGGAACACGAGGGACAACACGATTAATTTGATCCACATGTTTCGCCACTACTTGCATTACCATATTAAGTGTTCGAAGGCGTACATTCACAGTAGGATGCGGGCCAAGACTTCGGATTTTTTGAAGGTGCTGAACAGGGCTCGGCCGGAGAACAAGTCCACAGATAAAAAGACTATAACGTGAGTTGATTTTAATTAATTAATTAATTAAAATTAATTTTTTGGTTTCAGGGGGCGCACGTTCGTCCGCAGGGATTGATGTGTGTAGTACTAGTGCTTGTAAGATCAGCTCAAAGGACTAATAACTGCCGACGAATTACTAAACTTAACTGTTTCATTCGACACGTTTTTGTTCCAGTCAGATGTGCACAGCCTCTCTTGCAATTTTAATTTTATTTATTAAGTCAATTATGAAGTTCGCTCCGGTCACTGAATGGTACAGTTCAGTTTTATAGTTGTATGGTGCTGATTTTCAGCGATGTACATAGGATTCAATCTTTTAACTGTGCTTCCTGGAGATATGGGTGAGCACATTATTGTGAATTGTATATTTCTAATTCATCAAATTTATTAGCCATTATTATAGATTTTTACTATTTTTTAAATCCTTGTTTTTTCCCTTTTTGTACTGTGTATCCGCTTATTTAATATCATTTTAATTCATTCGTTGCTGTTTAAATTATTCGAGTTTTACGAAAGTCATCATCATCGCCAAATGATATAACATAGGTTAATAAATTAATAGTTAATAAATTGTCAATTTCAATAGCAAGTTCCGATATTTATTTTTTTATTTCTAGACAATAGATGCGTTTGCAGATTATATTTACAGTTTTCTTATTACGGTTACAGTTAACGAAACAACAAAACACTGTTTACTTGAATTTAGAAAATAAAATGTTATTTTAAAATAAATGCGTTGCTTGTGAATTCACCCTGACGACATACACACCAAATTTGACAACAATCGATCCAGTAGTTTCGGATATTAGTGTCCAATAAAAAGTTGTTGTCGAAATAAGCCTTCACATATTAAAAAAAACGGGAAAATATAAGCCCCGCCCACCCACCCTATCTCGATTGTGACGATTCTTTCTTATTCGTCGTTAGGCAAAAGGGGCGGAGCTGAACTGCAAAATACTTATTTTCGTACGGGAAATTAAAAACACGTTTTTGGGTACTGTGTTGTTCAAAGAATACTATGTATATTAAGAAAAAAAATAAAGCCAAAGACTAGACCCCACCCATACACGCCCCGATCTCAATTCTCAATTGTGATGAATTTTTCATTCGTTGTCAGATCGAGGGGCGGGGCTTAATTGTCTATTATTTATTTGTCTACAAGAGTTTACCATTTTAAATATGTTTTAAGTTTCTTGTTCTGAAAAGACGACCACGTATATGAAGAAAAAAGACAAAATATAAGCCCCGCCCACCCGCCCTGTCTCAATTGTGATGATTTTTTTAATCATCGAGAGCCAAAAGAGCGAATTTAATTGCAAAATCCTTATTATTTTTGTATAATAGAATACCATGTAAGACATTTTTTTGAGTATCATGTAATTCAAAGAATACTATGTATATTAAAAAAAAAAAAATTAAAGCCAAAAATTAAGCCCCGCCTACACCTGACCTGATCTAAATCGTAAAAATAGTAATAGAAGTTTTCATTCGTTTGTAAACCTAGGGGCGGAGCCTAATTGCAAAATCGATGTTTTTCTATATAAATTTACCATTTTTAACATATTTTAAGTTTATTGTTGTAAAAAAATGACTACACATTAAGAAAACAAGGCAAAATGTTGCCCCTCCCACCCACCCTATCTCAATTGTGATGACTTTTTTTATTCGTCGTGAGCCAGAGGGGCGGAGTTTAATTGCAAAATCCATAGTTACTTACAAAAATTTACCATTTTAAATGTGTTTTAAGTTTCTAAGAATAAAAAAAATCATCACAATTGCGATAGGGCGGGTGGGCGGTCTTACATTTTGCCCTTTTCTCTTTAATAACTGTAGACTTCTTTTCACAACATGAAACTTTAAACATGTTTAAAATGGAAAATTTGTATAAGGAAATATCGATTCTGTAATTAGGGTCCGCCCCATAATTGCAAAGTCCATATTTCCTTGAAAAAATCCAATGTTCTAAGTTTCTTGTTGTGAAAAGATGGCTATGTACGTTAAGAAAAAAAAGGGGCAAAATATAAGCCCCGCCCACCCGCCCCATCTCAATTCTGATGATTTTTTTTTATTCGTCGTAAGCCGAGGGGCAGAGTTTAATTGTGAAATCGTTATTTTTCTATGAGAAATTAAAAAAAAAACAAAAACAAATGGGAAGCCCCACCCATCCGTCTCGATCTCAATCGTGATGAATTTTTCATTCGTTGTCAGATCGAGGGGCGGGGCTTAACTGCAAGATCCATATTTGCCTACAGAGTTTACCATTTTAAACATGTTTTAAGATTCTTGTTCTGAAAACTACGTACGTTAAGAAAAAAATCAAAATATAAGCCCCGCCCACCCGCCCTGTGTCAATTGTGATGATTTTTTTTTTATCGTCGAGAGCCAAACGAGCAGAATTTAACTGCAAAATCCTTATTATTTCTCTACATAGCTGGCCTCATCTAAATAGTATTGAAGTTGTTATTCGTTGGCAGACCTAGGGGCGGAGCCTAATTGCAAAATCCATAGATACTTAAAAAAAATTACGATTTCAAACGTATTTTAAGTTTCTAACAATAAAAAAATATATCATAATTGCGATGGGGTGGGTGGGCGGGCTTTATATTTTGCCTTTTTTTTCTTATTATACGTAGTATTCTTTGAAAACACGATACTCAAAACCATGTTTTTAATTAAGAAATTTGGAGATTTAAAAATATCAAACTGAAAAATGAAAAAAAAAAAATGCAAATTACAAAATTGAAAAATTACAAAACTAAAACTGGAAAATCAAAAAAATGAAATATTGAAAATCGGAATTTTGAAAAGTTAAATATCAAGAAATTGCAAAATTACAAAATTGGATTATTGTAAAATCGAGTAATTACAAAATTAAAAATCGAAAAATGGGAAATTATGAAATTGAAAAAATAAAAAAAAATGGAAAATCGTAACAATGAAATTCGAATAATAAAGAAAATATAAAATTAATTACCAAATTGAAAAATTGCATAATTGTGAACTCGTAAATTTATTAACATGTAAAAATGAAAAATTGCAACATTATTAAATTTAAAAAAATGAACAATTTAAAAATGAAAAATCGAGAAATTGAAAAAATATTAAACTGAAAAATCAAACATATTGTAAAAGGACGAAATTGAAAAATAGCACAATTTTAAAATTCAAAAATTGAAAAATCGAACAATTGTGGAATAGATTAATTACAAAATTTAAACAATGAAATTCGGATATCTTTAAAAACGGAAAATCAAATTTAATTTTAATTTTTCAAGTTTTTGGGTTTTCAGTTTAATTATTTTATAAAATTTCCGTTTATAGAGGTATCCGAATTTCATTGTCACGATTTTCTAATTTTTGATTTTTAATATTTGAAAATTTCAATTTCCAATTTTCCAAGCTTTTGATTTTTCAGTGTTGTAATTTTTCTATTTTACGATTGTTTGATTTTTCAATTTTTCCATTTTAAAACTGTACGAATTTTCAGTTTTATATTTTTACAACTCACCACTTTCTCAGTTGTCCATTTTTTAATGAATCAGTTTTTCAAAATTTCTAATTCCTTGATTTTTCAATCGTTCGTTTTGAATTTAATAGTTTGCAATTTTTCGTTTTTATACTTTGATAAATTTTCCAGTTTACACTCATCAATTTTTTTAATTTTCTAATTTTACAACTTTTCAATTTCTTGATTTTTAATTATTCCAAATTTCAATTTTAATTTTTCAATTTTTTAATTTTTCCGTTTAATTCAATTATGCGGTTTTTAATTACTCAATCATTCAATTCTTGTTTTCTCAATTTTTCGAAATTCATGGTTTCGCTTTTTCAATTTTTTGATTTTTAATTTTCCAAAATTTTGATTTTCAATTTTTCAAGTTTTTGATTTTCATTTTCACAATTTGGAAATGTTTCGATTTTTAAATTTAGTATTTTTCGATTTTACATCTTACTATGTGTCTGGTTTTTCAATTTATCCGTTTTAAAATTATTCGATTTTCAATTTTACAATTATCCAATTTTGCAGTTCTGTAATTTTGGAATTTTTTGATTTGCCAGTTTTATATTTTTACATTTTTAGATTTCTGAATTGTCCGATTTTTAATGAATAATTTTTTCAATTACTCGATTATTGTTTGATTTTTTTTAGTCAAAATTTCAATGTTAATTCTACACGTTTTCGATTTTTCATTTTCACAATTTTTCCCAATTTTTCGATTTTTAAATTTTTATTTTTCCAAATTTTCAATTTTGTCATTTTGCATTTTTTTGTTTTTCAGTTTTAATGTTTTACAACTTTTTCAATTTTCCGATATTTCAGTTTTGGGATTTTTCAGTCATTTTGATTCTTCAAATTCTCGACTTTTCAAATTTCGCATTTCTCGATTTTTACTTTTTCGATATTTCTAACTATTTTGGGATTTTTCAATTTTTTGATTTCTCAATTTTTTGATATGTCGATTTTTCGATTTTTCACTGTTGTAATTTTTCTATTTACAATTGTCTGATTTTTCAATTTTTCCATTTTAAAACTGTACGAATTTTCTTTTATATTTTTACAAATCATCACTTTTTCAATTGTTCATTTTTAATGAATCAGTTTTTCAAAATTTGATTTTTCACTTATCACAATTTCCAATTCCTCGATTTTTCAATCGTTCGTTTTGAATTTAATAGTTTGCAATTTTTCGTCTTTATACTTTGATAAATTTTCCAGTTTACAATGATCAAATTTTTTAATTTTGTAATTTTACAAGTTTTCAGTTTCTTGATTTTTAATTATTCCAAATTTTTTATTTTTCCGTTTAATTCTTTTACAATTTGCGATTTTCCACTTTTATGATTTTTCAACTTTCCAATTTTACAACTATGCGGTTTTTAATTACTCAATCATTCAATTCTTGTTTTTTCACTTTTTCGAAATTCCTAGTTTCGATCTTTCAATTTTTTGATTTTGAATTTTTCAAAATTTTGATTTTCAATTTTTCAAGATTTTGATTGTCATTTTCACAATTTGGCAATATTTCGATTTTTAAATTTAGTATTTTTCGATTTTACATCTTACTATGTGTCTAGTTTTTCAATTTTTCCGTTTTAAAATTATTCGATTTTCAATTTTACAACTATCCAAGTTCTGTAATTTTACAATTTTTTGATGTCAGTTTTATATTTTTACATTTTTCGATTTCTCAATTGTCAATTTTTGCCAGATTTTCCAATTTCTGGATTATTTTTTTATTTTTTTTTTAATTCAAAATTTCAATGTTAATTTTACGCGTTTTCGATTTTTCATTTTCATTTTTCCCAATTTTTCGATTTTTAAATTTTTATTTTTCCAAATTTTCAATTTTGTAATTTTGCAATTTTTTGTTTTTCAGTTTTAATGTTTTACAACTTTCGCAATTTTCCGATATTTCAGTTTTGGGATTTTTTAGTAATTTTGATTCAATTTCTCGATTTTTCAGTTTTTCCATTTCCCGATTTTCACTTTTTCGATATTTTTAACTTCATATTTTGGGATTTTTCAATTTTCCGATTTCTCAATTTCTCAATTGTCCGATTTTTAGTTAATAATTTTTTTAATTACACGTCAGATTTTCCAATTTCTCGATTATTTTTTGATTTTTTTTTATTCAAAATTTCAATATTAATTTTACACGTTTTGATTTTTCATTTTCATAATTTTTCCCATTTTTCGATTTTTAAATTTTTATTTTTTCCAAATTTTCAATTTTGTAATTTTGCAATTTTTTGTTTTTCAGTTTTAATGTTTTACAACTTTCGCAATTTTCCGATATTTCAGTTTTGTGAAAAGATGACTGGCACACATTAAGAAAACAGGGCAAAATGTAGCCCCGCCCACCCACCCTGTCTCAATTGTGATTATTTTTTTTTAATCGTCGTGAGCCACGGGGGAGGAGTTTAACTGCAAAATCCTTATTTGTAAACGAGAAATTAAAAACATGTTTCTGAGCATCGTGTTCTAAGAATAAAAAAAAATCATCACAATTGCGATGGGGTGGGTGGGCGGGGTTTATATTTTGCCCCTTTTTTCTTAATGTACGTAGTATTCTTTGAAAACACGATGCTGAAAACCATGTTTTTAATTTCTTGTAAAGAAATAAGTATTTGCAGTTAAGCTCCGCCCTCTTGGTTCTTGGCGAATAAAAAAAATCATCACAATTGAGACAGGGTGGGTGGGCGGGCTTTCATTTTGCCTTTTTGTTTTAATATGTGTACACTTCTTTTCAAAACATGAAACTTACAACATATTTAAAATCCGCCCCATAATTGCAAAATCCATATTTCGTTGACAAAATGTACCATTTTACAGTGGCGCAACGATTGCTGCATAAGGTTACGGAATTTCAAATATTAAAGAAAATCTAAATTGTATAATAATTCTTAAAACTGTTACTATTATTTATTAAATGTGGCACAAATAATATATTGTGAGTTTGGGTGCACGCCACTGCAAAGACGTTCTCCCCTTCGAACGAAGAATGGACTCGACCGCAATAAATTGACATGCGCAGATCACGTGATGGCCCCTTTCGTTTTGCACCAAACTATAACCATGTCGTAAGTTTCTTGTTGTGAAGATGGCCATGTATATTAAGAAAACAAGGCAAAATATAAGCCCCACCCACTCGCTCTGTCTGAATTCTGACGACTTTTTTATTCGTCGCTAGCCAAGGGGGCGGAGCTTAATTGCAAAATCCAACACACTGATGCGTGATGTAAATTCCATGTCAAAAAAAGTCGTTTCCATTATATTTTATTGAATCTGCAGAATACATTCGAAGAAAAAATCACTTAAAAAAAATAATATTACACTAATATGCACAGATCAAAGTTTACAGTGTACATAAGACATTAGATAAGTAAGAACCCGAAAACTGAACATAACCTAAAGTGTCATATAAAGACCGGTCACAACTAGCGAAGCGTCGTCTATCATTTTGGCTGACTTGAATTTGCATCCCTCGGATAAAACGTCCAAATGTACAATAAAATCCACCACAAACCCATCAAAAATAAATAACCGCCTTAAAATAAATAAAAAGCCGCTTACAAGATCCGCTCGTAGAACAGCAGATAAGCCTGAGCACTCAAGACCCGCGTCTCGCTCGCCTCCGACACGTGCGAGTCGCTGATGTAGTACCACTTGCCGGCGGGCGCCTCCGGCTCGCCTTGCGCCCCCTTGGGCGCTTGCGCCTTGTCGCTCTTCTGGTTCTTGGGCAGGAACTGCCACCGGTAGCTGTTCTCCTCGAGCTTGGGCCGCACCTTGACGTAGGCCACGTAGTGGCCCCCGTGGATCGAGCCGCTGTGCTCCACCACCCCGTACAACGAGTACAGCACCTTGGTTTGCCCGGCCTCGAACGTCGGCAAGTTCTGCGAGCGCTTCGAGCAGAACGGCGCCAAGTCCAGCAGCGTCGGGAACTTGACGAACTTGGGCACCTTCGCCGACCGGAAGCGGTACACCTGGAAGCGCTTCAGGTGCAGGATGAGCACGGCGGGCGGGTTGTAGATGAGCAGCTGCTTCGTCGCGTTCGTGTAGACGGTCTTCTTGTCGGCGCCGCCGTGACGCTTGGTACACAACTCGCAGCTGACCTTGTTGTTGCCGGTCATGAGCTCGCAGGCGGTGAACTGGTTGAGGCACGACTGCACGGAATATTCGCCCTCTTCGCACTGGTAGCGCGCCGAGATGGTGTTCGTCCACAGGTCGACGTCCTCGTCGTCTTCGTCCATCTGAAGACGATACTCATTTAATTAATCAATTCATCAGCAATTTATGAGTAAGGGGACTCGCTAGACGAGGTATAACATTTTTTTCGTTTTTTGTATGAAAAAATTGGTCTAAAGAGTTTAGACAGTACTTCCCTCGCTGTCGGAAACTTGACGACTGCATGCCTATTGTGTTTTTTTTCTCATTACATTTTTGTAGTGGGAATTTAAAAAAAAATGCGATGACGTCATCAACATTTTTGCAAGGACACGTATATCAGTTGGGATAGATGTAGTGTAATAGTAAGAATAAAATTATTATATTCTCAAATTTTCGGGAAAATGAATTGGGTCGTTTTGAATATTGATTTGTAATAATCAATAAAATAACGAAACAATTTACTCATGTATACCTACGTATCAGAGGCAACTGAAAATCGTGTATGTATAAACATTCTTAATTTAAGATGACAGGCGTAACAGCATACGTGAGAGTCAAACAGAGAAACTGTAAACAAAACGACCATCGATTTTATTGCTTCGACTTCCGCTTATTATATAAAACATTGGGTTTTATTTTAATTCTTGACGGTGAAATTCACAACTGGTTGATTATAAACATGTCTATTTCACATTCGCGGAACGCATAAAACAAATGCAGGTCTGTAATGTTAAAGTCGATCTAAATAAGCGTGCTACCCTTATGTTTCAACCGAGTTTTTCCTTTAACAAATTTTGTGTCTACCAAATTGGGTTGGTTGGGGTGTAATACTAATAATAAGTGTTGCCTTTAATTTAATCAAAATAAATTGACTTCATTAATTTTTTTGAAGCACCTCTTAACAAAATCTAAAAAATATGAATGGAATGATAAATCACAAGTACAAACTCATCATATTTTTTGCATTTTAGATAGGATTTATTCAGCAAAATTTAAGGGTGACGTCATCAATTTTTTTAGGAGGGATGAACAAATACATTTTGAATAAAAGTTTACCATGCTTATAATAACTTTAAAATATTCCCAAGATTTCAAAGCATTCGGTTTTGTAATTCCTGATTAAATCGATAAAATAAATTCACGCCTTCATTAATTTTTTTGAGTCACCCTGCATATGCAAATCCAAAAATATGAATGGAATGATAAATCACAAGTACAGACTCATCATATTTTGTACATTTTAGATACGATTTATTCGGCAAACTTTTGAGCTGACGTCATCAGGTTTTTGTAGAAGATAACCAAATATATTTTGACTAAAAATTTATTATGCTCTTTATAACCTTAAAACATCTGCAAGATTTCAAAGCATTCGGTTTTGTAGTTTCTGATTAAATCAATAAAATAAATTTACGCATTCATTAATTTTTTGAGTCACCCTGTATATGCAAATCGAAAAAATTTGAATGGAATGATAAATCACAAGAAGAGACTCACCATATTTTGTACATTTTAGATAGGATTTATTCAGCAAAATTTTGTGGTGACGTCATAAATTTTTTAGGGGGGACCACCAAATACGTTTTGATCAAAAATTTACCATGCTTATGATAATTTTAAAATATCTTCAAGATTTCGAAGCATTCGGTTTTGTAGTTCCTGAGTAAATCAGTAAAATAAATTTACGCTTTCATTTATTTTCTTGAATCACCCTGTATATGCAAATCCAAAAAATATGAATGGAGTGATAGATCACAAGTACAGACTGATCATATTTTGTACATTTTAGATATGATTTATTCGGAAAATTTTCGAGCTGACGTCATCAAGTTTTTGGAGGGGATAAGCAAATATATTTTGACTAAACATTTATTATGCTCTTTATGACCTTAAAACATCTGCAAGATTTCAGAGCATTCGGTTTTGTAGTTCCTGATTAAATCAATAAAATATATTTACGCATTCATTAATTTTTTTGAGTCACCCTGTATATGCAAATCCAAAAAATATGAATGGAGTGATAGATCACAAGTACAGACTCATCATATTTTGTACATTTTAGATATGATTTATTCGGCAAACTTTCGAGCTGACGTCATCAAGTTTTTGGAGGGGATAAGCAAATATATTTTGACTAAACATTTATTATGCTCTTTATGACCTTAAAACATCTGCAAGATTTCAGAGCATTCGGTTTTGTAGTTCCTGATTAAATCAATAAAATATATTTACGCATTCATTAATTTTTTTGAGTCACCCTGTATATGCAAATCCAAAAAATATGAAGTGAGTGATAGATCACAAGTACAGACTCATCATATTTTGTACATTTTAGATATGATTTATTCCACAAACTTTTGAGCTGACGTCATCAAGTTTTTGGAGGGGATAAGCAAATATTTTTTGACTACAGATTTATGATGCTCTTTATAGCCTTAAAACATCTGCAACATTTCAAAGCATTCTGGTTAGGAGATTAAAAATTAAATTTCAAAATGTTGTTTTATAATTTTGATTTTTTTTTCCAAAAATCTGGACGTTTCGGGTGAAAAGTCGATTCAGAGTTGTAAACTACATGTGTAGGACTATGTTACTTTATACAATTGAAAACCCATTTACTATGTACAATTTTGAAGTGACGTCATCGCATTAGTGGTGGGGATGATTAGACAAATTTTGGTTAGCGTTTTACCATCTACATGATATTCTTAATATAAATACAAAATTTCACAACAATCGGTCGAGTACTTTCGGAGATTATCTGTCTAATAAAAATCCGGGACGGCAGACGGACAGACGGACGGACAGACAGACGGAAATGGGAGACCTATTTCTTCGTCTTCTAGGGGTCATGAAAGATGGAGAAAACGTAAAAGTAGAGAGTCGGCCGACGGACTCGATTACAATACTTCCTTTGCTTACGCTCGGGAAGTAAAAAGAAAAATTACAACAGTGAAAAATCGAAAAATCGACATATCAAAAAATTGAGAAATCAAAAAATTGAAAAATCCCAAAATACATAGTTAGAAATATCGAAAAAGTAAAAATCGAGAAATGGGAAAATTGAAAAGTCGAGAATTTGAAGAATCAAAATGACTGAAAAATCCCAAAACTGAAATATCGGAAAATTGAAAAAGTTGTAAAACATTAAAACTGAAAAACAAAAAAAGTGCAACATGACAAAATTGAAAATTTGGAAAAATAAAAATTTAAAAATCGAAAAATTGGGAAAAACTGTGAAAATGAAAAATCGAAAACGTGTAAAATTAACATTGAAATTTTGGCTAAAAAAAAAATCAAACAATAATCGAGTAATTGAAAAAATGATTCATTAAAAATCGGACAATTCAGAAATCGAAAAATGTAAAAATATAAAACTGGCAAATCAAAAAATTGCAAAATTACAGAACTGCAAAATTAAAAATCTAAAACTAAATTTAAAAATCGAAACATTTCCAAATTGTGAAAATGAAAATCAAAAACTTGAAAAATTGAAAATCAAAATTTTGAAAAATTAAAAATCAAAAAATTGGAAAATCGAAACCATGAATTTCGAAAAATTGAGAAAACAAGAATTGAATGATTGAGTAATTAAAAACCGCATAATTGAATTAAGCGGAAAAATTAAAAAACTGAAATATTAAAATTGAAATTTGGAATAATTAAAAATCAAGAAATTGAAAAGTTGTAAAATTAGAAAAAATAAAAAAATTGATGAGTGTAAACTGGAAAATTTATCAAAGTATAAAGACGAAAAATTGCAAACTATTAAATTCAAAACGAACGATTGAAAAATCAAGGAATTAGAAATTTTGAAAAACTGATTCATTAAAAAATGGACAATTGAGAAAGCGATGAGTTGTAAAAATATAAAACTGAAAATTCGTACAGTTTTAAAATGGAAAAATAGAAAAATCAAACAATCGTAAAATAGAAAAATTACAACACTGAAAAAAAAAAAATCAAAAACTTGGAAAATTGGAAATTGAAATTTTCAAATATTAAAAATCAAAAATTAGAAAATCGAGACAATGAAATTCGGATACCTCTATAAACGGAAATTTTATAAAATAATTAAACTGAAAACCCAAAAACTTGAAAAATTAAAATTAAATTTGATTTTCCGTTTTTAAAGATATCCGAACTTCATTGTTTAAATTTTATAATTTTTTGATTTGTCAAATTCATTTTTTTTTATTTTTTCGATTTTTAAATTTTGTAATTAATCTATTTTACAATTGTTCGATTTTTCAATTTTTGAATTTTAAAACTGTGCTATTTTTCAATTTCGTAATTTTACAATTTGTTTGATTTTTCAGTTTAATATTTTTTCAATTTCTCGATTTTTCATTTTTAAATTGTTCATTTTTTAAATTTAATAATGTTGCAATTTTTAATTTTTACATGTTAATAAATTTACGAGTTCACAATTATGCAATTTTTCAATTTGGTAATTAATTTTATATTTTTTTTATTATTCGAATTTCATTGTTTAGATTTTCCATTTTTTTTTTATTTTTTCAATTTCATAATTTCCCATTTTTCGATTTTTAATTTTGTAATTACTCGATTTTACAATAATCCAATTTTGTAATTTTGCAATTTCTTGATATTTAAGTTTTCAAAATTTCGATTTTCAATATTTCATTTTTTTGATTTTCCAGTTTTAGTTTTGTAATTTTTCAATTTTGTAATTTGCATTTTTTTTTTCATTTTTCAGTTTGATATTTTTAAATCTCCAAATTTCTCGATTTTTCAACTTCTCAATCGATATTTCCTTATACAAATTTTCCATTTTAAATATGTTGTAAGTTACATGTTGTGATAAGAAGTCTACACATATTAAAACAAAAAGGCAAAATGAAAAGTTTATGTTTTCTTTTCAAGTTTTTTGAGTCATAACCATCATAGAATCGCTTGAAAATTCGCACATGGATAAAACATCACTTTTTACAGGGCGCAGAGTCATTAAATGTTTGTTAGTGGTACAATTTGTTAAAATAATAATGTGTTTATTAAAATCAAAATATACCACAAATTAATGCAAAATACGTCGAATAATTTTAGCAGGAATATCAGAGGAAAATTAATGATCTATTGGTTAGCAGAGTTTTTAACAAAAACTAACAATTATTGAAAAAAATGGGTATCAATTCGACAGAATTTGAGCAGTTAGTTCAGTGCTTTGTCGATAGGAGCGCCACTAAAATTTACGGAAGCGACTTTCCAGGTAAAACCCTTATCGCCTGCTTTACCATAAGCTGATTGTTAGAGTTCTCGGCTGATTTTTCTAATTTATGGCAAGGAACTCAGTTTTATAACAAGCCGCCAGGACCTGCCGTAGTAATCTATTGTTACGAAAATTAACTTTTACGCAATGAGGTACTATCATAAAACCGAATTAAAACTGGGGAACTATAATATTTTTACTCCACTCAGGATCCTGAATTCAATACACATGATTACTAAAAATTCATTGTAATATTATTGTTAATATATACTTTGCTTTCTTAATTAATAAAACTAATAAACATATTTATAATAATAATAAAAAATATATAAAATACAGCTTTTGTTTAACACGTATAAGTAGCTAAGTGTATCTACTACTTATCCCAAAAAGGAGGTGTTTTAAAAAAGCCCTACGCCCAGTAACTTCTCCCTTCATTGTTTACTCGAAAAAAGTGCTCGTATATGTTTTCATTTGCCGAGAGATCATTTTCAAAATATATTTATAATAAAAATATGCTAGTCTTGGTGATGAAAAATGTACTCCTAATAAATTATTAAAATACATAAAAAAAATAGAAACAAATTTTATTTATTTAAAAAAAATCTCTCGCAAAGGCAGGTTCCTCTTTCTTCTTGAATCAATTATTTCGGGCAATAATGCGCCAAAGCAAAATCTGCCAAGTTTATCTGCCATCTTTTTACATATATTTCTTCGTCTTTATAAATTTTTTCTATATTTATTCCATTGGGTGTCCATACAACAAAATAAACTTGTGAAATACCCGTAACAAGCATTTGTCCCTGGACTTGAAAGTAGTAATCATGATTTTTTTTTAGTTTCAATTCTCTGTCTGTCAATGTACAAAATTTGATTATTTTTTTTCTAACCGCTTCTTCGGGAGACAATCTTGCGATTTTGAAGGGCACTTAATTTCGACTAATGAACTCCTATCCTCTAGAACCCTGTCTGGACTAGCAGCCAAGTAAGGAAGTTGTTTTGAAATAAACAAGCCACACCGTTCAGTTTTTATATTTTTATTTATTTCAAAACACTTGACAGCTTTTTCCTCACTTTGCTGTCTATAGTATGTATAACTGTTACCTCTAAATGTACTGTACAACAGAGACTCCACAGTTTTAGCTGTTGTTGTAGTCGGTCTAAGTTTGTAAATACGTCCAAAATTTGAAGCCGTAACCCTAATTTCTCTTTCTTTTGCCCAAATGTGCCTGTTGCCTATTGTCTATGGGCTAGCACTTGCTCAGACAAGACTGATTTTGGCAAACGCCATATCCTCTGAGAAAATACAGGGTAGTTGGGCGGGGCTAGTACTTGCTAAGATAAGACTGATTTTGGTAAATGATATATCCTCTGAAAAATAGAGGGCGGGTGGGCGGGGCTAGTACTTACTAAGATAGGATTGATTTTGCCCCTATTAAACTTGTAAAAACTTGTTAAATTTAAAAGTGTTAAATTGCATATTTCCATAGTAACGAGATAAATTCCTAAATCTGATTTGATATTTATTTTTTAATACAGTTATTAATTTTTCTGAGAGATATGTATAAGCAAATTAAAAAAATACTAATTATATATTAAAAATAAATCACAAGTATAAACTCATCATATATTGTACATTTTGGGTTGATTTAGGAATTTAACTCGTTAATATGGAAAATTGCAATTTAAGGCCTTTAAATTTCACAAGTTTTTACCAGATTAATAGAGGCAAAGTCAGTTTTATCTTAACAAATACTTGGCCCGCCCGCCCTCCCCCTATTTTCTCAGAGGATATGTCATTTGCCAAAATCAGTCTTATCTTGCCAAGTACTAGCCCCGCCCACCCAGCCCTATTCTCTTAGAAGATATGTCATCTGCCAAAATCAGTCTTATCTTACCAAATACTAGCCCCGCCCACCCGCCCCTATTTTCTCAGGGGACATATTATTTGCCAAAATAAGACTTATGTTGGCAAGTACTAACCCCACCCACCTGCCCTTTATTTTCTCAGAGGGTAGTACTTGTTAGAACTGTCCTAGAGAGCTATCCTGTGAGAAAATAGGGGCGGGTGGGCGCGGCTAGCGCTTGCTCAGATAAGACCGATTTTGGCAAACGCTATACCTTCTGAGAAAATAGAGGGCGGGTGGGCGGGGCTAGTACTTGCTAAGATAGAACTGATTTTGGCAAATGCCATACTCTCTGGGAAAATAGAGGGCGGATACGTGGAGCTAGTACTTCCAAAGGTAAAACGTATTTTGGCAAATGACATACTCTCTAAGAAAATAGAGGGCGGGTGGGCGGGGCTAGCACTTGCTAAGATAAGACGGATTTTGCCCATATTAAACTTGTAAAAACTTTTTCAGATAGATTTAGGAATTTAACTCGTTAATATGGAAATTTGCAATTTAACACCTTTAGATTTCACAAGTTTTTACAAGATTAATAGGGGCAAAGTCAGTTCTATCTTAACAAATACTTGGCCCGCCCACCCACCCCCTATTTTCTCAGAGGATATGTCATTTGCCAAAATCAGTCTTATCTTACCAAGTACTAGCCCCGCCCAATTTGGTCTAAATTCAAAGATAATTTTCTCAAAAAAACCTCTTTGGCTGTCACAAATGTTTCTACATCCATGACAGGATTATCTAAAAAATATTTAAACTATAATCGCAGTCGGGACCAGCGTACGTAAATTTTTTTACGACATATTTTTTTATGAATACTTTGTCTAAGACGAGCTTGTTTTATAGACGAACAATATTTTTTTGTTATTAAACCAGGACCGTTTTAATCACAATATATTTACTTATCCCCTCTAAAAAATTGATGACGTCACCTCAAAATTTTGCTGAATAAATCCTACCTAAATTGTATAAAATATGATGAGTCTCTTCTTGCGATTTATCATTCCATTCATGTTTTTTGGATTTGCATATACAGGATGACCCCAAACATTAATGAATGCGTAAATTTATTTTATTGATTTAATCAGGAACTACAGAACCCAATGCTTTGAAATCTTGCAAATGTTTTAAGGTTATAAAGAGCATAATAAATTTTTAGTCCAAATATATTTGTTTATCCCCTCCAAAAAATTGATGACGTCAGCTCAAAAGTTTGCCGTATAATCCTATTTAAAATTTACAAAATATGATGAGTCTCTTCTTGTAATTTATCATTCCATTCATATTTTTTGGATTCGGATATACAGGGTGACTCAAAAAATTTAATGAATGCGCAAATTTATTTTATTGATTTAATCAGGAACTACAAAACCGAATGCTTTGAAATCTAATGTGAAAAAAAAAAACATAATAGGCATGCAGTCGTCACGTTTCCGATAGCGAGGGAAGTACTGTCTAAACTCTTTAGACTAATTTTTTTGATTTTCTCTTTTTCCATTTCTCAATTTTTCAATGTTTCAGTTTGGGATTTTTTCACTGTTTCGATTCTTTAATTTTCCTTCCATTTTTAGGTTTTTCAATATTTCAGCTTTGGAATTTTGCAATATTTCGTTTCTTCAATTTTTCAAATTTTTGATATTGTTTTCTCGTTTTTTTTTAATTTTTCAGTTTTTAAAGTTTTAGGCTTTTAGATTTCTCACTATTTCGACTTTTCGATTTTTCAGTTGCACGATTTTTCAATTTGTCGAATTTTTAAATTTTAGATTTTTTGTTCTCGATCATTCAATTTTCTGAGTTTTCAGGCTTAGATTTTTTTTGTTGTTCAATTCTTCGATTTTTAAAATTTTTGTTTTTTAAATTTTCCTATTTATCAACTTACTGGGATTTCAATGTTTTGATTTTTTGATTGTTCAATTCCTCGATTTTTTGAATTTTCAGTTTTTGATACGATTTTTAAATTTTTTTGGTGGGCGGGGCTAATTATGTTCTTCGGTCGCGTGAGAGTGCAAACTAAAATACAATTGAAATGTTGGAAATTTTCGAATTTTTAAAGATTTGACGTTGCAGCCGAATCTTTAAAAAAATTTTGTCTAGAACCATAAAAACTGGATTATTTTTCAAATCAGCACGTTGGGATCGACATCTCGATATCCCAGAACTCTTTGTGGACTTTTAGGCCATTTTTTCAAAACTTAATTTTTCAGTACAATCTTTGCAGAATCGCGAACTCACTAATGGCAATTTTCAGGATCATAAAAAAAAAATTTTTTTTAAACCGAATATTTCAAAAAGCTTGCTCTGGAACAAAAAACTCTTATATTCTTCGAATTAGCACGTTGAGATTTGCATCTCAAAATTTTTTGTTAATCTTCATTCAAATCTGATAAAATAAATCACTGAAAAGCAGACAGGGTGGGTGGGCGGGGCTAATTATAAACTTCTGTCAAGTGGGAGTGGAAAATAATAATAGAATTTAGGAGGTGACAAGATAAAACAAGCGCTACAAAATTTTTATTTCGAGCTATTTTGATGAAACTGTAAAAACTGCTATATTTCAATCAGCGATTTTGGAAAGACGGCAGAAATTTCCGAAGAAACGAAGCCAAAACTGTCGAAAAAGAGTTAAAAATTGATCGAAAATATCAGAAGTGCCAAAATCAGTCTTATCTTATCAAATACTAGACCCGCCCACCCACCCTCTAGTTTCTTACAGTATATGTCATTTGCCAAAATCAGTCTTATTGCAGCAAGTACTCGCCCCACCCACCCGCCCTGTATTTTTTGGAAGATATGTTATTTGCCAAAAAGAGTCTAATCTTATCAAGTCTATCCCCGCCCACCCACCCTCTAGTGTCTTATAGGATATGTCATTTGCGAAAGTCAGTCTTATTTTAACAAGTTTTAGCCCCGACCACTCCCTTTTTTCCGATTTTAACGACGAATTTTATATCTGTTCAATATAAAAATATTGATTTTATTCAGATCGGATAAAATTAATCAGTGTAAAGAAGGCCGAGTGGGTGGGCGGGGCTAATTATGTTCTTCTGTCGAATGGGAGTGGAAACTAATAACAGAATCTAGGATGTGAAAAAACTAAAAAAAAGCACTAGTTGTAAGTTTTTTTGTTATACTTGAGAATAGTTGAAAAAATGGTCGAAAATGTCAAAAGCGCCAAAATCAGTCTTATCTTATCAAATTCTGAGTTTTCAGGCTTAGATTTTTTTTTTGTTCAATTCTTGGATTTTTAAAATTTTTGTTTTTTAAATTTTCCTATTTATCAACTTACTGGGCCTTCAATGTTTTGATTTTTTGATTGTTCAATATCTCGATTTTTTGAATTTTCAGTTTTTGATACGATTTTTAATTTTTTTTATTTTTCAGTTTTCAATTTTTGACGTTTCTAAATTTTTCGATTTTTCAATTTTTCGAATAACTGATTTTTTGATTTTCCCATTTCTCTATTTGTTGATTTTTCAATTCTTTCTTCAATTGTGATTTTTCAATTTTTCCATTTCTGGATTTTTCAATGTTTCAGTTTTGGATTTTTTCACTTTTCCGATTCTTCAATTTTCTTTCCATTTTTCAGTTTTTCAAGATTTCAGTTTTGAATTTTTTCACTTTTTCGATTTTTCAATTTTCCTTCCATTTTTCAGTTTTTCAGAGATTTTGCAATGTTTCGGTTCTTCAATTTTTCCATTTTTTGATGTTTCGATTTCTCGGTTTTTCAATTTTTCGATAGGTATTTTAATTTTTCAATTTTTAAGTTCTAGATGTTCCGTTAATTTTTTGTTTTCCTTGATGTTTCGATTTTTAAATTGTTTAATTTCTCGATTTATAAATTTTTCAATTTTTCGGTTTACCGATTTTTTTCATTTAAAATGTTTCAATTTTTCAATTATTAAGTTTTCGATTTTTCAATTTTGGTCTAATTTGAAAACGGTATTAATAATACATTTAGGCGAATAAACTAATAAGTAGATGGGCTTGATAAGCCTTGTTTGCTCTACAGTGTCTAAATTGTGTTTGAATAATATAATAATTATCTCGAATATTAAAATTACTATCCCAGCGCGTCAGGTAGATTTAAAGAAGAATTGCTGGTTGCGTTTAAGGCAACAAATGGCGCCCAATTCAAACTTGTCTCTCGTCTAGCGTTCCCCCGTAACTTACATCTAGTTAGTAACAATCGGTGAAATTTAGTGTTATAATGTTGGCATCATCAGCGCTTGACAGTTATGTCAAGACCTACTAATGTCGCCGAACACCACCGTGATTTAGATGGACAGGGCAGATCTTGGTGGGCCATGACAAAATCTAGGGACTTTGCGGTCAAATAACTGTCAAACAAAGTGTCATGGCTCCCTAGACCGAAATCCACCAACCTTCTCGTCCTTGGGGACTTCGCCCCCGCACGCCCCCTCGAAGCTGTCGTCGTCCTCCATCTTGTCGCACAGCAAATTCACCTTCGTCGAGTCCCCGTCGTTGAGCAAACTCAACTTCGACAGTCCCGTTTTCAGATCGACGTTCTTGTTGTTGACGAAAGCCAATCGCGACTCGGGGCGCTCGAAGTACTCGTTGGCGCTGAAACAACACCCGTTACCAACCCAAATCTCGAAATCCCCCAGTACTTACTCCTCTTCGGGACTGCAGTGCCCGATTAGGGGGCTCCCCATGTCGATGTTCGTCTCGCTGGACGCCGGGCTGTTGTCGGGGGTTCCGTGCGACGCGCTCAGCATCCCGATCGCCGGACTCGGGACTCCACTGTCGTCGATTCGCATCTCCGGCGAAATCCCCCGGTTGTTCGAGTCGGGGCTGCTGTTGTCGACCTTGTCCGAATTGTACCCCGACTCCATCCCCTTCGGCACCTCCTCGGAAGCTTCGACGTTGTCCTCCACGTCTGCGTCCGACTCGCTGTCCGACTTGTCCATGTTGACGTCCAGTCCCGACGGCGCCGGGTTGGGGCCTATCGTCACGTTCATGTTCCTGATGGATTTCTGCTTCTTGTTTTTTTTCCTCTCCGCGCGTTTCTCTTTCTTGATCTGGTGCTTCGACGGCTTGTTGTCGTCGATTTCTTCGGCTTTTCGCCGCAGCACTGGAGGCAGTTGTTTTTCGGTGATGGGTAGACTGAGGTCGAGGAAGAATTCGTCCCGGTGGGAGGTGTGTTGGCAGTCCTGACATTGCAGCGTGCTCACCAGCACCCCCCTGAAGACTTGCTCGGTCGGCAGCAACAACTCCGACGCCTGTTGTCCATAAAACTTGATGATTTTCTTCTTCTCGCCTTCGACCGTGCTGGGGTCCGTCTTCGTGTTGAGCCCCAGACGGTCGAGGATCACCGACTGGTATCTTCGTAAGTCCTCCTCGCGCACGGCCTCCAACAAGTGCCGCAACAACTCGTGAGAGTCGTGCTGGTCGCCGCCCCCGAACTGAGGCATGCGATTGGTCAGCTTCGCCAGAAGCATCCTCGGCACGTACGCCTCCTGGCGCCCGTTCTGGATCTCCGTTATCGTTTCGGCTAGAGTGCACGTGAGCGGGCGCCACTTTTCCAGCTGACCAGTCAGTGGCTCCACCACCGGCGAGTCGTTGTCCTGAGAGTTGATCTTACCCCCCGGCAACCGAAAATATTGACCTGGTTCGGACGTTTCCCGGAGGAGGTCGAGGAGGTAGGGAGTTTGGGCGAGGCACTGGACCACCGAGTTGAAGAAGCAGGTGTTGCCGAGGTTCATGAGGCCGCGGGGGCGCGGTAGGCTGGAGGCGGTGAAGTTGAACATGCCCCCGAAGAGCATGTTCGAAGACATCGGGACTAAGTCCATCACCTGGGGGACAAAAAATTCAGTCAATTTAAATGTTAAAGTGAGAGAGTGACTATTTAAAAAATATCGGTGACGTCGCGACCATCAGCGCCACCTCGTTTCCGCTCCACAAACCATCACTGATTTGTGAGTAAATACCAGGTCATGTGACGTATCGAAAAAGTGCTAATTTTATCCTGTCTGATAAGCGCAATCTGCGGAGGAAACCCCGCGATAAGCCCCATGGCCCCACTTACAGGCTGTTCCATCGGCTTGGCCATCACAGTGTTCTTGTTCTCGGCCTGCTTCTGCAGGTACTCCACCGCTTCCAGCAGCTTCTTCTTACACGTAACATTGACAACCTCATCACAGTCATAACACCACACGCTCCAGGTGCTCGTGTCCACGCAGATCGCGTGCGAGTCCGAGTGCGGGGTCTTGTAGTGCTCGAGCGCGTGCTTGTTGCGCGAGCGGCCGCAGGCCTGGTTGCCGCACCGCAGACACAGCCACAGCGAGTGGTCGAACTCGAACTCGGTGTCCATGTCCTCGGGCTTGGGCAGCCGCTTGCACAGCTCGCAGTCGCTGGCCAGACCCGACTTGATCAGGGCCTTCTTGACGCGCTGCAGGTCCACGGCCTGGCGCACGTGCCGGCACTCGGTCATGTTGTCGTTCTCGTCGCAGGACTCCGTCGACTCGTCCCCGGCGGGGTCGCCTTGGTGCTTCTTCTTGCTCATGCTTGCCCTTCAACTAATCACATTAACACGTTTTAACCTTCACATGCGGGAAGGCGCAGGCGGCGGCGGGACGCGCTGGGGCGCAGATTGCGGGGCGGCGGCGATATTGGGCGCGGACTTCACTGAGAGTTCATTGAAGATTGCGAGAAATCGGGAGAAAATCACGACGACGATAACATGACACTTCACTTGTCAAGGAGGTTTTACGATGGAGGGTGACAGTTGGGGGGGAGGAAAAGTCCCTAGATGACGGCGGCGGCCGCCGAGGAAATACCCGCGGCGGCGTGACGAGCGGAAAAGTACCCAGAAATGCACGAACTGCAACCACGCCAAACCAAAAAAGGACTACCGGACCACGGCCAACTGTATTAATACATATGGCCATCCCAATTCGTATAAAAAGTTGATTCTTTGACGTTTCCAAAATCGTTAATCAGGCAACGACATCTGTTGAGTACAATTATGAACTTGGTTGGCAAATAATTGTCAAAATGACGTTTTAAAATATCACGTTTTTCTGAAAGTGTAGATAATGGCACAAGAACATTAATGATATTACTCCTACTATTTAGTTTTGAAATAAGATAGATATATTTTTACAAAACGAAAATTATTTAACAAAAAGGAAGGTACATATTCATAATTTTAAAACTTTTCTGCTGGTAGGTTTGTTACAAATCGTTATTTTCTTCAACCAGTCTGTTTGTTCCAAACAAATATTATCAATAACTGGTTTCACCGTTGCTCGAATAATTATATCACAAACTCTTGATTTATGTTCCAAGCAACAAAATAATGGATTTTGGTCCAAAGAAGGATGGAGCAGATTACATATTTGTTGACATGTCTTTTTGGAGTTTAAAAACGGTGGTATTAGAAAGTTTTTTTTAAAAAGGGTAACATTTAGATTCAGTTATTTGAAGACAAATCGTGAAAAATATTTTAGATTCGTAATCTGCGAAAAATTATCTATAAGCCAACTATTTTCCGTTGGATCAAATACTAGCCCCGCCCACCCGCCCTCTCTTACCTTGTAGGATATGTCATTTGCCACCGTTAGTCTTACCTTAGCAAGTACTAGCCCGCCCACCCGCCCTCTAGTTTCTTGGAAGGTATGTGATTTGCCAAAATCAGTATTATCTTAGCAAGTACTATATTGTATATTGAAATGGCAAAATAAATGATTAAACAATAATTAAATAGTACTTGCTAAGATAATACTGATTTTGGCAAATCACATACCTTCCAAGAAAATAGAGGGTGGGCGGGCGGGGCTAGTATTTGATAAGATAAAACTGATTTTCGCACTTTTGACATTTTCAACTATTTTTCAACTATTTCAGAAAATTAGTTGAAGACATTTTTTGTAATTTCCAAAAATTTTTTGTCTGTAACAGTTAAAAGACGATCTGATCCAGCGGAAAATAGTTGGCTTATAGATAATTTTTCGCAGATTACGAATCTAAAATATTTTTCACGATTTCTCTTCAAATAACTGAGAAATGCGAGAAAAGGAGTCCAAAAATTCCCAATATTTCCAAAAAATTTTAAACCGTTCCAAATGGCTTTATTTGAGAGAAAAACATTGAGTTTCTAGTTTTATAGAATACTAATCGCAAATTTACCTTATGAAATACTAGCCCCGCCCACCCACTCACCCTCCATTCTCTTAAAGAGTATGTCGTTTGCCAAAAATTGCCTTATTTAAGCAAGTACTAGCCCCACCCAGCCACCCTGTATTTTCTTAGGGATGTTTTTTACTGAAATCAGTTTTTTTCTTAGCAAATATTAGCCCCGCCCACCCGCCCTCTCTTACCTTGTAGGATATGTCATTTGCCACCATTAGTCTTATCTTAGGAAGTACTAGCCCCGCCCACCCGCCCTCTAGATTCTTGGAAGGTATGTGATTTGCCAAAATCAGTATTATCTTAGCAAGTACTATATTGTATATTGAAGTGGCAAAATAAATGATTAAACAATAATTAAATAGTACTTGCTAAGATAATACTGATTTTGGCAAATCACATACCTTCCAAGAAAATAGAGGGTGGGCGGGCGGGGCTAGTATTTGATAAGATAAAACTGATTTTCGCACTTTTGACATTTTCAACTATTTTTCAACTATTTCAGAAAATTAGTTGAAGACATTTTTTGTAATTTCCAAAAATTTTTTGTCTGTAACAGTTAAAAGACGATCTGATCCAGCGGAAAATAGTTGGCTTATAGATAATTTTTCGCAGATTACGAATCTAAAATATTTTTCACGATTTCTCTTCAAATAACTGAGAAATGCGAGAAAAGGAGTCCAAAAATTCCCAATATTTCCAAAAAATTTTAAACCGTTCCAAATGGCTTTATTTGAGAGGAAAACATTGACTTTCTAGTTTTATAGAATACTAATCGCAAATTTACCTTATGAAATACTAGTCCCGCCCACCCACTCACCCTCCATTCTCTTAAAGAGTATGTCGTTTGCCAAAAATTGCCTTATTTAAGCAAGTACTAGCCCCACCCAGCCATCCTGTATTTTCTTAGAGATGTTTTTTACTGAAATCAGTTTTTTTCTTGGCAAATATTAGCCCCGCCCACCCGCCCTCTCTTACCTTGTAGGATATGTCATTTGCCACCGTTAGTCTTACCCACGGTGGTAGAAGTAAGGTGTGGAAACAAGCCGCTCCAATTTGTTGAATAAAACACGCATCCCAGTAGGCTTATTTACTACGAAATAGTATGCAGCACAGTATGTCCATCTATGTATTAACATTTCAACTTGTCAGTGTATTTATGAATGAATTAAGTGACAGATTCGTTGGAGGGAAAATAAATCACAGCACAACGGTTTGTGGTTGGTCCTTGGTGTGAATCGTGTGATTGGTGGATGATTCGACATTTGTGATTGGGTAATAAATGACATTGGCATAAATGTCAAAGATTTAATGCAGTTTTCTATTACTTAATTTCAACTGATCTCTCTAGACGTCGCTGCGGTGTGGACAGCGAATGACATATAATCCAAACCACGCGATTTGTGTTTTCTACCAATGATTTTGAGGAAAGTTATGAATGAGGTTTCCACACCTTACTTCTACCACCGTGGTCTTACCTTAGCAAGTACTAGCCCCGCCCACCCGCCCTCTAGTTTCTTGGAAGGTATGTGATTTGCCAAAATCAGTATTATCTTAGCAAGTACTATATTGTATATTGAAATGGCAAAATAAATGATTAAACAATAATTAAATAGTACTTGCTAAGATAATACTGATTTTGGGAAATCACATACCTTCCAAGAAAATAGAGGGTGGGCGGGCGGGGCTAGTATTTGATAAGATAAAACTGATTTTCGCACTTTTGACATTTTCAACTATTTTTCAACTATTTCAGAAAATTAGTTGAAGACATTTTTTTGTAATTTCCAAAAATTTTTTGTCTGAAACAGTTAAAAGACGATCTGATCCAACGGAAAATAGTTGGCTTATAGATAATTTTTCGCAGATTACGAATCTAAAATATTTTTCACGATTTGTCTTCAAATAACTGAATCTAAATGTTACCCTTTTTAAAAAACTTTCTAATACCACCGTTTTTAAACTCTAAAAAGACATGTCAACAAATATGTAATCTGCTCCATCCTTCTTTGGACCAAAATCCGTTATTTTGTTGCTTGGAACATAAATCAAGAGTTTGTGATATAATTATTCGAGCAACGGTGAAACCAGTTATTGATAATATTTGTTTGGAACAAACAGACTGGTTGAAGAAAATAACGATTTGTAACAAACCTACCAGCAGAAAAGTTTTAAAATTATGAATATGTACCTTCCTTTTTGTTAAATAATTTTCGTTTTGTAAAAATATATCTATCTTATTTCAAAACTAAATAGTAGGAGTAATATCATTAATGTTCTTGTACCATTATCTACACTTTCAGAAAAACGTGATATTTTAAAACGTCATTTTGACAATTATTTGCCAACCAAGTTCATAATTGTACTCAACAGATGTCGTTGCCTGATTAACGATTTTGGAAACGTCAAAGAATCAACTTTTTATACGAATTGGGATGGCCATATGTATTAATACAGTTGGCCGTGACCGGACAGAAATTAGGCGTCAGACAGCTAGGAAAATGCGAAATTCAAACGCGCCGCCGGAATGTCACCAATGATTGACGTTATGAGTGAGTCACGTGACGCGACTACACCAATTGCAAAAGAGCACAATTTCTTGGTTAATTTTTTCACAAATTAACAATAGTAATAACAATAATAATAATAAAAAAAATAATAGGAGCGAAAACGGCAGTATCCGTTTGTACTAAAACGCGCCAGCTCATTTTGCAACGATAACTCACGTCTTTTTGTAACTAGGAAACATAACCTCACTTTAGTGCCCCCAGGATGCGGCACGTAAGTTTCATCGCACGGACCGTTTTTGTCCAGAACAACGACGTAGAGGCGGCTTTTCGCATCCTGAACCGAATTTTGGGGCGCGAGGGAATTTTGGACCAATTCCGACGGACCCGCTTTTTCGAAAAACCCTTCCAGGTAATGTATAATTTTATATTAATTGCTAGCAAAAATAACCAATTTGGGTCTAGTTCCGCCGCCGCATTAATTTTGAACGGTGCAAAGCCATCTACAACGAAGACATGGACCGCAAAATCCAGTTCGTGCTCCGGAAAAACCGGATGGAGCCCTTCCCCGGCAACCCGTAATCCAACATAGTGAGATGTGTAAGCTTAAGCATACATATTTATTGTTACTTAATACATAGCCTTACTTATAAAATGGATTAGAATTCTTATCACAATCATCCCTAAATGGGTTATTCTCATCAAAATCCTCTTCCTCGTCCTTGGCGAAAGGGTTTTTGCTTTCGTCGTACTCGCTCTCAAACGGATTCGTGCCGGCGACATCCACACTGTAATCTCGCTTCCGCGTTTCGTAATTTTTCGGGACGTAACTTATATTGGCTTCAAGGGACGAGCTGTAGCGAGTCTCCTGCAGGCGTATCCTTCCTTCGGGAATCGGAATGAGCACTTGTCCCGATTGTCGTTCCGACTGTCTTAACCTAGCCTCCGCCCCTAGCCCGTAATTTCTGATTTCCGGCTCTATGATTAGTTTTTTCTCAGGAATGGCCTTCTCGGGGACGTCGTCCCGAATCACTTTATACTTATTAAAAACCCCTCTGCCGAAATACTCAGCCGCTACTGAAAACCCGTCGTGCGCTTTCTCCAATTGGGAATGAAACGTCTCGTGGAGATCCTTATTGTACTCTCGCGCTTTCAAAAGCTCTAGTAGATTCTTATTTTCGGGTTGGCACGCAGGACACTCGTTTTCCTCCTCGCAGAAGCTCTGGAAACAGTGTTGGTGGTAGCTGTGTTGACACAAAAAGTGTATAGTGGGCAGTTCGAGGGGGTGATGGCAAGCGGCGCACCTCGAGCCCTGAATCACTATAGTCCCACTCTTGAGAGTCTCCAGCTGCTCCTTCAATTTCTCGGTGTCTTTCTTATAGTTTTGAGTCAACTCCGAAATTTCTTTGCTTTTCTTTTGCTCTTGTTGCAACTCGTTGACTATGTACGACCTGATGTGTCCTAGTGTGATGTCGGCGCTGCCTGTACCCAAAGCGTCTACGACTAGTTGGGGCGACAGCAGTCTCTCTTTGGCTATAACAGTCAAGATTTCGTTGAGTAAGTCGATCGACGGGTTTTTGGTGTCTCTGACGCAAGACCACAACGCCTGCACCCACAAGGTGGGTTCTTGGTGGCCGAAACGTCGACAACACGCCAAAATCGAACTAGCGTCGTTTTTGGAGATGTGGTGTCTCAGAATTTGTTGATAGAGTTTTTGTTCTTCGTATAGGTAGAGAATTCCGTCGCTAAACGAGTGCATATGGCAGACAACCAAAGCCTGACTTTTGTCGTATTTAATGTCGGGGTTTTGTAGGAGTTTGAGTGTCTTTTGGGCGTATTTGTTACGTTCTGAGACGTTTTCCAAGTTCCCCCAGACGTGCAAATAGTGCTCTAGCAGTGTGTTGTATACCGGCGTGCTCAAAATGCAGCCCTCGCTAATCAAATATTCCAAAAACTCAACCAAACGCTCCGAGTTGTTCAAAAAAAGGTGAATATAGTCCTCTGGGTCCGACTTTTGGTTTAAGTCAAAGCTACCTATCAGTGAGTTATCTAGGGAATTGTTTGATTTGTAGTTGGTACAAAGTCGTTTCAAAAATTGGGTGCTTTCATACGGGGCGTTTTGAATTAAAATGTTTCCGTATTTTTTCATGAAGAGTTCCGCGTTTTCAAAATTCAAGTTGGAAATGTAGTCCAACACTTCCACGTACTTCTGGTGGTCTTCTATTTGGAGTTTGATGTACCAGTCGTGTTTTTCGTGTTTTTTGGCTAACATTAGTGCCTCTGCGGGACTTCCTTGTCGACATACTTTGATCGCTATGTCCACGTCGTAGTTCAAGTCGCCCTCTTTCATCAAAATGAACTCCTTCAAGCTATTAGATTGACCGACAGTGTTGTTGAGTTTGGTGTAACAGTTCAACAGTAATGTTGTATGGTCTTCGGTCGCGTGTCCTTGCTTGTGTAGCGCTTCCAAATACATCGTCAATTTTTCGATGTGTTGCGAATCCAAGAATTTTCGAATTACGTAGCTCGGCTCCAATTTCCCGATCGTTTTAATGTATTGTTCGATAGCCCCCACGTAGTCCCCCTTGTCGCATAAATGATCCCCGTACTGTCTAAATATATTTACTAACCCGTCGGAGTCGTACTGTTGCGATTTGGCGATCCGTATGGCTACATCATACAGATTTTTTTTGAACAGAAGCGACAATTTTGATTGTAAGTCTTTTTCGTCTAAGTGGTATAAGCGGTTGTCTTTGTCGAGAATATAGAAGGCGCCCCATTCGCTCAGTACGGCTCTGATGGAGCTCACGGTTGCTGTAAACACGATGAATTTATTATGGATGTCAAGAACCGTGATTAAGTCGCCTTGGATAGTCGGTTGGTTCTCGGGAATGGACAAACTAGGGCGGCTGGTTTTAGAAATGATGACGAGGTAGCTGCGGAACCACTCTAGCATGACCTTTTCGCCGTCCACGGCGTAGCAGGGACCACGACCGTCGGCTGTGTAGCAGTAGATAGCCTGGGGGCGAATTGTCACTTGGGGTTTGACAAGGGGGCTACTTACGTCATTGCGGCCCACCATGAAGTGACTCTCGACCATGGACTCCGCCAAGACGCTGCATTTCTTGCCGCAGCCGATGTTGTCCAGTTGGAACTTAACTTCTTTGTCCTTGTGGGTGATGTTGTAAACAATGACGGAACTGTCGGTCGCCAGAAAGAGGAAAATGTTGGTGGAAGTGGTCTTGAAAGCGAGCCCCGTGACGGTCGAGCTGGCGTCCCGCAGGAGTTTTTGCTTGGAGCTGCGGTCTCGGGTGATGTCGCCCCTGAATGATTCAATTGATTTTTTTTTTTATTTTGTTGAGTTGTTACTTAGTACCTGTATAAAACTAGAGAGCCGTCTACAAAACCCACGGCCATCAACTGCAGCCCATCGTGGACGCACAAACACGACGCATGTACAGGGCGATTTCCGGGGATGGCCCGCGAGATGCGGCAGCAATAGGGTATGCCGTTCTTGTCAAACCTGCTGGTGTCCCACACCTTGATCAGGGGGTTGATCCCGGGCTCGTCTTGCTTAAAGTAAAAATAATCACAGTTTCAAGCTAGTACGGGTAAACAGCCACTCAAGTGTGTTGGCGAAAGTTCAATCTTACCCCGACAGTGACCAACAGCGGCGAGTTTCGTAGCTGATGGGCTAGTTCTATGGTCATTTCGTACGCCCTGAAGACTCTGACGTGCCATGACCGCGACAATAAAAAAACCTGTCCGTTGGAGTCCCCCAGGACTATGTGGTTGTTCCCGCTCGACGTCACCGTCACTTTCGACTCCTGAAAGCACAAATCAGCCCCAAAACAACGCCACCATACGCCCCTTTACCTTAAAAAGTTCGGCGATTTTTCCCTCGTCGACGTCCTTCTTGAGGTCGAAGAAGTGGAACTTGCGCCACTGAAACAACGTGTTTAGGGCAAAAACTAGTCGAAATGGGTTGAAATACCTCTAGGAATGCCATTTCGGTGAATTTTCACGATTTGTTGCTAACCCCACGGTGTTGACATTTTGTTGAATGTGTCAAAACAGAGTGACATTTGAGACGTGAAAACTGAAAAATCCCTAGATTGACAACTTGAATACTTTATTCAACTATACACGAATTATCGAACAAGACACCCGTTCGCACACTTTGTTGTCTTTGGGGCCCGCCCTAACCTCGATTTTGGCAAAGGTGCCCCCGCCGCTGCCTTTCGTTAGCCGTTCGGGGTTGACAATCACGCAGTTCTCCATGACCTTGGCGAAGTGTCTGAAGTTTGACGGAAGGATCATGACGTGGGGGGCCTTCTCCAGCATCGCGCGTTGTTCGAGGAGTTGGTAGTCGACTCGCAGCTCCGAGTTCGGGGGGTGCAGCGGGTAGAAACTCCTCTGGTTGAAAATGTGCCACACTATTTGTCCAATTCGGTCCTGGAAGGCCCCTTTTGCAAACTCGACTTTGCCTAGGTGGAAGAGCACGTCTGCCGTGGACCCCGCGATCACCACGCCTTCCACGTCAAGCATGAACGGATTTGGGGCTAAATACAAGTTGTCGTACGATCTCTTCAAAGAGTAGGGTAGACTAGGGAAAACGACGTGGTTGTGGGCGTCTTTGTGTGACGGCACTAACACCACGTTGGTACCCCCGGGAAGCCGTTGCATGATTCTGTCAATAATACTTTCAAAGAAGGTGTCGAAACTTTCACATAAATCGTCCAGGTGGGGGTGTCCTGCATCCAAGAACGGTCCCATTAAAATCAAAATGTTGGGTTTGGATTCTAGTACGTGGTTTAAAAGGGGCTCCAGAGGTTCATATAGTAAGTTTTCTGGAACAGTGAACGGGCCCGCTGCCACCATTATCTGAACAGTTTCTTCTAGATTAGGGGCTTGCGATGGGGGTAAGGGGGCCACGGTGAAAGCTTCCGCCACACTAAACCAATCTTTCGTGTTATTGCCACTAAGAGCGACACTTTGCCCCGGAAACAGTCGCACGTTTTTGATTTTATTCAAATTGAGTTTCACCCGTTGGCCTCTATAAGGTTCCAGCAGCCCCTCGCAAAAAATCGAACTCTCATCTAATTTGCCTTGCGTTTGTGAACAAATCCGTCCGCAAATCGTCATTTCCCCCGAGTACTGTTTAAGCTTCTCCTTACTCAATTCGAGACTGTGGCGTCTGCAAATATCGCCAACGACCCAAGCAGACATGGCATCCAGACAGCCCCTTTTCGCCAGAAATTTCTCATGCATGTACTTGCCTTTCACGCTTGAGTTGTGTATTTTTATGCTTAAATTCCGGCTGCAACGCTCTTTGAAGTCGGTTGATTCTCCGAACGAGTGGACGGCAGCCCCTGCGTCGCTCCGGTTGCTGAAACTCTCTGAAAGCACACTTAGTGGCGTGCTTTCCACCCTCTGGGGGCTTTCAGTCATTTCCACTTGCAGGTTTTGCCGCACTGGCGTGTGAATCGGGGTTGTTTCCATTATGATCCGATGGGATTGGGGGGTGACTGGTTGGGGTTTTGGTTGCTTCTGGAGCTCGGTGCGCTCCATTCGATCCAGAGCGTCGACGCTGGGGGCCAGTGCGTGCGAATTGGAGGCGGCGTAGGCGAGCCATTGGTCGATGAAGTCCTCGGCAGGGATGGAGTGCACCAGGCAGAGTTCTTCGCACCGCTGGAGGATCCTGGGGGCCACGGATACGTTGAGCACTTTGAACTGGAGCGAGAGGTCTTCTGATGTTGACATCGTGGAATTCGGGCTGTTTTTGTCAAATTGAAATGTTGACGTGAAAAAGCGCGCGAAAATTGGGGCTTGCCAATGGAAAATCGTACTAAGTTGACAGCAAAAATCCCCAACTTGACAAGTCGTTTTACGTGATGAGCAAATCAAGTCTTGGTTCATTTTCAATCACGAACGTTTTTTATATGAGAAAATTCCAAACAAGTTGTATGTTTGTATTTTTGTAATTTTTCTTCGACTTTTGTAATTAGTTCCGTTTATTTGACAGAAAAATCCCCAAACCCGCATCGGTTGGCAGCACAATGGCTACTGTTGTCGTGCCATGCGTCTAAAATTTAGGTGTCGAGTTCGTTTTTGATGTGATCGAACCAATTTAAAATCAATTTCGGCAAACACCCGTCTAAACACACTTCCGCGACCATGACCGAGTCGACCGTGAACGGCAACGACGAAAACGAGCACGAAAAAGAGACAGTTTCCGACAAGGACTTGCCCCTGAGTTTCATGCAAGACAGGCACTTGGGGCCCATCGAAGGCGTCGAGTGCATAACGCAGACATGGCGGATGAAGGAGCGCGTAAGTCGTCCCCTGTCCCTCTGCACGCCCTTTTATTGTTACGTTTTAGATGAAAACCGTCAGTGTAGCCCTCGTCCTGTGCTTAAACGTAGGCGTGGACCCCCCGACGTGCTCAAAACGCAGCCCTGCGCCCGCCTCGAGTGCTGGATAGGTGAGCCCCGCGCCGCCCCGAGCTCGTCTAACCGGGTCACGTTCCAGATCCCCTCACCCTGTCCGCCCCCAAATCCATACAGAAAATCGGGGAGAACCTGCAGGCGCAGTACGAGCGGTGGCAGCCCCGCGCCCGCTACAAACAGTCCCTCGACCCCACCTCCGAAGAAGTGAAAAAACTGTGCACGTCGTTGCGCAGAAACGCCAAAGAGGAACGCGTTCTGTTCCACTACAACGGTCATGGAGTTCCTAAGCCCACGGAGAACGGGGAGATCTGGGTGTTCAATCGAGTAAGGCAACTGGATTGTGAAACGTGCGAGGCTCACTGACGTTTTCAGACATACACGCAATATATTCCTCTGTCCATTTACGATCTACAGACGTGGATGGGGGCGCCCTCGATTTACGTGTACGATTGCTCGAATGCGGGGATCATTATCGAGTCGTTCGAGCACTTCGCGATTCAGCACGAGCGGGAGTACGAGCAGGCGACCACTCAGACGAGGCAGACGGCCGTCGTCGCCCCCCTGCCGTCGTACAAGAGTTGCATTCAGTTGGCGGCGTGCGGAGCGAAGGAGGTGCTGCCCATGAACCCAGATCTGCCGGCGGATCTGTTCACGTCTTGCCTTACAACGCCCATCAAGGTCGCCTTACGATGGTTTGTTTTACAGTCTACCTCGAAACTAGTGCCCAAAGTCACGTTGGATTTAATTGACAAGTAAGTGCCCCAAATTCGCGGGCAAATTTGACCTTTTTCTTGCAGAATCCCGGGCCTTATCACCGATCGTCGCACGATGCTCGGCGAACTCAACTGGATTTTCACAGCAATAACAGACACCATCGCTTGGAACACCCTCCAGAGAGGTATTCGGCCCGCCCACCCACCCGCCCCCCACTACTCATCTCCCGCTTTCAGACTTGTTTCAAAAACTCTTCCGCCAAGACCTGCTAGTCGCCAGTCTTTTCCGCAATTTCCTCCTCGCTGAAAGAATACTCAAATCGTGCGATTGCACCCCCGTGAGCTCGCCGCTCCTGCCGCCCACCTCCCAGCATCCCATGTGGAACGCGTGGGATTTGGCGCTCGACCTCAGTCTCGGCCAGTTGCCGGGAATCATCAACAAGAACGAGCCGTTCCGGAATCTGCCGTTCTTCGAGGAGCAGCTGACGGCGTTCCAGGTGTGGCTGGAGCTGGGGTGCGAGGAGAGGAGTCCCCCGGAGCAGCTGCCCATAGTCCTGCAGGTGCTGCTGAGTCAGGTGCACCGGATGCGGGCGCTGGAACTACTAGGGAGATTTCTGGATTTGGGTCCGTGGGCTGTGAATCTCGCTCTGTCGGTAGGGATTTTTCCCTACGTGTTGAAGTTGTTGCAGAGCAGCGCGAAGGAGTTGAGACCATTGTTGGTGTTCATTTGGGCGAAAATCTTGGCTGTGGATAATGTAAGTTCTGGGTTTGATTTTGACAGTGGTAATAATTGGGTTTATTTAGACTTGTCAGGGGGACCTGGTGAGGGACAATGGTCACAAGTACTTCTTGTCGGTGCTCCAGGATACCTCTCTGTCGGTGAGTCTAGTATATACCGTTCAGGGTGTTTTAGACAAAGTAGGTCATGAAATCTAGTGATTTAGTGATTTGGTTGGCAACGAATTTTATGCAAATATCTCTAATGAAAAATTAAGCCGTTGACGTTGGGTTTTCAACCAATCAAATTGCGGTAGTGTGCACTGCTGCCAACTTGAAGGAAAATCCCCTGAAGTAGGGGGACATTTTTCTGGTTGATAGCAATAATCCCACGAAAATCAAATTTTGATAAGATATAATGAGTAAATTTTTGTAGGAAAGTATCGATTTTGCAATTAGGCTCCGCCTTCGGTCTGACAACGAATGAAAAATTCATCACAATTGAGCTTGACATGGATATGGGTGGGGCTTAATTTTTGGCTGTTTTTTCTGAATATGCATACCATTCTTTGAACAACAGGATACTCAAAACATAGTTTTTTATTTCTTGTAGAGAAATAGGATTTTGCAGTTAAGCTCCGCCCTCGGCTTACGACGAATAAAAAAAATGATCAGAATTGAGATTGGGTGGGTGGGCGGGGCTTATATTTTACCTAGAAGAAAACTAGAGGATTTGAATTGATTACTACAAAAATGTACCATTTTAGACATGTTTTAAGTTTCTTCTTGTCGAAATAAATCTACACATCTTAAGAAAAAGAGGCAAAATGTATGAATTTTTTTTTTTTTTAAATCGATAAATGGGAAAATTTGGAAACTGAACAGTCGAAAAATTGTTAAATCCGAATATCAAAAATTTTAAAAAACCAAAAATTGAGAAACAGAAAAATGTAAAACTGAAAGTTGGAAGAACGAAAGCTCGATAAACGTAAATATCAAAAAATTGAAAAATTTAAAGTTTAAAAATTCTAAAATTGCAGTATCGATGAATTGAAAATTCGAAAAATCGACATATCAAAAAATTGAGAAGTCAAAAGATTTAAGAATCGTAATACTGAATGATTTCTAAAATGAAGTATAGAAAAATTAAACCGATGAACCGAAAAATTCCAAATCAAGGAAAAATTGAAAAATCGAAAAATTGAAACATCAAAAATTGAGAAATCGGAAAATTGAAAAATCCCAAAATAGAAATATCGAAAAAGTGGAAACCGAGAATGGAAAAATTGAAAAGTCGAGAACTTGAATCAAAATTACTGAAAAATCCCAAAACTGAAATATCGGAAAATTGCGAAACTTGTACAATTTTAAAAATCGAAAAATTGGGAAAATTTATGAAAATGAAAAATCGAAAACGTGTAAAATTAAAATTGAAATTTTGAATACAAAAAAAAATCGAAAAAATAATCGAGAAATTGGTAAATCTGACGTGTAATTAAAAAAATAATGAACTAAAAATCGGACAATTGAGAAATCGGAAAATTGAAAAATCCCAAAATATGTAATTGAAAATATCGAAAAAGTGAAAATCGAGAAATGGAAAAATTGAAAAGTCGACAAATTGAATCAAAATTACTGAAAAATCCCAAAACTGAAATATCGGAAAATTGCGAAACTTGTACAATTTTAAAAATCGAAAAATTGGGAAAATTTATGAAAATGAAAAATCGAAAACGTGTAAAATTAAAATTGAAATTTTGAATACAAAAAAAAATCGAAAAATAATCGAGAAATTGGTAAATCTGACGTGTAATTAAAAAAATAATGAACTAAAAATCGGACAATTGAGAAATCGGAAAATTGAAAAATCCCAAAATATGTAATTGAAAATATCGAAAAAGTGAAAATCGAGAAATGGAAAAATTGAAAAGTCGACAAATTGAATCAAAATTACTGAAAAATCCCAAAACTGAAATATCGGAAAATTGCGAAAGTTGTAAAACATTAAAACTGAAAAACAAAAAAATTGCAAAATTACAAAATCGAAAATTTGGAAAGATAAAAATTTAAAAATCGAAAAATTGGGAAAAATTATGAAATTGAAAAATCGAAAACGTGTAAACTTAATATTGAAATTTTGAATAAAAAAAAAATCAAAAATAATCGAGAAATTGGAAAATCTGACTTGTAATTAAAAAAATTATTAACTAAAAGTCGGGCAGTTGAGAAATTGAGAAATCGGAAAATTGAAAAATCACAAAATATGTAGTTAAAAATATCGAAAAAGTGAAAATCGAGAAATGGAAAAATTTAAAAATCGAGAATTGAATCAAAATTACTGAAAAATCCCAAAACTGAAATATCGGAAAATTGCGAAAGTTGTAAAACATTAAAACTGAAAAAAAAAATTGCAAAATTACAAAAGTGAAAATTTAGAAAAATAAAAATTTAAAAATCGAAAAATTGGGAAAAATTATGAAAATAAAAAATCGAAAACGTGTAAAATTAACATTGAAATGTTGAATTAAAAAAAAAATCAAAAAATAGTCGAAAAATTGGAAAATCTGACGTGTAATTAAAAAAATTATTAACTAAAAGTCGGACAGTTGAGAAATTGAGAAATCGGAAAATTGAAAAATCCCAAAATATGTAGTTAAAAATATCGAAAAAGTGAAAATTGAGAAATGTAAAAATTGAAAAGTCGAGAAATTGAATCAAGATTACTGAAATCCCAAAACTAAATATCGGAAAATTGCGAAAGTTGTAAAACATTAAACCTGAAAAGCAAAAAAATTGCAAATTACAAAATTGAAATTTGGAAAAATAAAAATTTTAAAATCGAAAAATTGGGAAAAATCATGAAAATGAAAAATAGAAAACGTCCTAAAATTAACATTGAAATTTTGAATAAAAAAAAATCAAAAATAATCGAGAAATTGGAAAATCTGACTTGTAATTAAAAAATTATTTAACTAAAAGTCGGACAGTTGAGAATTGAGAAATCGGAAATTGAAAAATCACAAAATATGTGGTTAATATATCGAAAAAGTGAAAATCGAGAATGGAAAAATTGAAAAATCGAGAAATTGAATCAAATTACTGAAAAATCCCAAAACTGAAATATCGGAAAATTGCGAAAGTTGTAAACATTAAAACTGAAAAAAAATTGCAAAATTACAAAATTGAAAATTTGGAAAAATAAAATTTAAAAATCGAAAATTGGGGAAAAATTATGAAAATGAAAAATTGAAAACGTGTAAAATTAACATTGAAATTATGAATAAAAAAAAAACAAAAAATATCGAGAAATTGGAAAATCTGACGTGTAATTAAAAAAATTATTCAAAAATTGACAATTGAGAAATCGAAAAATGTAAAAATATAATACTGACAAATCAAAAAATTGTAAAATTACAGAACTTGGATAATTGTAAATTGAAAATCGAATAATTTTAAACGGAAAAATTGAAAAACTAGACACATAGTAAGATGTAAAATCGAAAAATACTAAATTTAAAAATCGAAATATTGCCAAATTGTGAAAATGACAATCAAAATCTTGAAAAATTGGAAATCAAAATTTTGAAAAATTCAAAATCAAAAATTGAAAAATCGAAACAGAATTTCGAAAAAGTGAAAAAACAAGAACTGAATGATTGAGTAATTAAAAACCGCATATTGAAAAATTGTAAGTTGAAAAAATCATAAAGGGTAAAATCGAAAAAGTGGAAAATCGCATACTTTTAAAAACGAAAATTGTAAAAGAATTAAACGGAAAAAATAAAAAATTTTAAAAATTAAAATTTGGAATAATTAAAAATCAAGAAATTGAAAAGTTGTAGATTTACAAAATTGAAAAATTTGATCATTATAAACTGGAAAATTTATCAAAGTCTAAAGACGAAAAATTGCAAACTATTAAATTCAAAACGAACGATTGAAAAATCGAGGAATTGGAAATTCTGATAAGTGAAAAATCAAATTTTAAAAAACTGATTCATTAAAAAATGAACAATTGAAAAAGTGATGATTTTAAAAATATAAAAGAAAATTCGTACAGTTTTAAAATGGAAAAATTGAAAAATCAGACATTTGTAAATAGAAAAATTACAACAGTGAAAAATCGAAAAAATCGACATATCAAAAAATTGAGAAATCAAAAATTGAAAAATCCCAAAATAGTTAGAAATATCGAAAAAGTAAAAATCGAGAAATGGGAAAATTGAAAAGTCGAGAATTTGAAGAATCAATATGACTGAAAAATCCCAAAACTGAAATGTCGGAAAATTGAAAAAGTTGTAAAACAATAAAATTGAAAAATAAAAAAAGTGCAAAATTACAAAATTGAAAATTTGGAAAAATAAAAATTTAAAAATCGAAAAATTGGAAAAAATTATGAAAATGAAAAACCGAAAACGTGTAAAATTAACATTGAAATTTTGAATAAAAAAAAAAATCAAAAATAATCGAGAAATTGGAAAATCTGACGTGTAATTAAAAAAATTATTAACTAAAAATCGGACAATTGAGAAATTGAGAAATCGGAAAATTGAAAAATCCAAAATATGTAGTTAAAAATATCGAAAAAGTGAAAATCGGAAATGGGAGAATTGAAAAGTCGAGAAATTGAATCAAAATTACTGAAAAAATCCCAAAACTGAACTATCGGAAAATTGCGAAAGTTGTAAAACATTGAAACTGAAAAACAAAAAAATTGCAAAATTACAAAATTGAAAAATTGGAAAAATAAAAATTTAAAAATCGAAAAATTGGAAAAAATTATGAAAATGAAAAATCGAAAACGTGTAAATTGACATTGAAATTTTGAATAAAAAAAAAAAAATCAACAAAAAATCGAGAAATTGGAAAATCTGACGTGTAATTAAAAAAATGGTTAACTAAAAATCGGACCATTGAGAAATTGAGAAATCGGAAAATTGAAAAATCCCAAAATATGTAGTTAAAAATATCGAAAAAGTGAAAATCGAGAAATGGAAAAATTGAAAAGTCGAGAAATTGAATCAAAATGAGTGAAAAATCCCAAAACTGAAATATCGGAAAATTGCGAAGGTTGTAAAACATTAAAACTGAAAAACAAAAAATTGCAAAATTACAAAAATGAAAATTTGGAAAAATAAAAATTTCAAAATCGAAAAATTGGGAAAAATTATGAAAATGAAAAATCGAAAACGTGTAAAATTAACATTGAAATTTTGAATAAAAAAAAAACAAAAAATATTCGAGAAATTGGAAAATCTGGCGTGTAATTCAAAAAATGATTCATTAAAAATTGACAATTGAGAAATCGAAAAACGTAAAAATATAAACTGACAAATCAAAAAATTGTAAAATTACAGAACTTGGATAGTTGTAAAATTGAAAATCGAATAATTTTAAACGGAAAAAATTGAAAAACAAGACACATAGTAAGATGTAAAATCGAAAAATACTAAATTTAAAAATCGAAATATTGCCAAATTGTGAAAATGACAATCAAAATCTTGAAAAATTGGAAATCAAAATTTTGAAAAATTCAAAATCAAAAAATTGAAAAATCGAAACCAGGAATTTCGAAAAAGTGAAAAACAAGAATTGAATGATTGAGTAATTAAAAACCGCATAATTGAAAATTGTAAAGTTGAAAAATCATAAAATGGTAAAATCGATAAAGTGGAAAAATCGCGTACTTTTAAAAACGAAAATTTTAAAAGAATTAAACGGAAAAATAAAAAATTTGAAAAATTAAAATTTGGAATAATTAAAAATCAAGAAATTGAAAAGTTGTAAAATTATAAAATTAAAAAATTTGATCATTGTAAACTGGAGAATTTATCAAAGTATAAAGACGAAAAATTGCAAACTATTAAATCAAAACGAACGATTGAAAAATCGAGGAATTGGAAATTCTGATAAGTGAAAAATCAAATTTTGAAAAACTGATTCATTAAAAAATGATCAATTGAAAAAGTGATGATTTGTAAAAATATAAAAGAAAATTCGTACAGTTTTAAAATGGAAAAATTGAAAAATCAGACATTTGTAAATAGAAAAATTACAACAGTGAAAAATCGAAAAATCGACATATCAAAAAATTGAGAAATCAAAAAATTGAAAAATCCCAAAATAGTTAGAAATATCGAAAAAGTAAAAATCGAGAAATGGGAAAATTGAAAAGTCGAGAATTTGAAGAATCAAAATGACTGAAAAATCCCAAAACTGAAATGTCGGAAAATTGAAAAAGTTGTAAAGCAATAAAACTGAAAAATAAAAAAAGTGCAAAATTACAAAATTGAAAATTTGGAAAAATAAAAATTTAAAAATCGAAAAATTGGGAAAAAATTATGAAAATGAAAAATCGATAACGTGTAAAATTAACATTGAAATTTTGAATAAAAAAGAATCGAGAAATTGGAAAATCTGACGTGTAATTGAAAAAATGATTCATTAAAATCGGACAATTCAGAATTCGAAAAATGTAAAAATATAAACCGGCAAATCAAAAAATTGCAAAATTACAGAACTGTAAAATTGGATAATAATTGTAAAATTGAAAATCGAATAATTTTAAAACCGAAAAATTGAAAAAAACACACATAGTAAGATGTAAAATCGAAAAATACTAAATTTAAAAATCGAAACATTGCCAAATTGTCAAAATGAAAATCAAAAACTTGAAAAATTGAAAATCAAAATTTTGAAGAATTAAAAATCAAAAAATTGAAAAATCGAAACCATGAATTTCGAAAAATTTAAAAAACAAGAATTGAATGATTGAAAAGACGAAAAATTTTAAAAACGAAGTAAAATTGTAAAGTTGAAAAATCATAAAAGGGTAAAATCGAAAAAGTGGAAAATCGCATACTTTTAAAAACGAAAATTGTAAAAGGATTAAACGGAAAAATAAAAAATTTGAAATATTAAAATTGAAATTTGGAATAATTAAAAATCAAGAAATTGAAAAGTTGTAAAATTATAAAATTAAAAAATTTGATCATTGTAAACTGGAAAATTTATCAAAGTATAAAAACGAAAAATTGCAAACTATTAAATTCAAAACGAACGATTGAAAAATCGAGGAATTGGAAATTTTGAAAACCTGATTCATTAAAAAATGGACAATTGAGAAAGCGATGAATTGTAAAAATATAAAACTGAAAATTCGTAGTTTTAAAACGGAAAAATTGAAAAATCAGACAATTGTAAAATAGAAAAATTACAACACTGAAAAATCGAAAAAGTGCCAAATTGTGAAATTGATAAATCAAAAACTTGGAAAATTGGAAATTGAAATTTTCAAATATTAAAAATCAAAAATTAAAAAATCTAGACAATCAAATTCGGATACCTCTATAAACGGAAATTTTATAAAATAATTAAACTGAAAACTCAAAAACTTGAAAAATTAAAATTGAATTTGACCTTTTCAAAGGTATCCGAATTTCATTGTTTCGATTTCCTAAGTTTTTCAATTTATTTTTTTTTTTGCACTTTTTCGATTTTTTAATTTTGTTATTAATCTATTTCACAGTTGTCCGATTTTTCAATTTTTGAATTTTAAAATTATGCGATTTTTCAGTTTTCTAATTTTACAATTTGTTTGATTTTTCAGTTTAACATTGTCTCAATTTCTCGATTTTTCATTTTTAAATTGTTCAATTTTTTAAATTTAATAATGTTGCAATTTTTCAATTTGGTAATTAACTTTATAATTTTTCAATTATTCGAATTTCATTGTTTAGATTTCTTTTTTTTTTATTTTATTTTTAAGTTTCCCAAATTTCGATTTTCAATATTTCACTTTTTTGGTTTTTTCAGTTTTAGTTTTGTAATTTGCAATTTTTTCAGTTTGATATTTTTAAATTTCCAAATTTCTCGATTTTTCAACTTCTCAATCGATTATTTCCTTATACAAATTTCCATTTGCTGAATTTTTATTATCGCCAAAAACCAAGGGGGCGGAGCTTAACTGAAAATACTTATTTTCTTTACAAGAAATTAAAAACATGGTTTTGAGTATCGTGTTTTCAAAGAATCAACTATAAATAATAAAAAAAAAGGCAAAATTAAAAGCCCGCCACCCATCGCAATTGTGTTTTAAAAAACATTTAAAATTGATAAATTTTTGTAAGTAATTATGGATTTTGCAATTAAACTCCGCCCATCTGGCTCACGACGAATAAAAAAAATCATCACAATTGAGATAGGGTGGGTGGGCGGGCTACATTTTGCTTGTTTTCTCTATATGTTAGTGATTTTTTCACAACAAAATTAAAAATTTGGAATAAAAAATCAAGATATTGAAAAGTTGTAAATTTACAAATGAAAAAATTTGATCATTGTAAACTGGAAAATTTATCAAAGTAAAGACGAAAAATTGCAAACTGTTAAATTCAAAACGAACGATTGAAAAATCGAGGAATTAAAATTCGATAAGTGAAAAATCAAATTTTGAAAAACTGATTCATTAAAAAATGAACAATTGAAAAAGTGATGATTTGTAAAAATATAAAAGAAAATTCGTACAGTTTTAAAATGGAAAAATTGAAAAATCAGACAATTGTAAAATAGAAAAATTACAACAGTGAAAAATCGAAAAATCGACATCAAAAAATTGAGAAATCAAAAAATTAAAAAATCCCAAAATAGTTAGAAATATCGAAAAAGCAGAAATCGAGAAATGGGAAAATTGAAAAGTCGAGAATTGAAGAATGAAAATGACTAAAAAACCCCAAAACTGAAATATCGGAAAATTGAAAAAGTTGTAAAACATTAAAATGAAAAACAAAAAGAAGTGCAAAATTAAAAAATTTGAAAATTTGGAAAAATAAAAATTTAAAAATCGAAAAATTGGGAAAAATTTTGAAAATGAAAAATCGAAAACGTGTTAAATTAACATTGAAATTTTGATTAAAAAAAATCAAACAATAATCGAGTAATTGAAAAAATGATTCATTAAAAATCGGACAATTCAGAAATCGAAAAATGTAAAAATATAAAACTGGCAAATCAAAAAATTGCAAAATTACAGAACTGCATAATTGGATAATTGTAAAATTGAAAATCGAATAATTTTAAAAGGGGAAAAATTGAAAAAAAACAGACGCATAGTAATGAATAAAATCGAAAAATACTAAATTGAAACATTTCCAAATTGCGAAAATGAAAATCAAAACTTGAAAAATTGAAAATCAAAAATTTTGAAGAATAAAAATCAAAAAATTGAAAAATCGAAACCATGAATTTCGAAAAATTTAAAAAACAAGAATTGAATGATTGAAAAGACGAAAAATTTTAAAAAACGAAGTAAAATTGTAAAGTTAAAAAATTTCATAAAAGGGTATAAAATCGAAAAAGTGGAAAAAATCGCATACTTTTAAAAACACGAAAATTGTAAAGAATTTAAAACGGAAAAAATAAAAAATTTGAAAATATTAAAATTGAAATTGACCTTTCAAAGGTATCCGAATTTCATTGTTTCCGATTTTTAAGTTTTTCAATTTATTTTTTTTTTTGCACTTTTTCGATTTTTTAATTTTGTAATTAATCTATTTCACAATTGTCTGATTTTTCAATTTTTGAATTTTAAAATTATGCAATTTTTCAGTTTTGTAATTTTACAATTTGTTTGATTTTTCAGTTTAATATTTGTCTCAATTTCTCGATTTTTCATTTTTAAATTGTTCAATTTTTTAAATTTAATAATGTTGCAATTTTTCAATTTGGTAATTAACTTTATAATTTTTCAATTATTCGAATTTCATTGTTTAGATTTCTTTTTTTTTTTTTATTTTTATAGTTTCCCAAATTTCGATTTTCAATATTTCACTTTTTGATTTTTCAGTTTTAGTTTATGATATTTTGCAATTTTTTTCATTTTTTCAGTTTAATATTTTTATAATTTCCAAATTTCTCGATTTTTCAACTTCTCAATCGATATTTCCTTATACAAATTTTCCATTTGCTGATTTTTTTTTATTCGCCAAGAACCAAGGGGGCGGAGCTTAACTGAAAATACTTATTTCTTTACAAGAAATTAAAAACATGGTTTTGAGTATCGTGTTTTCAAAGAATACTACGTATAATAAGAAAAAAAAAGGCAAAATATTAAGCCCCCCACCCACCCCATCGCAATTGTGTTTTTTAAAAACATTTAAAATGGTAAATTTTTGTAAGTAATATGGATTTTGCAATTAAACTCCGCCCCTCTGGCTCACGACGAATAAAAAAATTCATCACATTGAGATAGGGTGGGTGGGCGGGCTACATTTAGCCTTGTTTCTTAATGTGTAGTGATTTTTCACAACAAGAAACTTAACTTAAAACATGTTAAAAATGGTAAATTTATATAGAAAAATATCGATTTTGCAATTACGCTCCACCTCTCGGTCTGACAACGAATGAAAAATCGTCGACGTGGATGGATGGGGCTCTCTTTTCTTTTTTTTTCTTTTTTAATTAATACATCTAGTTTTCTTGCATAACACGATTACTTAAGAACATATCTCACATGGTAATGCTCGTAGAAAAATAGGATTTTTACAATTCAGCTCCGCCCCTCGGCTTACGACAATACAAAAATCATCAGAATTGAGACAGGGCGGGTGGGCGGGGCTTATATTTTGCCCCCTCTTTCTTTTCTCGACATACGTAGCCATCTTTTTCACAAAAATAAACTTAGAACATCGTTAAAATGGTGCATTTTTCAAGGAAATATGGATTTTGCAATTATGGGGCGCTAATTGCAAAATCGATGTTTTCTTATACAAGTTTTCCATCTTAAACATGTTTTAAGTTTCTTGTTGTGAAAAGAAGTCTACATATAGTAAAACAAATAGGCAAAATGTAAGCCCGCCCACCCGCCCTATCTCAATTGTGATGAATCTTATCTGCAAAATACTTATTTCTTTACAAGAAATTAAATCGGGTATCGGGTTGTTCAAAGAATACTACGTATAGTAAGAAAAAAAGGCAAAATATAGTTTTAGTTTTGTAATTTTGCAATTTTGTAATTTTGCAATTTTTTTCATTTTTCAGTTTGATATTTTTAAATTTCCAAATTTCTCGATTTTTCAACTTCTCAGTCGTATGGGTGGGGGTCTAACTTTTGGCTTTATTTTTTCTTAATATACTTAGTATTCTTTAAACAACACGATACTCAAAAACATTTTAATTTCTCCTAGAGATATAAGGATTTTGCAGTTACGCTCCGCCCTCTTGACTCACGACGAATAAAAAAAATCATTACAATGGCGATAGGGTGGGTGGGCGGGGCTTATATTTTGCCTTTTTTTTCTTAATATGTGCAGACAACGTAGTTTATAAATTACAATTCTCAGCTCAAAAAGCAACGTCAGCGGGATCAGCAAGTTTATAAACCCCACATAAGTCGTTAATGATTTGCTTCCAGTCTGAGTACCGCACCCAGTCGGCGTTCGTCCTCGCCTCCATCGTCAACAACTTCCACGACGGCCAAGAGGCGGCCTTGAAGGGCTCGCTCGTCAGCATCTGCTTGGAGCAGCTCAACGACCCCAGTTCGCAGCTGCGCCAGTGGGTGGCCATCTGCTTGGGTAAACTGTGGGACCACTACGAGAACGCCCGCTGGACGGGCGTCCGCGACATCGCCCACGAGAAGCTCTACAGCCTGTTGAACGACCCCTGCCCCGAGGTGCGCGCCGCCGCCGTCTACGCTTTGGGCACTTTCATAAACTCGGTGACCGAGCGATCCGAGCACGCCAACAACATCGACCACGCCATCGTGATGACCTTGGTGAAGAGGGTGAGCAACGACATGAGTCACCTGGTGCGCAAGGAGCTAGTCAACGCGCTGCAGTGGGTCGTCATCGCCTTCGAGCACGTTTTTCTTACGCTAGCCATGAAGGAGACGCTCAGTAATTTGCAGGAGGTGGTGGCGTCGCCGGGTTGAAGCGCACGGGGAGTAGGATAGGTTGCGCACGTCGGAGGATGGGATGGATAAGATGAAGAGGGTGTCGTCGAGTTCGTCGATTAATAACAGGGGGCACATGAAGAGTTCGTTGAGTCATACGGGGAGTCTGGGGACGTTGCCGGGGTTGGGGTACGGGTCGATATATATGAAGATCTGGGATGCGTTGTGTATGTTGGAGAGCGATCCGCATCCAGAGGTGGAGAGCATGTGTAAGACTATTACGAAACACATCGCTGCTAAAGTGAAGGAGTCGAGGGAGTTTGCGGATAATAGGTGTGCGAGTTTGCCCCCGAGTCCCAATAGGGGAACTACTTGTCGGGGGAGAGCCCCCCGACGCTGCACCCCGCAGCCGATATACCCAAGTACACCAGGACACTAGGGAGCAGAGGAAGGAAAATACACCCGAATATCATCAACGAGGAAACGGACGTGAAAATGAAGCAGAGGAAGCCGCTGGTGGGCACGAAGTTCATAGAGTGGGCTTGCAAAAGGTTTGCACAGTCGAAAAAAAAGGGGGCCATGATGGACGTGGAGTCGGGGGTGTTTTACGAGAAAGATTGGAGGTACACGAGGTGATTGAACCCAGTGCTGAGTCGGCTAAAGCTAATTTTTTTTGTGTTTTTTTTTTGGCACAGGAATAACAATATTCGTAAAGAAGCGCTAGAAGAGACCTCCCGGATCCAGTCGGCGAAACTCGAGTCTCAAGTTTTCAATACTCGGACGTCTTTGCCTCCCAGTGTGTTACAATTCCACCCATTCGACCAGCAGATCGCCGTCGCTGGAAGGACCACTTCGGGTACAACCGCCATGATACCTACCATTCGCTTTATTTAATCCCGTTGTTCCAGAATATGGGACTGGGGCACGGGCGCCAAGACCACCGTTTGTCATAACAAGTCCGCCAAGTTCTCCTCTAGTCGCATCACGGCCTTGGATGGATCAACGCCCACGACGTCGCGATGCTGATGGTCGCTTCGGACGATGGTAGTGTCAAGGTAAGTGGCTAATCGTCCCCACCATCAATGGGATGACGTCATCTCCAAAATTTACAATAATATTGTCCCCGGCGACTTCACTTTATTTTCTCGATTTTTGTCACAAAATTTTCATTTTTCAATTTCTTTATTTTTTTTGTGTGCTTTCTCTTTACAATTCTATTTATTCAAATTTTCAAATTTTCGGCTTGGATTTTTCAATTCAGATTTTCCCCGTTGAAATTTCAATTGCAGTTTTTGGTTTCCAGTCATCAATTTTTCAATTCTTTAATTTTCTATATTGATTTTACATACATGTTTCTTTTTTTTTATTTTTCACTTTTTCGAATTTTAAGTTTTTCAATTTTTAATCTTTCGATTTTCAAATTTTCGTTTCTTCAAATTTTCATTGATTGTCCTTTTTACATTTCAAGTTTTCATCATAAACTTTTTCGTTTTTTTTATTTTTGATTTTTCAATTTTTCGAATTGCAATTTTTTCATTTTGCAATTTTTCGGCATTACAGTTTGTCATTTTTCGATTTTTCACATTCTCAGTTTTTAATTTTTGTCATTTTCAATTTTCGTTTCCTCAATTTTCAAGTTCGTTTTTATTTTTCGTTTTCCCGATTTTTTTAATTTTCATTTTCTCGATTTTATGTCACAAATTTTCATTTTTTCAATTCCTTTTTTTTTTGTTGTTTCTTTCGATTTTTCAATTTTTCGTTTCTTCAATTTTTCATGTTTCCGATTTTATTTTTCAATGTGGCAATTTTAATTTTATTTCTCGATTTTATCACAATTCCGTTTTTCATTTGCTGTTTTCTGGTTTTACAATTTTCATTTGTTCAATTTTTCAAATTTTCAGGATATGAATTTCAGTTCGTCACTTTTCATTTTAATTTTTCACTTTGCGATTTTTGGTTCATCTTCCGATTTTCCAATTCTTTAATTTTCAATATTTCTTTTCATAATACATATTTCTTTTTTTTTGTTTTTCATTTTCGCTTCTTAAATTTTTCAAGTTTTCATTTTGTAATTTTTCGTTTTTTATTTTTGATTTCTCAATTTTACGATTTCTCGACTTCCAAAACTTCAATTTTCGTTTCTTCAATTTTTCGGTTTGCATCGGTTTTTCATTTGGCAATTTTTCAATATTACAGATTTTCATTTTTCGATTTTTCAGTTTCTCAATTTTTATATTTTTCCCTTTTCGAATTTTTTGTTTCCGATTTTTATTTTTCATTTTCCCGATTTTTTAATGTTCACTTTTTCGATTTTATATCATCACAATTTTCGTTTTTTCATTTCCTTTATTTTTTGTTGTTTCTTTCAATTTTACAACTTTTCCTTTATTAAATTTTTCAAATTTTCAGGTTTTTAGCCATTTTTCTTCAAATTTTCAAGTTTGATTTTCACTTTGTATATTTTTCAAGTTTTTATTATACACTTTTTCGTTTTTTTTTGGTTTTGATTTTTCAATTTTACAATTTGTCGACTTCCAAATTTTCCAATTTTTGAATATTACAATTTCTCATTTTTCCATTTTTCACATTCTCGATTTTTAATTGTGCCCTTTTTCAATTTTCCGTCCCCTCAATTTTTCAACTCCCCGATTTTTATTTTGCATTTTCCTGATTTTTTTTTTTTTCATTTTCTCGATTTTATATTACAATTTTTTGTTAGATGTTTTGATTGTTCAATTTATCAATTTCTCAATTTTTTTATGTTTCGATTTTTCCAGTTATCCGATTTTTCAATTTTTTTAAATTCTGTAGTTTCGATTTGTCGATTTTTCAGTTTTTCGATTTTTAAGTTTTAGATTTTCGAATTTTTCTTTTTTGATTCTTTGATGTTTGGATTTCTCCATTTTCAATTTTGCGATGTTTCAATTGTTCAATGTTTTAAATTTTAGATTTTTCGATTTCTGGATTTTTTTGATTTTCCAGTTCTTCAGTATTTCTATTTTACAATTTTTCAAATTTGACCTTGCTAAATTTTCAATTTTCCGAATTTTTGATTAATATATCTTATTTTTTTATTTTCCTGTTTCTCGAATTCGTAGTTTTTGGGTTTCCACCCCTTTTTTACTTTTCGGATTTTCAATTTTTCGTTAAACTTTAGATTTCTCAAATTTTCGACAGTTTTATACTTCGATTTCTTAATTTTTTTTTTTCAACTTTTCGATGTTTTAATTTTTCTTTTTGATATTCAATTTCTCGATTTATCAATTTCTCAATTTTTTTCTATTTCTCGATGTTTCGATTTTTGGTTTTCTCGGTTTTTTCGATTTTTCAATTTTTTTAAGTTTTAGATTTTCGAATTTTTCTTTTTTGATTCTTTGATGTTTGGATTTCTCTATTTTTCAATTTTGCGATATTTCAATTGTTTAAATTTTAGATTTTTCGATTTCTGGATTTTTTGATTTTCCAGTTCTTCAGTATTTCTATTTTACAATTTTTCAAATTTTGACGTTGCTAAATTTTCAGTTTTCCGATTTTTCAATTAATATATATATTTTTTATTTTCCCGTTTCTCGAATTCGCAGTTTCGATTTTTCAGTTTAGATTTTTCAATTTTCGACTGTTTTCGATTTGTGAATTTTTCGAGTTTTCAGTTCTTGTATATTTTAGTTTTTCCTTTTTCCGAATTTTTTTATTTTTCAATTTTTCAATTTTTTGAGAACTCGATTTATCAGTTTTTCGTTTTTTATACTTTTCGGTTTTTCGATTTTTAATTTTCCGATTTTTCAATTTTCCAATTTTTTAAATTTTCAAGTTTTGACGTTTTTGAATTTTCAGTTTTTCCGATTTCTCAATTAATTTATTTTTTCATTTTCCCATTTTCGACTTGCCAAGGTTTCGATTTTTCCGTTTTTCACTTCCCCAATTTTTCGATTTTTCAGGCTCCAGATTTTTCAATTTTTCGGCATTTCGATTTCCCAATTCTTCAATTTTTCAATTTTCGGATTTTTTAGTATTTCGACTTTTGGATTTTTCACGTTCTGGATTTTTCGATTTCTCGACTTTTTACTTTTTGGATTTTCAATTTTCGTTTTTTGAACTTTCGCTTTTCACAATCTTTCAACTTTTCGATATTTCAAGTTTTCAATTTTTAAAATTTTAAATTTTTCGATTTCTCGAGTTTTCAGTTCTGCTATATTTGAATTTTTAAGTTTTAGATTTTCGATGTTTTCTTTTTTGATTCTTTGATGTTTGGATTTCTCCATTTTTCGATTTCTGGATTTTTTGAATTTTCAGTTCTTCAGTTCATCCATTTTTCAATTTTTAAATTTTTCACTTTGCAGTTTTTGGATTTCCAGTCTTCCGATTTTCCAATTTCTTTAATTTTCAATATTTCTATTTAATAATACATATTTCTTTTTTTTTTATTTTTCACTTTTTCGATTCTTAAGATTTTTCAAGTTTTCATTTTGTAATTTTTCGTTTTTTATTTTTGATTTTTCAATTTTACAATTTCTCGACTTCCAAAATTTTCAATTTTTCTGTTTGCATCAGTTTTTCAATTTGGCAATTTTTCAATAATCACAGATTTTCATTTTTCGATTTTTCATTTTCTCGATTTTTTAATTTTCACTTTTTCGATTTTATATCACAATTTTCCTTTTTTTGATTTCCTTTACTTTTTGTTGTTTCTTTCGATTTTACAATTTTTCCTTTATTAAATTTTTCAAATTTTCAGGATTTTAGCAATTTTTCTTCAAATTTTCAAGTTTGATTTTCACTTTGTACATTTTTCTAGTTTTTATTATACACTTTTTCGTTTTTACTTCCCGAGCGTAAGCAAAGGAAGTATTGTAATCGAGTCCGTCGGCCGACTCTCTACTTTTACGTTTTCTCGATCTTTCATGACCCCTAGAAGACGAAGAAATAGGTCTCCCATTTCCGTCTGTCTGTCCGTCTGTCCGTCTGTCCGTCTGTACGTCCGTCTGTCCGTCTGTCCGTCTGTCCGTCCGTCTGTCCGTCTGTCCGTCCGTCTGTCCGTCTGTTGTCCCGGATTTTTATTAGACAGATAATCTCCGAAAGTACTCGACCGATTGTTGTGAAATTTTGTACTTATATTAAGAATATCATGTAGATGGTAAAACGCTAACCAAAATTTGTCTAATCATCCCCACCACTAATGCGATGACGTCACTTCAAAATTGTACATAGTAAATGGGTTTTCAATTGTATAAAATAACATAGTCCTACACATGTAGTTTACAACTCCGAATCGACTTTTCACCCGAAACGTCCAGATTTTTGGAAAAAAAATCAAAATTATAAAACAACATTTTGAAATTTAATTTTTAATCTGCTAACCAGAATGCTTTGAAATGTTGCAGATGTTTTAAGGCTATAAAGAGCATCATAAATCTTTAGTCAAAAAATATTTGCTTATCCCCTCCAAAAACTTGATGACGTCAGCTCAAAAGTTTGTGGAATAAATCATATCTAAAATGTACAAAATATGATGAGTCTGTACTTGTGATCTATCACTCCATTCATATTTTTTGGATTTGCATATGCAGGGTGACTCAAAAAAATTAATGAATGCGTAAATTTATTTTACTGATTTACTCAGAAACTACAAAACCGAATGCTTTGAAATCTTGCAGATGATTTTAAGGTTCTAAAGAGCATAATAAATGTTTAGTCAAAATATATTTGCTTATCCCCTCCAAAAAATTGATGACGTCAGCTCGAAAGTTTGCCGAATAAATCCTATCTAAACTGTAAAAATATGATGAGTCTGTACTTGTAATTTATCACTCCATTCATATTTTTTGGATTTGCATATACAGGGTGACTCAAAAAAATTAGTGAATGCGTAAATATATTTTATTGATTTAATCAGGAACTACAAAACCGAATGCTCTGAAATCTTGCAGATGTTTTAAGGTCATAAAGAGCATAATAAATGTCTAGTCAAAATATATTTGCTTATCCCCTCCAAAAACTTGATGACGTCAGCTTGAAAGTTTGCCGAATAAATCATATCTAAAATGTACAAAATATGATGAGTCTGTACTTGTCATTTATCACTCCATTTATATTTATTGGATTTGCATATACAGAGTGACTCAAAAAAATTAATGAATGCGTAAATATATTTTATTGATTTAATCAGGAACTACAAAACCGAATTCTTTGAAATCCACTGCGAAAAAAAAAACATAATAGGCATGCAGTCGTCACGTTTCCGACAGCGAGGGAAGTACTGTCTAAACTCTTTAGACCAATTTTTTAAACTTTAGATTTTTCAATTTTCGACTGTTTTGTATATATTTCGATTTGTGAATTTTTCGAGTTTTCAGTTCTTGTATATTTTAATTTTTCTTTTTTCCGAATTTTTTTATTTTTCGATTTTTCAATTTTTTGAGAACTGGATTTATCGAGATTCGGATGTTCCGATGTTTTGATTGTCTCAGTTTTTGATTTTTTCAATGTTTCGATTTTTCGATTTATCGGTTTTTCATTTTTTTATTTATCGGTGCTTTTCAATTTTTGAATTTTCCGATTTTTCAATTTTCCAATTTTTTCAATTTTCAAGTTTTGACGTTTCTGAATTTTTAGTTTTCCGATTTCTCAATTAATCTATATTTTTATTTTTCCATTTTCGACTTGCCAAGGTTTCGATTTTTCAGTTTTTCAGTTCCCCAATTTTTCGATTTTTTAGGCTCCAGATTTTTCAATTTTTCGGCTTTTCGATTTCCCAATTTCTGTAATTTTAAATATTTCTATTTCATAATACATATTTCTTTTTTTTTTTTTTTTGATTTTTCACTTTTTCGATTCTTAAAATTTTTCAAGTTTTCATTTTGTAATTTTTCGTTTTTTATTTTTGATTTTTCAATTTTACAATTTCTCGACTTCCAAAATTTTCAATTTTTCGTTCCTTCAATTTTTCGGTTAGCATCAGTTTTTCAATTTGGCAATTTTTCAATATTACAGATTTTCATTTTTCGATTTTTCAGTTTCTCATTTTTAATTTTTTCCGTTTCCAATTTTTTGTTTCCGATTTTTATTTTTCATTTTCCCGATTTTTTAATTTTCACTTTTTCGATTTTATATCACAATTTTCCTTTATTAAATTTTTCAAATTTTCAGGTTTTTAGCAATTTTTCTTTAAATTTTCCAGTTTGATTTTCACTTTGTACATTTTTCAAGTTTTTATTATAAACTTTTTCGTTTTTTTATTTTTGATTTTTAAATTTTACAATTTGTCGACTTCCAAATTTTCCAATTTTTCAATGTTACAATTTCTCATTTTTCCATTTTTCACATTCTCGATTTTTAATTGTGCCCTTTTTCAATTCTCCGCCCCCTCAATTTTCAGCTCCCCGATTTTTATTTTGCATTTTCCTGATTTTTTATTTTTCATTTTCGCGATTTTATATCACGATTTTTTGTTTTTTCATTTCTTTAATTTTTGTTGTTTCTTTCGATTTTACAATTTTTCGTTTATTCAATTTTTCAAATTTTCAGACCAATCGATTTCTATTCGTCGATTTTCCAATTTTTAAATTTTTCGATATTACAGTTTCTCATTTTTCGATTTTTCACATTCTCATTTTTTAATTTTTGTCATTTTCAAGTTTTCGCTTCCTCAATTTTTCAAGTTCTCGTTTTTTTTAATTTTCATTTTCTCGATTTTATGTCACATATTTTCATTTTTTCAATTCCTTTATTTTTTGTTTCTTTCTATTTTTCGAATTTTCAGTTTCTCAATTTTTCGTTTTCACAATTTTTCATGTTCCCGATTTTTATCATTCAATGTGGCGAATTTTTAATTTTTATTTTCTCGATTTATATCACAATTGTCCGTTTTTTCATTTCCTTTATTTTTTGTGTTTTACAATTTTTCATTTGTTCAATTTTTCAAATTTTCAGGCTTTGAATTTTCAGTTCATCCATTTTTCAATTTTTAAATTTTTCACTTTGCAGTTTTTGGATTTCCAATTCCGATTTTCCAATTTCTTTAATTTTAAATATTTCTATTTCATAATACATATTTTTTTTTTATTTTTCACTTTTTTGATTCTTAAGATTTTTCAAGTTTTTATTATGTATACACTTTTTCGTTTTTTTATTTTTGATTTTTCAATTTTTTAGAATTTGTCGACTTCCAAATTTTTCAATTTTTTCATTTTTCCATTTTTAACATTCTCGATTTTTAATTGTGTCCTTTTTCAATTTTCCGTCCCTTCAATTTTTCAACTCCCCGATTTTTATTTTGCATTTTCCTGATTTTTTATTTTTCATTTTCTCGATTTTATATCACAATTTTTTGTTTTTTCATTTCCTTAATTTTTGTTGTATCTTTCGATTTTCCAATTTTTCGTTTATTCAATTTTTCAAATTTTCAGGCCAATCGATTCCAATTAGTCGATTATCAAATTTTTTAATTTTTTGGGTTTCCACCCCTTTTTTGCTTTTCGGATTTTCAATTTTTCGTTAAAGTTTAGATTATACTTCGATTTTTTATTTTTTTTTTCAACTTTTCGGTGTTTTAATTTTTCTTTTTTAAAATTTTTCAATTTCTTTTATTTCTCGATTTATCGAATTCAGATGTTTGGATGTTTTGATTTCTCAATGTATCAATTTCTCAATTTTTTTCTATTTTTCGATGTTTCGATTTTTCAGTTATCCGATTTTTCAATTTTTGTAAATTCTTCAGTATTTGTATTTTACAATTTTTCAAATTTTGACGTTGCTAAATTTTCTCAATTTTCTAAACTTTCTCAATTTTTTTCTATTTCTCGATGTTTCGATTTTTGGATTTCTCGGTTTTTCGATTTTACAATTTTTCGATGTTTCGATTTTTCAATTTTTTTAAATTCTGGAGTTTCGATTTGTCGATTTTTCAATTGTTCAATGTTTTAAATTTTAGATTTTTTGGTTTTCCAGTTCTTCAGTATTTCTCTTTTACAATTTTTCAAATTTTGATGTTGTTAAATTTTCAGTTTTCCGATTTTTCGATTAATATCATTTTTTTTTATTTTCCCGTTTCTCGAATTCGCAGTTTCAATTTTTCAGTTCTTCAATTCTTCAGTTTTTCGTTTTTTAAACTTTAGATTTTTCAATTTTCGACTGTTTTGTATATATTTCGATTTGTGAATTTTTCGAGTTTTCAGTTCTTGTATATTTTAATTTTTCTTTTTTCCGAATTTTTTTATTTTTCGATTTTTCAATTTATCGAGATTCGGATGTTTCGATGTTTTGATTGTCTCAGTTTTTGAATTTGTCTATGTTATTATTATATTTATATATTTCGATTTTTCGATTTATCGGTTTTTCGTTTTTTTACTTTTCGGCTTTTCGATTTCTGAATTTTCAGTTTTCCGGTTTCTCAATTAATCTATTTTTTTATTTTTCCATTTTCGACTTGCCAAGGTTTCGATTTTTCAGTTTTTTAGTTCCCCAATTTTTCGATTTTTCAGGCTCCAGATTTTTCAATTTTTCGGCTTTTCGATTTCCCAATTTTTCAATTTTTAATTTCCCAATTTTTGGATTTTTCACGTTCTGGATTTTTCGATTTCTCGACTTTTTACTTTTTGATTTTCAATTTTTCGTTAAACTTTGGATTTCTCAAATTTTCGACAGTTTTATACTTCGATTTCTTAATTTTTTTCAACTTTTCGATGTTTTAATTTTTCTTTTTTAAAATTTTTCAATTTTTTTTATTTTTCGATTTATCGAATTCAGATGTTTGGATGTTTTGATTGTTCAATTTCTCAATTTTTTTTCTATTTCTCGATGCTTCGATTTTTCAGTTATCCGATTTTTCAGTTTTTCGATTTTCAAGTTTTAGATTTTCGAATTTTTTCTTTTTTGATTCTTTGATGTTACTTTTTACTTTTTAGATTTTCAATTTTTCGTTAAACTTTAGATTTCTCAAATTTTCGACAGTTTTATACTTCGATTTCTTAATTTTTTTCAACTTTTCGATGTTTTAATTTTTCTTTTTTTAAAATTTTTCAATTTTTTTTGTTTCTTGATTTATCGAATTCAGATGTTTAGATGTTTTGATTGTTCAATTTATCAATTTCTCAATTTTTCGATGTTTCGATTTTTCAATTATTTTAAATTCTGGAGTTTCGATTTGTCGATTTTTCAGTTTTTCGATTTTCAAGTTTTAGATTTTCGAATTTTTCTTTTTTGATTCTTTGATGTTTGTATTTCTCCATTTTTCAATTTTGCGATATTTCAATTGTTCAATGTTTTAAATTTTATATTTTTCGATTTCTGAATTTTTTGATTTTCCAATTCTTCAGTATTTCTATTTTACAATTTTCCCGTTTCTCGAATTCGCAGTTTCGATTTTTCAGTTCTTCAATTCTTCAGTTTTTCGTTTTTTAAACTTTGGATTTTGCAATTTTCGACTGTTTTATATATATTTCGATTTGTGAATTTTTCGAGTTTTCAGTTCTTGTATATTTTATTTTTTCTTTTTTCCGAATTTTTTTATTTTTCGATTTTTCAATTTTTTGAAAACTCGATTTATCGAGATCCGGATGTTTCGATGTTTTGATTGTCTCAGTTTTTGAATTTTTCAATTTTTCGATTCTTTAGGTTTGCAATTTTTCGGATTTTCCATTTCCCAATTTTTTAATTTCCCAATTTTTGGATTTTCAATTGTCGTTTTTTGAACTTTCCGTTTTCACAATTTTTCAACTATTCGATATTTTAAGTTTTCAATTTTTAAAATTTTAAGTTTTTCGATTTCCCGAGTTTTCAGTTTTCTATATTTGAATTTTTCAATTTCGAAATTTAAAGTTAATAAATAATAAGCATGGTAAATTTTTGATCAAAATGTATTTGCTCATCCCCCTAAAAATTGATGACGTCGCCCCAAAATTTTGCTGAATAAATTCTTTTGAAAATATGATCAAACTAGACTTGTAACTTATCATTGCATCCACATTTTTACATTTGCTTATACAGGGTGACCAAAAAAAAATTAATGAAAAAAAATTTATAGAATGAGATCAATTTTTTGTTGGTAAGGTGTGGAAGCCACACGGGCCACAGCCGCGAGCCCACCCTCATCAGCGCGTGGCAGGCCTCACCGAGATGAAGTGGCGCCACTCGGGACGCTCCTCCCTGGAAAGCAGTACACCCAGACGGCCATCGCCACCGGGACTCGCGCGTCATCCGCTTTGGACGCGGAGCGCGAGCTCTTCGCCTTCGACATCCTCACCGGCTCGGACTGCCCATCACGTCCATCGACTCCTCCTTCTCGGGGTGTCGCACGAGAACTACAGCAAGGCGTACTGGAGCGGGAGAAGGACGACGAAGGGATCAGCATAACGGCGAGGAGGACATCAAGTCGTACGGTACGGGATGGTGGTGCCGCTACCAGACGGCTCGATCCGGTGTACGACAGGAGATGCATCCGACGGAGGCAAGGGTCGGGTGTTCATGGAGCACTCGGGGCGGTGTTGGGGGTGCACCTGCTCGGGAACACGTTCTACAGCGGAAGGTGAGTCGCACGAGTCGAAAGGCGGTTTTATACAGGGTGTTGCAGTGCCGACGGTCTGTTAAAGTTTACGATATCCGAAACCACACTGTTGTTCATAGCACACAAGCAATCCAGAATACGATGTCGTGTTTGCGTTGCATCGAGGAACTGCCACTTATGCCTGGTGAGTGACACTATTATTATTATCATTGTTTAAGTATATAATAGTTGGACAACCTATACGGACAATTACTTTCCATGTAGAAAAGAATGAACATATATTTTACATCTCACTCGCTCACTATGAAGTGGCGGTACCTTACGAAAGGGAGTAAAAATAGTCTGTAAGCACGTGATGTCGTAAGGTAGTAAACGGACGTATTAGTCAGTACGTTGTACGGGAGCAGTCACAAAATACCAAACATACGTGTTGAGGACTTTACCTATATGTAATATATTTATATATGTAGTGCATACCTGTTTCATGTGTGTGGTAGCACGTATATTTGCTATATATCCTAAAACTGAAAAATGGAGAAATCCAAACATCAAAAATCAAAAAAATAAAAATTCGAAAATCTAAAATTTAAAAATCGAAAAACTGAAAAATCACGAATCGAGAAGTCGAAAATTTAAAAAATTGGACAATTAAAAAATCGGATAAATCAAAAATCGAAACATCGAAAAATCGAGAAACCGAAAAGCAAAAGTCGAAAAATTGAGAAACCGAAATAGGCCAAAATCGAAAACTTAAATATGGAAAAATTGATAAAGCGAGAGATTCAACAATCAAAACATCGAAACATCCGAATCTCAATAAAATGGGATCTCAAAAAATTTAAAAATTCGGAAATTTGAAAAATTAAAATATAGAATTGAAACTCGAGAAACCGAAAAATCTAGAAATTTAATAAAATTAAAATAATGGAAAAGTTGAAAAATTGAGAAATTGGAATATAAGACAATAGAAAAATTGAAAAATCGAAAGTATAGAAAACGAAAAACTGAAAATCCAAAAATAAAAAATCGAAAAATCTAGAAGTCGAAAATCAAAGAATCGAAGTATTGAAAAATATCAAACTGAAAGAAATATCCAAAAATTGAGAAATCGAAAAACCAATAAGCGAAGTCGAAAAATCGAAGAATTGAAGAACTGAAAAATCGAAACTTTGTGAAGTGGGAAAATCAAAAATAGATTAATTGAGAAATTTGAAAACTAAAATTAATGAAAATTGAAAATGAAAAAATTTAAATAATGAAAATGAAAAGAATCAAAAATCGAAAAATGAAAAATCAAAATATGAAAACGATAAAAATGAAAATCCAAATAAAAATCGAAAATCTAGAATCGAAAATCAAACGAATCGAAGTATGAAAAATTCAAACTAAGAAATTCAAAATTGAAAAATTTCGAAATCAAAAAGCGAAAAATCGAAAATTGAAACTGAAAAATTGAAATTGTAAGTGGGAAAACAAAATAAATAAGAGAATCAGAACTGAAAATTTAACGTAAAAATTGAAAAATAAATATAAAATGAAAATGAAAAAAATGAGAAATCGAAAAATCGAAAATTTAAAAATGAAAAATTGAAAATATCAAAATTAGAATCGAGAAATCCAAAATTTAAAAAATTAAAACGTAAAATTGAAAATCGAAAAACTGAAAAATAAAAATTGAAAAAATAAAATTAAAATTAAAACAGAAAAGGTAAAAATGCAAAACGAAAAATAGAAATCCAAACATCAAAAAATCAAAAAATCAAAAATGAAAATCTAAAATTTGAAAACGAAAAACTGAAAAAATGAAACTTTGGAGAAAGGGAAATGGAATAAAATGAACAATTAAATTGGAAAATCAAACTAAAATTCGAAAAATCAAAACTGAAAAATAAAAATAAAAACAAATACCAAAAAAGAATCGAAAATTAAAAATTGAAAATTGAAATAGCCAAAACGAAAATGGAGAAATCAAAATAAAAAATTTCGAAAAAAATTAAAAATTCGAAAATCAAAATCGAATCTCAAAAATGGAAAATAAAAAATTTAAAATTCAAAAATTTGAAAAATTGGAAATTAAAAAATCGGAAAAAATCAAACATCGAAAAATAAGAAACCGAAAAGCAAAATGGAAAAATCAAAATCAAAAAAGAAATCGAAAGTATAGAAAAGAAAATTGAAATCGCAAAAAATCGAAAACTTAAATATGGAAAAATGATAAAGCGAGAGATTGAAACAATCAAAACTCGAAACAATCCGAAATCTCAAATAAATTGGATCTCAAAAGATTTAAAAATTCGGAAAATTTGAAAATAAAATATGAGAATTTGAAACTCGGAAACCCGAAAAATCTAGAAATTTAAAATTAAAAATGGAAAAGTTGAAAAATTGAGAAATTGGAATATAAGACATGAAAAATTGAAAAATCGAAAGTATAGAAAACGAAAAACTGAAAATCCAAAAATAAAAATCGAAAAATCTAGAAGTCGAAAAATCAAAGAATGGAAGAAATTGAAAATATCAAAACTGAAAGAAAATACAAAAATTGAAAATCGAAAAACCAATAGCGAAGTTCGAAAAAAATCGAAGAATTGAAAAAGAATCGAAAAATCGAAACTTTGTGAAGTGGGAAAATCAAAAATAGATTAATTGAGAATCAAAGAAAACTGAAAATTTAATGTAAAAAATTTGGAAATTGAAAAATTTAATATAGAAAAAATTGAAAACGAAATAAAATTCGAGAAATCGAAAAATCTAAAATTAAAAACATTGATGAAAATTAAAATATCGCAAAAATTGAAGAATCGAGAAATCCAATTCAATTTAAAAAATTGGAAAAGTTAAAATTGAGAAATCGAAAAAACTGAAAAATCACAAAATTGAAACGAAAAATAGGAAAATTAAAAAAATTGAGAAAGAAAAGTCAAAAATGCAGAGTCGAAAGATCGCAAAACTTAAAAAATCGAAAAATTGAAAAATCAAAAACCTGAATAATCGAAAATACAATGACAGAAGAACTGAAAAATCGAAAACTTTGGGAATGAAGAAATGGCAAATAAAAAAATAGATAATTAAAATGAAAAATTATAAAGCAGAAATTAACAATCAAAACATCGAAAAATCGAAATCTCAATAAATGGATCTCAAAAATTTAAAAATTGGAAATTTGAAAAATTAAAATATAGAATTGGAAACTCGAGAAAGCGAAAAATCTAGAAATCAAAAAATTAAAAATGAAAATTAAAAAATTTTGAGAAATTGGAATAAACATAGAAAAAATTGAATAGAACGAAAATTAAAAAACGAAAAACTGAAAAATCAAAAATAAAAAATCGAAAAATCTAGAAGTCGAAAAATCAAAGAATGGAAGATGAAAAATTCAAAAACTGAAAGAAATATCCAAAAATTGAGAAATCAAAAATTGAGAAATCGAAAAACCAATAAGGCGAAGTCGAAAAATCGAAGAATTGAAGAACTGAAAAATCGAAACTTTGTGAAGTGGGAAAATCAAAAATAGATTAATTGAGAAATCAGAAAACTGAAAATTTAACGTAAAAATTTGAAAAATTGAAAAATTTAAATACTGAAAACCCCCCCCCCCCCCCCCCCCAAAAAAAAAAAAAAAAAAAAAAAAAAAAAAAAAAAAAAAAAAAAAAAAAAAAAAAAAAAAAAAAAAAAAAAAAAAAAAAAAAAAAAAAAAAAAAAAAAAAAAAAAAAAAAAGCAGAGTCGAAAGATCGCAACTTAAAAAATCGAAAAATTGAAAAATCAAAAAACTGAATAATCGAAAAATTGACGAACTGAAGAACTGAAAAATCGAAACTTTGGGAAGTGAAGAAATGGGAATATAAAAAAATAGATTAATTGAGAAATCCGAAAACTAAAATTTCAAAAAACGTCAAAATTTGAAAAATAAAAAAATATTGAAGAACTGAAAAAATCGAAAAATCTAAAATTTAAAACATTGAAAAGTTAAAAATATCCTAAAACTGAAAAATGGAGAAATCCAAACATTAAAAAATCAAAAAAATAAAAATTCGAAAATCTAAAATTAAAAATCGAAAAACTGAAAAATCAACGAATGAGAAGTCGAAAATTTAAAAAATTGGACAATTAAAAATCGGATAAATCAAACATCGAAACATCGAAAAATCGAGAAACCGAAAAGCAAAATCGAAAAAAATCAAAATACCAAAAAAGAAGTCGAAAAATCGAAAAAATTGAGAAATTGAAATAGGCCAAAAATCGAAAAATCGAAAACTTAAATGGAAAAATTGATAAAGCGAGAGATTGAACAATCAAAACATCGAAACATCCGAATCTCAATAAAATTGGGATCTCAAAAAATTTAAAAATTCGGAAATTTGAAAAATTAAAATATAGAATTGGAAACTCGAGAAACCGAAAAATCTAGAAATTTAAAAATTAAAATATGGAAAAGTTGAAAAAATTGAGAAATTGGAATATAAGACAATCGAAAAATTGAAAAATCGAAAGTATAGAAAACGAAAAAATGAAAAATCCAAAAATAAAAAATCGAAAAAATCTAGAAGTCGAAAAATCAAAGAATCGAAGTATTGAAAAATATCTAAACTGAAAGAAATATCCAAAAGTTGAGAAATCGAAAAACCAATAAGGCGAAGTCGAAAAATCGAAGAATTGAAGAACTGAAAAATCGAAACTTTGTGAAGTGGGAAAATCAAACAATAGATTAATTGAGAAATCAGAAAAACTGAAAATTTAAACGTAAAAAATTTGAAAAATTGAAAAATTTAAATACTGAAAAACTGAAAAATCAAAAATCGAGAAATCGAAAAATCTAAAATTTAAAACATTGAAAAATTAAAATATCGCAAAATTGAAGAATCGAGAAATCCAATTCAATTTAAAAAATTGAAAAGTTAAAATTGAGAAATCGAAAAAACTGAAAAAATCACAAAATTGAACGAAAAATTAGGAAATAAAAAATTGAGAAACAGAAAAGTCAAAAAAGCAGAGTCGAAAGATCGCAAACTTAAAAAATCGAAAAATTGAAAAATCAAAAACCTGAATAATCGAAAAATTGACGAACTGAAGAACTGAAAAATCGAAACTTTGGGAAGTGAAGAAATGGGAATATAAAAAAAATAGATTAATTGAGAAATCCGAAAACTAAAATTTCAAAAACGTCAAAATTTGAAAAATAAAAAAATATTGAAGAACTGAAAAATCGAAAAATCTAAAATTTAAAACATTGAAAAGTTAAAATATCCTAAAACTGAAAAATGGAGAAATCCAAACATCAAAAAATCAAAAAAAATAAAAATTCGAAAATCTAAAATTTAAAAATCGAAAAACTGAAAAATCAACGAATTGAGAAGTCGAAAATTTAAAAAATTGGACAATTAAAAAATCGGATAAATCAAAATCGAAACATCGAAAAATTGAGAAATGAAATAGCAAAAATCGAAAAATCGAAAACTAAATGAGAAAAATTGATAAAGCAGAGATTGAACAATCAAAGACATCGAAACATCCGAATCTCAATAAATTGGATCTCAAAAAATTAAAAATTCGGAAATTTGAAAATTAAAATATAGAATTGAAACCGAGAAACAAAAATCTAGAAATTTAAAAATTAAAATATGGAAAATTGAAAAATTGAGAAATTGGAATATCAGAAATTGAAAAATTGAAAAATCGAAAGTATAAACAACGAAAAATGAAAATCCAAAAATAAAAATCGAAAAATTAGAAAGTCGAAAAATGAAAGAATCGAAGTATTGAAAAATAATTAAACTGAAAGAAAATCCAAAAATTGAGAAATCGAAAAACCAATAAAGGCGAAGTCGAAAAATACGAAGAATTGAAGAACTGAAAAATCGAAACTTTGTGAAGTGGGAAAATCAAAAATAGATTAATTGAGAAATCAGAAAACTAAAATTTCAGAAACGTCAAAAATTTGAAAAATTAAAAATATGAAGAACTGAAAAATCGAAAAATCAAAATTTAAAACATTGAAAAGTTTAAAATATCCAATTGAAAATCTAAAATTTGCAAAAATTCGAAAAACTGAAAAATCAACAATTGAAAATCGAAAATTTAGAAAATTGGACAGTTGAAAAATCGGATAACATCAAAAATCGAATACATCGAAAAATCGAGAAACGAAAAGCCAAAAATCGAAAAACCAACAAATCGAAAAATCAAAAGACCAAAAAAGAGTCGAAAAATCGAAAAATTGAGAAGCCGAAAGGACCAAAATCGAAAAATCGAAAACTTTAAATATGAAAAAATTGATAAAGCGAGAGATTGAACAATCAAAACGTCGAAACATCCGAATCTCAAAATTGGGATTCAAAAAATTTAAAAATTCGGAAATTTGAAAAATTAAAATATAGAATTGGAAACTCGAGAAACGAAAAATCTAGAAATTTAAAAATTAAAATATGGAAAAGTTGAAAAATTGAGAAATTGAATATAAAACAATCGAAAAAATTGAAAAATCGAAAGTTAGAAAACGAAAAACTGAAAATCCAAAAATAAAAATCGAAAATTAGAAGTCGAAAAATCAAAAATGGACAGTATTGAAAAATATCAAAACTGAAAGAAATATCCAAAAATTGAGAAATCGAAAAACCAATAAGCGAAGTCGAAAAATCGAAGAATTGAAGAACTGAAAAATCGAAACTTTGTGAAGGAAAATCAAAAATAGATTAATTGAGAAATCAGAAAACTGAAAATTTAACGTAAAAATTAAAAATTGAAAAATTTAAATACGAGAGACTGAAAAGTAAAAAAATCGAGAAATCGAAAATCTAAAATTTAAAACATTGAATAATTAAATTCGCAAAATTGAAGAATCGAAAATAATCAATTTGGAAAAATTGAAAAATCGGAACATTGAAAAATTGAAAATCCAAAATTGAAAAGTCAAAGAAAAAAATCAATAAACCGAGAAATTCAAAATCGAAACATCGAAAAATTAAAAAACTGAACATCGAGAAATCGAAAAATCGAGGAATCGAGAAATTGAGAGTCGAAACCGAAAAGGAAAGTTAAAAAATTGAAAAATTGAAAAATCGAATATAAAACAGTCGCAGAATTGAAAAATTTAAAGTTTACAATAAATGAAAATCCAAAAATTAAAAAATCGAGAAATCAAAAAATCCATCATTTCAAAAATCGAAAAGTCGAAAAATTGAGAAATTTTGAAAAATTCATAACTGAAAGAAATATTCAAAAAATTGAGAAATTAAAAATTGGAAAATGAGAAATCGAAAATCGAAAAATCGAAGCTTAAAATATCAAAAAATTGAAGAATTGAAGATTGTGAAAAATCGAAGTCAGAAATGGAAAAATAAAAAAAAATACTTAGAAATCGAAAACTGAAAATTTAGAAACGTGAAAATTTGAAAAAATTGAAAAATCAAAATATTAAAAAACCGTAAAATTCGAAGAGAACAAAAATTAGAAATCGAACATTGAAACATCCAAAAATAAAAAATTGAATAATTGGAAGAAATTGAAAAAGCCCAAAATTGAAATATTGAAAAATTGAGACATTTAAAGTTCACGTTACAACGCGTTGCTTCATATTTTTTATGTCAATATATTTTCATATTTTGTACATATATGTTTATACACATTACTGTTTACGGAAGAATGTTAATTATGGATTTATGGATAACTCCTGTATAAGAGCAGAGTGAAGGGTGTTTGCCTTTGCTAATGTTTGATGGCGCCATCTGATGTAGAGTAAAATAAATCTAATACGTTGGCTCACTGTAGTGAAAATGCGCGTTGACGAAAAATTTGTCCCACGCCCCCTGGATTCCTTGTCCTAAAGCTCACTATTTAGGCGACGTAAAATTTGTATTAGGTTGTCCAACTATAATATACTTAAAGAATGTTATTATTATTACTATTATTATTATTATTATTATTATTATTTTTTGTTTAGCGCATCCATGAACCAGAACGTCAGCGTGTTCATGTTTAATGGGTGTTTCCTGAACACCATTCGCTTCTACGAGGGCTTCATGGGCCACCGCATCGGGAACGTCACCTGCTTGAACTACCACCCGCTGAAGGTGGCGCTGGCGACGGGAACGTCCGACTGTTCCGTCAGCGTCTACTGCTTGGAGAGCAAGAGGTGACGCGATTCTCAGCCCTAGGCTTCGATATGGAGCTTCCTGGGCTACTACTATTAGCTAGTGAAATTTTCGTTGCTTTTTCGAGCTATTGTACATATTTACGTTAGTCACATTTTATCGTGTATATATAAATTTTAATTGAGGACGCTTTAGCATCATGTAGCTATTACCCGGTTTAATAGTACAGTACAGGGAATTTTGTTGTTAGTTCTTTAAGACTGATTGTTATTTTTTTATGGAACTTGACATCTTTTTATTTTCGTAGATAAGGGGTGAGAGAGGTAGGCCTAGGGGGGTATTCATACGTAGGAGCGTTGTTGAGTAATTTTAAGGCGCGCGATTTGGTTCCGATTGTGATAACTTCAATGCAGCACATAGCTGAGCCTTCGAAACAATTTTTGGTTTTAAACCCTCGAGGAGTACGCTTAGTCGAGCACAGCACACGTACATGCACAAAACGAGACTGTCGAGGGCTTAAGCCGTCTCTACTTAGAATTGAAGGTTCCTTTTTTTGTATAAAGTCGTTCATTTGTGGCCAATAAGTCTTTATTTTATTTAAACTTATGTTACGAATAATAAATATATCACAATTTAAACATTATCGTAGTAAGACAGTTTTCTTTCCTGTGGGGGCGGGGCGATCAAGGGGGCCTCGGATTCGGTCAGATTGAGGTCTTCGACGCTCTTCTGGCAAATCCTCAAGTTGTGAAAGTCAATCGTGGCTCTCAGTATCCTGAAGATGTCAGGCCGGACGTTGAGGAGCGACACCACTTGACCCTTTTTGTGGAAGGTTTTGACAAGGTGGTCGATAGTCTGAAAAAAGTAGTGTAGATGGCGCCACACAGCATTAATCAAAGGCAACTAAGATCTGCCTAGAAATTTTTATTGTTTAGGTTGTGGTGTCCCAATTGAAATTCAAATTTCGCCGCGAAACCGCAATGAACAATTTGAAGTAAATTAAGAAAATCGTTAAACATATATTCAAACTAATTAATTATTAATTGTTTTCTAAGTTTAATAATTTAATTTAATAATATTTTTGCGACTTGATTTAAACATTTATTCTCGAAAAATTTGCAATTTGTGTGTTTTTGTTGTTTTTGAACAAATTAAATTGCGAAAGGTTAGAGAATTTACAAGTTTTTATAAATATTATAAAGACAAACAACTGTTATTTAATAAATAATATTACAGACGTTATAAAGCGTGTTAAAAAATAATTTTCATCTATTTAGAAATGCTGCCACAGCGAAGTGGGCACTGACTTTTGCCGCCTTGTTAAAATGTTATTATGATTAAACTGTCAAATGACGTCACATGTTTAGTTTATGTCATGGAAAAAGGTAAGTGGTGAATTTAGATAGTATTTTAATATATTTCTTTAACTTTTTCTAAAACCTTCCCATAATTTTATTCTTTGGTTATTAATTCCAAGGACACACAGTCGGTACAAGTGCGGACAATTTAAAATTTGTTTAGGAAACATTAAAATATGTAGATGTAATTTTAACATTTTCCCTGTTTTATTTGGTTCTTATTAGATCTCAGGGTTTTATTTTTTTACTCAGAATCACTTTTCATCCAGATTTTTGGAAAAAAAATCAAAATTATAAAACATTTTGCAATTTAATTTTGAATCTGCCAAACTGAATGCTCTGAAATGTTACAGATGTTTTAAAATTTTGGGCAGCATAATAAACTTTTAATCAAAATATATTTGCTTATCCCATCCAAAAAATTGATGACGTCAGCTCAAAATTTTGCCGGATAAATCCTATAATGAATGCGTGAATTTATTTTATTGATTTAATTAGGAACTGAAAAACCGAATCCTTTGAAATCTTGGAGATGTTTTAAAGTCATCATAAGCATTGTAAATTTTTGAATATTCCTATTTTAAATGTGCAAAATATGATGAGTCTATACTTGTGATTTATTTTTAATATATAATAAATATTTTTTTAAATTTGCGTGTACAGAGTGTCTCATAAAAATGATTGACTGAATTGTTAAAAAATAAATATCCAATCAGATTTAGGAATTTAACTCGTTTTTATGGAAATACGCAATTTAACACCGTTTAAATTTAACAAGTTTTTACAAGGTAATAAGCTTAATAGGGGCAAATCAGTCTTAGCAAGTGCTAGCCCCGCCCACCCGCCCCTATTTTCTCAGAGAATATGTCATTTGCCAAAGCAAAGCTTATTGTAGCAAGTAGTACCCTCTGAGAAAATAAAGGGCGGGTGGGCGGGGCTAGTGTTTGCTAACATAAGTCTTATTTTGGCAAATGAGATTCCTCTAAGAAAAGAGAGGGTGGGTGGGCGGGGCTAGTACCTGCTAAGATAAGGCTGATTTTGACAAATGAGATCCCTCTAAGAATCTAGAGGGTGAGTAGCCGGGGCTAGTACTTGGTAAGATAAGACTGATTTTGATAAATGAGATCCCTCGAAGAAAAGAGAGGGTGGGTGGGCGGGGCTAGGACTTCCTATGGTAAGAATGATTTTGGCAAATGACATTCTCTAAGAAAAGAGAGGGTGGGTGGGCGGGGTTAGTACCTGCTATGATAAGGCTGATTTTGGCAAATGAGATCCCCTAAGAATCTAGAGGGTGGGTGGGCGGAGCTAGTACTTGCTAAGATAAGAGTGATTTTGGCAAATGACATACCCCATGAGTTTTTACTTGGGATTTATCAGTGAATTAATATTTTTTAGATTTGCTTATACAGATTCTTTATACTTTTCGACCAATTTTTTAAAAATGTGAAATCTTCACGGTGGTCCCAATTCTCTATTTTAAAACTGTAAAATCTTCTCGGGGATCCCAATTGTCTTTTTTTAAATGTGAAACCTTCTCGGGAGTCCCGACTGTCTTTTCTAAAAATGTAAAACCTTCTCGGGAGTTCCAAATGTCATTTTTTTAACGTGAAACCTTCTCGGGGGTCACAACTATCTTTTTTAAAAATGTAAAACCTTCTCGGGGGTCCCACCTGTCTTTTTTAAAAATGTAAAACCTTCCCGGGGGCCCCAAATGTTTTTTTTTTTAATGAAAAACCTTCTCGGGGGTCCTAACTGTCTTTTTTTTAATGTGAAACCTTCTCGGGGGTCCCAACGGTCTTTTTCAAAAATGTAAAACCTTCTCGGGGCTAACAACTGTCTTTTTTAAAAATCTAAAACCTTCTCGGGGGTCCCAACTGTCTTTTTTTTAATGTAAAACATTCTCGGGGGTCCCAACTGTCTTTTGTAAAAATGTAAAACCTTCTCGGGGGTCCCAACTGTCTTTTTTAAAAATGTAAAACCTTCTCGGGGGTCCCAACTGTATTTTTCAAAAATGTGAAACCTCGGGGGTCCCAACTGTCTTTTTCAATAATGTAAAACCTTCTCGGGGGTCCCAACTTTTTTTTTTAAATGTAAAACCTTCTCGGGGGTCCCAAATGTTTTTTTTTAATGTAAAACCTTCTCGGGGGTCCCAATGGTGTTTTTCAAAAATGTAAAACCTTCTCGGGGGTCCCAACTGTCTTTTTTTTAATGTGAAACCTTCTCGGGGGTCCCAACGGTCTTTTTCAAAAATGTAAAACCTTCTCGGGGTCCCAACTGTCTTTTGTAAAAATGTAAGACCTTCTCGGGGGTCACAATTGTCTTTTTTAAAAATGTAAAACCTTCTTGGAGGTCCCAACTCTCTTTTTTTAATGTGAAACCTTCTCGGGGGTCCCGACTGTCTTTTTTAAAAGTGTAAAACCTTCCCGGGGGCCCCAAATATATTTTTTTTAATGTAAAACGTTCTCGGAGGTCCCAACGGTGTTTTTCAAAAATGTAAAACCTTCTCGGAGGTCACAACCGTCTTTTTTAAAAATGTAAAACCTTCTCGGGGGTCCCAACTGTCTTTTTTTTTAATGTGAAACCTTCTCGGGGGTCCCAACGGTCTTTTTCAAAAATGTAAAACCTTCTCGGGGTCCCAACTGTCTTTTGTAAAAATGTAAGACCTTCTCGGGGGTCACAATTGTCTTTTTTAAAAATGTAAAACCTTCTTGGAGGTCCCAACTCTCTTTTTTTTAATGTGAAAACTTCTCGGGGGTCCCGACTGTCTTTTTTAAAAGTGTAAAACCTTCCCGGGGGCCCCAAATATATTTTTTTTAATGTAAAACGTTCTCGGAGGTCCCAACGGTGTTTTTCAAAAATGTAAAACCTTCTCGGGGGTCCCAACTGTCTTTTTTAAAAATGTAAAACCTTCTCAGGGGTCCCAACTGTCTTTTGTAAAAATGTAAAACCTTCTCGGGGGTCCCAACTGTCTTTTGTAAAAATGTAAACCTTCTCGGGGGTCCCAACTGCCTTTTGTAAAAATGTAAAACCTTCTCGGGGGTCCCAACTGTCTTTTTTTTTTATGTGAAACCTTCTCGGTGGTCCCAACGGTGTTTTTCAAAAATGTAAAACCTTCTCGGGGGTCCCAACTGTCTTTTTTAAAAATGTAAAACCTTCCCGGGGACTCCAAATGTTTTTTTTTTAATGTAAAACCTTCTCGGGAGTCCCAACGGTGTTTTTCAAAAATGTAAAACCTTCTTGGGGGTCCCAACTGTCTTTTTTAAAAATGTAAAACTTTCTGGGGGGTCACAACCGTCTTTTTTAAAAATGTAAAACCTTCTCGGGGGTCACAATTGTCTTTTTTAAAAATGTAAAACCTTCTTGGAGGTCCCAACTCTCTTTTTTTTAATGTGAAACCTTCTCGGGGGTCCCGACTGTCTTTTTTAAAAGTGTAAAACCTTCCCGGGGGCCCCAAATATATTTTTTTTAATGTAAAACGTTCTCGGAGGTCCCAACGGTGTTTTTCAAAAATGTAAAACCTTCTCGGGGGTCCCAACTGTCTTTTTTAAAAATGTAAAACCTTCTCGGGGGTCCCAACTGTCTTCTGTAAAAATGTAAAACCTTCTCGGGGGTCCCAACTGTCTTTTGTAAAAATGTAAAACCTTCTCGGGGGTCCCAACTGTCTTTTTTTTTAATGTGAAACCTTCTCGGTGGTCCCAACGGTCTTTTTCAAAAATGTAAAACCTTCTCGGGGGTCCCAACTGTCTTTTTTAAAAATGTAAAACCTTCCCGGGGACCCCAAATGTTTTTTTTTTAATGTAAAACCTTCTCGGGAGTCCCAACGGTGTTTTTCAAAAATGTAAAACCTTCTCGGGGGTCCCAACTGTCTTTTTTAAAAATGTAAAACCTTCCCGGGGACCCCAAATGTTTTTTTTTTAATGTAAAACCTTCTCGGGAGTCCCAACGGTGTTTTTCAAAAATGTAAAACCTTCTCGGGGGTCCCAACTGTCTTTTTTAAAAATGTAAAACCTTCTGGGGGGTCACAACCGTCTTTTTTAAAAATGTAAAACCTTCTCGGGGGTCCCAACTGTCTTTTTTTTTTAATGTGAAACCTTCTCGGGGGTCCCAACGGTCTTTTTCAAAAATGTAAAACCTTCTCGGGGGTCCCAACTGTCTTTTGTAAAAATGTAAAACCTTCTCGGGGGTCACAATTGTCTTTTTTAAAAATGTAAAACCTTCTTGGAGGTCCCAACTCTCCTTTTTTTAATGTGAAACCTTCTCGGGGGTCCCGACTGTCTTTTTTAAAAATGTAAAACCTTCCCGGGGGCCCCAAATATATATTTTTGAATGTAAAACCTTCTCGGGGGTCCCAACGGTGTCTTTCAAAAATGTAAAACCTTCTCGGGGGTCCCAACTGTCTTTTTTAAAAATGTAAAATCTTCTCGGGGGTCACAACCGTCTTTTTTAAAAATGTAAAACCTTCTCGGGGGTCCCAACTGTCTTTTTTTTTAATGTGAAACCTTCTCGGTGGTCCCAACGGTCCTTTGTAAAAATGTAAAACCTTCTCGGGGGTCACAACTGTCTTTTCTAAAAATGTAAAACCTTCTCGGGAGTCCCAAATGTCTTTTTTTTAATGTGAAACCTTCTCGGGGATTACAACTATCTTTTTTAAAAATGTAAAATCTTCTCAGGGGCCCCAAATGTCTGTATTGAGCATGTGAAACCTTCTCAGGATTACCAACTTTCCGTTTGACCTCCTTTTTGTCTATTACACTGTCACTAGTACCTTCTATATTGTTTTGATTCCATAGAGGTTATCGCGAAAAATTAAAATTCGGCAAAAATCAAATTTTATAATTGTTCAGAAAAGTATTATTTGTTGGACTGTACTTCAGAAGCGAGGGAAGTTCAGTCGAAATAACTTCCGACCATTTTTTTAAATTTGTGATATTCAAATTATTTTCATTTTTCAAGGTTGGAGAGGATATTTTTTTAATTTAAATTGCATATAATTTTTTTACCAAAACTGAAGATACTAGATATTATGTCACGGGAATTCATATAGATCGCAGCGAAGCCAGATTTTAGTTGGCCATGTGTCAACTTACTTCGCAGGCGGCGTAGTCCACCCGGATGACATTCGAACAGTCCAAGACGATGGGGAGGTTGTTGGTGATGTTGTAAGCTTCGAGGATGGTGGTGGTGAGGTGGTCGGTGGCGGCGTAGTATAGACCAATTTCGGGTTTTATGTAAATGTATTGGTTTCCGTGGTGGTCCTAAAATCACCAATAAAACAGCGTTATGAAGACACGTGATAACTCCATCTGTTCGGTAAACGCGCTATAATCTAAGTAATATTTGTTATAATATAAAAACTCACTAGACGAATTTCCTTCAGAATTTGTGGCCTCGCCCACGCTTTAAGCAAAATCAGCAAATTCATAAGCCCTCCTGCGATAATCCCGATTTCCACGCCATAGCAAACTCCTACTATCAGTGTAGAAAGCGTCAAAACAAAATCGAATTCTAAAAAAAACCAGTAAATCCCACTTAATGCACCTGCTTGTTTACCCACTGCTACACTTCCAGAGCTTGGGAAAGATTTTGTAATCAAACATCGTCACAATCGCCGCTATCAAAACCGCCGCCAGCGTCGACCTCGGAATGTAGTAGAAATACGGGGTCAGGAAACTCAGCGCCAGCAGGATAACCGTCCCCGAGTAGACCCCCTGTAGCGGGGTGCGCACCCCGCTGCTGCTCGCCACCGCCGACCTGGTGAACGCCCCGCAGCTGGGCATCGCCTGCACGAACGCCCCGAAGACGTTACAAAGCCCCAGCGTCATCATCTCTTGCGTAGCGTCCACAATTACTCCGCTCGCTTCAAAAATAGCACCGCAAATATTTATTTAAATCAATTTTAGTTCGTGACGTGCACATCAGCAAATATTTGCGTCGACAACACACAAAGCGGGATTCCTCAAGGCCTCCTGGACTTACCGAACGACTTGGCTATGGCCACGTTGGCCAGCACGGCGGCGATGGGGAGCACGACGATGCTGGAACCCAGAGTTTGCACCATTTCGAAAAACGAGACGGTGTGGTTACCGTTCTGGGAGCTGAAGGGGGGCGGGTGCACGCTGGGCAGGCCCGAGGGGACGGCGCCGGACAGCACGAAGGGCGAGCCGTCGCCGTACTCGTGGAGGTAGAAAGCGACGAGCGAAGTCAGCAGGACGACGAGGGCGTTCTTGGAAATCGAGAGCAGCCAGAGGGTTTTCTTGACGACGGGGTTGTGGGTGCGGATGTTGGGGAGCTGCTTGAAGGCGAAGAGGAAGGCGATGCAGGCGAAGCCGAGGAGGGTGTCCGGGAGGCGGATTTCGCGGTAGCGGACGAAGATCTTGTGCCACACGTCGAAGAAGCCGTGGTTGGTGAGTTTGCGCAAGCCGAGGAGGTTCTTGAGCTGCGAGGTGACGATGGTGACGGACATGGCGGAGGTGAAGCCCGAAGTCACACACGGGGAGATGAAATCCACCAAGAACCCTATTCGTAACCCCACATTCTAAAAAATAGTTCAGTGGGTCGAACTACCTCACCTAGTTTGAGGACTCCCATGAGGAACTCCACGCAGCCGCACAGAAAGGTGAGGAGGATGACGTATTCGACGGGGAGGTCTTCGGTGTACGAGAAAGTTAGCAGCGCCATTAAGCTAGTGGGGCCGATGGAGACTTCTTTGATGGTTCCGAAGAAGACGTAGGTGAAGGAGCCGATGAAGGCGGTGTAGAGGCCGTATTGTGCCGCGAGGCCTGCCAAGTTTGCGTAGGCTATGGATTGGGGCATCATGGTGAGGCCTACTGTGAGTCCGGCTATGAAGTCTGCCACTATGTCGGATTTTGTGTACTTCGGAAGCCATTGCAGGATGCGAATCCGACGGAAGAGTTGGGTTTTTAAAGAGAATTTGTTCTTGGGTTTTTCGATGGGTTTTGACACTGAGAATTGGGTTATGAGATTTTTCTTTACACACAGTATTTTAAGTACTTTTTTGCTTAAAAATTGTTTTGTCATTTTGAGAGAGCAGTAAATTTTAAGATGGAATTTTAAATTTTTATGAACTACTTTGATATAGTTATTTTTTTATGATGTTATGGCGTACTCAGCACGAAAATAACCTCTTTGCCCTTCTTTGTTATCTTCAGACATAACTTGAACAATTTTATAGTTTTGTTTATTTCTTTGTAAATTTTTATTAATGGATTTTTGACGCTAGTTCTCATATTTCAAATTAAATAATTAAAAATCTTTAAAACTAATAACCTTTTCACACAAAAAAATACTGAAGTTAATTAACATAAAACAGGCTTCATTTTTTCTACAATTTAATTAAATTTTTATGACAATTAGCTTATACCGTGTGTCCGGAAAATGGCGAATTAACCCTTCGGGGGTTTTAGGAGTCCCAAAAAATAATACAGAAAATGTATAAAAGTAAAATTGGCAACACTGCACGCACATAATGCGTGAATACCTGTAGCTTAATTTCTGATTTCTTAGTAAAGATGGTGACTGAAGTCCACCTTTTATTTTTTTTAGAACAATAGCCATAATAACCATTCATTAATAAATAAACCAAAAAAAAAATTTAATAAGACATTTGTAAATTATAACAAAAAACAAAACCAACAAAAGATAAAAAACTTGAAACATAACCAACCAAACGCTAGAGAAAATGTTCAAAATTTCTGCCTTGTGCATATAAGTAAGCCCATAATGTTTCCAAATTTTGATCATTTTTTGTAAAAGTAAGCTAAGTTTAGCATTTTTCTAGTTTTATGAGCAAACAGTAGCCCCACCCACCCACCCCCTCGTCATTTCAGTGACTATTCTTAATATTGTTCAGTTCTGCCTTGGCAAATTTTAATCCCGCCCACCCACCCTTTATTTTCTTGGAGGATATGTCATTTATCAAAGTCAGTCTTTTCTTATCAAGTACCAGCCCCGCCCACTCGCCCTTTATTTTTTTATAAGGTATATCATTTGCCACACTCAGTCTTATCTTAGCAAATACTAGAGAAAATTTTCAAAATTCCTGCCTTGCGCATGTAAGTAAGCGCGTGCTATTTCCAAATTTTGATAATTTTTTGTAAAATTTGGTCATCAGTACTTTTTAAGGATAAAACTGATTGTGGCAAATGACATATCCTCTAAGAAAAAAGAGGGTGGGTGGGCGGGGCAAATACCTGCTAAGATAAGACTAATTTTGGCAGATGACATATCCTCTAAGAAAAGAGAGGGTGGGTGGGCGGGGCTAGTACGTGCTAAGATAAGACTGATTTTGGCAAATGAAATATCATTTAAGAAAAGAGAGGGTGGGTGGGCGGGGCTAGTACCTGATAAGATAAAATTGATTTTGGCAGATGACACATCTTCTAAGAAAAGAGAGGGTGGGTGGGCGGGGCTAGTACCTGCTAAGATAAGACTAATTTTGGCAGATGACATATCCTCTAAGAAAAGAGAGGGTGGGTGGGCGGGGCTAGTACGTGCTAAGATAAGACTGATTTTGGCAAATGAAATTCCCTTTAAGAAAAAAGAGGGTGGGTGGGCGGGGCAAATACCTGCTAAGATAAGACTAATTTTGGCAGATGACATATCCTCTAAGAAAAGAGAGGGTGGGTGGGCGGGGCTAGTAACTGTTAAGATAAGAGTAATTTTGGCAGATGAGATATCAATAATAATAATAATAATAATAATAATAGTTTATTGTCAAACAGAACTGTTCCAATAGAGACAATAAAAAATATAAGAGAATTGATGGCTACATTAAATGTACTCTCTTTACAATTAAAAATATCTAAATTAACTGGCAGATTGTTTATATTAATTTTATTAACAACAGAGCTATTTAAACCAAAATTAGTTTTTCTAAAGGGACAAACAAATATATCGCGGTTTCTGGTATTAACTAAAGGCGCTTTGAAATTTAAAAGCAACAAAAGCTGTGGACAGTCTATTTGATTATGCAAGAGTTTAAACCCAAATCGTAGCTTAAATTTCAAAACGTGTTTCAAAAGTGCTTCCAATTCCGTTAGATTAAGTCTCTGATCATCCTCTAAGAAAAGAGAGGGTGGGTGGGCGGGGCTAGTGCCTGCTAAAATAAGGCTGATTTTGGCAAATGACATACCTTCTAAGAAAAGAGAGGGTGTTTTATCTTAACAGCTATCAGCCCCACCCACCCACCCTCTCTTTTCTTAGAAGGTATGTCATTTGCAAAATCAGCCTTATCTTAGCAGGCACTGGCCCCGCCCACCCACCCTCTCTTTTCTTAGAGGGTATCTCATCTGCCAAAATTACTCTTATCTTAGCAAGTACTAGCCCCGCCCACCCACCCTCTCTTTTTTTAAAGGGTATGTTCTTTGCCAAAATCAGTATTATCTTAGCAGGTACTAGCCCCGCCCACCCACCCTCTCTTTTCTTAGAAGGTATGTCATTTGCAAAATCAGCTTTATCTTAGCAGGCACTAGCCCCGCCCACCCACCCTCTCTTTTCTTAGAGGGTATGTCATCTGCCAAAATTACTCTTTTCTTAGCAAGTACTAGCGCCGCCCACCCACCCTCTCCTTTTTTAAAGGGTATGTTATTTGCCAAAATCACTCTTATCTTAGCAGGTACTAGCCCCGCCCACCCACCCTCTCTTTTCTTATAGGGTATGTTCTTTGCCAAAATCAGTATTATCTTAGCAGCTACTAGCTGCCATTTTCCAGACAGCCGGTATAAAAAAGAGCAACAACTTCCAAGTTTCCTTTAACCTTCTCTACATACGGGTCCTTTGGACTTTTTAGAATTCTTTCAAAATTAAGATCAGGGGTCCTTAAATTTTTTGCACATTCATGGAAAAAAGATACTAAGAACCCCAAAGATTTTTTGATTTTCTTTAAAAAAAATACACAGATTGCCCAAATTTGTTTAAAAACAAAATACAAGAAACCCCAAAATTTTTTCACGCACTTAAAAAAATACAGTGGGACTTCCTAAGATTGTTTCAAACTCTTTTAAAAAGAAGACATTAGGGACTCCCAAGATTTTTTTATATTCTTAAAGAAAAAGGTACCCGGGGCCCGCGAGATTCTACATTGTTAAAAAAAGGTACTAGGAACCTCCAAGATTTTCCAAACTCTTATAAAAACAAGATACTAAGAATCTTCAAGAGCCTTCTTCAAACTCTTTTAGAAACAAGGCACACAAGGGCTTCCAAAAAAAAAGACACGAAGGGATCCCAAGACTGTTTCAAACTTTTTCAGAAACAACACACAAAGGACCCCAAAATTTTTTCTCACTCTTTAAAAAAATATACAGTGGGGCCTCCGAAAATTGTTTCAAACTCTTTTAAAAAGAAGACACCAGGGATTCCCAAGATTTTTTACATTCTTAAAGAAAAAGGTACTTGGGGCCCGCGAGATTCTACATTCTTAAAAAAAGGTACTAGGAACCTCCAAGATTGTCCAAACTCTTTTAAAAACAAGATACTAAGAATCTTCAAGACCCTTCTTCAAACTCTTTTAGAAACAAGGCACAAAGGGGTTTCCAAAAAAAAAGACACTAAGGGATCCCAAGACTGTTTGAAACTTTTTCAGAAACAACACACAAAGGACCCCAAAATTTTTTCCCACTCTTTAAAAAAATATACAGTGGGCCTCCGAAAATTGTTTCAAACTATTTTAAAAAGAAGACACCAGGGACTCCCAAGATTTTTTACATTCTTAAAGAAAAAGGTACTTGGGGCCCGCGAGATTCTACATTCTTAAAAAAAGGTACTAGGAACCTCCAAGATTTTCCAAACTCTTTTAAAAACAAGATACTAAGAATCTTCAAGACCCTTCTTCAAACTCTTTTAGAAACAAGGCACAATGGGGCTTCCAAAAAAAGACACGAAGGGATCCCAAGACTGTTTCAAACTTTTTCAGAAACAACACATAAAGGACCCCAAAATTTTTTCCCACTCTTTAAAAAAATATACACTGGGGCCTCCGAAAATTGTTTCAAACTCTTTTAAAAAGAAGACACCCGGAACTCCCAAGATTTTTTACATTCTTAGAGAAAAAGGTACTTGGGGCCCGCGAGATTCTACATTCTTAAAAAAAGGTACTAGGAACCTCCAAGATTTTCCAAACTCTTTTAAAAACAAGATACTAAGAATCTTCAAGACCCTTCTTCAAACTCTTTTAGAAACAAGGCACAATGGGGCTTCCAAAAAAAGACACTAAGGGATCCCAAGACTGTTTCAAAACTTTTTCAGAAACAACACATAAAGGACCCCAAAATTTTTTCCCACTCTTTAAAAAAATATACACTGGGGCCTCCGAAAATTGTTTCAAACTCTTTTAAAAAGAAGACACCCGGAACTCCCAAGATTTTTTACATTCTTAGAGAAAAAGGTACTTGGGGCCCGCGAGATTCTACATTCTTAAAAAAAGGTACTAGGAACCTCCAAGATTTTCCAAACTCTTTTAAAAACAAGATACTAAGAATCTTCAAGACCCTTCTTCAAACTCTTTTAGAAACAAGGCACAATGGGGCTTCCAAAAAAAGACACTAAGGGATCCCAAGACTGTTTCAAACTTTTTCAGAAACAACACATAAAGGACCCCAAAATTTTTTCTCACTCTTTAAAAAAATATACACTGGGGCCTCCGAAAATTGTTTCAAAATCTTTTAAAAAGAAGACACCAGGGGTTCCCAAGATTTTTTACATTCTTAAAGAAAAAGGTACTTGGGGCCCGCGAGATTCTACATTCTTAAAAAAAGGCACTAGGAGCCTGCAAGATATTTCACATTTTTTTTAAACAAGACACTAAGGAGCTTCAAGACTGCTTCAAATTCGTTTAAAAAGAAGACAGAAAGGGGCTTCCAAAAAAAAAGGACACCAAGGGTTCCCAAGACTGATTCAAACTCTTCCAAAAACAAAACACAAGGGACTCAAAAATTTGTTCACACTGTTGGGGCCCTGGAGATTCTACATTCTTAAAAAAAGGCACTAGGAGCCTCCAACATATTACACACTCTTTTAAAAAGAAGACACAAAGGGGCTTCCAAAAAAAAAAGACACTAGGGGCTCCCAAAACTGTTTCAAACTTTTTCAAAAACAGAACACAAGGGGCCCCAAAATTTTTTTACACTCTTTGAAAAAATACAGTGGGGCCTTTTAAGATTGTTTCAAACTATTTTAAAAAGAAGACACCAGGGACTCCCAAGATTTTTGAGACAGGTACTTGGGGGCCGCAAGATTATTCATTCTTAAAAAAAGCCACTAGGAGCCTCCAAAATATTTCAAAATCTTTTAAAAACAAGACTTAAAGAGCCCCCGAGATTCTTTCTCATTTTTAAAAGACACAAAGGTTGGTTTTAAAAACAAGACAGAAAGGGACTTCAAAAAAAAAAAAACACTAAGGGCTCCAAAGAATTAATCCACATTCTTTAAAAAAACACACCAGGGGTTGCACAATTTTTCATTGACGTCATTAACCTTGTGGAAGGGATGAACAAACAAATTAAAAATAAAAATCATTGTTCTGTTATAGTGAAATTAATCTTAATAAATTGTCAACATTTCAAAATAGTTCCTGCGTAAACTCTAAAACACACAACACATTATAATGTAAAGTTTGTTTCCACAAATTTGATTTATTTTTACGATAATTCTGATACTTATCATTAAAAATATATAAATTTCAACAAGACTGACATAGATAAATTTTGCGATGCCGTCACTGGGTTTTTGGGAGGTTTGAACTGATGCAGTCTGATTAGCGATTTATCATACTACACGATAAAAAAAATCAGGTGCATATAAATCTGCCTTACAGGTAAATAATTTGTTTATTCTCCGCAATTCTGAGAATTGTGGTTAATTTGACAATTTTATAACTTTTTGGATGATTACGCAAGTTTTTTTTTAATTAAATTTTCCAAATCAATCAATCGTACGTCAATATCACAAGCAGCCAACATCCTTAATTAATATAATTAATTAATTCGAAGCAACCCCTTAACACTATTACAAACGAAAAAAAATTATACTTACTTTTGTGAAAGTTTTCTTTCAGCACAATCACACAACCAAATGAGCCGTAATAAAACAGACCGTGAAATTTTAAGTAAATTTAAGTAGAATTAAGTAAAGAATAAACAACAAGACGTTACAATTTATTACATTGCTTTAACCGGCAAGGTTAAGACCAATATTAGTCCACTATTTGCTCAGATCTTAACTCCCGTTCTGTGGAATTTTTTTCCATGACTGAAATCTTCGAAACCTTGTCGCAAACAATAAGCCTTCTTCGGTCTCTTCACCACGCTCCACATACGAAATTCCGCCTTTATCTGTTCTCGTTACGGAATAAACCGCGCTCCACGTCGTCAAAATAAAACGAATCTTTATCAGTAACAATTTATTATCAACAAGCCACAATTTTAAAATAACAAAACCATTAAGTATCACCGCTGATCCGACACCCAACTCAACATTACCTCCGTTCAACAAAATCTTAACTAAACAGTTGTTTAAAAGTACGAGGAAAAAAGTACATTGTCGTTTGTATAAATATAAAAAAATAGTACGCTCTGTTAAAACTGTGGCACTGTACAGGGGAAAGGAAGAGAGCTAGGCTTTGCTCGTGTACACTGGGCTATTCTAGGGACTTTGTTGCGATTACACTCGTTGTCGCAATACGCGGAACTAGATCTGGTGACTTTAGTAACTTTCGGGTTATATTCACTGAGCTAGTCTGACTAGTTCCGCGTATTGAAGGTAAATATGGTATACTGTGCGTGCGATATTCGTTTGACACATTACTAGCAGTCTTACTACGCTAAAACTAGCGACCGATTTTTGTCTCTGCTGGATTTTGAGCAGCTCGGCTCCTAGTGAACACACTTTGTACTAAAACTACAGGCTTCGCACGGGCTTTCGGTGGCTTGTCTAGGCCGGAAGGTGCAAGGTGACCTTAATACTTTGTTGCTAAGATAAGAGACAGCAGTCTTGGGGTTATTGTATTGTTTCGAAATAGTATAGGATTAGGAAAAGCCGATGTTTGTTGCGTTTTACGTATGTAGAAACATTGTTTTTGGTCCAGCTTCGTTGAAAATACGTTGGTGATTTTACGACTACTATTGGCAGTACTGCTTCGGACTGATTTTATAGGACGTGGCCATGAAAGCAACATTTAATATTTACTATAATTAATCGAACGGCTTACCCTGAACTTGAGTTTGTTTGGAATAAAAAACAAGTCGGGTCGTTAACGTTTTAACTAAAAAAATATGGGTGATTATTAAAATAGTACAGCAAAAAGTGGTTGGCAGCACTGCTTTCAATAATTATTTGAATTAATCACCATATTTTTTTCAACTCTATCTACAGCTCAGGGTAACCTTTTGTTCCAGATAACCTTCACAGTCTATGAAGACATCACAGCTCTAATTTAGGCCACGGTCACTAATAACGACTTATTATAAAACTAACCTCACTTCCGGTAACCTTATCTTCCCAAAAGCTCCTCTGACCTGATAAAGCTACAAATAAATCAAGTAGGTTAGCCTCAAGCGCCACCTGCGAAACCCTCATTGCACCTCCCCTAAAACTGCTCCGCCCCTAGCACCGAAAGCACCTCCTCGTACGTCAGCCAGAAGCTAAGCGACCACGGCGCCATTCGCATCCAGATCGGGAGGAACCCCTTATAAAGTGCCCCGAAACCTCGTTCCGCACCGTTTTCTGGAAACAATCGATTGACGACCGATACAGCAAGCCCCGCCCCTTGTCGTCCATTGGCTGATTCATGACCCGCGTCTTCACCACGTCGGCCGGCGTGCCCATGGAGGCGGCGACGAAGCCGGCGCAGCAGCTCGCCAAGCAATGCACGAAGTGGTTATCCTCCAGCGAGGTGTTGCGCAAGATAAAGCGCTTCGCCGAGTCGTACGTCGTCAAGTCCCCCAGGTTGACCAAAGCCGCCCGCTGCACGTTCGGAATGGAACCCTTCCACAATCCGCGGTAGCCCGCCGCCTCCACGGTCTTGCGGAAAAGCGTCGAAGAAGCCGTCCACGCGCGGCGCCAGCCCCAGGATCTTGCGCTTGCCCTCCATCTGCAGCTGCACCTTAAGCAAGTCCGTAGGGCTGGCGATGTACTGGGCGAACGCCCGGCGGACACCCCGCACACGGCCGACTTCCACACCGGGAAGTACTCCTCGGAGTGGTTCTTACCGAAGAGCTTCTCCTTGAGGGTCTTATAGGTGACGATGCGAGTCCCGGAGTAGATGAGGTGGCGGTACAAAGCGGCGTGGGCGCCTTGCCACAGCTTGAGGAAGCCCTCCTCTTTGACGATGCCGAGGGCGGTCTTGAAGAGACCCCGGTAGGGGGCGCGGACCATCTTCGAGTCCTTCTCGTTGGCGATTTCACCCTGTATTTGCAGTCTTGTTTTCGTTAAATCTAAGGGGTAAGTCACTGCAATTCAAAGCCGGAGTTAGGCGTGACACGAGAGGCGGGGCGGGAGGGGAGGAGCCACAAGGGGCGGAGCCAAGGAGGAGGGTTTTCAATTCTTTCACTCATTTTATTAAAGTTATTAACAAAAAAAATAAAAAAAAAAGTGATAAATACTCAATTTCGGTACGCTTAAAACCCCGAAAGTGCCTCTGATAAGCCCCCAATTAAATTGCAGTGGAACAAAGTCTCTCCAGGTCAAAGTCATCTCTCAAGGATACAAGTATAAATCAAAATAAATTAAGGAACAACAGCACCACGCCAAATGTTCGTCTAAAAATAGCTCAAACTTTCCACGGTTCGTACAAAGGTGTTCAAGCGGAGGAAGGACAATTTTTCACAAGTCAATTCAATCTGCATTCCTAAACTTAGCACTGACAAAAATCTATTTTTACCTAACTCCGCGTTCCAGGCGGCCACCACGGACACCATATAGGTACACCATAGCGAATTGACATACTTGAACTCCTTCTGGGGCGGAACGGGCGGCATCTTCACCAAAAATCCTGCAAAGACACTGAGTCAAAGGGGGGCAAAGTTCAAACTTTCCCGCACAAGTGAATGACATGAGGGCTCGGTGCACTTTGCCCGGCGACACGAGCGAGCGGAACGGGGTCGGAAAAAGCGGAAAAGCTTTCTCTGCTGGGTAAAAATCGCGAAAAACACTGTTATGTCAACACGACAACATAACCTAGAAGTGTGACGTGGGGGGGGGGGTTGGCGGGTGCCGGGGTGACGCGACGGCGGCTCGGGGGGCGAACTCACCATTTATTTCGGTGCGACTTCCGCAACTTCATTAGTTAAAGTAAATAACGAATCGGTGGTAGATAACAATTAGCATGGTAGGGACTTTGGCGGCGGGTTGTTGGTGACGTGTGACGTGGATTGGCTGCAGTGTGTCGTGACAGGTCGTATCCGGCGCGGCGAAAAGTAGTCCGGGCTGATTTACGACAATTTCGCTTTTTTGGCAGCTGTCGTTATCGGTGGGTGTTCGAACTCGCGCGGCTATAATATCCAGCGATTGTGGGATTAGTGGGTTTGTGGAATTCGGAGTTATCGCGAGGTGATACTGCTGATAAGATATTCCTACGCCGCCATTGGCCAGTGTTGAATTTCACCATTGACAGAAGGGAGGGTTCTCGTTTAGGTGTAAAAACCCAACAAAAACACCAAATAAAGTGACTGCACTTCCTCGAAATGTGCTTTATTTCGGACTATGAAGCAGACTTTTAGTGCTCCGAGTGATAAAAATCGCTAGGGACGCGACCGGTGCTGTTTGACTTTTTCGCTCTTGTGCTTTTACTTTTATTTGTGATAAGGACAAAGTCGGGGTTTCACAATGGAAGCGATAGCGAAACACGAATTCAACGCAACGGCTGACGATGAACTCAGTTTTAAGAGGTCCCAGGTCCTAAAGGTACCCCCTCCCGTTCGCAAAGACTGCCAAAAATAACCAAATTTTCGCAGATCCTGAACATGGAAGACGACATGAACTGGTACAGGGCCGAACTCGACGGCAGAGAGGGCCTAATCCCGAGCAATTACATTGAAATGAAGAACCACAGGTAAATCACAACACCTTGACAGGTCACATGACAATAACAATTGCTGCTTCAACAGCTGGTACTATGGCCGCATTACGAGAGCCGACGCCGAAAAACTATTATTAAACAAACATGAAGGGGCCTTTTTGATACGTATTAGCGAGTCCAGTCCTGGAGACTTCTCCTTGTCCGTAAAGTGAGTATTCACACGTGCAAAACCCCAAAAAACAAGCAACAATTGACATACTTGAAAAAACTATGCAATCAAACAAATACTAGAAGATAACCCAAAACGGTTGAAGTGCATATTTGTACTATAACAAAACAGCATGGGTTAGAAGTCTTTCGCACGCGCCAGCAGATGGCGCAACTGTCGCAAACGTCATTGAAACGTCATACTTGTGGTTTCAGATATTGTGCAAGGTTGACACGATAACAGTGGGATTTTTTGTAATCCGGAACTGGGAGTGGGTGTTTGTTATCAGTAAACATTTTTAGCGTAATTTTCGGGATAAACCAGGTCCAAATGCGGAATCTCCGTTTGATGTTTGCAGGTGTTCGGACGGCGTCCAACATTTCAAGGTGCTAAGGGACGCCCAGGGTAAGTTCTTCCTCTGGGTGGTCAAATTCAACAGTCTCAACGAGTTAGTTGAATATCACCGAACGTCCTCAGTCTCGCGTTCACAAGACGTGAAGCTCAGAGACATGATAGCTGAAGAGGTTTGTTTTGGGTGTTTTTGTCGCTTTGTCTAACGATGGTTGATTTTAGTGCCTAGTGCAAGCCTTATACGATTTCCCCCCCCAAGAAGCAGGCGAGCTGGAGTTCAGACGAGGCGACGTCATAACAGTGACGGATCGCTCGGATCAGCACTGGTGGCACGGGGAGATCGGACATCGTCGGGGGCTGTTCCCGGCGACTTACGTAACGCCTTATCACACATAATGTAGAAGATAGGGTTGATTTGAAGGCATTATTCACTGTTACAACCTGCAAACTGTAGGCTTTTCGGTTTCAGATATTACCTTTTTTAAAGTTATATGTGATTTTAATTTCTCTTTTAATTGCTCATTAATTTGGAAAAGAATCTTTTTAACGTAGATTTAAGATCAGGTATTTTTATATTGGATCGAATTGTACTGAAAAAGCGTAAATTTATTAATCTTCAGTTTGATAGGTTATGGATATATAGCGCTTAATTTCTAGGTAGTGTAATGACAGTTTGCTTGATCTTTGCATTGTTTTTCCAATAAGCAACGAAAGTTCGTAGGAGTGAAAGTTTCCTTTTGCGTCCAGAGTTATACATACGACTTTTTCCTATAGCACTACAATATCGTATTTTTTAGTAAAACAGATGCCATTTTTATTATTTTATTTCGTTAATTTTAATGAAGTTTTGAAGTCCTTTCAAATTTTTATTTGTATATAATGACACGAGATTATGCCAGATTTTTTTTTTCTAATCTGAGTTCTGCGAATTATTTGGCATTTTCTTGCTTTGACAGTAGACTTTGTATGTAAATACTAACATAGTTTTATTATTACAACATTGCATTATTATAAGTGAATACGAGGAAATATATGTTATATAAAGAGCACTAGTTTCATTACCCAAAACGTGTCGTTTGGCTACTCTTCATAAATTTTCGGCGAATCGCAATTCATTTCAAATTCTCTAGTTTCATTTGAATTGCGCGCGCCGCGTTCTGTCATTTTCACAGCCACCAACATAACAACCTCACAATTCCCCACCATCTCTTTTCGGCAAGAATCGAATCCCTGTGGCATCAGCTCACGTAAGTCTTTATCATTTTCCACAAAAATCTAACCCATCCGTTTAGTTTCTACCATTAACGGACACCTCAAACCCAAATAGTGCTAACTTCATCCATATAATCAGGTATTTTGTTGAATTTTTCGAAAATTTGATAAAACTTTTTACGAATCAACATAACCTATAAGTTGCACATTACATGTTTTTTGATGTTTGTAGTCGAAACTCGGCTCAAACACACTAACCATCGTCACGAATATCGCAGCAATTAATTCAAACCTAACCTCCAATTTCCAGGTTAGTCGTAACTCAAATCTAACGCAAAGATGTCGGGAGGTCTAGAAGTCCTCAGCCTCAAAGAGGATGACGTGACCAAGATGTTAGCCGCTGGAACCCACCTCGGCACCTCCAACGTGGACTTCCAAATGGAACAGTACGTCTACAAACGCCGCGCTGACGGCATCCACATCATCAATCTACGCAAAACTTGGGAAAAATTGCTGTTGGCGGCACGTGCTATCGTCGCAATCGAACACCCGTCTGAAGTTTTCGTGATTTCGTCCAGACCCTACGGACAGAGGGCTGTGTTGAAGTTTGCCGCTCACACTGGGGCTACCCCCATCGCTGGAAGGTTCACCCCGGTGAGTTACCATTTTGATATACACAAACCCCGAAACCACGTGATGATACTACTAAGGAACCTATGAGTCATGATTTTACTTCAATAACTGATTACACTATAGTAATTAGATAGCGCTAAAGCTAGTTTCGTGTTTCTGACGAATTTTTGTTACAGGTGCCTTCACCAATCAAATTCAGGCCGCGTTCAGAGAGCCCCGTCTCCTCATCGTGACCGACCCAGCCTACGACCACCAACCCATCACGGAAGCTTCGTATGTCAACATTCCCGTCATTGCCTTCTGCATTACTGACTCGCCCCTAAGGTTCGTGGATATCGCGATCCCCGGTAACAACAAGGCGGCACACAGTATTGGACTGTTGTGGTGGATGCTCGCCCGTGAGGTAACTATCGCTTTGGTCACCACTAATATTAATAAAATAAAATGATGAGAAAACTGTTCCCAAACAATTTTTGATCATCCATGATCGTAAATTTTTCCACCTGATTTGTTTAGTTTTTTTGTGTTCACCATGGTGTGTTGTACTTTTGTTAAAATGGTGCTTTATTGATAGGTTCTCCGTCTGCGTGGGCTCATCCCCCGCGAGACCAAATGGGACGTAGTCGTCGATTTGTTCTTCTACAGGGAGCCCGAAGAGGCCGAGAAGGAAGAGCAAGCGGCTAAAGAGGCCGTCGTGGTGAAGCCCGAGGTGGTCACGCACGAGCCCCAGGACCTCGAGTGGAATACCCTTGAAAACCAGGACTGGACGGCCACCGAGCCGCAGCCTGCTGTGCCTGTGCCCGCGGCTGGACCGTTCCCGGCGCCGACGACCGACGACTGGGCCGCCCAGGTGCAGGAAGAGTGGGGGGCCAACGCTACAGCCACGCAGCCCGCCGCACAACCCAACTGGGGCGGCACTGCCTCCGAATGGCATTAATTTTATCTGACTTGTTTTAAAGATCAATAAAAGAAATTTGAGGAAGGGAGTGTTAGAATAGAAAGAAACCTTGTCCTTCCAGTTGTTTATCCATCCAAGTTATGTCCAAGTGACTAGCGATTCCCGTCTTTTGCGAGTTTTGAACTTGAAGAGGCTGCGGCGATTCCCGCTGCGAGCAGTTCGGACTTGGTAAGGCAACAGGTAGGTGGTATTCGTTTTAAGGAAATCCTTTATTTTATATGTAATGACTAATGAATCAGTCAGTGGTCATCTTGTTTAATTAACTAATGATGAGCTGCTGACGTAGGTGACTTGCAGTACTATGGCGATTCCCCTCGTCTTAATGTCCGAACAAAGTGAAGTTGAAGTTTATTTTTTTGATCCATATTTGTCTATAAGAATTTATATTTTGCCTTTTTTTCTGAATAAACATAGTATTCTTTGAACAACACGATACTCAAAAACATGTTTCTAATTTGTCGTACATTTTGCCTTTTTTTTTTAATATGTGTAAATTTCTTTTCACAGCATGAACTTTATCGTTTAATATGAAAATTTTATTTTTCGATTTTTCTGGTTTTTGATTTTCTCATTTCGATTTCTGAAGTTTTCGATGTTTCGGTTTTTGGATTTTTCATTTTTTTTTTCGATATTTCAATGTCGTGATTTTTCGATTTCTTAATTTTTCTATAAATTTTCGGTTTTTTGACTTCTCAATTTCTCGTTAAATCGATTTTTTGATTTTTGACCTTTCGATTTCTCGATTTTTCACGTTTTGATTTTCTCATTTCTGGACTTTTCAATTTTTCGACTTGTTAGTTTTTTAATCCTTTTTTAATTTTTGTTTTTTTGGGTTTTGGTTTTTCAGTTTTTCAAATTTTTTGCCTTATCGATTTTTCAATTTTTCGATGTCTAATTTTTTTATGTTTCAATTTTGGAATTTTAAGTTTTATATTTTTCAATATTTCCATTCTTCGACTTTTCGATTTCCTGATCTTTACTTTTTCAATTTTGCAATACATATTTCGATTTTTAAGTTTAAAATTTTTCAATTTTATATTTCTTAGTTTTTCAGTTTCGAATTTTTGATGCTTGGATTTCTCGGTTTTTCGATTTTTCAATCTTTCGATTTTTAAATTTTCCCATTTTTGAGGTTTTTAAATTTTCGGTTTTTGATTTATCGGTTTCTCGATTAATGGATTTTTTGCTTTTTCAACTTTTTAATTTCTCAATTATTCAATATTTTAATTTTAGAATTTGTCAGTTTTTTATTCTCTAGTCTTTCGTTTTCTCAATTTCCAATTTTTCGATTTTTAAAGTTTTCGATTTTTCAGTTTTTGACCTTTTTAAATTTTCGATTGTTTGACTCTGAATTTCTAGATTAATCGATTTTGTTTTCTTAACTTTTCGATTTCACGTATGATTTTCAGTTTTTTTAGTTTTTAGTTTTTCAGTTCAATTTTTCGAATTTTCAATTTTGTTTTGTTAGGTTTTGGATTTTTAATTTTTCGATTTGTAAATTTTTGATTTTTCGACTTTTCGATTTCTCAATTTTTCAACTTTCGATTTCTGAAGTTTTCGAATTTTTCAGTTTTTTATTCCTTAATTTTTCAATATTCATGTTGTGATTTTTCGATTCTTTAATTTCTCCATTTTTCAATTTTTCGATTCTTTAATTTTTCTATAAATTTTCGCTTTTTTGACTTCTCAACTTCTTAAAAATCGGTTTTTTGATATTCTCATTTCTCGACTTTCCACTGTTTTGATTTCACGATTTTTCGATTCTTCAATATTCGATTTTAAAATTTTTCGATTAAATTTTTCAATTTTTGATGATACTGATTTTCAGTTTTTGGTTTCTCAATTTCTCGATTAAACGATTTTTTGTTTTTCGACTTTTCGATTTCTCAATTTTTCGATTTTTTTAGTTTTTGTTTTTTTAGGTTTTTGATTTTTCAGTTTTATAGATTTTTTTTGCTTTTTCGATTTTACAATTTTTCGTTGTCTAATTTTTGATATTTCAATTTTGGAATTTTTCAGTTTTTCGATATTTCAGTTTTGGAATTTTTCAATATTTCCATTCTTCGACTTACCGATTTCCTGATGTTTACTTTTTGAATTTTGCATTATTTCGATTTTAAGTTAATTTTTCAATTTTAGATTTCTAGGTTTTTCATGTTTCGAATTTTGGATGCTTGGATTTCTCGGTTTTTCGATTTTTAAATTTTCCCATATTTGAGGCTTTTAAATTTTCGGTTTTGATTTCTCGGTTTCTCGATTAGTGGATTTTTTGTTTTTTCAACTTTTTAATTTCTCATTATTCGATATTTTAGTTTTAGGATTTGTCAGTTTTTTATTCTCCAGTTTTCCGTTTCCTCAATTTTCAATTTTGCGATCTTTAATTTCTCGATTCTTCAAATTTTCAATTTTTCGATTTTTAAAAATTTTCGATTTCTCGATTATTGATTATTCACGTTATGATTTTCAATTTTTTTAGTTTTTCAGTCGTTCAATTTTTCGAATTTTCAATTTTTGTTTGTTAGGTTTTTGATTTTCAATTTTTAGATTTTCAAATTTTTGATTTTTCGACTTTTCGATTTCTCAATTTTTCAATTTTCGATTTCTGAAGTTTTCGATGTTTTCAGTTTTCGATTTTTCAGTTTTTTTATTCCTTAATTTTTCGATATTACAATGTTGTGATTTTTCGTTTCTTTAATTTCTCGATTTCTCGATTTTCCGATTCTTCAATATTTCGATTTTAAAATTTTTCGATTCAATTTTTCATTTTTTAAATATTTCGATTTTTGACGTCTTTAAATTTTCGATTTTTAATTTCTCAATTTCTCGATTAATCGATTTTTTGTTTTTCGACTTTTCGATTTCTCGATTTTTCACGTTTTGATTTTCGATTTTTTGGTTTTCTCATTTCTAGACTTCAATGTTTCGATTTTGGATTTTTTAGTTTTTAATCCTTCAATTTTCCGATTTTTCAATTTTTGTTTTTTCGGTTTTTGATTTTTCAGTTTTTCAGTTTTTTTGCGTTTTCGATTTTTCAATTTTTCGATGTCTGATTTTTTGATGTTTCAATTTTGGATTTTTCAGTTTTTCGATATTTCAGTTTTGGGATTTTTCAATATTTCCATTCTTCGACCTTTCGATTTCTTGATTTTTCACGTTTTGATTTTCGATTTTTTCATTTTGTCATTTCTGGACTTTTCAATGTTTTGATTTTTCAATTTTTTAGTTTTTTAATCCTTTAATTTTTCGATTTTTTAATTTTTGTTTTTTCAGTTTTCCAGATTTTTGTGTTTTCCGTTTTACAATTTTTTCGATGTTTAATTTTTTGATGTTTCAATTTTGAGATTTTTCAATTTTTCGATATTTCAGTTTTAGGATTTTTCAATATTTCCATTCTTCGACTTTTGGAATTCCTGATCTTCACTTTTTCAATTTTGCAATATTTCGATTTTTAAACTTGAATTTTTTTAATTTTTGATTTCTCAGTTTTTCAATGTTTCGATTTTTTGATGCTTCGATTTCTCAGTTTTTCGATTTTTCAATTTTTCGGTGTTTAAATTTTCCCATTTTTGAGGTTTCTAAATTTTCGGTTTTTGATTTCTGGTTTCTCGATTAATGGATTTTTTGATTTTTCATCTTTTTAATTTCTCAATTATTCGATATTTTAATTTTAGGATTTGTCAGTTTTTTTATTCTCCAGTTTTTCGTTTCCTCAATTTTCAGTTTTGCGCTTCTGTAATTTCTCGATTCTTCAAATTTTCGATTTCTCGATTTTTTCATCTTTCAGTTTTACGATTTTTCAATTTTTGACGTTTCTAAATTTTCGATTTTTTGATTTCTCGATTAATCGATTTTGTTTTCTTGACTTTTCGATTCCTCGATTGATTATTATTCACGTTATTATTTTCAATTTTTTTTAGTTTTTCAGTTGTTCAATTTTTCGAATTTTCAAATTTTGTTAGGTTTTTGATTTTTAATTTTTCGATTTTCTAAATTTTTGATTTTTCGATGTTTCAGTTTTCGGATTTTTCAGTATTTTGATTCCTTAATTTTTCGATAATTCAATGTTGTGATTTTTCGATTCTTTAATTTCTCGATTTTTCAATTTTTCGATTCTTTAATTTTTCTATAAATTTTATGTTTTTTGACTTCTCAATTTCTTAATAAATCGATTTTTTGATTTTCTTATTTCTCGACTTTCCAATGTTTTGATTTCTCGATTTTTCGATTTTTCAATATTTCGATTTTAAAATTTTTCGATTTAATTTTTCATTTTTTAAATATTTCAATTTTTGACGTCTCTAAATTTTCGATTTTTTGATTTTTCAATTTCTCGATTAATCGATTTTTTGGTTTTTCACGTTTTGATTTTCGATTTTTTGATTTTGTCATTTCTGGACTTTTCAATGTTTTGTTTTCGTGATTTTTCGATTTTTTAGTTTTTAAATCCTTCAATTTTTCGATTTTTTTAATTTTTGTTTTTTTAGCTTTTTGATTTTTCAGTTTTTCAGATTTTTTGCCTTTTCGATTTTACAATTTTTCGATCTTTACATTTTCCAATTTTTGATTTCTCCGTTTCTCGATTAATGGATTTTTTGATTTTTCAACTTTTTAATTTCTCAATCGATATTTTAATTTTAGGATTTGTCAGTTTTTTTATTCTCCAGTTTTTCGTTTCCTTAATTTTCAATTTTGCGATTCTGTAATTTCTCGATTCTTCAAATTTTCGATTTCTCGATTTTTTCATATTTCAATTTCTCAAATTTCCGATGTTTCAGTTTTACGAATTTCCAATTTTTCGATTTTTCAATTTTTCAAATTTTGACGTTTCTAAATTTTCGATAGTTGATTTCAAAATTTTCCGATTAATCGATTTTGTTTTCTTGACTTTTCGATTTCTCGATTGATTATTCACGTTATGATTTTCAAATTTTTGATTTTTTAGTTTTTCAGTCCAATTTTTCGAATTTTCAATTTTTGTTAGGTTTTTGATTTTTTAGTTTTTCGATTTTTGAAATTTCTTATTTTTCGACTTTGATTTTTCAACTTAGATTTTTCGTTTATATTTTGGCTTTTTTTTATTTGAACAACACGATACTTAAAAACATGTTTTTAATTTGTCGTAGAGAAATAAGGATTTTGCAGTTAAGCTCCCTCTTGGCTCACGACGAATAAAAAAAATCGTCACAATTGAGATAGGGCGGGTGGGCGGGCTTAAATTTTGCCTTTTTGTTTTAATATGTGTAAACTTCTTCTCAGAACATGAATCTTAAAATTTGTTTAAAATGGAATTTTTATTTTTCAATGTTTTTGATTTTCAATTTTTCGATTTTCTAAATTTCTGATTTTTCGACTTTTCGATTTCTCAATTTTTCAACTTTCGATTTCTGAAGTTTCTGTTTCGGATTTTTCAGTTTTTTTATTCCTTAATTTTTCAATTTTTTTCAGTTTTCCAATTTCTCGTTTTTCAATTTTTCAATTACTCAATTTTTCGATATTTCAATGTCGTGATTTTTCGATTCTTTAATTTCTCGATTATTCAATTTTTCGATTCTTTAATTTTTCTATAAATTTTCGGTTTTTTGACTTCTCAATTTCTCGATTTTTTGACTTCTCAATTTCTCGATTTTTTGATTCTTCAATATTTCGGTTTAAAATTTGCCGATTCAATTTTTCAATTTCTGACGATCCTAATTTTCGGTTTTTTGGTTTCTCAATTTGTTGATTAATAGATTTTTTGGTTTTTACGACTTTTCGATTTCTCGATTTTTCACGTTTTGATTTTCGATTTTTTGGTTTTCTCATTTCTAGACTTTTCAATGTTTCGATTTTTGGATTTTTTAGTTATTTAATCCTTCAATTTTTCGATATTTCAATTTTTTGTTTTTCGGTTTTTGATTTTTCAGTTTTTCAGTTTTTTTGCGTTTTCGATTTTCAATTTTTCGATGTCTAATTTTTTGATGTATTAATTTTAGGATTTTTCAATTTTTCGATATTTCAGTTTTGGGATTTTTCAATATTTCCATTATTCAAATTTTCGATTTCTCGATTTTTTTATATTTCATTTTCTCAAATTTTCGATGTTCCAGTTTTACGATTTTTCAATTTTTCGGTTTTTGACGTTTCTAAATTTCCAATTTTTTCATTTCTCAATTTCTCGATTAATCGATTTTGTTTTTTTGACTTTTCGATTTTTCGATTAATTTTTCACGTTATGATTTTCAATTTTTTGATTTTTTAGTTTTTCAGTCGTTCAATTTTTCGAATTTTCAATTTTTGTTTGTTAGGTTTTCGACTTTCCAGTTTTTCGATTCTATAAATTTCTGACTTTTCAACTTAGATTTTTCGTTTATATTTGGCTTTTTTTCTTTGAACAACACGATACTCAAAAACATGTTTTTAAATTCTTGTAAAGAAATAAGTATTTTGCAGTTAAGCTCCGCCCCTTTGGTTCACGGCAAATAAAAAAAATCATAACAATTGAGACAGGGCGGGTGGGCGGGCTTACATTTTGCCCTTAAAACATTTTAAAATGGAAAATTTGTAATATCTAGAGTAATCAACACGTCAAAATAAACAAAAAATTGCGGTAAACAAATTATTTATTAAAGTAACTCCTGCTATACACTGGAGAATTATAACTACTGGGATACTGATTCTGTGGATACTGATTTTGTTGTGGATACTGATTTTGTTGCGAATACTGATAATTCTGGTCGGAGCTTTGATAATTATTAGCCGAATAACCGTCGTCCCCTTGCAGCCACCAAATCAAGAAAAGCACCGACCCCGCCACCGTCCCCAAAATAATCGCCGGCACTATAAAGTTCTTTATCAGACTATTTTTACGCAACATATTCAAAAACGCGCTAATCCCCTTAACCACCCGCAAAAGAATCACCGGCAAGTACGCAAAAATCCCCAAATTCTTGAACAAAACTTGCGCGTCGTAATCCTGGTTGTCGTACTTTGACAGCTCCTCAAAACTGAAACTGAAGAGCTTTTGGACAATCACCGGAAGCGCGTCTATGATTTTGTCAAAAATTTTGCCGATTATTACGGAGAGAAAGTCGCTTTTGAAGCTGCGTTTGAGTTCTTTGGCGGCGGGGTCGGTGGAGTAGAGCTGGGGGAAGGGGGGGTCGAAGGAGGCAGTGCGCGCTTTAGGGTTGCTGCCACCTGAAAACAATACTTTATGGATCTGTGTCACGTAAAGAGGAATAGGTGTACCTAACTGATTTTTAATGGCGTCTATTTTGGTCTGGATTGTGGCGAGTTCCGTCTTCTTCTGCGAGTCGGACTTACGACTCGTGCTGTTGGTGGTTTTGGCGTCGGTGTCCAGTAGTTTGTTGATTAAAGTCGACATTTGATTGACGATTTCGTCGCTTTCTGTGACGGTAGAGCCGGATTTTTGACTCGTGGCGCTTCCCCTCTGTTTCTCTGAAACGTAGCTACTGTTGGGTGAATTTATCATTTGTTGGAGTATTTCCTGGCTGTTGGTGACTTCGTTGTCGTCTAGAGAGCGTCTACTCCTCTGGTAACCCCGTCGTAGTTCAAATTATTGACAATATTCCTCAGATCTCCGATCTGTCGTTCCAGATCGTCCACTATCGCCTTATCTTCGGGTATGGCCATGTACTCCGGTCTGTTCAGGTTATCAATGGCGTTTTGCAACCCCTCGATCTGCACCCTCAAGTCGTCTTGATACCTCTGATCAACTTCCCCCTGATAAGAGCCTCCCTTGTCATAACCTCCGGCATTAGCATTCCCCTGAGCGTAATAATTCGGTTGCGTAAACTGTCCCGGAAAAAATTGCTGACCTTTCGCGTAATCAATAGCCTGCGATTGAAAATTACGAGAATTACCCTGCACCCTGTAGCCATTATTTTTAGCCCCACCGTCATCAACTATGCAAATGTAGCCGTAATTATTTGGGGTTAATTTCTTGGTAAGCTCGCTCATTTGTTGGGGGTTATTGCAATTTGTGACGGCCTCTGGTTTGCCGGTTTATTAATTAACGTGCTCAGCATAGCCTGCAAGTGTGTCGAAATTACGCACGATGAGCATCCACAAATTAAAAAAATAACTAAGTACCTGGAATTGGGACGCTTGGTCTTCTTTGGGGCGCAGCTTCTCGATGGCGTCTTGCAAATCCGACAGGGTGGTGATGTCGTCGGAGCGCCCTTTGGGCTCGGTTTTCTTGATAGCGTCGATGATCTGGCGCAACAGGTCGCTGTCGCCGCCGGTCCCGTCGTCAAGGGTCTTCTCCAGGTGTTTCAGGTCGGTGAGAAGACTCTGCTGGCGGCGCTTCTTGTCTAGGTGCTTCTGCAGGTCCAGCAGCTTGGAACGGAGCTCGTCGTCGCCGTCGGCGTCGTCGTCGTCGGGGAGCGACTTCAGGAGCTTGCGGAGGCTGGACGTTTCGCTAGATTTCTGGCTAGCGCGAGGGGACGCGGCTTCTCTCAAAACGTCACCATTCTGACCTGTCACACAAAACTTGATTAAATTATTTTTGTTACGTTTTATTATACCTGTTTTGTCGTTCTTGCGAAGAATATCTTCAACCGTGCGTTTCAGAACCATGATTTCTTTTTTCTGCTTCGTCAGTTCTTCCTCTAGAATTTCGTCCTTCGCTTTTTGGAGCTGGATGACTTCCCGCGTTTCGTTCAAACTCGCGATCACGTTCTTCAAGTCGGTCTTCATCTTGGCTAGTTCTTCACTGTTGGGTAAGTTTTCGTTGTCTTCGGTTTCTTCGCGGGTTTGCTTGGTCGCGTTGTAGTCAAGTATGTCGATTATTTTTTGCTGGTTTTTGAGCAGCTGCACCATGTCTTGAAGTTTCTTCACTTCGGTCTTCAAATCTTTGATTTGTTGCGTCTCCGCGCGCTCGTTTTCTTCGCAACGTTTCTGACACAGCTGCCTCACGTCATCTTCAGTGGAACGTCTGCGGCGTGCGCTTGTCGTGGTTTCTTCGTCTTCGACAATCTCTCTGATGATGTCGAACGTGAAATTCTCGATGGCGGAGCCAACTTGCGACACGTCGGTCTTGATGATTTCGAGGGTGTCGTTTCTGGGAGGGATGGAGGCACTTTTGGTCAAACTCGCGAAAAATAGCAGACAATTTAAGTGGAACGTGTTCATTTTGGTGCTTGTTATAGACTGTGGTATGATGATTGCAGGTTTAATTGGGGCGTTTAAAACGCAGACTTGCGGAATTGCACAACGATTGTCGGAAGTGCACATTTTTACTCTAGTTAGAAGTCGAGTCGGTTTTTGGGTGTTCGGTCCTTCGAGCCGGATCCTTGCACCCAATAATTGTAAATTATCTCGGTATTATTTCGCGAACAATCGTCGCCTTGACGGGTTTAATTTCCTGTGTACTAATAAATCGCTTCCTCGGAACACACTTAGCAATTCAATAATTTGTTGAGTGTTTGCTTCTGACAGGGCCGAGATTTATCTTAACAACCTCGGGCTACAGCCTTTTATTTAATAATTGATTGCGGGCCCGAGTTTTAATCATTGCGAGGTAAAGCAGACGGTTTTTTGCCCGTTTTCCATTCCGCGATTTCTTGGCGAGTTAATTTTTTTCGAATCGTGTTGGTTTGTCTAGACGCGAGGCGCAAAAGAGTCGTGGATTTTTATTTGATTTTTTCGTGCTTTATGATTGAGTGTAAGCAAAACATCTTCTGGCCACTCAGCAAACTTTATTTAACTTTGAGCGGTCCTCCTACCTGCGCCGTAATCTGATCAAAGACAAATATTGCCTCAAGGATTCGATATTCTGCAATGTGTTCATTGTCCACACGCTTATCTTGGCCGGGCTCCAATTTTCAGCGTCGCATAAATCAATAGCGAGGTAAAAGTGCCCTAACTTCTTTATTAATGTTGGATTTCGTGAACGCCGTTGTTTTTAGTTCGACGAAAGCCAGGTCGGTGTTAACGATTTTCGGTGCTCGCCGTTTATTTTAATACGGGCGATTTATTAATTTAAATATACGGCACGTCGGTGTTTCTGTGCCATCGAACAAATGCACATTTAGCGAATATTTCATTTGTCGACATCGCCGTTTTAGCAACAATAAAAAACTACCAGGTCAGTTGGTCGGTGTTTTTATTCTCATTATTCATCGCAGCTATGTCAACAATGTAAATAAAACTAAATACGACGCAACTATCATTTATCATCGCGCATTTGCATGATTATAACTTCGGGCCTTATTAAGTGCTCCGGATAGTCGGATAGTTTGCAACAATGAAATAATTCCATGATTGATGGGCGACTTTATCCCGGCGTTTATCGTAAAGATTAAATTAAAATTATTAATTGGAAGCGCGCGATGGACGGTTTGCGTCGCTCGTAAACCGATTTGAGGTGGAAATGTAATTGTACGAGGGGTCGATCGAGGCATTGTATTGCTTAATTGGGTTTCTTATCATGGTCACTCTAATTAATTGGCGGTGACGTCTTGCAATTTCGAAGTTTGAAACGGTTAGACGCGAGTTCGGCCAACATTTAGTGCATAAGAGGATTTTCAGAGTGCTGCGTTAGCAGGAAGTAAATCATCACTAAAACTACAAAGGAAGTGCTGTATACGCGAGGAGTAGGGAAATTAAATTGGGGCTTTCGGGATTTCGGTTTAAAAGAAATGGGTAATGGGTTGCTTTTAGTGCTAATTAACTGCACAAAAATAGAAACAGGGCGAGGGACAAAAATGCGATGAAAGACGCGCACAAGAAGGGAGGCTTGGAAGGGTCTGGAGACGAGAACGAGGAAAGTGGGCGAAGAAGAGGAGGCAAAAAGTTATGACATGATGATAAATTATGTGAAAATGTGATTAGTGTAAGGGTTCCAACATTTTTCGACGCATTTTAATATGTTCTAAAATAAAACCATTCCAAAAGCTGTTTCATGTGTATACTTTTAATTCCCTTTTTTGTTGCCTTTTTGTCGTTTTTTTTCGTTTCTTTTATAGCGTGTTTGGCCCCCTTTTCAGCTTTTTTTTGAATGCGATTTTTTATCGTCTTTTTTGGAATTTTTTAAAATAATTTTTGGGTCACTTTTTTTTTTTTAGTTTTTGTCTTTTGTCGCCTATTATTTGTCAGCTTTTTTGTTTGTATTTTTTTGACATTTTCTTTCGATTTTTAATCACGTTTTTTGTCCTTGTTTTTTCACTAGTGATTTTTTATAGAATTTTCTCTCATTTTTGTTCGCTTTTTTATTGCCCTTTTCATATATTTTTTTTGAGACCCGTTTTTTTGGTCGTTTTTATAGCCTTTTTTTATCGTTGTTGTCACCTTTTCTATCGTTTTTTTTATTTCTTTTTTGTTGTTGTTTCCTTTTTTGTGGTTGTTTTTTAGTTGCATTCTTTATCCTATTTTTTGAATTTTTGTCGCCCGTTTTTTGGTTTTTTTTTGTCGGTTGTTTTCGCTTTTTTTGTCCTTTTTTGGTCACTCTTTGTTCTATCGGGCGATTTTTAATCGGTTTTTGGTTATATTTTGTCGCATTTATTAGTTTTTGTCGCTTTTTTGCCAATTTTTAGTCTTTTTTGTCGTTTGTTTTAAGTCACTGTTTTCGCTTTTTTTGTCCTTTTTTGGTCACTCTTTGTTCTATCGGGCGATTTTTAATCGGTTTTTGGTTATATTTCATCGCATTTATTCGTTTTTGTCGCTTTTTTGCCAATTTTTAGTCTTTTTTGTTGTTTGTTTTAAGTCACTTTGTTTTTGTCATTTTTTGGCAGCTTTGTTCGCTTTTTTCGATTTTTTAAATCGCGTATTTTAACCTTTTTATATCGACTTTTTGTGGTCCCTCTGTTTTTTTGTCGATTTTTACATTTTTTGGATTTTTTAAAAATAATTTGTGGTCGCTTTATTTTTGTCACTTTTTGCCCCATTTTGGTTTGCTTTTTTCCGTTTTTCAGTGCGTTTTTTGTCATTTGTTTGTTTGCCTTATTTTTGCATTTTTGTTCGTGTTTTTTATTCATTTGTGTTTTTTGGTCCTTTTTTAGCGCCTTTATTTTTGTATATTTTCGTGGCTTTATCTTTTTTTGTTGAATTTTTTGTCGACCTCTCTTTTTTCTTTTGTCGCCTTTTTTTTTGCTCTTGTTTTCGCCATTTCGTGTTTTTTAGTTTCACTGTATTTTTTGGTATTTTTTGTGCCAATTTGTTTTGTCACTTTTTTTATTTGCTTTTTTGCTTTTTTTTCTCGATTTCGCAATCACTTTTTTTGTCTTTGTTTTTTTTGCCCTCATTTTTTGTGAATTTTTTCACTAGTCATTTTTTAATAGCATTTTCCATCATTTTTTTCGCTTGTTTTAGCCTCTTTTATGTATTTTTTCGCCCTTTTTGGCACTTTTTGTTTTCTCTGGTGGTTTTTTATCGTTTTTTTTGTCTTATTTTTGCCTTTTTTTGGTCCTTTTTGTACCCTTTTTCTTTTTTTGCTTCACTTTTTTTTTGTCAAATTTTTTACCCACTTCTTTTTGGATTTTTTTTAATCGCATTGTTTGGTCCTTTCTTCAATGCCCTTTAATGCATCTTTTTTGACCCTTTTTTATCACCCTAATTTTTGAATTTTGCACGTTTTTTGTCGTTTTTTTGCCTTTGTTTGTTGTTTTGTGTTAGCTGCTTATTTTGTTCCTCTTTTTTTGTGATTTTTATCGTCTTTTCAGTTGCATTTTTTGTCATTTGTTTGTTTGCCTTATTTTTGCATTTTTGTTCGTTGTTTTTTATTCATTTGTGTTTTTTGGTCCTTTTTAGCGCCTTTATTTTGTATATTTTTGTGGCTTTATCTTTTTTTTGTTGAATTTTTTTGTCGACCTCTCTTATTTTTTTTTGTTTTTTTTTTTCTTTTGTCGCCTTTTTATTTGCTCTTGTTTTCCCCATTTCGTGTTTTTTAGTTTCACTGTATTTTTTGATATTTTTGGTGGCAATTTGTTTGTCACTTTTTTTATTTGCTTTTTTTGCTTTTTTTTTTCGCGATTTCGCAATCACTTTTTTTGTCTTTGTTTTTATTGCCCTCATTTTTTTGTGGATTTTTTTTCTAGTCATTTTTTTCTAGCATTTTCCCTCATTTTTTTCGCTTGTTTTGGCCTTTTTTATCGTATTTTTTCGCCCTTTTTGGTCACTTTTTGTTTTCTCTGGTGGTTTTTTATCGGTTTTTTGTCTCATTTTTGTTTTTTTTTGTCTTTTTTGTTTCCTTTTTCTTTTTTTGCTTCACTTTGTTTTTGTTAAATTTTTTACCCACTTCTTTTTGGATTTTTTTTAATCGCATTGTTTTGGTCCTTTCTTCAATGCCCTTTAATGCATGTTTTTTGACTCTTTTTTGTCACCCTAATTTTTGAATTTTGCACGTTTTTTGTCGTTTTTTTTGCCTTTGTTTGTTGTTTTGTGTTGGCTGCTTATTTTTGGCCCTCTTTTTTAGTGATTTTTATCGTCTTTTTGTTGCTTTTTGTCTCTCTTGTCGCCTTTATTTCTCTCTTTGTTGTGTCTTTATTTTCCTAGTTTTTTCGCTCTTTTAATGTAGCTGCTTTTATGACCGATTTTCTCGCTTTTTTGGGTGTTTTTAAGCCTTTTTCAATCGCTTTTTTGTGGCATATTTGTTTTTTCTCGTCTTTTTTTTGTCATTTTTTTGTTTGTTTTTCTAGTTATTTTTATTGCTTTTTTGGCCTCTTTTTAAACGCGTTTTGCCCTTTTTTTAGTTGTCTTTCTTTCGCCATTTTTGTTTTTTTTCGTTTTTTTCTCATATTTTTATCGCATTTTCGTTTTTGTCACTTTTTTGCTTCTTTTAGTTCTTTTTGTCTCTTTTCTATTTTTGTCTCACTTATGTTTATTCAATTTTTTTGGCTCCTTTTTTTGCCTTTTTTTTCTGGATTGGTAATCACTTTTTTTTGTCTTTGTTTTTATTACCCTAATTTTTTTGTGGATTTTTTCACTAGTCATTTTTTTATAACATTTTCCCTCATTTTTTATAGCATTTTCCCTCTTTTTTTCGCTTGTTTTGGCCTTCTTTTATCGTATTTTTTCGCCCTTTTTGGTCACTTTTGTTTTCTCTGGCGGTTTTTTTATCTTTTTTTTTGGTCACATTTTTTCGTTTTTGCCACATTTTTGCCTTTTTTATCGTCTTTTTTGTTGCTTTTTATCTCTCTTGTCGCCTTTATTTCTCTCTTTGTTGTATCTTTCTTTTCCTAGTTTTTTTCGCTCTTTTATGACCGCTTTTCTCGCTTTTTTGTTGCATATTTGTTTTTTCTCGTCTTTTTTTGGTCATTTTTTTGTTTGTTTTTCTAGTTATTTTTATTGCTTTTTGGCCTTCTTTTTAGTTGTCTTTCTTTCACCATTTTTGTTTTTTTGCGATTTTTTTTAATGGTTTTTTTGTCACATTTTTATCGCATTTTTGTTTTGGTCACTATTTTGCTTTTTTAGTTCTTTTTGTGTCTTTTCTTTTTTTGCCTCACTATGTTTCTTCAATTTTTTTGGTTCCTTTTTTTGCCTTTTTTTCGTTTTTTTTTATCGCGTATTTTGACCTTTTTAAACCACTTTTTTAATGACTGCTTTTTTGGCGATTTTTATAGCCTACTTTTTACATTTTGAACTCCATTTTTTTATTTTTGTGACATTTTTGCATTTTTTAGTCTTTATTGTCAACTTTTTTTCTTTTTTTGGTGTCACTTTGTTTTTGCCAAATATTTTTACACACTTTTTTTACCTTTTTTATTCGATTTTTATTTTAAATCGCATTGTTATGGTCTTTTTTCTAAGGCCTTTAATTCTGTATTTTTTGTGCCTTTTTAATTTACTTTTTTTTTAATTTTTTACACGTTTTTTTGTCATTTTTTTGCCTTTGTTGTTTTATCTTGGTTGCCCTTTTTTGGTGCAATTTTCAATAGTTTTTTTTGTGGTCGCTTTTTTTTTGTTGAATTTTTTGTCGTCCTTTGGTATCTTTTTTTTAGTTTTTGTCTTTTGTCGCCTTTTTTGTTTGTTCTTTTAAGTTTCAGTCTATTTTTTGGACGTTTTTTGTCCCTTCTTTTATGGTCTGTTTTTAATCACTTTTTCCCTGCTTTCTTTATTTCTTATATTTATATCGCATTTTTTGCCTGTTTTTTAAAGGTGCTTTTGTCATTTTTGATACATTTTGTAATCCGTTTTTTTGACACTTTTTTTTAATCACGTTTTTACTTCCCGAGCGTAAGCAAAGGAAGTATTGTAATCGAGTCCGTCGGCCGACTCTCTACTTTTACGTTTTCTCGATCTTTCATGACCCCTAGAAGACGAAGAAATAGGTCTCCCATTTCCGTCTGTCTGTCCGTCTGTCCGTCTGTCCGTCCGTCTGTCCGTCTGTCCGTCTGTCCGTCTGTCCGTCTGTCCGTCCGTCTGTCCGTCTGTTGTCCCGGATTTTTATTAGACAGATAATCTCCGAAAGTACTCGACCGATTGTTGTGAAATTTTGTACTTATATTAAGAATATCATGTAGATGGTAAAACGCTAACCAAAATTTGTCTAATCATCCCCACCACTAATGCGATGACGTCACTTCAAAATTGTACATAGTAAATGGGTTTTCAATTGTATAAAATAACATAGTCCTACACATTTAGTTTACAACTCTGAATCGACTTTTCACCCGAAACGTCCAGATTTTTGAAAAAAAAATCAAAATTATAAAACAACATTTTGAAATTTAATTTTTAATCTGCTAACCAGAATGCTTTGAAATGTTGCAGATGTTTTAAGGCTATAAAGAGCATCATAAATCTTTAGTCAAAAAATATTTGCTTATCCCCTCCAAAAACTTGATGACGTCAGCTCAAAAGTTTGTGGAATAAATCATATCTAAAATGTACAAAATATGATGAGTCTGTACTTGTGATCTATCACTCCATTCATATTTTTTGGATTTGCATATACAGGGTGACTCAAAAAAATTAATGAATGCGTAAATATATTTTATTGATTTAATCAGGAACTACAAAACCGAATGCTCTGAAATCTTGCAGATGTTTTAAGGTCATAAAGAGCATAATAAATGTTTAGTCAAAATATATTTGCTTATCCCCTCCAAAAACTTGATGACGTCAGCTCGAAAGTTTGCCGAATAAATCATATCTAAAATGTACAAAATATGATGAGCCTGTACTTGTCATTTATCACTCCATTCATATTTTTTGGATTTGCATATACAGAGTGACTCAAAAAAATTAATGAATGCGTAAATATATTTTATTGATTTAATCAGGAACTACAAAACGGAATGCTCTGACATCTTGCAGATGTTTTAAGGTTATAAAGAGCATAATAAATGTTTAGTCAAAATATATTTGCTTATCCCCTCCAAAAACTTGATGACGTCAGCTCGAAAATTTGCCGAATAAATCATATCTAAAATGTACAAAATATGATCAGTCTGTACTTGTGATCTATCACTCCATTCATATTTTTTGGATTTGCATATACAGGGTGATTCAAGAAAATAAATGAAAGCGTAAATTTACTTTACTCACACACACAATAGGCATGCAGTCGTCAAGTTTCCGACAGCGAGGGAAGTACTGTCTAAACTCTTTAGACCAATTTTTTGTCCTTGTTTTTACCGTCCTTATTATTTTTGTAGCTTTTTTCGCTAGTCATTTTTTATGACATTTTCCCTTATTTTTTGTTCGTTTTTTTATATCCTTTTTTTATCTTATTTTTTCAATCGCGTTTTTTTTTGGTCCTTTTTATAGCCTTTTTTGTAGTTATTGTCTCCTTTTCTGTCGCTTTTTTATTCCTTTTTTTGTTGCGTTTTTCTTAGCTACGGTTTTTTGTGATTGCTTTATTTTGTTGCATTTTTTCCCTCTTTTTTTCCTTTTTGTCGCCCTTTTCTTTGTCTCATTTTTGTCTCTTTTTTTATCCATTTTTTTTCTCTTTTTTTTGTCCTTTTTTTCCCCTTTTTTTGGTGTTTATTAAGTTTTTTCTTTTGTTGTTTGTTTTGGCCTTTTTTTAGTGGTCTTTTTTTTCGCCATTTTTGTTTTTTCTTTTCGATTTTTTTTAATCATTTTTTGTCACATTTTTTATCCCATTTTTTGTTTAAGTCACATTTTTCCTTTTTTGGTCCTTTTTGTCCCTTTGTATTCTTTTTTGTCACACTTCGTTTTTGTTGACCGCTTTTTCAATTTTTTAAATCTCGTATTTTGAGCTTTTTTTTATCGACTGTTTTGGTCACTCTTTGTTTTTTTTTTTGGCGGTTTGTTTTTCAACATTTGTGACGTTTTTCGCGTTTTTTAGTCTTTATTGTCCCATTTTTCCTTTCTTTGTGTCACTTTGTCTTTCTCAATTTTTTTTTTGCCTTTTTTTTCAATTTTTTTAATCGCATTGTTTTGGTCCTTTTTTTAATGCTCTTATTTCTGCATTTTTGGTCGTTGTTTTTTCAGCTTTTTTTGTGTCATCTTTTTTGTTGCATTTCTTCCTAATCTTCAACCCTTTTTTTTGATTGCTTTTTTTTGACATTTTTTTCGATCATTTTTTTTATCCCTTTTTTTATCGCCCTAATTTTTGAATTTTTCACACGTTTTTTGTCGGTTTTTTACTTTTTTTTTGTTGTTTTGTGTTGGATGCCTTTTTTTGGTGCATTTTTTTATACTTGTGTTTTTCTTTGTGGTTGAGTTTTGTATTTCATTTTTTGTTCCTCTTTTTTTTAAGCGATTTTTGTCGTCTTTTTTGTTGCTTTTTATCTCTTTCTTTCCTGTCGCCTTTTTTGTCGCTTTTTTTGTAATTTCGTTTTGCGGTTTTTATTTCTCTTTTTATTGTCTGTTGTTTTCTAGTTTATTTGTTCGGTTTTTTTTATGTAGTTCTTTTATATTCACTGCTTTTCTTGCTTTTTTGGCGGTTTTTAAGCCTCTTAGTTGTACATTTGTTTTTTCTCGTCTTTTTTTGTCTCTTTTTGCCATTTTTTTGTTTTTTTTGGCTTCTCTTTAAACGCGTTTTGACCTTTTTTGCTTTTTTTTATTTCTTTTTTGATGCCTTCCTTGTTTTTAATCACAATTTTCGGTAAATTTTTTTGAGCTTTTTGTGTAGCTTTTTTATCTGTTTTTTTTTTGTCATTAGCTCAGTAGTAATAATCTAAACACATATTTCTATTATTTATTAAATTAAATAACACATCACCCCATCCCCTAAAACTGGTCCGCCCCCAACAGCCTCACGATCTCCTCGTACGTCAACCAGAACACCAGCGACCACGGCGCCAGCCTCATCCAAATGGGCACGAACCCCTTGTACAAGGCCATACCGCCCTCGTTCACCACCGTCTTCTTCACACAGTCGACCGTCCCGGCATACAGCAACCCCCGCCCCTTTTCGTCCAGCGGCTGGTTCATAATCCTCGTCTTAAGCACATCCGGGGGAGTCCCCAGCACCGCCGCCGCAAAGCCCGCGCACACACTAGCCATCGTGTGCACGACATGGTTATCCGGCAGCGACGTGTGCTCCAGGATAAACCTCTTGGAGACGTCGTACACGGTCACGTCCCCCAGAGTGACCATAGCGGCCCTCTGGATATTCGGAACCGATCCCTTCCACAGCCCCGTGTACCCCGCGGCGGCGACGGTCTTCTTGTAGGCGTCGTAGAAGCCGTGCACACGTGGGGGAAGCCCTTGGGAGAAATTCTTACTTTACTTTTAACTTGGGTTTGGAGTAGGGTGGTGAGGTACCTTTGAGGCGGCGCTTGCCTTCCATTTGTAGCTGCACGCGGATGAGGTCCGCAGGGCTGGCGATGTACTGGGAGATGACTCCAGCGGAGATCCCACACGTGACGGACTTCCAGAAGGGGAAGGGGTCGTTTTTGCCTACCTCGAAGAATTTTTCTTTGAGGGACTTGTAGACGACGATGCGGGTGCCTGAGTAGATGAGGTGGCGCACGAAGATGGCTGAGATGCCTTGCCATAGCTTGAAGAAGCCCTCTTCGGAGCCGATGCCCACGCCGGTCTTGAGGAAGCCCCTGTAGGGGCCTTTGATGAGTTTTTCTTCTTTGATGTTGGCGAGCTCGCCCTGGATTTGCATACGGGTTTTGACTAGGTCCAGGGGGTAGGTTACTACAAGAGAAAAAGTGATCTATAAAAGGTTACCTGTGTCGAAATTACGTAATTCCACAAATGAAACAGAGTGTGTTTTTTAATAAAACATATTTACTTAGTTCTGCGTTCCATGCAGATGCCACTGACACTATGTAAATAAACCATAACGAATTCACGATTTTCTTCTCATTCTTCTCGGAGTTGGAGCTCATTGTTACTTAATGAATGTCATCACGGCGAGCCACACTTTTAACGAACGCAAGGTGATTCGGTAAACATTTTGTCGCTACTGTGTGGCGAAAATTCGACGAATTATCATCACGACGGTTCAAGATGGAATTGATTTATTTGATTGATGTTAACTGGCAATGTCAACATGGCAATTTGAGTGTCCACACAAACCTAACCTCAAAAATGACCTGAGATTAACCACGCCAGACTGATGAATTGAGGTCGGGAGGTTAAAAGTAGATTCGTCGGTTGTTTATTTAGTGTAGCTTGCGTTATCGCTCTAAAGTAAATAACGACAAAGTAATTGATAAGAGTTTACTTTAATCAGCGCTAATGACGTGTCTAAAAATGTGCACGTGTTTGCAATTTTCCCATTGAAATTTTCTCTTTAAATTTGTATTATATTGTAATGTTTTTTTAAGGAAATATAAATTTTAGTAAAATTTAAATGCAAATACGCCTCCGGCATGAGATTTTACCTGCTACTGACACAGCGTCATTGTGGCATTTTTATTTGTCGCTTTTTGCCTTTTTGTTTTTTGTTGTCTGTTTTTAGTCGCTTTGTTTGTATTGTATTTTTGTCATCCTTTTTTTTTGTCTTTTGGTTTGGTTTTTTTGTCTCTTCTTGCCAACTTATTCTGCCGCCCTTTCGTTTGTCGCCTTTTTTGTTTAATCTTTTTTTTGTACGTTTTTCGTTTTTTTTGGTTGTTTTTTAAAATAACTTTTGGGTCATTTTATTTTTGCCACGTTGTGCCTCTTTTTGGGCTTTTTCCGCTTTCTTACTGGCGTTGTTTGGTCCTTTTTGATTGCAATTATTTTGTTTTTTTTATCGCTGTTGTCCCTTTTTTTATCTTTTTTCGAATTTCGTGGTGTCTTTAATTTTTTGTCTCTCTTCTTTTTGACGTTTTTTTGTCACTTTTTTATGACGTGTTTTTTCCCAATTTTTAACGCTCAGTTTTTCGTGCAATTTTTTTACTAGATTTGTTTTTTTTTTATTTTTCTGCCACTTTGTTTTTGTCACATTTTTTGCTCGCTTTTTTGCCATTTTTTTAATTTTGTAATCACCTCTTTATGCCCTTATTTTATGGTCTTTTTTGTCGTTTTTTGGTCCTTTTTGTCGTCTTTTTTATTATTGTCTCCATTTTTGTCGCTTTTTTATTTATTTCTTTTGTTACGTTTTTCTTAACTGGGTTTTTGTCGTAGTTTTTTTTTATATATATCTTTGTCTTCCTTTTTTGCCTTTTTTGGTCCTTTCCTTTGCCCCATATTTGTCTCCGTTTTTTGTCTCATTTTTGTCCCTTTCCCTCCTTTTTGGTGTTTATTATGTTTTTTTCGCCCTTTTTTTGGTGTATTTATTTTTTTAGCATTTTTTAATGCTTTTTTTGTCACATTGTTTTTCGCATTTTTTCGATTTTGTCACTATTTTGCCATATTTAGTGCTTTTTTTGTAATTTTTTGTCTCACTTTGTTTTTGTCATTTTTTGACAGCTTTTTTTGCCTTTTTTTCGATTTTTTTATCTCCTGTTTTGTTTTTTTTAATAGACTTTTTGGACACTGTTTTTTTTTGTAATTTTTAGCATCTTTTTTTGTCATTTTTTATCCATTTTTTGACCTTTTTGTCACTGTTTTAGCATTTTTTGTCCCTTTCCCCCTTTTTTGGTGTTTATTATGTTTTCTTCGCCCTGTTTTGGTCAGTCTTTATTTTTTTAGCATTTTTTAATGCTTTTTTTGTCACATTGTTTTTCGCATTTTTTCGATTTTGTCACTATTTTGCCATATTTAATACTTTTTTGTCATTTTTTGTCTCACTTTGTTTTTGTCATTTTTAGACAGCTTTTTTGCCTTTTTTCGATATTTTAGCTCGTGTTTTGGCTTTTTTAATAGACTTTTTTTGGACACTGTTTTTTTTTGTAATTTTTAGCATCCTTTTTTTTGCCATTTTTTTTCCATTTTTTGATCTTTTTTGTCACTTTTTTTGCATTTTTTTTGTTGGTTGTTTTTCATCCTCTTTTTTGCCTTTAGTTTTGCGTTTTGTCTCTTTTTGTTTTTTTTCCTATTTTTTTGTTGCTATTGTCCCTTTTTTGCAGCTTTTTAATATCTTTTTTGTTGCGCTTTTTTTAATTGCGTTTTTTCATGGTCGTTTTTTTGTTGCATTTTTTGTCTTTTTTTGAAATCGCCTATTTGTGTCCCCTTCATTCATTTTTGTCGTTTTTTTGTTTTTTTATCGCACTTATTTTGTGTTTTTTTATCATTTCTTCTTGATTTTTTTCCCATTCTTACCTTTTTTTTTATTCTGTCTCTTTAGTCGCTCTTTTATTTGTCGCCTTTTTTTTTTGCTTTTTTAAAATATTTTTTCGCCCTTTCGTCTTGTTTTTTAATTTTTTGTCGCTCTTTTTTTTGACGTTTTTTGTCGCTTCTTTATGACGGATTTTGGCCCGTTCTTAGACATCTTTTTTCTTCCATTTTTTAGCGCTAAGTTTTTTTCTTGATTTCTTTTCCTTTTTTTTGAAATTTTTGTGTTATTTTGTTTTTGTCACATTTTTTTGAACGCCTTTTCTCCCATTTTTTTTCGATTTTGTAATCACGTCTTTTTGTCCTTTTTATGGCCCTTATTGTTTTTTGGCTTTTTACACTCGTCATTTTTTATTACATCTTTTCCCATTTTTGGTCGCTAATTTTATCGTCTTTTTTGTCGTTTTTGGTCCTTTTTGTCGTCTTTTTCTGTCGCTTTTTTATTTATTTTTTATTGCGTTTTTTGGCTGCGTTTTTTTGTGGTTGTTTTTTTGTTTCATTTCTTTTGTCTTCCTTTTTTGCCTTTTCTTTTGTTCCATTTTTGTCTCCCTTCTTTTGTCTCATTTTTCTTTCCTTTTTTGTCCTTTTCCATCTTTTTGTTGTTTGGACCCTATTTTAATAGTATTTTTCGCCCTTTTTTGGACAGTCTTTGTTTTTTCTGGCAATTTATGTATGCTTTTTTGTCACATTTTTATCGCATTTTTTCGTTTGTCACTTTTTTGTTATATTTAGTATTTTTTGTCTTTTTTTTTCTCGCTTTGTTTGTGTCATTTTTTCACGGCTTTTTTTGCCTTTTTTCGATGATTTATCCCGTGTTTTGGCTTTTTAAATAGACTTTTTTGAGTCATTCTTTTTATCCATTTTTTGTCATTTTATAATTTTTTTGCCTTTTTTGTTGTTGTATTTTTATCATCCATTTTTTTGCCTTTTGTTTTGCGCTTTGTCTCTTTTTGTCAACTAATTGTGTCGGCCTTTCGTTTGTTGCCTTTTTTATTTACTCTTTTTGTATTTTTTTCGCTTTTGGCGTGATTTTTTTATTTTTTTTTACTGTTTTATATTTTTTTATATATTTTTTTCTGTGACTTTGTTTCTGTCACATTTTTTAATTGCCTTTATTTTTCTATTTTTTCGTAGTTTTTTAACTACTTTTTTGTTGCGTTTTCTTTAATTTGCGTTTTTTAAGGTCGTTTTTTGTTGCATTTGTTTGTCTTTTTTTGCTTTTTTGTCGCCCTTTTCTTTGTTGCATTGAAATTTCGCCTTCATTCCTTTTTGTCGTCTTTTTTTTGTTTTTTGTCGCCTGTTTTTTAAACGCTTTGTTTATGTTTTATTTTTGTCGTCATTTTTTTGCATTTTTTGTCTCTTTTGTCACTTTATTCTGTCACCCTTGCGTTTGTCGACTTTTTTGTTTACTCGTTTTTTGGTATTTTCAAGTCTTGTATGCTTTTTTTTGCCTTTATTTTTGTATTTTTGTTGCAACTGTCCCTTTTTTTGTCGCTTTTTAATCTCTTTCTTTGTTGTTTTTTTAGTTGCGTTTTTCTTGTGGTAAATTTTTGTTGTTGTGTTTTTTGTATTTTTTTGCCCTTTGTTTTTTTTGTAGCCCTTTTCTTTGTCGGATTTTGTCGTCTGTTTTTTAGACGCTTTTTTTATTGCTTCTTTGTCGTCTTTTTTGCCTTTTTTTGCTTTTTGTACCATTTTGTCACTTCATTCTGTCGCCCTTTCTTTTTCGCATTTTTTGTTTCCGTTTTTTTTTTGCTCCTTTTTCGCTTGTGGATGTTTTTTGAAGTGTTTTGTTCCTTTTTGCACTTTTTTTACTTTTTTTAATCACTTTGTTTCTGTCACATTTCATGACTAGTGAAAAAGACCCCAGAAACAATAAGGACTATAAAAACAAGGACAAAGAAACGTGATTACAAAATCGAAAAAAAATGGCAAAAAGCAGTTAAAAAACAAACAAAAAAAGCGACAAATAATAGGGCGACAAAAGACAAAAACCAAAAAAAAAGATAAAAAAGGGCCACAAAAAAATTAACAAACAAAAAGATATAAAAGCTGAGAAAAATACAAAAATAAAGATCTTATCTTATATAATAAAAATTATCTATCTTTTTTTTTTTTTTTTTTTTAATCGCAGTTTTTGGTAATTTTTTTTGTCCGTGTTTTTGAATTTTTTTGTTGCCATTGTCCCTTTTGTCGCTCTTTTTTTTAATTTTGCATTTTTTTGTCTCCATTTTGTTGTCTTTTTATTTACCCCATTTCTATGGCATTTTTTGTTTGCGCCTTTTTTTTCACTTTTTGCTGCTTTTTGTCGCGTATTTTGTCTTTTTTGTAACCGTCTTTTTCCTCCATTTTTTTGGTTGCCTTTGTCGTTTATTTTGTAATTTTTTAAGGCATCATTTGTCATTTTTTGGTCCCATTTTTTGCAAATTTTTGTGCCGCTTTTTTTTTTTAGATTTTTGTGCGTTCTTTTAAAAGTTTTTACTTTAATCAGCCCTAACGATGTGTCTAAAAAATGCAGCGCATGTAATTTTTCTTTTGTAATTTTTTTTTAAAGAAGATCTTTTTTGGAAAATTTAAATGCAAATACGCCCTGGCGCGAGATTTTACCTGTTACTGCGACATACAGCGCCATTTGAGGTCTTTAACTGCACAGGGCAACAAAACTTCAATGAATACAAAAATAACGTTCTGAGTATACACCAACAAAAGTATATAACGAAATCCGTAACCATCAACTAACCAAGAACTGTTACAATAAAAAAAACACCCGGTGTAAATTAACACAGTAACAACCTGTACAAAACGAACCAATCCTCCCCACCCCCAGTCATATTTCGCCGATTCCGCAAAACAACCGCCCTAAATAAATCACCCCTTCGCCCTGCTTCCTCCAAGACATTACTTAAGCGAAAATATCCACAAGAGACCCAAACCAATATCCTCGACGACCTTAGGGCAATTTAATTACACGGATTACCCACATATTCACGTGTCCTACTTCCGTCCCATCGACTGTACCAAACAACAACAAACCCTTATACCGCCGCCTGTACACACGCGCGCAAACGCCGCCCCTATCGACTCGCCGCCGCCATCTTGATCCCCTTCGCCGAACCGCCGCCAGAGGGAACCAGCCCGGCGGATGCGCCGAAAACACCCCACTTAAAGTTTTAAAGACTTATTTTCGAAAGAAATTCGGATTAACGCCAACGGAAATCAGGAGGGCGCGGGTCATACTTTTGAACGAAACATTTAGTTTTGGTTTTTTCCTTGGTTGTGTTGTTGTTGGTATTATTTGGTCTGCGCCGCCTTTTCCGAGAAGCAATTATTGTGTGTTTTCGGGGTAATTAAACTATTTTTGGGTAAGAGCTTAAACAAATATTAACGTGATTTAGGGTTGTTCCGCTTGATGGAAGCCCGAAGAGGTTAATATTTTATGGGGAAATTGTAGCAACTGCGATAATTATTTATCAACAAGTTGGCGGCCACTCGGGGGCGGCTACTCGACTGTTACTACTCGGCCGATTAATTATTGAAAACTGTCATTCAAAACGCATTATGGTCGTATTTATTTCGGGCGGCGTCGATAATAAAGATAAATTTAAGTCGAGGGGTCTCGATATTTTGGGGGTCATTAGGGAAAGTCGATAATGGCGGAGGCGCCGGGAAAGTTTATGCGAATTGTTTTGTTTTGTATTTTTAGGAATTCTTAATTTGGGGGAGGTTGCGGCCATGTAGGTGGCTCGGAATCGATTTAACAAAAATATAGCGTCGGGTGCGGAATTAATGTTATGACACTAGTGCGGTAATGTAGCTCATCTGACATAAACGAATTATAAGGTGGTAATGGAGTTAAAAAGGCTCGTATTCATTTAACTGAGTACTGCAACAACCCTTTTGCATTCAGTTTAGTCCTGTCAAAAGCATTTTCCGAAGATCCATAATTTCCAAGTCGAGAGTTTATAACTTGCAAGAAATTATATTAAGTGGAAAAAGTCCGCACTTATAACCTTTATCGGAACACCTGTGGATGCATAATGTGATATTCGCTTCACTTATTTCAGAAAAATTTATCGCTGGGTGACGTCAGGGACAGATTAAGCTTGTCGTCGACGATTATTATTTGAATTGCCGCAATAACTGAGACTGACGGTTTAATGGACGGATGTTGTATGTGTTAATCAAGAGCGTCATGTGAACCGAAACTATAGTCGGTTTACTGAACAGATGGAGTGATGACGTGCGCTTCCACATATATGCGCATAAGATGTAAAATGGGGTGGTTTTGCTTACACAGTGCTACGATTTTTATATTTATTTAGGGCTTTAGCAAGTTAGTGGATGATTTTCTTTGAATGTGGAGTGCTTTGTCGTTTCAATCTGGCGCCATTTCCCCCTACTTGGTCATTGAACTCCCCACCCCAGCTCACCCTCGCGCGCACATCGATTCTCCGACCGTAGGTCCGTAATGTATGTCGCGTAGTCGGCCACAAGTCGCGATATTTCGCCATTTTTGTTAAATATGTCGGTACCAGCCCGACCCAGCCGCGTCTAGGCCGCCCAGCGAGCCTTCGGTGCAGCTCCCCGGAGGAATCCGGCCCGGAGCCCGCGATCCGCGCCGCCATCTCGGCCCCCGGCGCCTCCGCCACGGCTTTGTTTTGAGGGCGTCCATCGCCAGTGCTAAACCCAGTGCCCATGCCGGCCAGTGCCCGTCTCCCGCTAATCCATAGTGCGTTGGGTGCGTCGGCCGCTCTCGCGGAAATTTCAGCCCAGCGCCTTCGCCATTTTGTGCTCTAGGCGTATACAGCCGTGTTGACACAAATAACAACAGCTTGGGAGTGGGTTCTCGGAACTGGGTCGAAATTTCCGTGGTGCGAAAGCAGTGACCGGTTTATATCGTATGCATGGATAAGTGTGGGATTACGCCCGGCGGCCTGTAATGGACGGGGCCCTTCGCTCCTCTTGAAGTCAGTAGACGGTTTCGGGCCAGGGCCGGACTCGGCCTAACGCTGTTGTGTTGCAGGGCCGGAAGCGGGATCATGTGGTAGGCGGGGCTGGGGGGTGTAGCCCCCCTGTAGAACTGGCGCCGCCATCACGGATCACCACGGCGACCGTCACAGGTAAGATGGGGTAATTAATAAATATCGGCGGGATGGGGGGCACGTGGGGGGAAAGTCGTAAATATAGGACGTAACATATGTTCGGGGGCGCCCTCTGTGCTGCATCGGGTGGTTAATTACTGTTGTGGAAAGTGGAAAGTGTGGCGGAAAGACACGCAAAGACGCTTTCGGTGAGGACATATTTACACGGGGAGGGTATTTACAAAAAGGGATAAAAAGAGAGGCGGGGAGGTCAAGGTGATTGTAAACTTTTCTCTGTTGTCTGGTGGTGGTGAAAGGGACGAGTGGATCTTTCTGGAATTTTAATCCGAAAACTCTCGCTCTTGAAAATACCCAACAAAAGAAATTTACAGAGTAAATATAAACAAAATCAGAAGAAAAGGAGCTACAAATTCAACAAAAGGTTTTTAAATTTGTGAAATTGTCGAAAAATATTAGTAAGTGTTACGTTTTTGGTAGAGGTTTGGCACAGTTCCACGTCCGATCCAATCGAAGGTTGTTTATTAGGCCGGGTCAGCACAATGTCGTATAACATTTATTTATTGTTAATAAATTATCCCAACGTGTGCATGGAAGAAAAAAAAACGTTCGGATCCAGACGACGACGTTTAAAAAACATTGAAAAATTCGGAACTCGGACTAGACGTTTTATGCTTTGGAAAACAGAATTTTCGCGGAAAGATGATATATGAGAATTAACAAGATAAACAGTTTTTGTTCGTTTTTCCTTTCACAAGAATGTGCGGAGGCAGTCTAAACGTGCTCACTGCGCTCGTATTCTATGAAATAATAGAAAGCTTTTAAAATGCGAGCGCAGCGAGCACGGTCAGGTGTTATTAAAGAAATGTAGTCATTGGCGTCCCTGAGAAGCTAACTTATTAAGAAAAAAATTATCGTGATTAAAATATGAATTTAAAGATTGTTTGTGATAAGTGATCACCAATGTCTGTGAAAGTGAAACGTCCTGAACGTGCTCGCTGCGCTCGCATTTAAAACATTGATTTTTTGCTGCTAAAAACCTAATTTATTTTTCATTACTAAAAATTTGTGGCGTTTTTTCGTTTCGTTTATGAGGAAGAATTCGATTATGGTAATCTCGTGCGACAGTAAAAATTGTTAAGTATATTAATTTTGAGGTAATTATATGTGTGGCGCAGTGTTGCCAGATGTTTCTAATGAAATAAAAGAGTAAAAATACAAAATCTTGAGAAAACTATATAACTTAAGAAAAAAGCATAGATTAAGTCATCTGCTCCGATCTCAATTGTTACGAATTTTTCATTCGTTGTCAAAGCGGAGGGAGGAGCTTAATTGCAAAATCGACACTTTTTAGAAAAATTTACAAACTTAAACATGTTAAACATTGTGTTATGAAAACAAGAACGCATATTAAGAATAGCAAAGGCAAAATATATGCCCCGCCCACCCACCCTATCTCAATTCTGATGATTTTTTTATTCTTCGTTTAGCCGAGGGGCGGAGTTTAACTGCAAAATCCTTATTTTTCTACGAGAAATTACCATGTGACATATGTTCTTAAGTAATCATGTTGTTCAAAGAAAACTATATGTGTTAAATAAAAACAGCCAAAGATTAAGCCCCACCTATACCTATCCAGATATCAGAAGTTTTCATTCAAACCTGGGGGCGGAGCATAATTGCAAAATCCATAATTCTCTACAAAAAGTTAACATTTTAGACGTGGTTTAAGTTCCTAAGGTTAATAAAATCATCACAATTGGGTGGGGTGGGTGGGCGGGGTTTATATTTTACCGTGTTTTTTTTTAATATGTACATTCTTCTTTGAACAACACGATACTCAAACACATGTTTTTAATTTCATGTAAAGAAATAAGTATTTGCAGTTAAGCCCCGCCCCCTTGGTTGACGGCCAATAAAAAAATCATCACAATTGCGATAGGGGGGTGGGCGGGTTTACATTTTGCCTCTTAGTTTTAATATTCTTTTCACAACATGAAACTTAAAACATGTTTAAAATGGAAAATTTGTGTAAGAAAATATCGATTTTGCAATTTTGCACAAAATATATCATTTTAATCATGTTTTAAGTTTCTTGTTGTGAAAAGATGGCGATGTATATTAAGAAAAAAGAGGCAAAATATAAGCCCCGCCCACCCGCCCTATCTCAATTCTGATGATTTTTTTATTCCTCGTTTAGCCGAGGCGAGGGGCGGCGTTTAACTGCAAAATTCTTATTTTTCTACAAGAAATTACCATGTGAAATATGTTCTTAAGTAATCATGTTGTTCAAAGAAAACTACATGTGTTAAGTAAAAAAGAGCCAAAGATTAAGCCCCACCTATACCTATCCAGGTATCAGAAGTTTTCATTCAAACCTGGGGGCGGAACATAATTGCAAAATCCATAAATCTCTACAAAAAGTTAACATTTTAGACGTGGTTTAAAATCCTAAGGTTAATAAAATCATCACAATTGAGATGGGGTGGGTGGGTGGGTGGTATATATATTTTTCCTTTTTTTTCTTAATATACATAATATTCTTTGAAAAACACGATACTCAAAAATATGTTTTTAATTTCTTGTATAAAGAAATAAGTATTTGCAGTTAAGCTCCCGCCCCTTGGTTGACGACGAATAAAAAAAATCATCACAATTGCGACAGGGTGGGTGGGCGGGCTCACATTTTGCCTTTTTGTTTTAACATGGTGTAGACTTCTTTTCACAATAAGAAACTAAAAATATGTTTAAAATGGAAAATTTGTATAAGGAAATATCGATTTAACAATTAGACTCCGTCCATAATTGCAAAATCCATATTTCCTTGCCAAAAATGTATCATTTTCATCATGTTTTAAGTTTCTTGTTGTGAAAAGATGGTGATGTATATTAAGAAAAAAGAGGCAAAATATAAGCCCCGCCCACCCGCCCTATCTCAATTCTGATGATTTTTTTTATTCGTCGTTTAGCCGAGGGGCGGAGTTTAACTGCAAAATCTTTATTTTTCTACGAGAAATTACCATGTAAAATATGTTCTTAAGTAATCATGTTGTTCAAAGAAAACTACATGTGTTAAGTAGAAAAGAGCCAAAGATTAAGCCCCACCTATACCTATCCCGGTATCAGAAGTTTTCATTCAAACCTGGGGCGGAGCATAATTGCAAAATCCATAATTCTCTACAAAAAGTTAACATTTTAGACGTGGTTTAAGTTCCTATGTTTAATAAAATCATCACAATTGAGATGGGGTGGGTGGGTGGTATATATATTTTTCCTTTTTTTTTCTTAATATAATACATTATTCTTTGAAAACATGATACCAAAAATATGTTTTTAATTTCTTGTATAAGAAAGAAGTATTTGCAGTTAAGCTCCGCCCCCTTGGTTGACGACGAATAAAAAAATCATCACAATTGCGACAGGGTGGGTGGGCGGGCTCACATTTTGCCTTTTTGTTTTAACATGGTGTAGACTTCTTTTCACAACAAGAAACTTAAAATATGTTTAAAATGGAAAATTTGTATAAAGAAATATCGATTTAACAATTAGACTCCTCCCATAATTGCAAAATCCAATTTCTTGCAAAAAGTATCATTTTAATCATGTTTTAAGTTTCTTGTTGTGAAAGATGGCGAATGTATATTAAGAAAAAAAAGCACATAATAAGCCCACCCAAAGATTAGGCCCCACACATACCCGCCCCAATCTAAATTCTCAATTGTGATGAATTTTCCATTGTTGTCAGATCGAAGGGCGGGGCTTAATTGCAAGAGCCATATTTATCTACAGGAATTTACCATTTTAACATGTTTTAAGTTTAAGGCAAAATATAAGCCCCGCCCACCCACCCTATCTCATTTGATGATATTTTTTATTCGACATGAGCCGAGGGGCGGAGTTAATTATTAAATCCTTACTTTTTCTACGAAAAATTACCATGTGAAATATGTTCTTTAGTAATCATGTTGTTCAAACAAAACTGTATGTGTTAAGTAAAAAAAAGACAGAGATTAAGTCCCACCTATACCCACCCGGCATCATGTGAATAAATTTTCATTCAAACCCGGGGGCGGAGTATAATTGCAAAATTAATATTTTTCTACAGAAAATTTACATTTTAAACGTGTTTTAAGTTCCTAAGAGTAAAAAAAATGATCACAATTGAGTGGGTGGGTGGGGGGTTAATATTTTGCCTTTTTTTTCTTAATATAAACATAGTATTCTTTGACAAACGTGATACTAAAAATCATGTTATTAATTTCATGTAAAGAAATAAGTACTTGCAGATAAGCTCCGCCCCCTTGGTGGACGAATAAAAAAAATCATCACAATTGAGATAGGGCGGGTGGGCGGGCTTTGCATTTTGCTTTTTGTTTTAATATGTGAAGACTTCTTTTCACAACATGAAACTTAAAACATATTTAAAATGGAAAATTTGTATAAGGAAATAATCGATTTGCGATTAGCTGCGACCTATAATTGCAAAATTAATATTCATGTATCATTTTAATCATGTTTTAAGTTTCTTGTTGTGAAAAGATGGCCATGTATAGTAAGAAAAAAAAGGCAAAATATAAGCCCCGCCACCCGCCTATCTCAATTCTGACGATTTTTTTTATTGGTCGTGAGCCGAGACGCGGAGCTTAATTGTCAAATCCTTTATTTTTCTACGAGAAATTACCATGTGAAAGGAATCATCTTGTTCAAAGAAAACTATATGTGTTAAGTAAAAAGAAGCCAAAGATTAAGCCCCACCTATACCTACCCCGGTTTCAATTGTGATGAATTTTCCACTCGTTGTTGGACCCGGGGCGGAGCCTAATTGCAAAAGCCATATTTCCATACAAAAATGCACCATTTCAAACGTATTTTAAGTTCCTAAGAATAAAAAAATCATCACAATTGAGAAGGGTGGGTGGGAGGGGTTAATATTTTACATTTTTTCTTGACATTCGTTGTATTCTTTGAACAAACGATACTCAAAAACATGTTTTTAATTTTTAGTCAAAAAATAAGTATTTGCAGCTAAGCTCCGCCCTCTCGGTTGACGGCGAATAAAAAAAATCATCACAATTGCGACAGGTGGGTGGGCGGGCTTACATTTTGCCTTTTTGTTTTAATGTGTGTAGACTTCTTTTTACAACATAAAACTTAAAACATGTTTAAAATGGAAAATTTGTATAGTTAGGCTGAGGTCATATTTCCTTGTAAAAATCTATCGATTTTAATCATGTTTTAAGTTTCTTGTTTGAAAGATGGCTATTATATTAAAAAAAGGCAAAATATAAAGCCCACCCACCCGCTTTATCAAATTTGATGATTTTTTTATTAGTGCGTGAGCCGAGGGGTCGCTTGACAAATTTGAATTTCATGTTTTAAAGAAAACTATATGGTTAAGAAACAAAGCCAAAATTAAGCCCGCCAACCCCCGGTTTCAATTTGATGATTTTTCATTCTGTGACCGGGGCGGGTTAACTGCAACCGCAGTTTATTTTGGATATTACGTTCGACTTGCCACTTTCCAATTTTCTTGATTTCTTGAAATTTTTTGGTCATAAAAAATCACAGGGGGTTATTTTTAAAATCTGTTTTACATCGTTTATGGTGTGTTTATAAAAAATGTATCACTTTATTACAATTTTCAAATATCGATATTCTAGTTCTTTTTAACGAAACACCCTATATTTATTACTGCATCTTATTCTATTGTTGTACATTAGTTGATAGTTACTGCGATTTTTTACTTTTTAGGAGACACATCGACATATTAGAAGAATGAGGACAAAAAATCAGTAAGATACATTAAAATAACTAAAATAAATATTTAAAACTGAAAATTAGATCTTTTATAAACACTCTGTGTATTAAATTTGATTAGTTGTATTCAAAAGCGCTACTTTATTTATCCTTCGAAACAACTGATTTAAAAATAATGCTACTAAGATTTTTGTGAAATTTCAAGAATTGGATAATGTAATTAAGTTAAAAATAATTTTAGAGTAAGTATAGTCCTCAAAGAACCGTAGTCTTTGACTTTTTTTGTATCTCTTATAATAACTCACCTATATATATTCCCGTTATGTATGAATGGCAAATATAAAAGGAAACAAGAAAAGAATAATGAACAAAAAATAGAAGCGATTTAGATAAAAGTTAAATTCATGGAGAAAAGAAGAAGCAATAAAGGGTAAAAAAAACATGTGATGATAAATGCTCGCAAGATCGATATGGAGAACAAAGACTACAATTTTGCTTAGAATAAGAAATAAGAAAAATAGTCGGCTAAGAACAAAGCATAAACAAAAACTCAAGAAATTTATTGTTCAGGAATTTTTCTAAAATGTTTGTTTTTTCTTGTCTTGGTTTCCTAGAATATAATCAATCCGAATTTTTTATTGTTAATGTTATCAAATTTTATGAAAAACATATTCTCTATTGATATACTGTGTTGTATTTCTAGCATATTGCAACCAAAATTTCATTAAAAATGAAATAGGTATACTTCCTAGGGTGTTGTAACTTTGTCTTTCACCGCAACAAATTTTACTTATTTGCTCACTTGAGTGTTTTAGAATTTTTTGTGTTGTACAGTCCAATAAAACGAAAAACTGCTGCATCCGACGTACCGATGCTCTTAGGTCTGATAAATGGGTTTAAAACCCCAGTAACTAAATTATCAATTCGAGCTGACAAAAAAGTAGAACGTAACGGTAGATCCTTAGTTACATTTGCAGCAGATAAACATTTATCTAATGGACTCGTGCTCAGACTTGCGACTATTAATCAACTACTTAGACCGAATAACAAGCGCATTTATTTTCACTTCTAAAAATTGGACTTTCTCCCCGCCACATTTATATTTAACGCCTCCGCTTTAACCATCTCCATATTCGAATTTGGCGCCGAAGTACGTCTCCAACCGTAATTGTGTCGCATTGATTGCCATCTCAAACAATTACCTTCCTCGACTTCCCCGACTTATATCTGGGATTTTCAACAGCGTATAGAGTCCAGATCGGATGTGCGATAAGACGAAGCGATTTTCTGACGTTTTCACTGGCCCAGAAAGCACATAATAGAGGCTTGATGAAGGCTTAAGAAACCCAACACTATCAGGAATGACACACTAGCACACATCTTCCACGTCGCTGCGAAAGTTGGCTGAAAATTTCATTTATGCCGTTCGGCGGTCACGCCATATGGAAGCCGCCTCCCCCAAAATAAGCTCGAACGACTAATTTTCGGGGAATCGACGTTTGCAGATCGAGGGCCGGAAGAAGTCGGTGCGAAGAACGCAGGCTTTAATGGAGGTTTTCCTGACAGGAATCTTTTTTTAATGAAGCAATTTTCGCGAATTTAATACCGGCGAGTTTTTGTTCTTTATTAGAGAATTGAGGCTAGGGGATAATTCCCTTATGACAGGGTCGTAATTGGGTAGGCCTCAGAGCTTAACGCATGTTTCCCTCGTCAGTGAAAATGTGAAATATGGTCACTTTTTGCAGTTCTATTTATTATTAAGCTGCGTAAGCGGGCCGTGATTTCGTGACGCGGAAAGCTGGGTTTTTGCCGAACTAGCGAGCCGATTGCTTTGAGAAAGTCAACGAAAATGGGGCGCACACATCCCGTCCGCATTCCTCCGAACACTCATAAATATTCACAACATGAAAATCAATCACGGGGTTCCAAAGAAACGCGAGAGCACCTTCATAAATAAGTAAAACCCAAACAAAACAAAAAAGACGTTAACATCAAGGAAAAAATTCCGCCGGATTGGCCGACAGCAAATCAAATAAAGCCACCATAAATACGACATGGTGAGAAAAGCAGCAACATGCTCATATGACAAGACCGGTATTGATTGTCTTCGCGGTGACACATTCGATAAATAATGCATGACTACAACAAAGCTAAGACTTTTTATTATGCAAATTATATCGATTCATATTTCCAATCAAATCAATTATTAACGAGTTCAGTGAAAAGCGGCTCGAGCTGTGGCGCTTTCGGGTTCCATTGCAGCGGTAAAACTCGCTGCAGCGAGTTGCAGGAAAAGCGGACGGCCGGAGTCCATTTAAAATAAAAGCGGCATTTATCGAACGTAATGGAGCCGGTGAATGACAAGTGGCGCCTCCACCGGCCGACGAATACAATTTTCTGACAGCCGGAATTTGCATACGTTGTAAATAACGAGCTAACGGCTTGGAAGTGACGTAAACATTGTACAATGGGAAATTGGTGGTTTTTGTTTTAATAAGGGGTTGGTTTCTTTTATGGCGGGGCGCCGATTGTGCGTGTGGATCGCGGTCTGCAATCAACCGGACTTAAAAAAAAAAATGGGACATTTTATACATATTTGTGCACTAGTGGTTTTCGCGAGGGTTTTTATTATTCAAATTTAGCTATGGGAAATGTAAGGAACGTTTATTTGTATTTGGGGTGTTAAAGAATTTTACTAAATGTTTATTTACTCGAAACTTACTTCGGCCCTCTAGTGCTTTCGATCAATTGTCTACTCATTTCGAGTTTTTTTATTGTTTCTAGAGATAAGTTGAAATAATTGTTGATTCGTTTTCTTGGAAAAAATCTGTCTTTGAATCATTTGATAATTTTATTGCTGTGTACAGAAACGATTTTTTCCATTGTATGTATAAAGGCGAAAACAATCGTAAATTAGTTTTCTTGGAAATTTTTTCTATAAAATATATTATTTTTTAGATTTATTTGGAAATTTTAAATGTCCGCACAAAAATGGTGGAGGCGCCGGAAAATACAAATTTTGATATGAATTTATGTCGACAATTTTTAAAAAATTTCCAATACTAACACGAAATGACGGGACAAATTCAAATTTGAAGATAAAATAAATAGCAGTTTTTAGAAATATTTTAACCATTTTATTGCTTCGTGTATAAACAAATATTTTCCGTTGTATGTACAGATAAGGCGAAAACAATCATAGATTAGTTTCGCAAAAATTTATCATTTTAGACATGTTTTAAGTTTCTTGTCGAAATAAGTCTACACATATTAAGAAAAAAAAAAGGTAAAATGTAGCCCCGCCCACCCACCCTGTCTCAATTGTGATATTTTTTTTATTCCTCGTGAGCCAAAGGGGCGAAGCCTAACTGCAAAATCCATATTTCCTTACAAACCGTTTTAAATGAGTTTTAAGTTTATAAGAATAAAAATCATCACAATTGAGAAGGGGTGGGTGGGCGGGGTTTATATTTTGTTTTTTCTTTCTTAATATGCATAATGTTCTTTGAACAACACGTTATCAAAAACATGTTTTTAATTTCTTTTAAAGAAATAAGTATTTTGCAGTTAAGCTCCGCCCCCTTGGTTTACGGCGAATAAAAAAAATTCATCACATTTGAGACAGGGCGGGTGGGCGGGCTTAAATTTTGGCTTTTTGTTTTAATATGTGTAGACTTTTTTCACAACATGACACACATATTTAAAATGAAAAATTTGTGTAAGGAAATAACGATTTTGCAATTAGGCTCCGCCCCAAAATTGCAAAATCCATACTCTCTTGCAAAAATGTGCCATTTTGACCATGTTTTAAGTTTCTTGTTGTGAAAAGATGGCTATGTATGTTAAAAAAAAGACAAAATATAAGCCCCGCCCACCCGCCCTATCCCAATTCTGATGATTTTTTTTATTCGCTGTGAGCCAAGAGGGCGGAGCTTAATTGCAAAATCCTTATTTCTCCTTAAGAAATTACCATGTAAGACATGTTTTTGGGTATCATGTTGTTCAAAGAATACTATGTATATTAGTAGTAATGAAGTTTTCATTCGTTGCTAGACCTAGGGGTCACATTTACCATTAAATGCGTTTTAAGTTTCTAAGAATTAAGAAAATTATCACAATCGAGATGGGGTGGGTGGGCGGGGTATATATTTTGCCGCTTTTTCTTATTACACCTAGTATTCTTTGAACAACACGATACTCAAAAATATGTTTTTCGTTTCTTCTAAAGAAATAAGTATTGTGCAGTTAAGCTCCGCCTCTTGGTCCACGGCGAATAAAAAAAATCATTACAATTGAGATTGGGCGGGTGGGCGGGTTTTAAATTTTGTCTTTTTGTTTTAATATGTGTAGACTTTATTTGACAACATGAAACACATGTTTAAAATGTAACATTTGTATAAGTAAACATCGATTTTGTGGTTAGGCTCCGCCCCATAATTGCAAAATCCATCTTTCCTTCCAAAAATGTACCTTTTTGGCCATATTTTTTGTTTCTTGTTGTGAAAAGATGACTACACATATTAAGAAAACAAAGCAAAATGTTGCCCCGCCCACCCACCCTATCTCAATTCTGGTCATTTTTGTATTCGTCGTGAATCAAGGGGGCGGAGATTAACTGCCAAATCGTTATTATTTCTGTACAAGGAATTACCATGTAAGAGGTGTTTTTGAGTATCGGGTTATTCGAAGAAAACTAGGTATATTAAGAAAAATTAAAGCCCCACCCATACCTGCCCTGATCTAAATAGTAATGAAGTTTTCATTGGCAGACCTAGGGGAGGAGCCTAATTGCAAAATCCACATTTTCCTACAAAAATTTACCATTAAACGCGTTTTAAGAATAAAAAAAATCATCACAACAGGGATGGGTGGGTGGGCCGGGTATTATTTTGCGTTTTTTTTCTTAATAACCTACATTCTTTGAACAACACGATACTCAAAAACATGTTTTTCGTTTTCTTCAAAAGAAATAAGTATTTGCAGTTAAGCTCCGCCCTCTCGGTTGACGGCGAATTAAAAAAAATCATCACAATTGCGACAGGGTGGGTGGGCGGGCTTACATATTGCCGTTTTGTTTTAATATGTGTAGACTTCTTTTTGCAACGTGAAACACATGTTTAAAATGTAAAATTTGTGTAAGTAAACATCGATTTTGTGATTAGGCTCCGCTCCATAATTGCAAAATCCATCTTTCCTTCAAAAAATGTACCATTTTAACCATGTTTTATGTTTCTTGTTGTGAAAAGATGACTACACATATTAAGAAAACAAAGCAAAAAGTAAGCCCGCCCACCCACCCTATCTCAATTCTGGTCATTTTTTTATTTGTCATGAATCAAGGGGGCGCAGATTAACTGCCAAACCGTTATTATTTCTGTACAAGAAATTACCATATAAGAGGTGTTTTTGAGTATCGGATTATGCAAAGAAAACTAGGTATATTAAGAAAAAATTGAAGCCCCACCCATACCTGCCCTGATCTAAATAGTAATGAAGTTTTCATTGGCAGACCTAGGGGTGGAGCCTAATTGCAAAATCTACATTTTCCTACAAAAATTTACCATTAAACGCGTTTTAAGTTTCTAAGAATAAAAAAAATCATCACAATAGGGATGGGGTGGGTGGGCGGTATATATTTTTTGCCTTTTTTTTTTTTTAATATACCTAGTATTCTTTGAACAACACGATCTCAAAAACATGTTTTTAGTTTCTTGTAAAGAAATAAGTATTTTGCAGTTAAGCTCCGCCCTTTTGGTTCACGGTGAATAAAAAAAATCATTACAATTGAGATCGGGCGGGTGGGCGGGCTTACATTTTGTCTTTTTGTTTTAATATGTGTGGACATTTTTTGACAACATGAAACACATGTTTAAAACGTAAAATTTGTATAAGAAACCATCGATTTTGTGATTAGGCTCCGCCCCATAATTGCAAAATCCATATTTCCGTCCAAAAGTGTACCATTTTAACTATGTTTTAAGTTTCTTGTTGTGAAAAGGTGGCTATGTATATTAAAAAACAAAGACAAAATATAAGCCCCGCCCACCCGCCCTATCTCAATTCTGGTCATTTTTTTATGCGTCGTGGGCCAAATGCGCGGGGCTTAATTGCAAAATTCCCATTTCTCTACGAGAAATTAGAAACATGTTTTTGAGTATCGTGTTATTCAAAGAATACTATGTATATTAAGAAAAAAATAAAGCCCCGATCCAAATTCTCAACTGTGATGAATTTGTCATTCATTGTCACATCGAAGGGCGGGGCTTGATTGCAAGATCCATATTTATCTACAAGAATTTACCATTTTAAGCATGTTTAAAGTTTCTTGTTCTGAAAAGATAACTGCACATCTTAAGAAAAAAGGCAAAATATAAGCCCCGCCCACCCACCCTATCTCAATTGTGATGATATTTTTAATTGCAAAATCGTTATTATTTCTGTACAAGAAATTACCATATAAGAGATGTTTTTGAGTATTGGGTTATTCAAAAAATACTATGGATATTAAAAAAAATTAAAGCCCCACCCATACTTACCGTGATCTAAATAGTTATGAAGTTTTCATTCGTTGGCACAGCTAGGGGCGGAGCCTAATTGCAAAATCCATATTTCCCTACAAAACTTTACCATTTTAAACGCGTTTTAAGTTTCTAAGAATATAAAAAATCATTACAATTGAGTTGGGGAGGGTGGGCGGAGTTTATTTCGCCTTTTTTTTTCTTAATATACCTAGTATTCTTTGAACAACACGATACTCAAAAACATGTTTTTAGTTTTTAGTTTCTTGTAAAGAAATAAGTATTGTGCAGTTAAGCTCCGCCCTCTTGGTCCACGGCGAATAAAAAAAATCATTACAATTGAGATCGGGCGGGTGGGCGGGCTTACATTTTGTCTTTTTGTTTTAATATGTGTAGACATTTTTTGACAACATGAAACACATGTTTAAAACGTAAAATTTGTATAAGAAAACATCGATTTTGTGATTAGGCTCCGCCTCATAATTGCAAAATCCATATTTCCGTCCAAAAATGTACCATTTTAACTATGTTTTAAGTTTCTTGTTGTGAAAAGGTGGCTATGTATATTAAAAAACAAAGACAAAATATAAGCTATAACGCGCGGAGCTTAATTGCAAAATTCCTATTTCTCTACGAGAAATTAAAAACATGTTTTTGAGTATCGTGTGGTTCAAAGAATGCTATGTATATTAAGAAAAAAATAAAGCCCCGATCTAAATTCTCAATTGTGATGAATTTTTCATTCGTTGTCAGATCGAAGGGCGGGGCTTAATTGCTAGATCCATATTTATCTGCAAGAATTTACCATTTTAAGCATGTTTTAAGTTTCTTGTTTTGAAAAGACAACTACATATCTTAAGAAAAAAAGCAAAATATAAGCCCCGCCCACCCACCCTATCTCAATTGTGGTGATATTTTTAATTGCAAAATCGTTATTATTTCTGTACAAGAAATTACCATGTAAGATATGTTTTTGAGTTTTGGGTTATTCAAAGAATACTGTGTATATTAAGAAAAAATTAAATCCCCACCCATACCTGCCCTGGTCTAAATAGTAATGAAGTTTTCATTCGTTGGCAGAGCTAGGGGCGGAGCCTAATTGCAAAATCCATATTTTCTTACAAAAATTTACCATTTTAAGTGTATTATTTTCGGAATTATTTGGTAATTTTAAATTTTGCTTTGTGTAGAAACGACTTTTTCCATTGTATGTATAGATAGGACAAAAATAATAATAAATTAGTTTTCTTGGGAAAATTTTGTATGAAATACATCATTTTTCGGACCTATTTGGCAATTTGTAATGTTTACACAAAAATGGTGGAGGCGCCGGGAAAATACAAATTTTGATATGAATTTATGCCCACAATTTAAAAAAAAAATCCAATACTAACACGATATGGCGGGACAAATTCAGATTTGAAGATAAAAGAAATACCAATTTTTGGAAATATTTTCATCATTTTATTGCTTTGTGCAGAAACTAATTTTTTTCGTTGTAGTCGAGATAAGGTGAAAACAATCGTAGATTAGTTTCCCAAAAATTTATCATTTTAGACATGTTTTAAGTTTCTTGTCGAAATAAGTCTACACATATTAAGAAAATAAAAGGTAAAATGTAGCCCCGCCCACCCACCCTATCCCAATTGTGATGATTTTTTTTATTCGTCGTGAGCCAAGGGAGCAGAGCCTAATTGCAAAATCCATATTCCTTACAAACATTTACCATTTTAAATGAGTTTTAAGTTTCTAAGAATAAAAAAAATCATCACACTTGAGAAGGGGTGTGTGGGCGGGGTTTATATTTTGTTTTTCCTTCTTAATATACATAATGTTCTTTGAACAACACGTTATCAAAAATATGTTTTTAATTTCTTTTAAAGAAATAAGTATTTTGGAGTTAAGCTTGGTTTACGGCGAATAAAAAAAAATCATCACATTTAAGATAGGGCGGGTGGGCGGGCTTAAATTTTGCCTTTCTGTTTTAATATGTGTAGACTTTTTTTCACAACATGAGACACATATTTAAAATGAAAAATTTGTGTAAGGAAATAACGATTTTGCAATTAGGCTCCGCCCCAAAATTGCAAAATTCATACTCCCTTGCAAAAATGTACCATTTTGACGATGTTTTAAGTTTCTTGTTGTGAAAAGACTACATATCTTAAGAAAAAAGACAAAATATATGCCCCGCCCACCCACCCTATCTCAATTGTGATAATATTTTTTTATCGTCGAGAGCCACAGGAGCGGAACTTAATTACAAAATCCATATTTCCTTACGAAAAAATTATCATTTTAAACGCGTTTTAAGTTTCTAGGACTAAAAATCATCACAATAGAGATGGGGTGGGTGGGCGGGGTTTATATTTTGGGCTTTTTTTCTTTATATACATAGCGTTTTTGAACACGATACTCAAAAACATATTTTTAATTTCTTGTAAATAAATAAGGATTTTACAGTTAAGCTCTGCCCCCTTGGTTCAGGGCGAATAAAAAAATTCATCACAATTGAGATAGGGTGGGTGGGCGGCTTAAATTTTGCCTTTTTATTTTAACATGTGTATACTTCTTTTCACAGCATGAAATTTAAAACATATATAAAATGGAAAATTTGTATATGGAAAAAAATTTATCATTTTAAGCATGATTTTTAAGTTTCTTGTTGTGAAAAGATGGCTATATATATTAAGCTAAATTAAGGCACAATGTAAACCCCACCCACCCACCCGATCTCAATTGTGATGATTTTTGATAATAAAAAATCGAAATATGTTTTTGGAAACATTTTGACCAATTTATTTTTTTGTGTTGAAACTAATTTTTCCATCGTATGTATAGATACGGCGAAAACAATCGTTGAAAATTTCCTATAAAATATGTTATTTTTCAGATCAATTTGTGGATTTTAATTATTTCCACAAAAAAGGTGGAAAATAAAAATTTTGATATAAATTTATGTCGAGAATGTTTTAAGAATTTCCACGTTTAATAATATATGTTTAAAAGAATGAAAGTATGCTGTAAATATCCTAATACCAACAGAATAAAAAAAATTGAAGCAAAAAATAAACACAAATTATTTTCCAGATTTATTTGGGAAGTTTTAATTATTCGGAGAAAAATGGTGGAGGCGCCGGGAAAATGAAAATTTCAGATAAATTTATCTCGAGAATTGTTAAATAATTTCCGCATGTATTAATCTTTTTTAGAGGAGTGACACTATGCCTTAAATATCCTAATATCAACACAATATAACTGGACAAATGAAGATTTGAAGGAAAAATAATCACTTATTTTTGGAAACTTTTGATCATTTTATTGCTTTCAGTAGGAACGACTTTTTTCCATCGTATTTAAAGCCAAGAAGAAAATAATCGTAAATTAGTTTTCCTGGGAAATTGTATGAAATATATTATTTTTCAGACTTATTTAGGAATTTTAAATGTTCACAAAATAGGGTGGAGGCGCCGGGAAAGTAAAATTTTGATATCAGTTTATCTCGAGAATTTTTAAAGAATTGCCATATTAATTATTATATGTTTAAAAAATTGGTCAAAAGTCGTTTCGACAGAACTTCCCTCGCTCCTGAGATACAATAATTTTTTTGGGTCACCCTGTATGCGCAAAGCCAAAAAATATGAATGGAATGGTCAATCACAAGTACAAACTCATCATATTTTGTACATTTTAGATAGGATTTTTTCGGCAAAATTTTGGGCTGAGTCATCAATTTTTGTAGGGATAAGCAAACATATTTTGATGAAAAATTATCATGCCTATCATCAACCTTAAAATATCTGCAAGATTTTCAACCATTATCGAAACATTTTGATCAATTTATCGATTTGTGTGAAACTATTTTTCCCCGTCAATATAGATACGGCGAAAACAATCACAGATTAATTTTCCTGGTAAAATTTTCTATAAAATACATTATTTTTAAACCCATCTGGGAATTTTAAATGTTTGTCCAAAAATGGCGGAGGCGCCGGGAAAACACAATTTTAATTCACCTCAGTGTTTCGCATGTGTCGAAAAGCCACTTTTGCACCTCCCTGTACATTTGATGCACAGGTAATTATGAATGGCGCAAATTTATTGGTCAGGACACTCCAATGATCAAATTCGAACTCATATTGACAAATAATTGTAATTTATTTAGCACGAGTTGAATAAATTGGGTTTCTGTTTTGCTAGTTTTCCCGTTTAATTTACCACCAAATCGCGGTTGGTTGGGCATAACTGATGCATTTTATGTTATATTTATATTATTTAAAACGTCTGCTACATCTGTCCGGCGTTAACACAATTATAATTCAATCCATCACAAGATTTCCAAATTCAGTTTGATTCAAGTACTACAGAAAAACCGGGACAGTATTGCTCGAGACACGAAATTAGCGCCATCCTATACATGAGTAAAGCTAATTAACCCTTTTTCTCGCCACCATTTCGAGACACTCGCCCCTCCTTCTCGCTTTAAACCGCGGCTATCTCCTCAAAAATAAATCTCCATAATTCTAATTTTCTACTTCTCGCCGCTCTCTCTATTAACTTAGCCTCAAGTGTTTGCGTGTTTTTTAACTCCGCATTTTAAACGTAATCATATATCCATCACGACCCCTTTGAAGTTTCCACCGAAATGATTTTATCTCACCTTCAAAAGGACAAAACAAAATTAAAAAAAAAACCTCGCAAAAGATGTAGAAGTGGCGTGTGTGCAACCCCATTAAACCAGAGGAAGGAAAGCAATTTGAAAACAATCTTTAAGCTTGGAAACAATTTTTCGGAAGTTTAAACGAGTTTCGGTCTATCTCGCCCCGTCTCGTCAGTTTCGAAACGAGTTTGATCGCAACCAGTGGCGTATCGACTCGGGGTGTCCCTTTTACCCTCTTTAATTACAAAGCGAATTTTTTTCTGTATTTGGGTAAATTTAAAGCACTTTCGATTGTCTTCAGCGTCCCTTTTTTTTGTTCTTGTTTAAGCGTCCCCGTCCACTTATTCCGCTCCCATTGCGCGTTAATTCTGGTCGAGAAAGAAAACTCGAGTAACGCGTTCCCTTTGGAAATTCCCGAACCGAAGTCCCAACAAGTAATTACGCGAGTTAAAGCCGGGGAAGACAAGACCATGAGTCGGAGAACATCCCGTAAAACATCTCCTAAGACTCGAAATTACCAGGCGCTGAACAGAAGGAACGACAGAACGCCGGTTAACTAAATTCCGGGAGTAATAGACCGAAATTCGAGAGGTTCGCGAGGGTCGCAGGTGCGAATTGACCGTAAAATTTAATTTTTTCAGGGGAGCGGGATGTCGCGGTTCCGGTCCGAGTTCCGGTGATCCGGGGAATCGTATGCGGTACGCATCCATTATTAAACGCGCACGCAAATTAGGTCGAGAAAGGGGGAAGTTTTTAAGTTCGGGGGCGGCGATTATCACACTCCCAGTGAACAATGACGGATTAAAATTAGGAGAAGGGTGAAGTTAGATCCAACAAATCACATATTGCTAATAAAAGGTAATTTTATTCCGTGCGGCATTCGCAAATTACCTTTTATGTAGATGGCGTGACGGTGTTTAAAGCTACATTTACAAATTTAAATGCTTAAAGAAACTCGGATAATGGTTCAGTTTAGTAATTTTAATAATAGGCTATCAGCGCGACGATTCCCTTTTAATTTTCTCGTTGGATCTCGTTTAATTTTAATGCTTGCTTTGCCAAGTACGAAAAATATTGCTAGTTTTAGAGGTGGATTTTGTACAGGGAACGCTTCATTAATTTTTATGACAATCACGAGCTGAATATCGTAAATTCGGTGATTTGGCGGGCGAATAATTGAAATCGGCGGTTTTATCATCGTTAGTTTTAATGAATCATAACTCATGGGGAAGAGTCGTCTTTCAGTCAAAGTATTATTTATTTGCTTGTGTGTACAACAAATAAATGATACGAAATCAATAATATTGCTTGCATAGCTCGTGTGACAGACATGTGACGAGAAATCATTTATAAACAAGCTTTATTTAACCGCTGATTGCGACCTAAATTGAAATTTTAGAATTCCTTGCTCGGCAGTTGGCGTCCTAATTCGGCCATACACAGTAAAATATGTTATCATTCCCGCCATCGAAGCGATAAATTATATGTTAAGTACATTTCGCCCACATTAACAACGCTTTGATCAGCCTTGAACTTTTTATTGGTAGATGGCGCTTCTTTCAGCCTTGAAAGAAAACGACTTGCATAGCCCCCGAGCCCGAGAGCGCAAATGGCGCGCGTGGATTTCGAACCATTCAATTACCGTTCAACATAGTTGCGTTAAAATAAGTAAAACCGTCGAAAGAAGCAAAACAACGCTTCAGCTATAAAACCACAACGTAGCAATTCACAAATGTCGTCGAACAAAGAAATGAAATAAAAAACTTTGTTCGTGAATCGGCGAATGGGAAAGTTGCGAAATAATTTTTACGGCTTTGATTTTATTAATAATTGAGGACGCAGGACGCGAATCGAGAACAAAAAAGTCGTTGATTTGTTTTGAAAACAAAGCCGAAATTTTACCATGAGAACTCAGCCACAACACACAAAAAACCGGTCAATATTTAACGATTAACTTTGAAACTTCCAGTCGGGGAAACAAATGCCTCCAAAAGAAATAATTAAACTCGCAGAGGAAGCCAAATTAATTTGGCTAACCGTTCCAGATTTAGCTCGTCGGTATCGTGCTTTCGCCGCCATTTGCCCAATTAGTAAATTTTGCGGCTTCAGGCCTAATTCTTGCTAAGTTATGTTGTGTAAACACACGGTAAGTGTTTGTTCATGAAACTGTGGTAGCGCAAAACAGCCAAGAAATCGGCCCCATATTTACCAAACAAGCAACCGCCGCATTGTTGTTGAGAGCGCGATTCGGGACGGCCTGTAGATGCGAAAGTGGCGCAGTCGCCAGCAAATCATCGAATAAAATAAATAAAACGAAATAAATGTCATTAGGAATAAAGTTACAATAAACAAATAAAGTTTAATTGGTTCAGTCGGTAGGATTCTAAATCATATTTACTAAACAAGCACGGCTCCAGGTTTTGCTGTTATTTCGAAGTCAATGTTGATCTTAGACGCAGCGTAGATCTCCGCACGTGGTAAGGCTGAAAGTGGCGCAGTCGGTAGGATTAAAAACGGCGTTTTATATGTATTTTTCGTCTCCTGTAAATATATAACTCGCCGCGGTGGAAATATCGTCCGCCATGTTGCCGTAATGCCCGACACGTCACCTTAATTTGTCTTTCCGGCCCAGACAAGAGGCTGAGGTTAAATGGTGTATGTGTGACAAATAGTCCTCTATTCGTTTCACTAAAAATTCCCCGATACTTTTTTTGCTGACCGGTTCACGGAGGGCCATAATCAGTGAGATATCTTGCGAAAACACCCTCGAAAATGTAAAGAAACGGCCTCTGAATAAATCATCGCACTTATAAATAGTTGGGTTTTTTCGATAACAAAACCGCGATCTAGAATCGAAGCCGGCTGAAATTTTCATAAATATCCGCATAAAATCTGGTCTGCGGGCTGAGCAGTCGAGCGTAAAATTTACAACCCATCGCATTAATTCCCTTGATGTTTCCAATAAATACGTTTTCAGAAATTCACATTTAAAGTAGTCGTAATGAGATTTTTTCATTCGCAATCAAACAAAAATTATGAGCGCCGATATTTATTCGCCCCCAATAAAAATAAAATCGCCGAAACAGAGCTCATAAAAAGTGGAATTGATTACTCGTAAATCATGGCTTTTTTAGTGGATGATTTGTGTTGTAGTGGTAGGATGCGGAATCGGGTTTAAACAACGATTTGACGGCTTCATTTCTTGCCATCAATTAAAATTCGGCGCGCATAGGACTAGTGGCAGGATTTTGCGAACATGAGCCTCATTAGTCTCACATTGTCTGTCATGAGAATAAACTTGTAAAGAGACAAACAAGGCTACTCTACTATATTTTAAATAATAATGCTTTACTTAAGCAAATATGAGGCAAAAACGTTGTCGGATTTTGCAACAAGAACAAGAATCTCGTTAGTGTCGTTCGCCCGCTTTTAAACTTGAAGATACACGTGATTTTGTTGCTGGACTCGAAAATGGCGCAGTCGGTGGGATGCCATAAATAACGAAAAATATCTCGTTAATAATGCATGATTCCTCGACACAATTAAAGTGCAGGAATTGTCCTTTCGGATAAAAACCGCACTACAATCGCGATGCAATTGCAGTGTTTAATGAAAAACCTCTCCGCTCGAAATCCAGTCCGCGGTTTAATCTCAGTAATTAAAGAAGCCGCGGTGCAGAAATTAGGTCTTGTAGAAAACATTAGTCGGAAACCCGTTCTTTGATAAATCCCATGTAACGCGGCACGGTAAGTTCTCTAGATTTCCCGAGAACTTCACGACTCCGCCATGTAAGTAGCTTTGCAGTTTGAAATTTGTTTCCACTCGAGACAGAGCGAAGCAAATATAAATTAAGTCGGCCATTAACGAAAGAAAAAGATTATTTCCATTTAAGTATCAGCAATTAAGCGCGATTTTAATTACTCCCGAGATTCATAGTTTTATTTATGCTCGTGAAAATGACGTTTTATGGCTTGTCGAGCGCGTTACCAGAAACTAATAGGAAAAAACTCATCACGACTAAATCATTCCAGGCCGTGCTCACTTTTATTATTTCCTTTGTACTATTACTTCATAATTTCCCTTATTACGTTATCCACTCGAGGAACGACACTCGCCCGAAATGACTCATTTCCAAACAAAAATATAATTTTATAAAATGAACTAAAGAATGTAATCAAATTTCACTTCCACTTCGACTCGATACGGCTTCCTAAAGAATTTAATTTATATGAAAAAAATCCAAATATAAAAGTTTGAGTGAAGCTCTCGCAAAACAAACGTAAGATTTACGTCAGGAGGGTGGGCTTAGCCTCTCGAAATGTAACAGCATCACAAAGGACCGGCATCGATCTCCGGATGAAAAATTCTTACTTCAAAGATGGAGAGTCCATCACCGTTGTCATATTTCTTAATTTCATCCGCGACATAAATCTCGTCAGCCGCTTCGAACGAAAGGATTGTCTTAAAAGTAAAAATTTGTATGTATGTAAATGCAAACGATTTAAATAGTATTGGCCGAATCTGCGAATATTGCTCCACATTTGTCCCTGCAGACTTCGAAATATTCCTATTATGACACCACTATATTACGGCCTGCATATGCTCTCCCGTTGAGTGCATTCACACGCGCTACGGGATCAGGAATACGGCGAGTTTTCGTGGAACTGCAGCATAAAAGTTGATTGTTGCATGCAAATGGGCAATCCGTTTCATTTATTGCTCGATCTCTTTATAAACTATTCACTGCAAGTGAATTTAAAATCGCATTACTTCGGTTCGGATTGTGCAAAGTCGTTAAAGATGATTGGGCGTTAGCGTTCCTAGAACGGATATATCGACCCATTAAATTAATATTACAGCTGTAAAAATGGCAAAGTCGTCTTTCTTTTTACATCCTAGCGACTGCTCCATTTGCGTGTCGAAGATCTTTTTCGCAATCGTATTCGCTCGTCGTCGAACTATTTATTAGAAAATTTAAAATTAATTACTTAAGTATTTAAGCATTCCGACAAATAACTCATGCATGAACGTCGAAATTATGACGCCGACGAGTGACAAAAATAACTTCCCGAATTAATCGAGAACAATTTTTTTGTCGATTTCGTGAAGTTTCGTGAGCCTGACAAAAATTTCTAAGGAGCTTTTGAATTTTGGTGATGTGAAAGTTAGGTGACGTCTAGTTATTGACCTCTCTCTTTTGAAACCGCCGCCCCGTCGGTATTAACTTTACTTCGCTTATTTGTTTGTCACGGTTTGATTCATTTAGTCATAACGTGCGTTTTTATCAGAAATCCCGCCGACTGCGCCACTTTCGCTCCTCTGGGCTCCGAATAAGTACGCATAAAGTTTGGAACGAGGTGTCGAAGCCCCGAAAGTGTCTTTGCCGTGGCCTGCTTGTCCTCGCGTCCCAAATGTCGCCAGGCCATTTTTTCTCTTCGCAGTAATAAATAGCCCGTTGCCCCAAATCCCCGCCGCTGCAGCGTCTCGGCAAAGCCCCCAACTTTTCTTCGTCTCATTCTCGCTCGGTTAAACTCCCATTGTCGTCGGTTAATCGCGGCGAAGGTGCAATTAAGAATTTCCGATTGGCGTAATTTAAATTTCGATTAGTTATCGTTAAAATTAATTGAAAGCCGCCTCCGGCAGTTCCGCGATCCATTCGCTAGTTTATGTCTGTCACGGTGTCACAGTCCCAAAACCGAAATAAATAACGGCCGTTAGCCAGACTCCGGGTATCGATTAGCGCTAGGCCGGCGTTAAGCGACACCAGACAAATGTCCCGTCGCTGACGCACGTTATTGTTGCAGATGTCCTGACAGCGGGGCCAGGGCCTCCAGAATGCCGGTGGAAGAGGATTATGGCCGAAGACAGATCGCGCTACAGCAGTCGCCGGCGCCGGCGCAGTGCGAGCACCGCTACGCCAGCGACAAGAACCTGCTCGAGCCGGCCGACCGCTACTCGGACAGGTTCGGCTCGGAGCGCAGCGGCTCGGACCGTTTGCCGTCGGGCGAGAGGTACCAGGGCGCGTCGGAGCGGTACCCGCTGGGGGAGCGGCCGCAGACGTCCGTGTCGTCCGAGCGCCTGCAGCCGGAGGAGAGGAGGGGGGACTTCCAGGAGAGGTACCACTACGCCACGTGCCAGCGGTACGCGCCGGTGGGCAGTCTGGATAGGTACCACACCGTGGATCGCTACTCGCGCACGAGCACGCCCACGGATAGAGCCGCGGCCGACCGCTACACGCCCGTCGACAAGTACCAGGAGGGCGAAAGGCACAACTCGGCCCAAAGTGTATGCTCGATCGAGCGGTACACGCCCACGGAGCGACACAGGACGGGCAAGATCAGGGAGCGGTCGGCCAGCTCGGAACGCAAGGGCGAGCAGCGCTATCAGTACCAAAACAGGTAAGTCGACTATTAACTGATAGCATTGTTTAAGTATATTATAGTTGGACAACCTAATACAAATTTTACTTCGCCTAAATAGTGAGCTTTAGGACAAGGAATCCAAACAAATTTTTCGTCAACGCACATTTTCACTACAGTGAGCCAACGTATTAGGTTTATTTTACTCTACATCAGATGGCGCCATCAAACATTAGCAAAGACAAACACCCTTCACTCTGCTCTTATACGAGGAGTTATCCATAAATCCATAATTAACATTGTTCCGTAAACAGTAATGTGTATAAACATATACGTACAAAATCTGAAAATATGCTTGACATAAAAAATATGAAGCAACGCGTTGTAACGTGATACGAAAAATTGAATTTAAATGCATTTGACTCCGATTTTTATTTGACTATATCTGAAGACTGACAGAAACTTTCCAAGGGTTTTTAAACTGGTATAATTGTTTAGTTTTACAAGATTAAAGTAAAACAAGATTTTAAGTAAAATGTAGATTCGTGGTTTTACAAAAATATTAACACAAAATGAAAATATATGTTCAAAGTAAATAACAGAATGACATAAACTTTCGGCGTTAACATTACAAATAATTACAAGAGAGAAAAAAACGCATTAAGAACTTTAGAGGCATGTTTGTAATATCGAGTTGTTAAGGCTGCTTTGAAGACTGTTTGTTTCTATGAAAAACAATTGCTGTTATCCGACATTTTGGTAGATTTTGTTCAAAAAATACGAGATAACTAATTGTTTCTTGAACTAGTTTCCGTAACTTCTAAAATTTAAAAAGGATACGCCGTTCTGCTGTAATAAAATCTAGAATAAGGTCAAAATCACACTAATATTACATTAAAATAAGTTACGGACATTGTTTGAAATGTTTATTATAGTTCGAAAACAAGATAAAATAAATAAATAAATAAATAAAATGTGCAGTTTATAAACTTCAGAATTTTAGTAAAAATATAATCATGTTTGAAGCTTTATTTTGTCTGTTTCGATTTTATTGGGTGTGTTGGGCCCCTCTCGGGATATAACATCGACATCAGTGCACCGACCCAACGTTCTTCAACCGATGGGATGATTTATTACTTCCGTTATGCTGGCCCTACACACAGCGATTTGGTTTTCAGATTTTCGGCTAGATCTGCACAGTGACATAGAGTATTTTGTTCACGCGAGCATCAAAAATATTACCCCGAAAGCACTTCTTCAAGTGTTATTTTTTTTAAGATGTCATATTTGTCAGCGTTTCCAAAATTTTCTTCTTTGCACAGGTCAACTAATTTTTCGTAAACCGCATTTTAAAATTTTTGTTATTGTTTTTTGTACTTTTTATTTTTCTAAGGCATGAAAAAATCCCATATAGGTTTCTATGAATTTATTAACGAAATCAACTGATAACTTGCGCGCCAGTTTGTGTTAATTAATACCAATAGTGATTATGATAATTTTATAATTATCATTTTAATGAAATTGTGTTCTTCACTTCGCGAACGACAGCAAACAATTTAAAATTACCGCTAGTCAAGCACATGAAAATCCATCTCTCCCAAATATGTCTTTCTTGGCACGATTTGTAATCCGAAGTCTCCCTCCACATGCAATTTTTCGTCACCTGAGAACTTGTTTGATCTACAGACCAAAGCACCCCAGGCCAATATCGGCTTTAAGCGATTTATCTATAAACCGATATTCGTTAGAGTTGATCTAATACACATCCACTACGAAGAACTAACCCATTTCGACCATTGGACTTTACAACGAATAAGTGAACAAAGTTCTTGAACATCTTAACAATTTAATACATAATGTTCCCGAATGACAAAATTTACATTTCAAATTGTATTATCAAATTACACTCTCCAAAATTTGTCAAATTTTACAATAGTAAAATTGTAGTTTCGCCCCATTTACGATTTATGCATCCGTGTCAAGTGTTCAGCTTAGACGTCAAGATTTTTGGAAAAAAAAAATCAACATTTTCCAATTTATAATGTTATTTAAATTTTAAAAGGTAGAATAGTCCTGATCTTGTGATTTATACCTAAATACGCTATTGGGATTTTTCGTCTTGTCGATTTCTTGATTTTTCAACTTTAAATGTCTCAATTTTTCAATATTTCAATTTTGGGCTTTTCCGATTCCTCCATTCTTTAAATTTTCTATTTCTTGATTTTTTTATTTTTCGAGTTCTCAATCTTTCGATGTTTCAATGATACGATTTCTCAATTTTTGTCCTCTTCAATTTTACGGTTTTTAAATATTCGATTTTTCAATTTTTCAAATTTTCACGTTTTAAATTTTCAGTTTGCCGATTTCTAAAGTATTTTTTTTTATTTGTCCATTTCTGGACTTCCTAAAGTTTGATTTTTCACATCTTCAATTCTTCAATTTTTCGATTTTTAAGATTACGATTTTTCAATTTTGCTTTTTTAGATTTTCGATTTCTCAGTTTTCCAATTTTTTAATTTCTCAATTTTTTGAATATTTCTTTCAGTTATGAGATTTTTAAATATTATTTCACTTTTTCGACTTTTCGATTTTTGAACTGACGGATTTTTTTGATTTCTCGATTTTTTACTTTTTGGATTTTCAATTTATTATAAACTTTAGATTTTTCAATTCTGCGACTGTTTAATGCTTCGATTTCTCAATTTTTAAACTTTTCGATGTTTTAATATTTCATTTTTTTAAATTCTAGGTTTTTCGATATCTCGAGTTTTCAGTTCTTCTATATTTAAATTTTTCAATTTTTCCATTTTTTTAATTTTAATTTTCGATTTTCCAGTTTTTCTTTTCTAAAATTTTTCGATTATTCAATTTTTTATTTTCTCAATTTATCGAATTCAGATGTTTCGTTGTTTTGATTGTTCAATTTCTCAATTTTTCAATTTTTAACTTTCCTTTTCGGCTTCCGACTCCTCAATTTCTCGATCCTCCGATTTTTCGATTTCTCGAAGTCTCAGTTTTTGAATTTTTCGATGTTTCGATTTTTGGGTTTTTGATTTTTCGATTTTTTTCTTTTGAGCTTTTCAATTTCTGGATTTTCCAATTTTTCAATGTCCCGATTTTTCAATTTTTCAATTTTTCAAATTTTTGCGTTAAATTTTCAGTTTTCTGATTTCTCAATTAATCTATTTTTGATTTTCCCACTTCTCAAAGTTTCGATTTTTCAGTTCTTTAATTCTTCGATTTTCGACTTCGCTTATTGGTTTGTCGATTTCTCAATTTTTTGATATTTCTTTCAGTTTTGATATTTTTCAATACTTCGATTCTTTCATTTTTCGACTTCAAGATTTTTCAATTTTTTATTTTTGGATTTTCAGTTTTTTGTTTTTTATTTCAATTTCTCAATTTTTCAACTTTTCCGTATTTTAATTTTTAAATTTCTAGATTTTTCGGTTTCTCGAGTTTCCAGTTCTATATTTTAATTTTTTAAATTTCCGAATTTTTAAATTTTTTGAGATCTCAATTTATTGACATTCGGATGTTTCGATGTTTTGATTATTCAATCTCTCGCTTTATCAATTTTTCCATATTTAAGTTTTCGATTTTTCGATTTTGGCCTATTTCGGTTTCTCAATTTTTTGATTTTTCGACTTCTCGATTTTTCGACTCCTCGATTTTTTTGTCTTTTGATTTTTCGATTTCTCGATGTCTCAATTTTTGAATTTTACAATGTTTCGATTTTTCGATTTGTTGGTTTTCGGTTTCTCGATTTTTCGATGTTTCGATTTTTGGTTTATCCGATTTTTCAATTGTCCAATTCGACTTCTCGATTCGTTGATTTTTCAGTTCTTCAGTTCTTCAATTTTTCTATTATTTAGGTTTTTGTTTTTCACTTTTTCGATTTTTTAAGTTTGCGATTTTTAGACTCTGCTTATTTGACTTTTCTGTTTCTCAATTTGTTAATTTCCTAATTTTTTGATATTTCGTTCAATTTTGTGATTTTTCAGTTTTTCGGTTTCTCAATGTTAACTTTTCAATTTTAAATTATTAATTTTTTTCGATTTTTTGAGTTTTCAGTTCTTCTATATTTCAATTTTTCAATTTTCGGAATTTTTAAATTTTCGATTGTCCAATTTTTTTTTATTTTTCGATTTTCCAATTTTTCGATGTTTCGATTTTTGAATTAACTGATTGTTCAATTTCTCGATTTTTAAATTTTAGATTTTCCAATTTTTATTTTTTTGATTCTTTTATGTTTCGATTTCTCGATTTTACAATTTTTCCATATTTGAATTTTTTAGTGTTTTAAATTTTCGATTTCGAGGATTTACTGTGTCACAGTAGTCATCAGTCATTACTCATAAAGAACGATTATTGCTGTGCGTTAAAATGCCTACATACTGATAAGCACGTACATACAAGACACATTTAAGGCTGTTTTAAGTCCGCTAGATATAATTTTTGCAATTTTAAATTTATTTCTTGATGTCTAAATTGTATATATTTATATGGTGATGAATATTTTGTGATACAATCTTAGGATAAAATGCATTTTAGTTTCAAAGATGATATGTATTTAATGATTTGACTACTGCTAATGAAAAAAATACGTAAGAAGGTATACTGCGATAATATTAAATTTTTGTTACCTTAACCTTGAAACAGGTATGCACTACATATACATATATTACATATATGTAAAGTCTTCAACACGTACGTTTGCTTATTTTGTGACTGCTCCCCGTACAACGTAGTGATTAATACGTCCGTTTACTACCTTATCGACATCACGTGCTTACGGACTATTTTTACCCCCTTTCGTAAGGTACCGCCAATTCATAGTGAAGCGAGTGAGATGTAAAATATATATTCATTCTTTTCTACATGGGAAAGTGATTGTCCGTATAGGTTGTCCAACTATAATATACTTAAACAATGCTGATAGTAATTGAAGCGAGATAGTAATGATGTTTTTGTTTGCAGGTACGAGCAGTACGTCCCGGACCGGTTCCCCGCCATCCCGTGCCCCGAGCGCTTCGCGACCCAAGAACGAGCCGAGCGGGTGCCCTTTACGCAAGTACCTTACATGGAACCACCTTCTCCGGCTCCGGCAAGCGACCGGTTCGTGCCGCCGCCGCCGCTGTCTCCAGAAAACACGCCTAGTCCGGACTGTTTCCCCAACAACGCTTTCCCTTCTCCCACCAACACGGTCCCACCGCCCGATCGCTTCATCCCACCGCCGCCGCTGTCACCCTCGCCCACGGAGAAGTACTCCCCCAAGAAACTAGACCGGTACGACAAGCGCTACTACGACCGGTACCACAGACAGTACTACCCGAACGACCGCTACCACGTGAATACCGACCGCTTCGTCAGCAACGACAGATACATCCCTCCCAACGCGCACATGCCGGTGGAACGGTACGTGCCCCAGCAGCAGGAACCCTACTACAACTACCAGTCGTACGAGCGCTACCCCAAGTACAACGCCAACGACCCCTACATGCGGCGCGACCTCGCCTTCCACTACCGACTGCCCTTGCCCTACCCCTCCAACCAGTACCAGCGGATGCGCTACTCGCACATGGGCACCCCGAACCGCGTCAAGTGCTGCCAGTACCAGGACGGCTACCAGCTGTCCAAGTCCAGTCCGGGCTCGAGCTCGAGCAGCTCGGTCACGAGCCAAACCAACAAGGACTTGCACCCGAAGGAAGTACCGTGCGTCAACAACTCGAGTCTTCAAGAAATGCAGTGCCAAAGCTACCAGACGTGTGCGTACCAGCAGGAGAAGGGGACGCAGTGCGGGAAAGAGTGCAGCGTCGGGTTTGTGTCGCCTAACTTACGAGCGAAAGGACAATGCCGGCACAGTATTTGCGCCAGTCCGAGTGTGGAGTACGTGGGGCGTCGGGCGGCAGGCACGTGTGCGCCACGCCGCCCCCGAGGGGCAGCATCGGCTCGGCGGAGGGCGCCGTGTGCAACGACAACTGCTGCGCGAGGAGGGCGCAGAACTCCCTGACGGTCGCCGTCTGGTAAGTGAAAACGTAGAGGTTAGAGGGTCAAAAAGTCGATTTTGGAGGAAACGCGTGCACGGGTACATCATATGAGGGAATATGATAGTCAAAGTAGCATTTTTAGTCAACGCGACGTTCGGGTGAGCGGTAGCAGTTCCATAATATTTGATTTAAGCGAAAATGGCAACGCTTACCTCTGAAAATCGTAAAGGTAAGGTTAAGTTAGAGGTTAAAAATGTCGATATTTGAGGAACTGCGTGCACAGCGGCATTGCGCGACGGAATAGAGTCGTCAAAATGGTATTTTCAGTCGGGATGACCTTCAGGGTTGCGTCAAAATCGGCGTTTTCTTTCGATGTGTGTGAATGTAGCCTCGCCCCGGTGGCGCTTTTTAATTCCCTTCCGCTTCCGCAGTGTTGTTTAACAGTCGTCTGCCCTCATCCGGATATTATGAGCGTCTCAGAAGTGAAGTGAGTAATGGTTTAATACGCGGCAAAAGTGGAATGGTAAAACGCTGAAGCGGCATTCTCGCCGTCAGGTTGGCGGTATTTTATACGTAATTAGACTTAACGTCAAAGGAACTGCTGTCACACGGGCTCCGATAAAGTGCGAGCAAAGCTACTTACACTCTTCCAACTACGCAGGGCATTTCGGATATTCCCGTTGAAAAGACGTCGTCAGCAGAACGCTCCCCTTCATCCAGCGCACCCTCTCAAACTAAATCGCACCAATTAGAAACAATAAATGCCGCACCTACACCGGAAATCATACACAGGGAGGCCATTACGCGCAGCTGTACCAACTAAGAACACATAAAAATTTGCATGAGGGGTTCGCGACCCGATTTCGCAGAGGAAGGAGTTTCGTGCAGCCCCGTAGCTACGGGGGGGCAAGAGGGGGCTGAGCCCCCCTAGCAGTTGTGGTTGCCCCCCCTGGAAGACTTATACATTATAAATTTCAAATTAGTAATAAAATTTCAATATAATGCCGATTGCCGAAGAATATTAACTGGCCCCACCCGCCCCACCTTTATTTTCGTACAGGGTATATTATTTGGCAATATCACCTTACCGTTGATGTTGACCGTATAAAAAAATGAACATGTCACATTTTATTCCATAGCCTACTATGTAGGTACTTGAGAAAAGTCAAAAATATTATATGGATTTTCTAAAAATTGAGCTTTTATTGAAATGGACAAAAAATAGACAAAAAATTCTGAGATGTAGATCTCGATGAGCTTAATCAAAAAAGATAAGGTCTTGATGGTCCCAGACCAAGATTTTTCAAAAATTCGGTTCCAAAGTCGACATTTCAAAATTTCTGAAAAATTACATTTCTTTTGGCGGCTCTGGAAAAATTGTACGAATTTTCGAAAAAATAAAACCAAAAAAAAAAAACATTTGGAGATCGAAATCAATAAAAAGATCCCTTCTGCTAGTTTTCGAAAATGCATGGGAAAAGTCAAATTTTTTTTATAGATTTTCAAAAATTGAGCTTTTGTTGAAATTGGCTGAAAATCTACAAAAAATTCTGAGATGTAGATCTCGACGAGTTTAGTCAAAAAACATAAGGGCTTGCTGCTATTCGGTTTCCAAGTCGAATTTTTAAAATTTCTCAAAAATTATACTCCTATTTCTTTTGACGATTCTAGAAAAATTTTACAAATTTTCGATCAAATAAAACCAAAAACAACATCTGAAGATTGAAATAAATAAAAGAATGACTTTCGGTAATTTTTGGAAATGCTAAGAAAAGTCAAAATTTATTTAGTTTTCAAAAATTGAGCTTTTGTTAGAGTTGACAAAAAATTCTGAAATATAGATCTCGATGAGCTTAATCGAAAAACATGTTCATGCTCCCGGAGCAAATTTACGAAATATTGGGTTCTACATAAAATTTCTAAAAAATCTCAAAAGTGACTTAAAAAAAAGTTATTTCTTTATGCGATTGTGGAAAAATTCGACGAAATATCAAAAAAATAAAACCAAAAATAAAAATCTGTTAGATCGAAATCAATAAAGAGATCCCTTTTGCTAAATTTCGAAGATGCTTGGAAAAGTCAAAAAATGTATATGGATTTTCAAAAATTGAGCTTTTGTTGAAATTAACAAAAAATCAACAAAAAATTCCGAGATGTAGATCTCGATGAGCTTAATCCAAAAACATAAGGTCTTGATGGTCCCAGACCAAAATTTTTGAAAAATTCGGTTTCAAAGTCGACATTTCAAAATTTCTCAAAAATTACATTTCTTTTGGCGGCTTTGGAAAAATTGTACAAATTTTCGAGAAAATAAAACCAAAAACAACATTTGGAGATCGAAATCGATAAAGAGATCCCTTTTGCTAATTTTCGAAAACGGTTGGGAAAAGTCATAAACATTTTATAGATTTTCAAAAATTTAGCTTTTGTTGAAGTTGACTAAAAATCCACAAAAAAATCTGAAATGTTGATCTCGACGAGCTCAATCAAAAAACACAAAGTCTAGATGGTCCCAGACCAAGATTTTCGAAACATTCGGTTTCAAAGTTCAAAAATTACATTTTGTTTGGCGATTGCTGAAAAATTTTACGACTTTTCAACCAAATAAATCGAAATCAATAAAGGAATCCCTTTTGGTAATCTCGAACGTGCTTGAAAAAAGTCAAAAATTTGATACAGGTTTTCAAAAACTGCCATATTTCTTCCGTCGATTCTGGAAAAATTGTAAGAATTTTCAAAAAAATTGAATCCAAAACGATTTTTGGAAATCGAGATGAACAAAGGAGTCTCTTTTGATAATTTTTAAAAATGCTTGGGAAAAGTCAAAAATTTTATATGGGTTTTCAAAAATTGAACTTTCGTAAAAGTTGACAAAAAATTCTGAAATATAGATTTGGACGAGCTAAAAAAACATGACAGGTTCATGGTTCCGGATCAAAATTTTCGAAATACTCGGTTTCGAGCTGGAATTTTCAAAATTTCTCAAAAATAACCATATTTCTTTTGGGATTATGGAAAAATTGTACGAATTTTCGAAAAAACAACCAAAAACAACATCTGGAGATCGAAATCAATAAAGGAATCCCTTTTGGTAATCTCGAACGTGCTTGAAAAAAAGTCAAAAATTTGACACAGGTTCTCTAAAATTGCCATATTTCTCCCGTCGATTCTGGAAAAAAAGTTAGAATTTTCAAAAAAATTGAATCCAAAACGATTTCTGGAAATCGAGATGAACAAAGGAATCTCTTTTGGTAATTTTCGAAAATGCTTGGGAAAAGCCAAAAATTTTATATGGGTTTTCAAAAATTGAACTTTCGTAAAAGTTGACAAAAAATTCTGAAATATTGATTTCGACGAGCTTAAAAAAACATAACAGGTTCAAGGTTCCGGATCAAAATTTTCGAAATACTCGGTTTCGAGCTGGAATTTTCAAAATTTCTCAAAAATAACCATATTTCTTTTGGGGATTATGGAAAAATTGTACGAATTTTCGAAAAAACAACCAAAAACAACATCTGGAGATCGAAATCAATAAAGAAATCCCTTTTGGTAATCTCGAACGTGCTTGAAAAAAAGTCAAAAATTTGACACAGGTTCTCTAAAATTGCCATATTTCTCCCGTCGATTCTGGAAAAAAAGTTAGAATTTTAAAAAAAATTGCATCCAAAACGATTTCTGGAAATCGAGATGAACAAAGGAATCTCTTTTGGTAATTTTCGAAAATGCTTGGGAAAAGCCAAAAATTTTATATGGGTTTTCAAAAATTGAACTTTCGTAAAAGTTGACAAAAAATTCTGAAATATTGATTTCGACGAGCTTAAAAAAACATGACAGGTTCAAGGTTCCGGATCAAAATTTTCGAAATACTCGGTTTCGAGCTGGAATTTTCAAAATTTCTCAAAAATTACCATATTTCTTTTGGCGATTATGGAAAAATTGTACGAATTTTCGAAAAAACAACCAAAAACAACATCTGGAGATCGAAATCAATAAAGGAATCCCTTTTGGTAATTTCGAATGTGCTTGAAAAAAGTCAAAAATTTGATACAGGTTCTCAAAAATTGCCATTTTTCTTCCGTCGATTCTGCAAAAAATGTAAGAATTTTCAAAAAAATTGAATCCAAAACGATTTTTGGAAGAAATCGAGATGAACAAAGGAATTTTTTTGGTAATTTTCGAAAATGCTTGGGAAAAGTCAAAAATTTTATATGGGTTTCCAAAAATTAAGCTTTTGTTAAAGTTGACAAAAAATTCTGAAATACACATCTCGACGAGTTTAAAAAAACATGACGAGTTCATGGTTCCGTACCAAAATTTTCGAAATATTTGGTTTCGAAGTCGGATTTTTAAAATATGTACTAAACATGCAAAAAAATTAACTCAAACAAATTGGATGTTACCTATATGGTCACTACACAAATTTTTGGATGCAGTACAGCTGTTTGTGAATCTACATTCTCTGTTTTAACCAGCATTTTAAAAATAACCGTACTAATTTTTGGACTTCGACAGGTTTTTACGAAAATTTAGCGTGAAAAATCGACGTTTCCAATTATTTTAATGTTGTTTCAAATATAAAAAACTCAGAAAAAATAAAGTAGTTATCTGAGTGTATTATTAAAATATAAATATTTACATGAAGCCCCCTCTGTCGACAAACTTGCCCCCCCTGAATAAGTTTTCTAGCTACGGGGCTGGTTTCGTGGCGAAAGTTGAGGTCGCGCTCTAATTCGCGATCGGAAAATTTTGAACGGTGGTTATTGATTGCGGGGCGAAAAAGTCGTCTGGTTGTTAGTAGGCTGCGACATTAATATAGCGCACCTGTCATCTCAAATGACCGTCATTTTTAAGAGTTTTTCGTTGACGATACAGGGACGTCGCAGACATGATTCCTACGGCTAATATTTCTCGTTGTTTTTGTCGGGGGGCGAACGAGAAACAAAAAATTGCGATTTGGGGAAGTTAGAGAACTCGTGATACACTTAGAACTTCGGTAATGACATCTTTAATAGTTAATACGAGTCCTCACTTCGGCCGGAATAATTACTGACTAAATATTCCATCGACTGCGGACCTTAATATTTTATCAGGCTTAAATTATTAATCGCAATTAAGGAAATTTCGTACTTGCGTTTCCATTCTTCTCCTGGATATTTATTAGTCAAGTAATGGGGGAATTTATTATGTAGACATCCCCGCGGACCACCTAGAAATTAATTAAACTTGAATGTTTTGATAAATATGGCCGCTTTGATACACCCACTCGCCATTCCGAACCCCCGCAAGTATTATTGGTTGCCTACTTCCATATTTTCCTTCCGACGGGGGAAAATGACAGTGTCAAATTTTTCGGTCGTCCCGCCATCACGTTTAATCCCTCGACCAAACAAAGGAAGTCCGAAGTGGTCGGTACGTGGGGTTTCGGACACAATGGAGCCGTCGCCGGTCTTTGAATTGGGTCGTTTTATCAAATGTTTGCAGAACGGGACGTATTACAAACAGATCGGTATTAATGTCCTTAATCATACTGGTTAAACGTCAACGATGTTACCCGACGTGCGATAGGGGTAGCGTAATGAGCCCCTCGCAACCCTCCATTATCTTATAAATATATGTTTACGTAAGTGGAATGGACTGACGCTGATTGCTTTTCCGATATCTTCCGAAAAACACCACGCTGGAATTTGCCAACGGCAGATGCAACCGTTACGCGGCTCCTAAATTAATTTAGAAGGCTGGCTTACACGCCAGCATTACATCGAAGATCTCGGGAGCGAGTCAGCAGTAAGCCGCGATAATATCCCGGTGTGCAATGCAAATTACGGCATTATAAATAAGACTTATCGCGAGACATTAGCTTCCCTGTCGGGCCAATTTGAATAAGAAAATACGCATAAAAATTCATCATTCGAGCCGAGTTTTCTATCTGGGGTTTTTGCAAGACGATGACAATAACAGTGAGGAGAAGAGCTGGGCACGTGCGACCTCTGCATCGTTAAAGGGGGCTTTGTACTGAAGTAATGGGGTGACGTCTAGAAGATTTGAGGCTTTGTGCGGCGATAGTGGATAATTTAAATATTGGGTTTGGAGATTTGCGCCGAAAGGTGGTTAACGAGACGACTTACATAATATAAGTTTGATGGTAAGCGTCTTCTAGGCAGCTACGCAACATTGAATAAATACATATAGATAGACCCATGCTATTGTTTGGAGCGAACAGGCCAACGGCCGGCGAACAAGAGATGGCGCACCAACAGTCGGCCGTCAAACGCCGACGAAAAGCTTGGACACCAATCGCGCGCGTAGATAACCCAAATCGCAGCAACAATACATTTAATAAAGCTACCACTCGACAGAGGGCGACGAAAACAATGTGTAAAAATCTCATAGTAACCATTTATATAATTTGCAACGTTGCCAGATGAGCCTAGCACAACTTTGCCGTTATTTCTAGTCGATTAGATTTTATTTCGTTTAAAAGTTTCTGGTGAATAAATGGAATTATTATAATGAATAAACAATACAAACAAATTATTACTTGTTATTTTAAATATTTGTTAGTGTTGATGAAAACATAAATGGTAATTAAAGTTATTCTAAATACGGTCCGGTCCGGTAGCTCAAATTTTACAGTACGAGTGATATGTTTCAGGACGAGTAGGTAGCCGAGTCTTTAATTTCGAAACGAGTACTGCGAAAAGAGTTACCGGACGTATGTTGTTATGTATTTTATTTCATACTGTCAACATACTTTTTTATTCGATAATATTATTATTATTTTGAGAAAAAATCCAAATCGAGTCACTTTTTCTGACATCGTTAGCAACCGCTCTTTGGTAAATGTTTTAATTTGTTTATTCGTGCAAATCAGCATCATATGTTTAAACACATAGTACTTATAACACTTTACAGGACTTATTGTTTTGTATAATCCGACTCGATGGACGAATGTTTTGTGCAATCCGTCTCGAAGGACCAATGTTTGTGCAACTCGGCTCGTCCTACCAGTATTTTTTATAATCTGGTTGATACGACAATGTGATACCGAATTGTACTTTGATATTGCTCCAAGGACCTTTGTTTTCTTGCGTGCGAGATAATAGACAGCGTTCGGTTTCGATGTTTAATACAGGACGGTTACAGAAATACTAAATTTACATTTGTATTTACAATAACAGGTAAAGCAAAAGAGACCCAAAAGGGTCAGTGGCCGCTTCCGGAAATGGAACACTTGTCCTTTTTGGCTCAATTTTATCGGACTTGTCCGTTTTTTTGATTTTACCGGAATCGTTCGATGCAGTAAAACGTCAAACTTGACATAGTATAAAGTAAAATAAATAAATTTTATTCAATTTTGACATGTAAACAAACGTTTATTTTGCCGTCAGTAGGCCACTAAAGCTTTGGTTTATCCGGTAGCACCATGAAATTTTTAAACCGCTAGCGAAATAAAATTTTTATTTTGCTGTTTTAAAACCATGGTTACCATTTCTGTAATTTCTCCAATGCCTTGCTGCTCTTTCCATCTAAGGAACTTTTGATACACTTTCTGATTTGCTCTTTTTTGGGAGCAAGTTTTGCCGTTGGAATCTTGCATGATTTTGCAATTTTTCGATAATTTTAGTTTGCTTAAAATAAACACCGTCGCCAGAGTCACATACTACACACACACACCTGATATTGTAACCTAAATTCTACGCATATAAAACTTTTATTTGGTCGCTGTCAATTCTGACGTTTCTCGAATGTGAACTTTGAATCACCAATTTTTTCACAATTTGGGACTTGGGGTTGTCAAAATTGAATAAAAGTTTGTATTACACTCGCGGTTAAAATGAATGTGTAACTCGTGGTCTTAAGGCGCTCGCGGCATACGCCGCTCTCGCCTTAAACTGGCCGCTCATTAAACATTCACTTTAACCGCTTGTATAATAAATAACTATTATGATGTAAATACAATTGAGTATATCGATAATTCGCTACTGAAAATTTATTGAAATATAATTTGTGTTAAAAAAAGATTTTTGTGGTTTTATGGTTTATTAACATAATTTACTTATTTGAAATTAAATATTTTTAATACATAGCACAAGTTCTTGATATTCTTTATTTTTATTCCAAGTAATAATTGTGTTTCCTTTAGTTTTAATCAAGAAAATTTTTTCGGTTATTATCTAACATACTTTTGTACATTAAGAAACTCCATTCCACGTCACAGGACGTTACAGGACAATATTTAAATAAATAAAGAAGTCGTTTTATGTGTTTTAAAATTCACTCTGATTTCCGGACTTTAGACTTTTTGGTGTTTCACTTCGGCACAAGAACTAGTCGTATCTCAAAAAAACAAACAGTGGAATATACCGTATTGTACCTATATTTCATAGTAAAAATGTCTAAATTTTTTTATGAAGAGACAGACTGTTCTAGGAAACTTTACTAAATCTTTTCATTTACGAGCTATTGAAAGTCCGCCGGTCTCACTGATACTTCTTACTTGGCTCCTACGAATGAAGCGAAAAATGCACAGATTGAAAATATAGTAAATGGGGTAGTATGTATGCGTGATATGTCGTTAGATTATTAGGTATTTTGCAAATAAAATTTATTTCATTGAAAACAGAAACAATAAAAAACATATCTGTACAAGTTTGGAATCGATATGGCCAGTTGTTTAGAATATGCAAATATGCTTTTGTTCGTATTTACAATTATTACGAAACAGGTTATCAAATAATCTATTTTCACATGGCGAGACTTTCAAGCGGCCGAAGAATTAAAAACCATAAATTTTCATTGAAGAAACAAACTCTTCCAAGAAAATTACCAAATCTTTTAGTTTACGCACTATTGGACGAGCACTCCTTAAAACGGTCAGTATACCTAATCGCATTATTCCATTGATACCTACCTACCGAAAACGTTTCCAGATGAGCCTAACATAAATTTGCGGATATTTCTCGTCAACCAGATATTATTTCATTTAGAAGTTTCTGGTAAATAAATGGGATTATTGTAATGAACATATAAAACAAATAAATTGTGATTATTATTTGTTGTTTTAACCCATTAGACGCTTATAGGCTTATAAGCATACTTTTCTTGAAAAATCGGTAATAAATTCAGTGAAACATCTTTGTGCCTTAATTCCTATTGGTAAACTGGGATTTTGAATAGAGGTCGCAGGAAAATTTTGTATGGTTTTATGGTTTATTTACATAATTTTCTTATTTACAATGAATGTTTTTGATATATAATACAAGTTCTTGATATTATTTATTTTAATTACATTTAATAAACCATAAAACCACAAAAATCTTTTTTTAACACAAATTATATTTCAATAAATTTTCAGTAGCGAATTATTATCGATACACTTAATTGTATTTACATCATAAATTTATTTATTTTACTTCATACTATGTCAAGTTGACTTACTGGATCGAACTATTCCGTAAAATAAAAAAAACGGACAAGTCCGATAAAATTGAGCCAAAAACACGGAGGTAGAAGAGACACTCTTCTACCTCCGTGGCCAAAAAGGACAAGTCTTCCATTTCCGGAAGCGGCCACTGACCCCTTTGGGTCTCTTTTGCTTTACCTGTTATTGTAAATACAAATGTAAATTTAGTACTTCTGTAACCGTCCTGTATTAAACATCGAAACCGAACGCTGTCTATTATCTCGCACGCAAGAAAACAAAGGTCCTTGGAGCAATATCAAAGTACAATTCGGTATCACATTGTCGTATCAACCAGATTACAAAAAATACTGGTAGGACGAGCCGAGTTGCACAAACATTGGTCCTTCGAGACGGATTGCACAAAACATTCGTCCATCGAGTCGGATTATACAAAACAATAAGTCCTGTAAAGTGTTATAAGTACTATGTGTTTAAACATATGATGCTGATTTGCACGAATAAACAAATTAAAACATTTACCAAAGAGCGGTTGCTAACGATGTCAGAAAAAGTGACTCGATTTGGATTTTTTCTCAAAATAATAATAATATTATCGAATAAAAAAGTATGTTGACAGTATGAAATAAAATACATAACAACATACGTCCGGTAACTCTTTTCGCAGTACTCGTTTCGAAATTAAAGACTCGGCTACCTACTCGTCCTGAAACATATCACTCGTACTGTAAAATTTGAGCTACCGGACCGGACCGTATTTAGAATAACTTTAATTACCATTTATGTTTTCATCAACACTAACAAGTATTTAAAATAACAAGTAATAATTTGTTTGTATTGTTTATTCATTATAATAATTCCATTTATTCACCAGAAACTTTTAAACGAAATAAAATCTAATCGACTAGAAATAACGGCAAAGTTGTGCTAGGCTCATCTGGCAACGTTGCAAATTATATAAATGGTTACTATGAGATTTTTACACATTGTTTTCGTCGCCCTCTGTCGAGTGGTAGCTTTATTAAATGTATTGTTGCTGCGATTTGGGTTATCTACGCGCGCGATTGGTGTCCAAGCTTTTCGCCGGCGTTTGACGGCCGACTGTTGGTGCGCCATCTCTTGTTCGCCGGCCGTTGGCCTGTTCGCTCCAAACAATAGCATGGGTCTATCTATATGTATTTAATCAATGCATAATATAAGTTTGATGGTAAGCGTCTTCTAGCAAACACGACGCGACGTTTGTGACTGAAGTAATCTAGTGTGCTGCGATCGATCGCGACGCCGTCTAGATTACTCTAGCAAAATGCATCAGTCCATCACCATCTAGTGCAAAAAACTAATAAAGCGTGCAGTCGAAATGGAACATCGATTCTGTAAATAACTCGAGGAAAAGAGGTTAATAGCGTGATGGAGAGACTTAAATTACTCCCCGAGCTTAAAAATCGCACTTGATAGGAAACTCTTTCGTGTTTTACGCGAACTACGCTCGGACAAGCACCAATACGCTAAAAGGTGCTTTCAATTTACTTTTGGTTTGACACGTAGTCGCTCCAGTGAGCAGCCGAGTGAAGGAATACTCGAATGCGACGCATCGCACACGACTTCGGTGCCGTACTACTTACTAGTGGCGCAATATTTATTAACGCAAGTTGGAGTTTTCAGCAAATCGCCGCCGCTTCCGTCCATTTTTCATAACCGCTGCCCTCCTTGCGGCCGGTTGTAAATGACGGTGCAAATGGGGAACTTTCGCCCGTCGCATCAAGCAAATATGGGTGCTCCGTCTCTCTCCCCGGCCGATCGATCCTCCCTCTTCGAGGTTACACGGGAACACACGCAGCAAGAAACGTGCCTCGGCCCGGTCAAAAATCGCCGGACACGGCGTCAATAATTAATTAAAATCGGGACGCCATCTCGCGAATACAAAGCGGAGATTAAAAGGGCCCTTCGGAAATGCGGACGCATAATCGGCTTTGAAAGACGCTCACAATAAAAATGTTGTGACTACTTAATCTGTCCATTAGGCGGAGTTGCGCCCGTAATTACCCGTGTTCCACGGCGGAGTTTTAATGGAAGTCATATTTTATATTCTCGGAACATGTCACGTAAAATATCGGAGACCCAGTTGGAATTTATTGACGTTTTGCATCGATATGCTGGGCGGATGGAGGAAAGAATGCCCGATATGGACGAGATAAGACATGCTCGGGGGATGCTGGGAGGAGGGAGCACGACGGCGAGGTAGTGATAAGTCCGCGTAGGCGGCAGGAACGAAAAATGCTCGTAAGCGGTAGCATTGTTTAAGTATACTCGTATTATAGTTGGACAACCTATACGGACAATCACTTTCCCATGTAGAAAAGAATGAATATATATTTTACATCTCACTCGCTTCACTATGAAGTGGCGGTACCTTACGAAAGGTGGTAAAAATAGTCCGTAAGCACGTGATGTCGATAAGATAGTAAACGGACGTATTAATCACTACGTTGTACGGGAAGCAGTCACAAAATAAGCAAACGTACGTGTTGAAGACTTTACATATATGTAATATATGTATATGTAGTGCATACCTGTTTCAAGGTTAAGGTAACAAAAATTTAATATTATCGCGGTATACCTATGTCAACCTGATAAAAGAAAATCATAAATATTAATAATCACTAGGAATAGTATAATAGTCATGCGTCCGTTAAGTAGTGAACATTTTTAAACACCCTGTGAAAAAACACTTAATTTAAAATTTGCCCTAGAACTATTTTTTGGTCCACAGACTTTAGCAACTTTTTTCACAATCTGTCTACCCATGGAGGAAGATTACGGAGTGACTATTAATGACTGAATCAAATTATTGTGTTGGTATTCCTGAATTGTTGGCAGCACTGTTAGCATGTGAGTGTATATTTGTTAATTTTGAAATGATCGCGCCTGACAAACGTCATTAGAATATGGCAGCTAATGACTTTGTTGACATTTTGGATTTGACAGTCAGGTATGCCATCGTAAAATTTCAAATATGTTGTCAACCTGACAAAAAAAAAATCACTCAGTATAATATAATTTTCATTCGGCCTTGCCAAAGTAGGATCCGCCAAACAGTGACCATTTTTAGACACCCTGTGAAAAAATATTAAATTGAAAATTGGCCCTAGAAATATTTTTGGTCTATAGACTTTAGTAACTTTTTTTTCACAATTTACCTACCATACATAGGGCATAAAGTATCATGTAACTGTTGTAAATTGGGAAACTGAAAAATCAAAAATTGAGAAAACGAAAAATTAAAAACTCTAAAATTGAAAAATTTCACATTGAAAAAATTTATAAAGTCAGATCACTGCAGAACCGAAAAATTTGAAATCAAAAATTAAAAGCTTGTGAAACTCAATTCGAAAAACTACAAAATTTAAAAATTTAAAAATTGCAAAGCGACAAACCGAAGAAACAAAAAAAAAATGAAAAATTGAAAAATTGCATAAGTGAAAATTTGAAAACTGGTGAAATTGCATATCGAAAAATTGCAAAACCCGAAAATTGCAACCGGAAGCTAAATACGGAAAATCTGAAAAAACGTAAAACTGAAGAAATAAAAAAAAGAAAAATCAAAGAATTGATAAATCGAGAAATTGAGAAACTGTTAAATCTAAAACTGAGAAAAGGAAAAATTAAAAACTCTAAAATTGGATGATTTTGCATTGAAAAAAAAATTATAAAATCAGATCTTGAAAAACTCCAAAACGTAAAACTGAAGCAACAAAAAAAACAAGAAAAATTGAAAAATCGAAAAACTTGTAAAATAAAGAAATAATAAAGAAAATAAAAAACTGAAACGAAAATCCACAAATTGAAAAATTGAAGAACTGAAAAATTGGAAAATTGAAAACTCTAAAATAAAAAATTTCACTTTGAAAAAAAAATTGTAGTCAGATCACTGTAAAACTTTAAAACTGAAAAAATAAAGAAAATTCAAAATTAAAAGTTCGGAAACTCAAATCGAAAAGTTGCAAAATCTAAAAATTGAAAAATTCAGAATTTGGAAAATTGAAATACACAAAATTTAAACTTAACTCGGAAAATTGCAAATAGAAAAACTGAAGAAACAAAAAAAAATGGAAAACTGAAGTATTGAGGAATTGAAAAATTGAAGACTTGATAAGGTGAAAAACTGAAAAATTGAAGAATTGAAAAATTGAAAAACTGAATTGAAAAATTAAAAATTGGGAAACTGAAAAATCAAAAATTGAGAAAATTTTCATGTTGGTATTCCTGATAATGATTGAAGCAAATTTTTGTGTAGGTATTCCTGACTAATTGGTAGCAATGTTAGCAAATCAGTATATAGCTGTCAATTTTGAAATGAGCACGCCTAACAAACGTCATTAGAAGATGGCAGCCACTGATTTTGTTGACATTTTGGATTTGACAGTCAGGTATGCCATCGTAAAATTTCAAATATGTTGTCAACCTAACAAAAAATCACAAACATTAATAATCACTCGGTATAATATAATTTTCATTCGTCCATGCCAAAGTAGGATCCGCCAAACAGTGACTATTTTTAAACACCCTGTGAAAAAATACTAAATTTAAAATTAGCCCTAGAAATATTTTTTGGTTTATAGACTTTAGTAACTTTTTTTTCACAATTTACCTAGAGTATAAAGTATCATGTAACTATTGTAAATTGGGAAACTGAAAAATCAAAAATTGAGAAAACGAAAAATTAAAAACTCTAAAATTGAAAAATTTCACATTGAAAAAATTTATATTCAGATCACTGCGTAACCGAAAAATTTGAAAATAAAATTTAAAAATCGAGAAATTGAACAATCGGTTAATTCAAAAATCGAAACATCGAAAAATTGGAAAATCGAAAAATAAAAAAAAATTGGACAATCGGAAATTTAAAAATTCCGAAAATTGAAAAATCGAAATATAGAAGAACTGAAAACTCAAAAAATCGAAAAAAATTAATAATTTAAAAATTGAAAAGTTAAAATTGAGAAATCGAAAAACTGAAAAATCACAAAATTGAACGAAATATCAAAAAATTAGGAAATTAACAAATTGAGAAACAGAAAAGTAAAAAAAGCAGAGTCGAAAAATCGCAAACTTAAAAAATCGAAAAATTGAAAAACAAAAACCTAAATAATAGAAAAATTGAAGAACTGAACAACTGAAAAATTGAAACTTTAGGAAGTGGAGAAATGGGAATATAAAAAAATAGATTAATTGAGAAATCCGAAAACTAAAAAATCAGAAACGTCAAATTTGAAAAATAAAAAAATATTGAAGAACTGAAAAATCGAAAAATCTAAAATTTAAAACATTGAAAAGTTAAAATATCCTAAAACTGAAAAATGGAGAAATCCAAACATAAAAAAATTTTAAATTTAAAAATCGAAAAACTGAAAAATCAACGAATCGAGAAGTCGAATTGGACAATTGAAAAATCGGATAAACCAAAAATCGAAAAATCGAGAAACCGAAAAGCAAAAAATCGAAAAACCAACAAATCGAAAAATCGAAACATTGTAAAATTCAAAAATTGAGACATCGAGAAATCGAAAAATCAAAAGACAAAAAAATCGAGGAGTCGAAAAATCGAGAAGTGAAAAATCAAAAAATTGAGAAACCGAAATAGGCCAAAATCGAAAAATCGAAAACTTAAATATGGAAAAATTGATAAAGCGAGAGATCGAATAATCAAAACATCGAAACATCCGAATGTCAATAAATTGAGATCTCAAAAAATTTAAAAATTCGAAAATTTAAAAAATTAAAATATAGAACTGGAAACTCGAGAAACCGAAAAATCTAGAAATTTAAAAATTAAAATACGGAAAAGTTGAAAAATTGAGAAATTGAAATAAAAAACAAAAAATTGAAAATCCAAAAATAAAAAATAGAAAAATCTTGAAGTCGAAAAATGAAAGAATCGAAGTATTGAAAAATATCAAAACTGAAAGAAATATCAAAAAATTGAGAAATCGACAAACCAATAAAGCGAAGTCGAAAAATCGAAGAATTGAAGAACTGAAAAATCGAAACTTTGAGAAGTGGGAAAATCAAAAATAGATTAATTGAGAAATCAGAAAACTGAAAATTTAACGCAAAAATTTGAAAAATTGAAAAATCGGGACATTGAAAAATTGGAAAATCCAGAAATTGAAAAGCTCAAAGAAAAAAATCGAAAAACCGAAAAAACCCAAAAATCGAAACATCGAAAAATTCAAAAACTGAGACTTCGAGAAATCGAAAAATCGGAGGATCGAGAAATTGAGGAGTCGGAAGCCGAAAAGGAAAGTTAAAAATTGAAAAATTGAACAATCAAAACAACGAAACATCTGAATTCGATAAATTGAGAAAATAAAAAATTGAATAATCGAAAAATTTTAGAAAAGAAAAACTGGAAAATCGAAAATTAAAATTAAAAAAATCGAAAAATTGAAAAATTGAAATATAACTGAAAATTCGAGATATCGAAAAACCTAGAATTTAAAAAAAAGAAATATTAAAACATCGAAAAGTTTAAAAATTGAGGAATCGAAGCATTAAACAGTCGCAGAATTGAAAAATCTAAAGTTTACAATAAATTGAAAATCCAAAAAGTAAAAAATCGAGAAATCAAAAAAATCCGTCAATTCAAAAATCGAAAAGTCGAAAAATTGAAATATTGAAAAATCTCATAACTGAAAGAAATATTCAAAAAATTGAGAAATTAAAAAATTGGAAAACTGAGAAATCGGAAATCTAAAAAAGCAAAATTGAAAAATCGTAATCTTAAAAAATCGAAAAATTGAAGAATTGAAGATGTGAAAAATCTAAACTTTAGGAAGTCCAGAAATGGACAAATAAAAAAAATACTTTAGAAATCGGCAAACTGAAAATTTAGAAACGTGAAAATTTGAAAAATTGAAAAATCGAAATATTTAAAAACCGTAAAATTGAAGAGGACAAAAATTGAGAAATCGTATCATTGAAACATCGAAAGATTGAGAAATCGAAAAATAAAAAAATCAAGAAATAGAAAATTTAAAGAATGGAGGAATCGGAAAAGCCCAAAATTGAAATTTGAAAAATTGAGACATTTAAAGTTGAAAAATCAAGAAATCGACAAGACGAAAAATCCCAATAGCGTATTTAGGTATAAATCACAAGATCAGGACTATTCTACTTTTTAAAATTTAAATAACATTATAAATTGGAAAATGTTGATTTTTTTTTCCAAAAATCTTGACGTCTAAGCTGAAAACTCGACACGGATGCATAAACCGTAAACGGGGCGAAACTACAATTTTACTATTGTAAAATTTGACAAATTTTGGAGAGTGTAATTTGATAATACAATTTGAAATGTAAATTTTGTCATTCGGAAACATTATGTATTAAATTGTTAAAATGTTCAAGAACTTTGTTCACTTATTCGTTGTAAAGTCCAATGGTCGAAATGGGTTAGTTCTTCGCAGTGGATGTGTATTAGATCAACTCTAACGAATATCGGTTTATATATAAATCGCTTAAAGCCGATATTGGCCTGAGGGTGCTTTGGTCTGTAGATCAAACAAGTTCTCAGGTGACGAAAAATTGCATGTGGAGGGAGACTTCGGATTACAAATCGTGCCAAGAAAGACATATTTGGGAGAGATGGATTTTCAGGTGCTTGACTAGCGGTAATTTTAAATTGTTTGCTGTCGTTCGCGAAGTGAAGAACACAATTTCATTAAAATGATAATTATAAAATTATCATAATCACTATTGGTATTAATTAACACAAACTGGCGCGCAAGTTATCAGTTGATTTCGTTAATAAATTCATAGAAACCTATATGGGATTTTTTCATGCATTAGAAAATTAAAAAGTAAAAAATACAATAACAAAAATTTTAAAATGCGGTTTACGAAAAATTAGTTCACCTGTGCAAAGAAGAAAATTTTGGAAACGCTGACAAATATGACATCTTAAAAAAAATAACACTTGAAGAAGTGCTTTCGGGGTAATATACTTAAACAATGGCGGTAGCAACTTACCGCTTACGCAAAAAGCGCCCGTTGAAGTGAAAAACGCGCACTGTCTTTGTTTAATTACCAAAGCGAATTAATCGGCGATTTGTGTGTGCGTTAATTAATTTCAGAGACAGCGCCAGAAGTAGATCACTCAAATCCACTGGATTAGTTCCTAACTGGTGCTGAAATTCTGCCGATAACAATGCACGTTGATGGGGCTATAATATTCCCACATATGCTTGAATAAACATAGATAGATACACCTCGCCGGGGAAAAACTTCCACAGGTCGGAAATTAATGGTGCTGCAATGCGCTGAACTTAATTCAAAACTTTGATCCCTGGAGTGTATCGGGAAATAATGACATTAAGCTCGTAAAATCATTACCGGGAAAACGAACAAATTCACATCTTTGTTACCGGTTTTGATTGCTAGTTTTATATTGTCTGAACATAAATCATGCGCCACGTTAATTATTGTAGGTAAATCACTCCTCGATGCTGAAACCCCCCCTAGTAACACAAGCGCGAACAAAACGCTTTAGAAGTGTGTGTTTTCTGTATAAAATTACTATTTGGTCCAATTAAAATCACGAGAGGCGTGAATTTCCGCCGCGTTCGGGGCTTCCGTGGGCCGGCGAATCCATTTTCCGTGTCAAATTTCTTTTCGCCGGTCAGCAAGGGTCTAGGAATTTAATTTTCGGCAGTGAAAAGCCGTGCGCCGAGGGGAACTAAATGAATGAACATCATCCCCAAAATCACTTTACAAGTAACAAAACGAAAGTGGAAGTTTTCTTATCGACGCCCAATGGGACCTTTCAGCGCGATTTGCTTCGCCGAATCGTCGTTTAGTTTTCGAAGAAGAAAGTGAATAAGAACCGAGTTATTAATGAACGGTCTCTTAGCTTCCCTTCCCGAGCAGTTAGACTTCGCACCTCGTTCGACTTTTTTAAGCGAAAGTTTTGGATAAATAAATGGCGCGTAGTCGGATCAGAAGATGGCTTTTTTATGCCGGGCTTGTGACGAGAATTAGACGGGGATTCGCCGCTGGGAGGACCATCTTTTATTGAGAGATTTTACAAAGAGTGTATTTTAGTTGCGCCAAAGTTGACTTGGCGGCGAATAAATTATTCACGGTGTCGATCGAAAAGACATCGGAAACGTCGCTGGTTTATTGAGGAAGGTGGCTTTGTTTTATTGCAGGGGAACGCAGAGCGAGGCGGAGTGGCTAAATTAAAGAAAAATACACCTGCACATTGTTAAAAGCGTTTTTGCGGCGTTGGCAGCATCCGGACAACAAAAACTTATACACTGAAATTGGTTGGAGGCATTTACCCCACCTTAATAAACAATTTCAATATTGGTAGCACTTCGCGCTCTGCTAGTGGCAGCTATTTGACAACGCCGCTGCCGCATTGCTCCACTCGACTTCCTCAGATATTTCATTTTCTCCACCGTTATGAACTGTAATTCCAGTTGCGAATAGTTGAAAACTCTGCACTTGACGTCCCAACTTATCGGAGCGTTCCGACCGAAAAAACTAGCCCTACTTTCCGATAGTTCGACCCCGTTCATCGTTTTTTTTTTACTCTAGGCATTGTTTAAGTATATTATAGTTGGACAACCTAATACAAATTTTACTTCGCCTAAATAGTGAGCTTTAGGACAAGGAATCCAGGGGGCGTGGGACAAATTTTTCGTCAACGCACATTTTCACTACAGTGAGCCAACGTATTAGGTTTATTTTACTCTACATCAGATGGCGCCATCAAACATTAGCAAAGACAAACACCCTTCACTCTGCTCTTATACGAGGAGTTATCCATAAATCCATAATTAACATTGTTCCGTAAACAGTAATGTGTATAAACATATAAGTACAAAATCTGAAAATATGTTTGACATAAAAAATATGAAGTAACGCGTTGTAACGTGATACGAAATAAGAACTTTAGAGGCATGTTTGTAATATCGAGTTGTTAAAGGCTGCTTTGAAGACTGTTTGTTTCTATGGAAAACAATTGCTGTTATCCGACATTTTGGTAGATTTTGTTAAAAAAATACGAGATAACTAATTGTTTCTTGAACTAGTTTCCGTAACTTCTAAAATTTAAAAAGGATACGCCGTTCTGCTGTAATAAAATCTAGAATAAGGTCAAAATCACACTAATATTACATCTGATTTTGTTAACCACATGAATATAATTTACATTAAAATAAGTTACGGACATTGTTTGAAATGTTTATTATAGTTCGAAAATAAGATAAAATAAATAAATAAATAAATAAAATGTGCAGTTTATAAACTTCAGAATTTTAGTAAAAATATAATCATGTTTGAAGCTTTATTTTGTCTGTTCGATTTTATTGGGTGTATTGGGCCCCTCTCGGGATATAACATCGACATCAGTGCACCGACCCAACGTTCTTCAACCGATGGGATAATTTATTACTTCCGTTATGCTGGCCCTACACACAGCGATTTGGTTTTCAGATTTTCGGCTAGATCTGCACAGTGACATAGAGTATTTTGTTCACGCGAGCATCAAAAATATTACCTCGAAAGCACTTCTTCAAGTGTTATTTTTTTTAAGATGTCATATTTGTCAGCGTTTCCAAAATTTTCTTCTCTTCAACTAATTTTTCGTAAACCGCATTTTAAAATTTTTGTTATTGTATTTTTTACTTTTTAATTTTCTAAGGCATGAAAAAATCCCATATAGGTTTCTATGAATTTATTAACGAAATCAACTGATAACTTGCGCGCCATTTTGTATCAACTCTTCGCGAACGACAGCAAACAATTTAAAATTACCGCTAGTCAAGCATCTAAAAATCCATCTCTCCCAAATATGTCTTTCTTGGCACGATTTGTAATCCGAAGTCTCCCTCCACATGCAATTTTTCGTCACCTGAGAACTTGTTTGATCTACAGACCAAAGCACCCTCAGGCCAATATCGGCTTTAAGCGATTTATCTATAAACCGATATTCGTTAGAGTTGATCTAATACACATCCACTACGAAGAACTAACCCATTGGACTTTGCAACGAATAAGTGAACAAAGTTCTTGAACATCTTAACAATTTAATACATAATGTTCCCGAATGACAAAATTTACATTTCAAATTGTATTATCAAATTACACTCTCCAAAATTTGTCAAATTTTACAATAGTAAAATTGTAGTTTCGCCCCGTTTACGGTTTATGCATCCGTGTCGAGTTTTCAGCTTAGACGTCAAGATTTTTGGAAAAAAAAATCAACATTTTCCAATTTAAAATGTTATTTAAATTTTAAAAAGTAGAATAGTCGTGATCTTGTGATTTATACCTAAATACGCTATTGGGATTTTTCGTCTTCTCGATTTCTTGATTTTTCAACTTTAAATGTCTCAATTTTTCAATATTTCAATTTTGGGCTTTTCCGATTCCTCCATTCTTTAAATTTTCTATTTCTTGATTTTTTTATTTTCGATTTCTCAATCTTTCGATGTTTCAATGATACGATTTCTCAATTTTTGTCCTCTTCAATTTTACGGTTTTTAAATATTTCGATTTTTCAATTTTTCAAATTTTCACGTTTCTAAATTTTCAGTTTGCCGATTTCTAAAGTATTTTTTTTTATTTGTCCATTTCTGGACTTCCTAAAGTTTAGATTTTTCACATCTTCAATTCTTCAATTTTTCGATTTTTTAAGATTACGATTTTTCAATTTTGCTTTTTTAGATTTTCGATTTCTCAGTTTTCCAATTTTTTAATTTCTCAATTTTTTGAATATTTCTTTCAGTTATGAGATTTTTCAATATTTCAATTTTTCGACTTTTCGATTTTTGAATTGACGGATTTTTTTGATTTCTCGATTTTTTACTTTTTGGATTTTCAATTTATTGTAAACTTTAGATTTTTCAATTCTGCGACTGTTTAATGCTTCGATTTCACAATTTTTAAACTTTTGGATGTTTTAATATTTCATTTTTTTAAATTCTAGGTTTTTCGATATCTCGAGTTTTCAGTTCTTCTATATTTGAATTTTTCAATTTTTCGATTTTTTTAATTTTAATTTTCGATTTTCCAGTTTTTCTTTTCTAAAATTTTTCGATTATTAAATTTTTTATTTTCTCAATTTATCGAATTCAGATGTTTCGTTGTTTTGATTGTTCAATTTCTCAATTTTTCAATTTTTAACTTTCCTTTTCGGCTTCCGACTCCTCAATTTCTCGATCCTCCGATTTTTCGATTTCTCGAAGTCTCAGTTTTTGAATTTTTCGATGTTTCGATTTTTGGGTTTTTCGGTTTTTTCGATTTTTTTCTTTTGAGCTTTTCAATTTCTGGATTTTCCAATTTTTCAATGTCCCGATTTTTCAATTTTTCAATTTTTCAAATTTTTGCGTTAAATTTTCAGTTTTCTGATTTCTCAATTAATCTATTTTTGATTTTCCCACTTCTCAGTTTCGATTTTTCAGTTCTTCAATTCTTAGATTTTTCGACTTCGCTTTATTGGTTTGTCGATTTCTCAATTTTTTGATATTTCTTTCAGTTTTGATATTTTTCAATACTTCGATTCTTTCATTTTTCGATTTCAAGATTTTTCTATTTTTTATTTTTGGATTTTCAGTTTTTTGTTTTTTATTTCAATTTCTCAATTTTTCAACTTTTCCATATTTTAATTTTTAAATTTCTAGATTTTTCGGTTTCTCGAGTTTCCAGTTCTATATTTTAATTTTTTAAATTTCCGAATTTTTAAATTTTTTGAGATCTCAATTTATTGAGATTCGGATGTTTCGATGTTTTTATTATTCAATATCTCGCTTTATCAATTTTTCCATATTTAAGTTTTCGATTTTTCGATTTTGGCCTATTTCGGTTTCTCAATTTTTTGATTTTTCGAATTCTCGATTTTTCGACTCCTCGATTTTTTTGTCTTTTGATTTTTCGATTTCTCGATGTCTCAATTTTTGAATTTTACAATGTTTCGAGTTTTCGATTTGTTGGTTTTTCGATTTTTTGCTTTTCGGTTTTTCGATTTTTCGATTTTTGGTTTATCCGATTTTTCAATTGTCCAATTCGACTTCTCGATTCGTTGATTTTTCAGTTTTTCGATTTTTAAATTTAAAATTTTTTTATGTTTGGATTTCTCCATTTTTCAGTTTTAGGATATTTTAACTTTTCAATGTTTTAAATTTTAGATTTTTCGATTTTTCAGTTCTTCATATTTTTTTATTTTTTAAATTTTGACGTTTCTGATTTTTTAGTTTTCGGATTTCTCAATTAATCTATTTTTTTATATTCCCATTTCTCCACTTCCTAAAGTTTCGATTTTTCAGTTGTTCAGTTCTTCAATTTTTCGATTTTTTAAGTTTGCGATTTTTCGACTCTGCTTTTTTTACTTTTCTGTTTCTCAATTTGTTAATTTCCTAATTTTTTCATATTTCGTTCAATTTTGTGATTTTTCAGTTTTTCGATTTCTCAATTTTAACTTTTCAATTTTTAAATTATTAATTTTTTTCGATTTTTTGAGTTTTCAGTTCTTCTATATTTCGATTTTTCAATTTTCGGAATTTTTAAATTTTCGTTTGTCCAATTTTTTTTTATTTTTCGATTATCCAATTTTTCGATGTTTCGATTTTTGAATTAACCGATTGTTCAATTTCTCGATTTTTAAATTTTATTTTCAAATTTTTCGGTTACGCAGTGATCTGACTTTATAAATTTTTTCAATGTGAAATTTTTCAATTTTAGAGTTTTTAATTTTTCGTTTTCTCAATTTTTGATTTTTCAGTTTCCCAATTTACAATAGTTACATGATACTTTATACTCTATATATGGTAGGTAAATTGTGAAAAAAAAGTTACTAAAGTCTATAAACCAAAAAATATTTCTAGGGCTAATTTTAAATTTAGTATTTTTTCACAGGGTGTTTAAAAATAGTCACTGTTTGGCGGATCCTACTTTGGCATGGACGAATGAAAATTATATTATACCGAGTGATTATTAATGTTTGTGATTTTTTTGTCAGGTTGACAACATATTTGAAATTTTACGATGGCATACCTGACTGTCAAATCCAAAATGTCAACAAAATCAGTGGCTGCCATCTTCTAATGACGTTTGTTAGGCGTGCTCATTTCAAAATTGACAGCTATGTACTGATTTGCTAACATTGCTACCAATTAGTCAGGAATACCTACACAAAAATTTGCTTCAATCATTATCAGGAATACCAACATGAAAATTTTCTCAATTTTTGATTTTTCAGTTTCCCAATTTTTAATTTTTCAATTCAGTTTTTCAATTTTTCAATTCTTCAATTTTTCAGTTTTTCACCTTATCAAGTCTTCAATTTTTCAATTCCTCAATACTTCAGTTTTCCATTTTTTTTGTTTCTTCAGTTTTTCTATTTGCAATTTTCCGAGTTAAGTTTAAATTTTGTGTATTTCAATTTTCCAAATTCTGAATTTTTCAATTTTTAGATTTTGCAACTTTTCGATTTGAGTTTCCGAACTTTTAATTTTGAATTTTCTTTATTTTTTCAGTTTTAAAGTTTTACAGTGATCTGACTACAATTTTTTTTTCAAAGTGAAATTTTTTATTTTAGAGTTTTCAATTTTCCAATTTTTCAGTTCTTCAATTTTTCAATTTGTGGATTTTCGTTTCAGTTTTTATTTTCTTTATTATTTCTTTATTTTACAAGTTTTTCGATTTTTCAATTTTTCTTGTTTTTTTTTTGTTGCTTCAGTTTTACGTTTTGGAGTTTTTCAAGATCTGATTTTATAATTTTTTTTTCAATGCAAAATCATCCAATTTTAGAGTTTTTAATTTTTCCTTTTATCAGTTTTAGATTTAACAGTTTCTCAATTTCTCGATTTATCAATTCTTTGATTTTTCTTTTTTTTTTTATTTCTTCAGTTTTACGTTTTTTCAGATTTTCCGTATTTAGCTTCCGGTTGCAATTTTCGGGTTTTGCAATTTTTCGATATGCAATTTCACCAGTTTTTCAAATTTTCACTTATGCAATTTTTCAATTTTTCATTTTTTTTTTGTTTCTTCAGTTTGTCGCTTTGCAATTTTTAAATTTTGTAGTTTTTCGAATTGAGTTTCACAAGCTTTTATTTTTGATTTCAAATTTTTCGGTTCTGCAGTGATCTGACTTTATAAAATTTTTTCAATGTGAAATTTTTCAATTTTAGAGTTTTTAATTTTTCGTTTTCTCAATTTTTGATTTTTCAGTTTCCCAATTTACAACAGTTACATGATACTTTATACCCTATGTATGGTAGGTAAATTGTGAAAAAAAAGTTACTAAAGTCTATAGACCAAAAATATTTCTAGGGCCAATTTTCAATTTAATATTTTTTCACAGGGTGTCTAAAAATGGTCACTGTTTGGCGGATCCTACTTTGGCAAGGCCGAATGAAAATTATATTATAGTGAGTGATTTTTTTTTGTCAGGTTGACAACATATTTGAAATTTTACGATGGCATACCTGACTGTCAAATCCAAAATGTCAACAAAGTCATTAGCTGCCATATTCTAATGACGTTTGTCAGGCGCGATCATTTCAAAATTAACAAATATACACTCACATGCTAACAGTGCTGCCAACAATTCAGGAATACCAACACAATAATTTGATTCAGTCATTAATAGTCACTCCGTAATCTTCCTCCATGGGTAGACAGATTGTGAAAAAAGTTGCTAAAGTCTGTGGACCAAAAAATAGTTCTAGGGCAAATTTTAAATTAAGTGTTTTTTCACAGGGTGTTTAAAAATGTTCACTACTTAACGGACGCATGACTATTATACTATTCCTAGTGATTATTAATATTTATGATTTTCTTTTATCAGGTTGACATAGGTATACCGCGATAATATTAAATTTTTGTTACCTTAACCTTGAAACAGGTATGCACTACATATACATATATTACATATATGTAAAGTCTTCAACACGTACGTTTGCTTATTTTGTGACTGCTCCCCGTACAACGTACTGATTAATACGTCCGTTTACTGCCTTATCGACATCACGTGCTTACGGACTATTTTTACCCCCTTTCGTAAGGTACCGCCACTTCATAATAGTGAAGCGAGTGAGATGTAAAATATATATTCATTCTTTTCTACATGGGAAAGTGATTGTCCGTATAGGTTGTCCAACTATAATATACTTAAACAATGCTCTAGGATATCGTCGGTGGTACTAAAAACGCGTCTCTCATTATCCAGAAGCATTCTCGCTTTCCAATAGTCCGCCACAAAGCAGCCCTCGCCCGAAATGCCTTGTATAAACCGGAATTCCGGCCCCCATAATTGGAATCGTAACCCGATTCATGGCCAGTCCATCGTCCACGCCACTGTCCGGTCATTTCCAGAGCTAATTTACGATCACTACTGCAAATAAAACAGCACGAAAGGAATCTATGGAGACCGGAAATCAATCATGTTTTTATAGTGGAAGCCGGTCGCTATCACCGTACGCTCATGGAATAATAAGGACCTGCTGCTGCAGAGATGCCGGAGAAATCCGGGTCAATTACACTTCTATGTTCCCGGACTCGATCAAAAATTTAATTGGCCGACGACATGAGCTAATTAACTCCGAGTTGGATATGGCTTCGGCGAGATCGTACGATTTCGGGGTGGGGGGAAGTGCAAAAATTGAGGAAAGGCACGCCGGGAGATAAAGTGATAAAGGGCAAAGGAGAGGGCGAAATATGATCGATTTCGGGGCGGGTTGTAATACGAAATAATGAGAATGTTTGGAAGCGGAAATTCCTGGACGTCCAACGTTTGTAGAAAACTCGGACCCAGTTGGCGAGAAGCAACAATGAAAGTTTGGTTTGCGAAATCAGGTGACATTTTCGGTCGATCTCGATCCGAGCATCACGATGATTGATGGCTGCGGTCGCAGGTCAGTCCCGGAATCCGCTCTGATTTGTCGTCAAGGATAAGAAAACATCATCGTTTTTCGATATCAACAGTTATGGGGGGAATAATCGGAGAGCTTTCGGCTACCAGTTGAACGATGAGTTCAACTGTTATCCGAGAAACGTGATAGCGTTCATTTGGTCATTAAATGTAATACGAGTAGGAGAACGGTCGTAATAAGCCCTCAGGGGGCGATCCGGTCCGGCGGATTTCCCGCCACTTCATAGCTTCCCTCGAATTACTATTATTATGATTGTGTAGTGTGTGGAGTGGCGGCACGACCTCGTCATCGATTAGGGAAAAACGCGCAGCAACGTCCAACGTTTATAGTAACCTCGACTGTCGTTAGTCGCGACCATAGATTAATATAGATGCGACATACAAGCTGATTTTGCAAAACCACCCTTCTTGACATTGGAGTCCTCAGCCGCCAAAGACAAGCAATAAACAATAAAAACACTTTTCACTACAACTCGTCGCCTGAGAACTTGTTTGATCTACAGACCGAGGGGCGCTCACGCCAATGTCGACTCTAAGCGTACAGAAGCGATTTAGTTGGTTTGGACTATAATTTCTGCGGGAAATAGTTGGTTGGTCGGTTTTTATAACGACAAAGTGAATATTTTTTAACTAAGAATTAATTCTTTATTTGTGTTTTATACTAACAAAACGTCTTAAACTAAGAATATTGTTGAAATCGTAATAACCCAATATTTTGTATGAATTTTTAAATGCTTTTAGTGACAATTTTTGTGGTTGTTTTCGACACACTGTATGATATTAACAGTGAGACAAAAAAAAATTAAAAATTAAAATAATCGAAAATTCGAAAAATGGAGAAATGTAATAATCGAAAAATTGAAACCTTAAAAAATCGTAAAACCGAAACATTGAAAAATTGAAATATCGAAAAACTGAAAATCGAAAAATGAAACATCAGGATTCAAAAATTTAAAAAATCGGATAACTGAAAAACTGGAAAATCTAAAAACCGAGAAATCGAAAAATCAAAATATCAAGAAATCGTGGAGTCGAAAAGTCGAACAACTGTGGAACCGAAATAGGCCAAAATCGACAAATTGAAAAGTTAAAAATTGACAAAATATCGAAAAAATCCACATCTCGATAAATCGAGAAATCAAAAAACTTAAAAATTCGAAAAATTAAAAAATTGAGAGATTGAAAGATTCAAAAGAACGAGAAATCGAAAAGTGATGAAGTCGAAAAATCGAAAAATAGAGAAATCGACAAACAAAAAGTTAAAAGTTGAAAAATTGGAAAAGCGGAAAAATCAAAAAACCAAAAAATGGAAAACTGGAAAAACTGAGAAACCGAAATCGGCCAAAATAAAGAATTGAAAAACTGATAAATCGAAAACCTGAACAATTAAATCTGGATAAATCGGGAATGAAAAATTAACAAATCGAAAAATTGAAAAACAGAACATCTAAAACCAGGAAGTCGAAAAATCGAAAGATTAAGAAATATTGATAAAATTAAAATATCAAAATATTGAAAAATCTAAAATTTGAAAATACAAAAATTGAAAAATCGGAAAAATAAAAAGGTGGACACATCGAAAAATCCAAAAGTCAAAAATAGAAAACCGAAGAATTTGAAAACTCCTAAAACTAAAATATCTAAAAACTGAAAAATCGAAAAATCAAAAAATTAAAGAACTGAAGAACAGAAAAATCGAAACACTCGAAGGTCCAGAAATGGGAAAATCAAAACATCGATTAATTGAAAAATCGAAAAATTGAGAGTTTATGAAAGTCAAATTGAAAAATTAAAAAATCGAAAATTTGACAAAATGACAATTGAAAAACAGAAAATCTAAAACCGAGAAGTCGAAAAATCAAAAGATTAAGAAATCGAAAGATTTGAAAAATTCGAAAACTTGAAAGAAATCGAAACATTTGAAAAATTCAAATATCGGATAACTGAAATGAAAAATGGAGAAATCGAAAAATCTAAAATTTAAAAATCGAAAAATTGAAAAAACAGCAATTGAAAAACAGAATCTAAAACCGGGAAGTCGAAAAATCGAAAGATGAAGAAATCGAAACATTTGAAAAATTGAAAAATAGAAGAGCAGAAATGAAAAATCGAGAAATCGAAAAATCTAAAATTCTAGATATTGAAAAATTAAAATACCAAAAAATTGAGAAATCTAAAATTAATGAAAATCTAAAAATTGAAAAATCGAAAAAGTAAAAAGTCGATACATTGAAAAATCCAGAAGTCAAAAATGGAAAAGTCGAAAAACAGAAATATTGAAAAATCTCAAAATTAAAATATCGAAAAACTGAAAAATGATTGAAAAACTGACGAATCAAAAAACTGAAAAATCCCAAAACTGAAATATCCAAAGACTGAGAACCTAAAGAATCGAAAAACTGGAAAATCGAAAAACCGAGAAATCGAAAAGTTAAAAATTGAACAATTATAAATTAAGAAATTGACAATCAAAATATCGAAAAATCCAAATCTCGATAAATCGAGATATCAGAAAACTTAAAAATTCGAAAAATTGAGAGATTGAAACATCAAAAGAAAGAGAAATCGAAAAGTAATGAAGTCGAAAAATCGAAAAATAGAGAAATCGACAAACAAAAAGTTAAAAGATGAAAAATTGGAAAAGCGGAAAAATCAAAAAACGAAAAAATGGAAAACTGGAAAAACTGAGAAACCGAAATCGGCCAAAATAAAGAATTGAAAAACTGATAAATCGAAAACCTGAACAATCAAATCTCGATGAATCGGGAATGAAAAATTAACAAATCGAAAAATTGGAAAACAGAACATCTAAAGCAGGAAGTCGAAAAATCGAAATATTAAGAAATATTGATAAAATTAAAATATCAAAATATTGAAAAATCTAAAAAGTAAAAAGGTAGACACATCGAAAAATCCAGAAGTCAAAAATAGAAAACCGAAGAATTGAAATATTGAAAAATCCTAAAACTGAAATGTCTAAAAACTGAAAAATCGAAAAATCAAAAAAGTGAATTCGAAAAATAGGAACATTAAAAAATCGAAAAACTGAAAAATCAAAAACCTGAAAAATCAAAAAATTAAAGAACTGAAGAACAGGAAAATCGAAACACTCGAAGGTCCAGAAATGGGAAAATCAAAACATCGATTAATTGAAAAATCGAAAAATTGAGAGTTTATGAAAGTCAAATTGAAAAATTAAAAAATCGAAAATTTGACAAAATGACAATTGAAAAACAGAAAATCTAAAACCGGGAAGTCGAAAAATCAAAAGGTTAAGAAATCGAAACATTTGAAAAATTCGAAAACTTGAAAGAAATCGAAACATTTGAAAAATTCAAATATCGGATAACTGAACTGAAAAATCGAGAAATCGAAAAATCTAAAATTTAAAAATCGAAAAATTGAAAAAACAACAATTGAAAAACAGGATCTAAAACCGGGAAGTCGAAAAATCGAAAGATTAAGAAATCGAAACATTTGAAAAATTGAAAAATGGAAGAGCAGAAATGAAAAATCGAGAAATCGAAAAATCTAAAATTCTAGATATTGAAAAATTAAAATACCAAAAATTGAGAAATCTAAAATTTATGAAAATCCAAAAATTGAAAAATCGAAAAAGTAAAAAGTCGACACATCGAAAAATCCAGAAGTCAAAAATGGAAAAGTCGAAAAACAGAAATGTTGAAAAACCCCAAAATTAAAATATCGAAAAACTGAAAAATGATTGAAAAACTGACGAATCAAAAAACTGGAAAATCGAAAAACCGAGAAATCGAAAAATCAAAAGATCAAGAAATTGTGGAGTCGAAAAGTTGAACAACTGAGAAACCGAAATAGGCCAAAATCGAAAAGTTAAAAATTGAACAATTTATAAATTAAGAAATTGACAATCAAAATATCGAAAAATCCAAATCTCGATAAATCGAGAAATCAAAAAACTTAAAAATTCGAAAAATTGAGAGATTGAAAAATTCAAAGAAACAGAAATCGAAAAGTAATGAAGTCGAAAAATCGAAAAATAGAGAAATCGACAAACAAAAAGTTAAAAGTTGAAAAATTGGAAGAGCGGAAAAATCAAAAAACGAAAAAATGGAAAACTGAGAAACCGAAATAGGCCAAAATAAAGAATTGAAAAACTGATAAATCGAAAACCTGAACAATCAAATCTCGATGAATCGGGAATGAAAAATTAACAAATCGAAAAATTGAAAAACAGAACATCTAAAACCAGGAAGTCGAAAAATCGAAAGATTAAGAAATATTGATAAAATTAAAATATCAAAATATTGAAAAATCTAAAATTTGAAAATCCAAAAATTGAAAAATCGAAAAAGTAAAAAGGTGGACACATCAAAAAATCCAGAAGTCAAAAATAGAAAATTGAAATATTGAAAAATCCTAAAACTGAAATATCTAAAAACTGAAAAATCGAGAAATCAAAACAGTGAAGTCGAAAAATAGAAACCTTAAAAAATCAAAAACCTGAAAAATCAAAAAATTAAAGAACTGACGAACAGGAAAATCGAAACACTCGAAGGTCAAGAAATGGAAAAAACTAAACATCGATTAATTGAAAAATTCAAATATCGAAGAACTGAACTGAAAACTCGAGAATTCGAAAAATCTAAAATTTTAAAAATTAAAAAATCTAAAATTTAAAAATCGAAAAAGTAAAATAATCGACACATCGAACAATCCAGGAGTCAAAAACTGAAAAGTCGAAGAATCGAAATATTGAAAAATCCCAAAACTGAGATATCGAAAAACTGAATAATGAAGAAAAACTGAAAAATCCGAAATCTGAAATATCCAAAAGCTGAGAACCTAAAAAGTCGAAAAATTGAGCAATCGAAAAATCCAAAAAGTGAAGTCGAAAAATCGAAACCTTCCAAAAACTAATGAATGAAAAATCGAAAAATTAAAGAATTAAAGATCAGGAATATCGAAACCCTTGAAAATCAAGAAATGTGAAAACCAAAACGTCGATTAATTGAAAAATCGAAAAATTGATAGTATATAAATGTCAAATTTGAAAAATTGAAAAATCGAAAATTTGAAAAAACGCCAATTGAAAAACAGAAAATCTAAAACCGGAAAGTCGAAAAATCGATGGATTAAGAAATCAAAACATTGAAAAATCTAAAATTCTAAATATTGAAAAATTAAAATACCAAAAAATTCAAAAATCTAAAATTTAAAAATCGAAAAAGTAAAAAGTCGACACATCGAAAAATCGAAAAGTCAAAAATGGAAAATTCGAAAAACAGAAATATTGAAAAATCCCAAAATTAAAACATCGAAAAACTGAAAAATGATTGAAAAACTGACGAACCAAAAAACTGAAAAATCCCAAAACTGAAATATCCAAAAACCTAGAACCTAAAGAATCGAAAAATTGAGAAATCAAAGACCTGCAAAATCGTAAGATCGAAAAATTGAATAATAAGTAAACTGAAAAATCCCAAAACTGAAATGTCCGAAAAAAAAATGAAAAATTGAGAAATCGAAAAATCAAAACGTGAAGTTGAAAAATCGAAACCTGAATAAATAGAAAAATTGAAAAACCAAAAAACCTGAAAAATCAGTTAATTGAAAAATCGACAAATAAAGAGTTTGTAAAAGTCAAAAATTGAAAAATCGAAATATTTAAAAATTGAAGAGAAAAACTGAAAACCGAGAAATTGTAAAATCCAAAAATTGAATAATAAATAGGAGTAAACTGAAAAATCCCCAAACTAAAATTTCGAAAAACTGAGAATTCGAAAGTTGAAACAGCAGAAATTATGGTCGAAACCGGTTAGGATGTGTATCAGATCACGGATCATGGCTTATAAATCAAATCGTTTCCGAACGCTTAGAGTCGACATTGGCCTGAGTGCGCTCTGGTCTGTAGATCAAACAAGTTCTCAGAGGACGAACTGTAATTCGTGTGACCTGAATGAAAGTGAAGGAAACAGTAAGCAGCTTGTAATATTCTGGTAAATCTAGTGTCAATTTGTCGAAAGTAAAACGCGTCGGTAAAAATATTATGACATTTTTCTATTGTAGTTAATTTTATTCCTACTTAGAACATTTAATTTAAACTATGACGCTTCTCTCTGTTCTCTGGTCGCGACAGCCCAACAGGTACGTTTCGGACAAACCGTTTCTTATTAGATCAAGCAATTACGTTTCGCTCCGTGAATGGAAAATGGAGTTTCTCCGCTGCAGGAAGAGCCGTATCATATTTCAGCGTTATTTCGCCGACTTCAACGCAACTTTTTGTGAGTTTATTTCAATTCGTATATTCAATTTTATTTCTTGCTCACAACAGGAACCGATATATTCCCTGAAAAGGACTCCATATACGTATGTCAAGTTCGGAATTCTATACTCGTTCCGTCTTTCCTCTATTTTCTTAGGTCGGCTCGCTGTCGGTCCGTTTATTCCGAGCCCCACTTTGTATTCCGAATCGAGGGAATTAATCGGATGCGGTTTCGTCAACTATCAAAACAAAAGGGAAATTAACATCGCGCGGCGTATAATGTGATGCAGGATACACTCGCTTAAAAATTTAAATTTGCGTATTTTTCGACGACGTGACGGGGAGTTGTGTTGTTGCAGTCGAAAGTTTTCATCGATATGGGGAGAATTTTAAATTAAGTTCGGGGAGAATGCCGAAATATAAGTGGCGTTCAGAATTTGTTCCGACAGTGAAAGATTTGATTGTAGGTAAAAGAGGAAATAATCAGTGGGATTCGGTTTAAAGTTTGCCGAAGTTGTTTTGTTCGGGAATTAAGAATGACAGGAGAGGTCGGGAAAAACGAAAATAATACGAGTTTGAAGCTTAAAAGTAGTGTATTAAAAATCGCTGCAACCTCCATCAAGGCGATCGAGCGATTGACTTAATATTGTTAGAATTATTATTCTGACACTGTATAGTGACCCGTAATGACAAAATAAATTTAGAATTGGCTTTTTTTGCGGGGACTAAAACCGAATCTGAATATTGATCATCTCTCTACACGACTATTTCCCTAAAACCAGCTCGACCCATGCACCTCGTCGATTTAATGGAAAATGGCTGCCGGATATCCGCAACACCCCTCTTCGAGCCAGATAAAGGTGCTCCGCTCCTCTCCTAAATTTGTATTTTAAAAGCCAGCTCCAGATAAGTCCCAGCAGATTTTTATTGCTCACTAGTGCAACAAGATAAGACTAATTTTGGCAAATAACATTATACTAGCAGGTACTAGCCCCGCCCACCCACCCTCTCTTTTCTTAGAGGGTATCTCATCTGCCAAAATTACTCTTATCTTAACAGGTACTAGCCCCGCCCACCCACCCTCTCTTTTCTTAGAAGGTATGTTATTTGCCAAAATCAGTCTTAGCGGCTACTAGCCCCGCCCACTCATCCTCTCTTTTCTTAGAGGGGATGTTAAAAATTCCAGCCTTGTGCGCATAAGTAAGCTCGTAATCCAAATTTTGATAATTTTCTTAGAAGTTAGCCATCAGTACTTGCTAAGACAAAACTGACAATCCAAACAAATCTAAAAAATCTAGAAAGTCCAGAGTATCCAACAAGTCCAGAAAATCCGAATTATCGGAAAAGTTTTAAAAAACAAAAACAATAAAAAATCCAAAGATTCCAAAGATTCTCAGGATTCTAAGGAATCCAAAGAATCCCAAGAATCGAAAAAATCCAAACGATCCAAAGAATCCAAAAGATCCAAAGGATCCAAACATTCCAAAGAATCCAAAAAGTCGATAAAATTCAAAGGATCCAGAACATCAAAAGAATCTAAAGGATACAGAATTAAAAGAAATCAGAAAATACAGAAATTTAAAAACCAAAGAATCCATCCAGTCCAAAAAAGAAAGTCTAGAAAATCCAAAAATTCCAAAAGATTTGAAAAAAAATTCAAAAACATCTAAAAAATTCAAACGATCCAGAAAATCAAAAAAATCTAGAAAATTCAGAAACCCTAAGATTGGAAAAAATAAAAAAAATCGAAAAGGAATCCAAAAAATTCTAGAAATCCAAAGAATCCAAAGGATCTAAAGAATACAAATAATTCAAACAATCCAAACAATTCAAAGAATCCAGAAAAGCCAAATAATTCGAAAAATCCCAAGAATCCAAAGAAACCAAAAAACTCAAAGAATCCAAACACTCCAAAGAATCCAAAGAGTCCAAAGGATCCAAAGAATCTAAAAAATCCAAAAAATCTAAAAAGTCCAGAAAATCCCAAGAATCCAAAGAATCCCAAGAATCCATGGCGTCGAAGGAATCCAAAGAATTCAAAGAATCCAGAAAACCCAAAAAATTTAGAAAATCCAAAATATCCAAATAATCCGAAAAAATTAAAAAAAATAATAAATAAAAAATTCAAAGAATCCGAAGAATCTAAGGAGTCCAAGGATTCCAAAGAATCCAAAGCATCAAAACGATCCAAATGATGCAAAGAATCAAAAGAAACCAAAGAATCCAGAAAATACAAAAAAATTAAAAACATTCAAACAATACAAAAAATCCAAAAAGTGCAGAAAATCAAAAAATTCCAAAAGATTCGGAAAAAATCGGAGAAATCGAAGAGTCTAAAGAGTCCAAGGAATCCAAAGAATCTCAAGAATCCAAAGAGTCCAAAGAATCCAAAGGATCCAAAGAATCTAGAAAATCCAGAAACCCCAAGATTCGAAAAAATCCAAAGAGTTCAAGGAATCCAAAAAATGGAAGGAATCCAAAGAACCCAAATGATCTAAAGAATCCAAATAATCCAAAAAACTAAAGAATCCGTAGAATCCGTGGAGTCCAAGGAATCCAAAGAATCCAAAGAATTGAAAGAAGCCAAAAAATTCAGAAAATCCGAATAATCTGAAAAATTATAAAAAAAAATCCAATGAATCCAAATAATCTAATGAGTTCGAGGAATCGAAAGAATCCAAAGGATCCTAAGAATCCAAAGAATCCAAAAAATCCAAAGTATCCAAACACTCCAAAGAATCCAAAGAATCGAAAGAATTCAAAGAATCGAGAAGATACAAAAAAATTAAAAAAATCCGCAAAGAATCCAAAAAATGCAAGAAGTCCAGAAAATTCTTAGCTTCCAAAGAATCTAAAAAGTCCATAGAATGCAAAGAATCCAAGATTCAAAGAATCCAAACAATTCACAGAAACCAGAAAATACAAAAATTGTAAAAATCAAAAGAATCCAAAAAATTCGTAGTGTCCAAAAATTCCAAAAAGTTTGGAATATCCAAAAATTCCAAAAAATTTGAAAAAAATCGAAAAATTTCAAAGAATCTAAAGAAAAAATCCAAAGGATCCAAAAAATCCAAAAGATCCAAAAAATCTAGAACATCCAGAAATTCGTTACATTCGAAAAATGTCGAAAAAAATCCGAAGAATCCAAAAAATCTAAAGAATCCAAAGAATTCAAAGAATCGAAAAACTACAAAAAAATCTAAAAAATCTAGAAAATCCAAAAGATCCAAAAAATCCAAAAAATCCAAATAATCCCAAAAGTTCTAAAAAATTAAAAAACCCCAAGAATCCAAAGAATCAAAGGATCCAAAGATTCAAAAGATCCAAAGAATCAAAAGAAATCAAAGAATCTAGAAAATATAAAAAATTCCAAAAATTCCAAAAAGTGCAGAAAATCAAAAAATTACAAAAAATTCGAAAAAAGTCGGAAAAATCCAAAGGATCCAAAGTTTTCTTAGAAGGTATGTCATTTGCCAAAATCAGTCTTAGCGACTACTAGCCCGCCCACTTACTCTCTCTTTTCTTAGAGGGAATGTTAAAAATTCCAGCCTTGTGCGCATAAGTAAGCTCGTAATTTTTCCAAATTTTGATAATTTTCTTAAAAGTTAGCCATCAGTACTTGCTAAGATAAAACTGATTTTGGCAAATGACATACCCTCTAGGAAAAGAGGGGGTGGGTGGGCGGGGCTAGTTCCTGCTAAGATAAGAGTAATTTTGGCAAAAGACTTACCGTCTAAGGAAAGAGAGGGTGGGTGGGCGGGGCTAGCAGCTGCCAAGATAAGACAAATTGAGATTATATTAGCAGGTAATAGCGCCGCCCACCCACCGTCTCTTTTTTTAGAGGATGTCATTTGCCAAAATTATCTTTTTTTCTTTTATCTTAGCAGCTACTAGCTCCAAAATTTTTCCGAAAAAATGCTATCTTAGATATGCATTGTGCAAAGTATGATGAGTCTATATTTGCAATTTATAACGGCATAAATATTTTTTGGATTTGTTTAAATAGGTGACTCAAAAAAATTAACGAATCAGTCAATTTATTATTGAACAAATTAAGAACAAGCCACCCCATTTTCTGGAAAATATGAGAATACGCTCGTCTTTATAACAATAAAATAATGATAAGGTAAGAATTATAATAATAACATTCAGGGCTTATGAATAATTTTAATCATCTGGGCCCCCCGAGAAGGTTTCATATTCTTAGAAAAGACATTTGGCGCCCCTAGCAGATTTTACATTTTCAAAAAAGTACATTGGGACCCCCGAGAAGGTTTCACCTTTTTAAAAAGGACAGTTGGGAGCCCCGAGAAGGTTTCGCATTAAAAAAAAAACACTTGGCATCCCCGACAAGGTTTCCATTTTAAACATGTTTTGAGTTTCTTGTTGTGCAAAGAAGTCTACACTTATTTTGCCAAAAAGACAAAATGTTGACTATTTAACCAATTTTTGGCGTTCTGAGCAGCCCCGTAGCTAGAAAACTTTTTCAGGGGGGGCAAGTTTGTCGACAGAGGGGGCTTCATGTAAATATTTATATTTTAATAATACACTCAGATAACTACTTTATTTTTTCTGAGTTTCTATATTTGAAAGAACATTAAAATAATTGGAAACGTCGATTTTTCACGCTAAATTTTCGTAAAAACCTGTCGAAGTCCAAAAAATTAGTACGGTACTTGGTTAAAATGCTGGTTAAAACAGAGAATGTAGATTCACAAACAGCTGTACTGCATCCAAAAATTTGTGTAGTGACCATATAGGTAACATCCAATTTGTTTGAGTTTATTTTTTTGCATGTTTAGTACATATTTTAAAAATCCGACTTCGAAACCAAATATTTCGAAAATTTTGGTACGGAAGCATGAACTCGTCATGTTTTTTTAAACTCGTCGAGATGTGTATTTCAGAATTTTTTGTCAACTTTAACAAAAGCTCAATTTTTGGAAACCCATATAAAATTTTTGACTTTTCCCAAGCATTTTCGAAAATTACCAAAAGAATTCCTTTGTTCATCTCGATTTCTTCCAAAAATCGTTTTGGATTCAATTTTTTTGAAAATTCTTACATTTTTTGCAGAATCGACGGAAGAAAAATGGCAATTTTTGAGAACCTGTATCAAATTTTTGACTTTTTTCAAGCACATTCGAAATTACCAAAAGGGATTCCTTTATTGATTTCGATCTCCAGATGTTGTTTTTGGTTGTTTTTTCGAAAATTCGTACAATTTTTCCATAATCGCCAAAAGAAATATGGTAATTTTTGAGAAATTTTGAAAATTCCAGTTCGAAACCGAGTATTTCGAAAATTTTGATCCGGAACCTTGAACCTGTCATGTGTTTTTAAGCTCGTCGAAATCAATATTTCAGAATTTTTTGTCAACTTTTACGAAAGTTCAATTTTTGAAAACCCATATAAAATTTTTGGCTTTTCCCAAGCATTTTCGAAAATTACCAAAAGAGATTCCTTTGTTCATCTCGATTTCCAGAAATCGTTTTGGATTCAATTTTTTTGAAAATTCTAACTTTTTTCCAGAATCGACGGGAGAAATATGGCAATTTTTGAGAACCTGTGTCAAATTTTTGACTTTTTTTCAAGCACGTTCGAGATTACCAAAAGGGATTCCTTTATTGATTTCGATCTCCAGATGTTGTTTTTGGTTGTTTTTTCGAAAATGCGTACAATTTTTCCACAATCGCCAAAAGAAATATGGTAATTTTTGAGAAATTTTGAAAATTCGAGCTCGAAACCGAGTATTTCGAAAATTTTGATCCGGAACCATGAACCTGTCATGTTTTTTTAAGCTCGTCCAAATCTATATTTCAGAATTTTTTGTCAACTTTTACGAAAGTTCAATTTTTGAAAACCCATATAAAATTTTTGACTTTTCCCAAGCATTTCTAAAAATTATCAAAAGAGACTCCTTTGTTCATCTCGATTTCCAAAAATCGTTTTGGACTCAATTTTTTTGAAAATTCTTACAATTTTTCCAGAATCGACGGAAGAAATATGGCAATTTTTGAGAACCTGTATCAAATTTTTGACTTTTTTCTAAGCACGTTCGAGATTACCAAAAGGGATTCCTTTATTGATTTCGATCTCCAGATGTTGTTTTTGGTTTTATTTGGTTGAAAAGTCGTAAAATTTTTCAGCAATCGCCAAACGAAATGTAATTTTTGAACTTTGAAACCGAATGTTTCGAAAATCTTGATCTGGGACCATCTAGACCTTGTGTTTTTTGATTGAGCTCGTCGAGATCAACATTTCAGATTTTTTTTGTGGATTTTTAGTCAACTTCAACAAAAGCTAAATTTTTGAAAATCTATAAAATGTTTATGACTTTTCCCAACCGTTTTCGAAAATTAGCAAAAGGGATCTCTTTATCGATTTCGATCTCCAAATGTTGTTTTTGGTTTTATTTTCTCGAAAATTTGTACAATTTTTCCAAAGCCGCCAAAAGAAATGTAATTTTTGAGAAATTTTGAAATGTCGACTTGAAACGAATTTTTCGAAAATCTTGGTCTGGACATCAAGACCTTATGTTTTTGGATTAAGCTCATCGAGATCTACATCTCGGAAGTTTTGTTTATTTTTTGTTAATTTCAACAAAAGCTCAATTTTTGAAAATCCATATACATTTTTTGACTTTTCCCAAGCATCTTCGAAAATTAGCAAAAGGGATCTCTTTATTGATTTCGATCTACAGATGTTATTTTTGGTTTTATTTTTTTGATATTTCGTCGAATTTTTCCACAATCGCATAAAGAAATAACTTTTTTTTAAGTCACTTTTGAGATTTTTTAGAAATTTTAGGTAGAACCCAATATTTCGTAAATTTTGCTCCGGGAGCATGAACATGTTTTTCGATTAAGCTCATCGAGATCTATATTTCAGAATTTTTTGTCAACTCTAACAAAAGCTCAATTTTTGAAAACTAAATAAATTTTGACTTTTCTTAGAATTTCCAAAAATTACCGAAAGTCATTCTTTTATTTATTTCAATCTTCAGATGTTGTTTTTGGTTTTATTTGATCGAAAATTTGTAAAATTTTTCTAGAATCGTCAAAAGAAATAGGAGTATAATTTTTGAGAAATTTTAAAAATTCGACTTGGAAACCGAATAGCAGCAAGACCTTATGTTTTTTGACTAAACTCGTCGAGATCTACATCTCAGAATTTTTTGTAGATTTTCAGCCAATTTCAAGAAAAGCTCAATTTTTGAAAATCTATAAAAAAAATTTGACTTTTCCCACGCATTTTCGAAAACTAGCAGAAGGGATCTTTTTATTGATTTCGATCTCCAAATGTTTTTTTTTTGGTTTTATTTTTTCGAAAATTCGTACAATTTTTCCAGAGCCGCCAAAAGAAATGTAATTTTTTAGAATTTTGAATGTCGACTTTGAACCGAATTTTGAAAAATCTTGGTCTGGGACCATCAAGACCTTATCTTTTTTGATTAAGCTCATCGAGATCTACATCTCAGAATTTTTTGTCTATTTTTTGTCCATTTCAATAAAAGCTCAATTTTTAGAAAATCCGTATAATATTTTTGACTTTTCTCAAGAACCTACATAGTAGGCTATGGAATAAAATGTGACATGTTCATTTTTTTATACGGTCAACATCAACGGTAAGGTGATATTGCCAAATAATATACCCTGTACGAAAATAAAGGTGGGGCGGGTGGGGCCAGTTAATATGCTTCGGCAATCGGCATTATATTGAAATTTTATTACTAATTTGAAATTTTAATGTATAAGTCTTCCAGGGGGGGCAACCACAACTGCTACGGGGCTGGTTCTGAGCGCGTGCCACTCTCGAGATTGTTTATTTTGACGGTTTACTGCACTTGTACCTCTTCGAGTCACTTCTGTTAAAATTTCCGCACGACCGACTCCAACCCTTACTTCAGGTATATTAAACAAGCAACTCAAACCGACTTCGATATCTTTATTACTCAGAACAAAAGCGGCAAGTTTATAGTCAGGGGAATAAAGGAAGTTGCACTTAAGTAAAAGCACGTTCGGATAGAAACCGCCGAATGACTTAGATGGGGCTCCTGTCTCGAATGCGAAATGGCAAAAGTGATGAGGATGAAAGGCGGAGGGGCGGTCATAACGCGTCACACATATGCCGCCGGGATCGCGTTTGTTTAGAGCGGAGCCAGAAATTTTGAATTTGGCGCCAGAAGCGTGACGTCAGCGCCACATTCTTTCTACTCACAGTGTCGCATTTTAATTGTGTCGTCGATAAATCCGGGGCTACACGTTACACAGCAACGTAATTCACCCATCCGAAAGCTATTTAAGGCAACACATTAAACACTGCCGGATGTTGACGTTCGACGAGAGCCCCCTTATGTCTCAATTGAATCGCGATGAAAATTAAACGATTGCTCGTAAAGAGACGGGAACGACCGGGAGACAATTACCGAGGAAACTGGAACGGAAATGTTCGCATGAAACGGTTTCCGGTATGAAGGAATTGCCGGATCTTCTTCGGCGCTGACCCTTGTCGGTCTCTGACGGATTGTCGGAGTTGCCTCCTTTCTATATATTGTTTCCGGAGTCCTGTTTAGCCGCTTATACGTCAGAGCTGCGGTCAGCCGAGGGCGGTTTGACCGACGTGAGTGGCCGAAGCCAGATGGACCGTTCCATTAAATTTCGGGGCTAATTGACGGCCTACGTTTTTTCCGACTAAAATGATCTATGCGTTTTAATTCCCGCCGCAAGCAACGCAGCACCTCGTCTTACTAAACCGCTAATTGCCCTCCACAGGCGTGCAACTGCCCCGCCGCAGCAGCAGCAGCCGCCGCCGCCCCAGCCCCAGCAACCGCAGCAACCCAGCCAAGCATCGCCGCCACAACAGCGTACAGCTACACCAGTCGCTGATGATGTATCATCATCAGAACCGAAACCAACCGAAACACCAGAACTTAGACAGGCCCAGCTCTCGCCGCCCGCCGCCGCCAAGCTTCCGTCGCCCGCACAAAGGCCGGTGTCGTCGACGCCGCCCGCCGAGAGGTCGCGGATACAGGCAAGGTACCCGCAGAACGAGAACCTGGCGGCGAACCGGCCGCCGCTGGCGCGGCTGAGGTCGCGCAAGGAGGTGGTGAAGAAGTACGTGAAGAAGGAGACGGCGCTTTTTTTCGGCGTGGACAAGGAGAGCGAGGAGCGCCAGCAGCGGAGGTGGTTCGAGAGGAGGCTGAGGATGGCGGCCAGGTAATGGGGGCGGGGAAAGGGTGCGGCGAGGTGGCAAATTGGCGCGTGTGTTGCAGGTGTTACGGGCCCTTGAAGGACGAGTACAGGAACGTGGGACAAACGCACAGGAGGGCGGTTTCAGAGGCGGCTTCGGGGCAACTGCAGGCCGAGAGGCCTGACGTTCTTCCGGGGCCGAACGACGTGCCGGACACGGGTCAGGAGCGGCTGAACGAGGGTTCGAGACGGAGGAAGGAATCGGTGGCGAAGATGACGTGGGACGGAGTTTCGTATCTTGTTACGGTGAGTAGGTTTTTAATAACTTTGGGTGAACACCGTATTGATTTTTTTATCATTGACGAGGATTAGAGTCTAGTTGGAGGGAGATGCAGGTAGAGGGAGGTTTTCTGTTTCCTGTGCTTGATTCGCACAATGCGGCGCAGCCCTATTAGCCCCCATAATTTATTAAAAATCCTCCTTTAAGGGTTACACACGTCTAAACCCCTTTGCGCCACGCCAGCCTCCATGTTCGCCTAAAATCAATACCCGGCGAAACTTTCCAAAACATCCGAATTACCTATTCCATCTGTTTAACCCAACAACTCCTAATAATCATTGTCTAGACCCAGCGACTGAATATTTAATTCCGGCAAACACACGTTAAAAATCGCCCCTTTGAACTCGCAAAGCCCGTAATTCCACGGAAATAATTCCAAAGCTTCGACATGACAGAATTAAGCCTCGCGTGATATTTTCAACTGCCAATCTTGCGTTCGCCCGAAAATTCTATTATTGTTAATTCCCAAACGCGCTTATTGTAAACAATTTGGAAACGGGATTCGCGAATGTTTAATTCGGTTTTTCGTCTCTTTCTTTCCGAGTTTAACACTTTGCGCCCTTGGGAAAAACTCACTCGTCGTGACAGAAATCCCTATCATAAATCTCCCGGATGCAGCATTGGCATTCCGCAAACGGAATAAATCTGATTATGCAGGAATAGAACGCTTGTCTTTGGTCGTTTAATAAATGAAAAAGCGTCGAGCGGACTATATTTCAACGTTACGCGAGCGGGGTGCACTTTTCCCGGATTAAATGCAGGAGAAGGTATGGAAAAAGTGAATGCTGATGTTAGGAAGGCTTGGAAGGGTCGCGTTTGATTTACTCGACTGGCGGCTGTGTAAAAGATTAGTTTTAAACTTGTCGACTCTAGTTTTTCGGATAATGACGAAGTTAAGTCGTTTCGTTTTCTGGTTTTACGCCCTGAGTGTTAGCTTAGGAGATATTGTAATCGAATCCATCGAACGACTGGCTACTTTCATGTTTTCTCGACGTTTCGTACCCTAGAGTACGAAAAAATAGGTCTCTCGTCTATCTGTATGTTTGTTTCGATTTCTAGAGAGATCATACTGGATCGATTTTTGTCAGTTTTTCTATGTGTGTTAGGAATATCATGTACATGGTAAAAACGTTAACTAAAATTTGTTCTCTATTTGTGGTTTATGAATCCGTTTTGAGTTTTCACCTTAGGCATTCAGATTTTTGGAACAAAAATCAAAATTGTATAACAATATGTTAAATTTAACTTTAAAATTGCAAAACTGAGTGCTTGAAGTGAAGTGAAAATTTATCCGTTTATGACCCCTTTGGAATTGATGTTGTCGTCTTACAATTTTGTCGAATAAACGTTACTTAAATGTTAAAAAATAACATGGTCCTGAGCGTGTGGTTTATGAAACGGCGTTGAATTTTCAACCCAGACATCTGGATTAAAAAAAAATTATGACATTACAATTTTTAGAATTTTCGATTTTTCCACTTTCGATTTCTCAATCTTTCGATATTTCAGTTTTGGGATTTTTCCGTTTTTTATTCTTCAATTTTTCGATTTTTTATTTTCCCGTTTCTGGATTTTTCGAGTTTTGAGTGTTGCGATTTTTCAGATTCTCAGTTGAATTTTTCGAATTTTCCATTTTTAGATTTTTCAGGTTTTTGATTCTTCAGATTTTCGATTTTTCAGGTTTTTGATTTTTCTATTTTGCCAATTTCGATTTTCTGGATTTCAAGTAATCAATTTTTGATTTCCCATTTCTCGATTTCTTGATTTTTAATTGTTTCGATTTTTCGGTTTTTCAATTTAATTTTTTGATTTTTTTGGTTTTTTGCTTTTGATTTTTCGATTTTTTTAAAATTTCGATTTTTTCGATTTCTGGATTTTGCTACTTTTCGATTTTTCAGTGTTTCAATTTCCCGATTTTCACCTTTTTGATGTTTCCATTTCTAGATCTTTCGATTTTTCAGTTTCAATTTTTCGATTTTTCAGTTTTTTGATTTTTCAGGTTTTTGATTCTTCAGATTTTCGATTTTTCAGGTTTTTGATTTTTCTATTTTGCCAATTTCGATTTCTGGATTTCAAGTAATCAATTTTTTGATTTCCCATTTCTCGATTTCTTGATTTTTAATTGTTTCGATTTTTCGGTTTTTCAATTTAATTTTTTGATTTTTTAGGTTTTTGCTTTTGATTTTTCGATTTTTTAAAATTTCGATTTTTCGATTTCTGGATTTTGCTACTTTTCGATTTTTCAGTGTTTCAATTTCCCGATTTTCACCTTTTCGATTATTCAATTTTTCGATATTTCATTGCTAGAGATTTTTCGATTTGTCATTAATTTTTCGGTGTCTCAATTTCTCCATTAGTCGATTCTTTTATTTCCCATTTCTCGATTTCCTGACTTTTAATTGTTTCGATTTTTCAGTTTTCCAGGTTAAATCTTTCCGGTTCTTGATTTTTCAGGTTTCCATTTTCAGGTTTTTGATTTTTCAACTTTTCCATTTTTCGATTTCTGGAATTCTCAATTTCTCGATTAATCAATGTTTTGATGTTTTCATTTCTCGAATTTTTAGTATTTCGGTTTTGCGGTCTTTCAATTCAATTTTTCCAATTTTCAATTTTTTGATTTTTCAATTTTTCGATTTCTCAATTTTTCGATGTTTCAGTTTTGGGATTTTTCAATTTTTCTTCTATTTTTTAATTATTGGATATTTCAGTTTTGGGATGTTTTAATGTTTCGGCTTTTCAATTTTTCGATTTTGCAGTTATTCAATTTTCTTATTTTTCAATTTAACAAATTTTTAAATCTTCGATTTTTCAGTTTCTCGATCTTTCTATTTTGCAGTTTCAAATTTTTCGGTTTTTCAATTTTGAAAATTTTTCATTTTTTGGGTTTTCGATTTATCGGTTTTTCGATTTTTTGATTTTCTAATTTTCCCATGTTACGATTTTTCAATTTTCCGATTTCCTAATTTTTTGGCAGTTCCGTTATCGAATGTGTCGATTTCTCGATTTTACAGTTTTTCGGTTCTTCAGGTTTCCGGTTTTCAACTTTATAAATCATGTATTTTACGTTTCTCGGTTTTTCGATTTTTCGACTTTTCGATTTTTCAATTTTTTGATTTTTTAAATTTTAGAGTTTTGAATTTTTCAATTTTTCGATGTTTTAATTTTTCAATTTTTAAATTTTAGGTTTTTCGATATTTCTTTTTTTAGTTCTTCAATTCCTGTTTTTCAGTTCTTCGATTTTTCTTTTTTCAGTTCTGTGATTTTTCATTTTTCAGTTCTTCGATGTTTCTTTTTTCCGTTCTTCGATGTTTCTTTTTTCAGTTCTTGATTTCTCTTTATTCAATTCTTCGATTTTTTTTAGGTCTTTGATTTTTCTTTTTTCAGTTCTTCGATATTTCGATTTTAAAATTTTTCAAATTCTTACATTTTGACTTTTCAGTTTTTTTATTTTTCTATTTTTGGATTTTTTAAATTTGGATTTTACGTTTCTCGGTTTTTCGACTTTTCGATTTTTTGATTTTTTAAATTTTAGAATTTTGAATTTTTCAATTTTTCGATATTTTAATGTTACAATTTTTAAAATTTTAGGCTTTTCGATACTTCTTTTTTCAATTCTTCAATTTTTGATTTTTCAGTTTTTGATTTTTCAATTTTTTGATTTTTTTATATTTCACATTTTTCGATTTTTCAATTTTCGATTTTACGATTTTTTGATGATTCGATTTCTTGATTTTTGGTTTTTTATCGATTTTAAAAATTTTTCGATATTTAGATTTCCCGATTTTTCAAGTTTTCGATTTCTCAATTGTTCAACATTTCAGTTTTGGGAAGTTTTCAATTTCTGAATTTTTCAGATTTTCGATGTTTTCAGTTTTGGGATTTTTCCGTTTATTTTTCAAATTTTTGATAATTCATTGTTGAGATTCTTCGATTTTTTTATTTTCCCATTTCTTGATTTCTCGAATTTTCAGTGTTTCGATTTTCAGTTTTTCAGTTCAATTTTTTGATTATTTAATTTTTTCGTTTTTCGATTTTTGGATTTTCAGTTTTTCGATTTCTCACTTTTTCCATGTTTCAGATTTGGGATTTTCAATTTTTCGGTATGTATTTTAATTTTTCAATTTTCCAATTTTTCTATTTTCGAATTTAACAAATTTTTAAATGTTTGATTTTTCAGTTTCTTGATGTTTCCATTTGTCGATCATTCGATTTTGCAGTTTCAAATTTTTCGGTTTTTCAATTTTTCGATTTTTCAGTTTTTTGATTTTTCAGTATTGTAATTTTGGTTTTTCGATTTTTAGATTTTTCAGTGTTTCGATTTTTCGGTTTTCAATTTTTTTATTTTACAAGTTTGATTTTGAATTTTTGGATTTTTTAAAATTGCGATTTTTCTGTTTCTGGATTTTTCAATATTTGGATTTCTCTATTGGATGTTTCAGTTTTGGCATTTTTCAGTTTATCGATTCCTCAATTTTTCTACCATCTTTCAATTTTTCGATATTTCAGTTTGGAATTTTTTAATGTTTCGATTTTTCAATTTCTGGATGTGTACAATTTCTAAAATTTCAGATTTCTCAATTTTTCGATGTTACAGATTTGGGATTTTTCAATTTTTCGGTATGTATTTTAATTTTTCAGTTTTCCAATTTTTCTATTTTTGAATTTAACAAATTTTTAAATGTTTGATTTTTCAGTTTTTTGATGTTTCCATTTCTCGATCATTCGATTTTGCAGTTTCAAATTTTTCGGTTTTTCAATTTTTCGATTTTTCAGTTTTTTTATTTTTCACTATTGTAATTTTGGTTTTTCGATTTTTCAGTGTTTCGATTTTTCGGTTTTCAATTTTTTATTTTTCAAGTTTGATTTTGAATTTTTGGATTTTCTAAAATTGCGATTTTTCCGTTTCTGGATTTTTCAATATTTGGACTTCTCTATTGAATGTTTCAGTTTTGGAATTTTATAATGTTTCGTTTTTTCAATTTTTGGATGTGTACAATTTCTAAAATTTCAAATTTTTCAATTTCTCGATTTTTCAATTTTACGGTTTCTAAATTTTTTTGTTTTTCAATTTTAAAAGTTTTTAAATTTTCGATTTTTGAGTTTTTGTGAAGTTTCGATTACTAGATCTTTCGATTTTTTAGTTTCAACTTTTCGGTTTTTGATTTTTGATTTTTCACTTTTTCAATTTTACGATTTTTTGTTGTTTCGATTTCTTGATGTCTCGGTTTTTCGATTTTAAACTTATTCCACTTTTCGATATTCGGATTCCTCGATATTTCAAGTTTTTGACTTCTCAATTGTTCAACATTTCAGTTTCGGGAACTTTTTTTTTCTTTTTCTGGACTTTTCAGTTTTTCAATGTTTCAGTTTTGGGTTTTTTTCCGTTTTTTATTTTTCAAATTTTTGATAATTCATTCTTGAGATTTTTCGATTTTTTATTTTCACATTTCTTGATTTCTTGAATTTTCAGTGTTTCGATTTTCAATTTTTTGTTTTTTCGATTTCTCGATTTTTCAATGTTTCAGATTTGGGATTTTTCAATTTTCGGTATGTATTTTAATTTTTCAAATTTTAAAACTTTAGATTTTTTAGTTTTCCAATTTTTCTATCTTTGAATTTAACAAATTTTTAAATGTTTGATTTTTCAGTTTTTTGATGTTTCCATTTCTAGGTCATTCGATTTTGCAGTTTCAAATTTTTCGGTTTTTCAATTTTTCGATTTTTCAGTTTTTTGATTTTTCAGTATTGTAATTTTGGTTTTCGAATTTTCGATTGTGCCCTGTTCGATTTTCTAATTTTTCCATGATTCAATTTTTCCACTTTTCGATTTCTGGAGTTTTCAGTTTTTTGATTTCTCAATTTCTCGATTAATCGATTTTTTGAATTTTTCAGTATTTGGATTTCTCTATTGGATGTTTCAGTTTTGGGATTTTTCAGTTTTTCGATTCTTCAATTTTTCTTCCGTCTTTCAATTTTTCGATATTTCAGTTTTAGGATTTTTTAATGTTTCAATTTTTCAATTTTTGGATGTGTACAATTTCTAAAATTTCAGATTTTCAATTTCTCGATTTTTCAATTCTGCGGTTTCTAAATTTTTTTGTTTTTCAATTTTAAAAGTTTTTAAATTTTCGATTTTTGAGTTGTTGTGAAGTTTCCATTTCTAGATCTTTCGATTTTTCAGTTTCAACTTTTCGGTTTTTTATTTTTGATTTTTGATTTTTTCAATTTTTTGTTGTTTCGATTTCTTGATGTCTCGGTTTTTCGATTTTTACAGATATTCCACTTTTCAATATTTAGATTCCTCGATATTTCAAGTTTTTGACTTCTCAATTGTTCAACATTTCAGTTTTGGGAAGTTTTCAATATCTGGATTTTTCAGTTTTTCGATGTTTCAGTTTTGGGATTTTTCGATTTTTTATTTTCCCATTTCTTGATTTCTCGAATTTTCAGTGTTTCGATTTTCAGTTTTTCAGTTCAATTTTTTTATTATTCAATTTTTTCGTTTTTTTGATTTCTGGATTTTCAGTTTTTCGATTTCTCGATTTTTCGATGTTTCAGATTTGGGATTTTTCAATTTTTCGGTATGTATTTTAATTTTTCAAATTTTAAAATTTTAGATTTTTTAGTTTTCCAATTTTTCTATCTTTGAATTTAACAAATTTTTAAATGTTTGATTTTTCAGTTTTTTGATGTTTCCATTTCTCGATCATTCGATTTTGCAGTTTCAAGTTTAGTTTCAAATTTTTCAGTTTTTCAATTTTCGATTTTTCAGTTTTTCTTCCATATTTCAATTTTTCGATATTTCAGTTTTAGGATTTTTTAATGTTTCAATTTTTCAATTTTGGATGTGTACAATTTCTAAAATTTCAGATTTTTCAATTTCTCGATTTTTCAATTCTGCGGTTTCTAAATTTTTTTGTTTTTCAATTTTAAAAGTTTTTAAATTTTCGATTTTTGAGTTGTTGTGAAGTTTCGATTTCTAGATCTTTCGATTTTTCAGTGTCAACTTTTCGGTTTTTTATTGTTGATTTTCACTTTTTCAATTTTTTGTTATTTCGATTTCTTGATGTCTCGGTTTTTCGATTTTTAAAGTTATTCCACTTTTCAGTATTTAGATTCCTCGATATTTCAAGTTTTTGACTTCTCAATTGTTCAACATTTCAGTTTTGGGAAGTTTTCAATTTTAGGATTTTTCAGTTTTTCAATGTTTCAGTTTTGGGATTTTTCGATTTTTTATTTTCCCTTTTCTTGATTTCTCGAATTTTCAGTGTTTCGATTTTCAGTTTTTCAGTTCAATTTTTTGATTATTCAATTTTTTCGTTTTTCGATTTCTGGATTTTCAGTTTTTCGATTTCTCAATTTTTCGATGTTTCAGATTTGGGATTTTTCAATTTTTCGGTATGTATTTTAATTTTTCAAATTTTAAAATTTTAGATTTTTTAGTTTTCCAATTTTTCTATCTTTGAATTTAACAAATTCTTAAATATTTGATTTTTCAGTTTTTTGATGTTTCCATTTCTCGATCATTCGATTTTGCAGTTTCAAATTTTTCAGTTTTTCAATTTTTCGATTTTTCAGTTTTTCTTCCATATTTCAATTTTTCGATATTTCAGTTTTGGATTTTTTAATGTTTCAATTTTTCAATTTTTGGATGTGTACAATTTCTAAAATTTCAGATTTTTCAATTTCTCGATTTTTCAATTCTGCGGTTTCTAAATTTTTTGTTTTTCATTTTTAAAAGTTTTTAAATTTTCGATTTTTGAGTTGTTGTGAAGTTTCGATTTCTAGATCTTTCGATTTTTCTGTGTCAACTTTTCGGTTTTTTATTTTTGATTTTTCACTTTTTCAATTTTTTGTTGTTTCGATTTCTTGATGTCTCGGTTTTTCGATTTTTACAGTTATTCCACTTTTCAATATTTAGATTCCTCGATATTTCAAGTTTTTGACCTCTCAATTGTTCAACATTTCAGTTTTGGGAAGTTTTCAATTTCTGGATTTTTCAGTTTTTCAATGTTTCAGTTTTGGGATTTTTCGATTTTTTATTTTCCCTTTTCTTGATTTCTCGAATTTTCAGTGTTTCGATTTTCAGTTTTTCAGTTCAATTTTTTGATTATTCAATTTTTTCGTTTTTTCGATTTCTGGATTTTCAGTTTTTCGATTTCTCGATTTTTCGATCTTTCAGATTTGGGATTTTTCAATTTTTCGGTATGTATTTTAATTTTTCAAATCTTTCTTGATTTCTCGAATGTTCAGTGTTTCGATTTTCAGTTTTTCAGTTCAATTTGTTGATTATTCAATTTTTTCGTTTTTCGATTTCTGGATTTTCAGTTTTTCGATTTCTCAATTTTTCGATGTTTCAGATTTGGGATTTTTCAATTTCTCGGTATGTATTTTAATTTTTCAATTTGTAAAATTTTAGATTTTTCAGTTTTCCAATTTTTCTATTTTTGAATTTAACAAATTTTTAAATGTTTGATTTTTCAGTTTTTTGATGTTTCCATTTCTCGATCATTCGATTTTGCAGTTTCAAATTTTTCCGTTTTTCAATTTTTCGATATTTCAGTTTTGGAATTTTTTAATGTTTCGTTTTTTCAATTTTTGGATGTGTACAATTTTTTAAATTACAGATTTTTCAATTTCGCGATTTTTCAATTTTGCGGTTTCTCATTTTTTTTGCAGTTTCCGTTTCTAGATCTTCCGATTTTTCAGTTTCAAATTTTCGGATTTTTATTTTTGATTTTTCAGTTTTTCAATTTTACGATTTTTTTTGTTTCGACTTCTTGATGTCTGGTTTTTCGATTTTTAAAGTTCGGATTTCGGTTTTTCGGTTTTTCAGTTGCTCGATATTTCTAGTATTCAATTTTTCGAATTTTTTGATTATTCAGATTTTCGCAATTTTCCAGTTTTCCGATTTTTACATTTCTGATTTCTGAATTTTTCGATTTAACGAAATTCCGATGTTTCAATCTTTCGATTCTTCTCTCGATATTTCGATTTTCACGTCCCGAGTGTAAGCCAAGGAACTTGCCACTTTCCTGTTTTCTCGACGTTTCATGACCCCAATAGTACGCAAAAAGAGTGGTTTCCTGTTTCCGTCTGTCTGTCTGTTTATACTTTCCTGAAATTTTGAGGATGCAGTATTAATTGTACGATTGTACACACTGTACCAATTCAACAAAGTTTATAATGGAAAAACTCACTAGAAACACATGCATACGATGCTTCTTTACCTGTACAATCCACGCTATATTAATTCCAGCTCTCGATTTTTTTTCTTCCTCATAATCGCGTGTTCGAACACTTCTTGTTTACATTACGCATAAATAAAACCCCAAGAACTTTTAAATCAATATTTACAGATGCCGCTACACAATAGAAACTGTCAGAATCACAACATTATTATCCGGCCCGAGGCGAACTCATCCACACCACACATTGTTATTCATTTATTCAGCCGTATTTAAACAGCTGGAAAAATTTAATACAAACCCAACAAAGCAATAATTAAATAGTGGAAACATTTCAGTATTTTGCTAACGTCCAAACAGGCGAAACATCCCAGCAATTTACAATAAAAGCTATCGTAATAAGCGTCCGAGAGAATTACTCCACGTCGAACTAACAATTTTTCCGCTTAATTAAAACGTCGCCACATGCGAGACACATTTCTACAAACTCGTTCGATACACGACAAAAAACGCATTACTCCGGAAAAGTTTTAATCAAAAATATGTATCTTTGGCAAACTCGCGTCGTCGATCATGCATTGAAAGGTCGCAGCTCGGATAGAAACGAATAGACGAAATAAAAGCGCTTTTCTCCGGGCACGCCAGCCATTTCCGAGATCCGTTTAATATTATACGTCTGAGAGAAATTTTGACAGTTATTTACTTAGAGCAGCTCGCTTCAATCTTACATTCTCATTATCTCGCGAACTGTATATTTGTTCGTTTGTTGATAAAACAAATACAAAGTTTTCAGGTAAATCCAACAGGCCTGCCAACTTCGCGATTAACGTCATCCGTTATGAATACCCTTTTCCACTAAACGAACAGAACTGAATGTCGCGTCTACGGCTCGTGTCACAGACTTTCCTAATTAATAATGAGTTTGACGTGTGCTAGCAAACAATGGCGCACACCCAAAGAGCTGCCATTTTTTTTCGTCTTGTCAAAATCTCAGTTTTTCCGAAATTGAGACAAGGTGTAGTTGGCACCCCTGAATGTGAGCGGTTTTTTCCCCCAACAGGTGCGACCCCGCCCCCGCGCGCCATATTTCACTTGACGACTGGCCTTTTTCGCACCGCATTCATTTGTTTTGGCGCCAATTATCGCCGCGAATTTCGTTACACCTGTGTTTAGGGGTATTAATTAGGGGGCGGTTTTGATTCGGGCTTTTTCGGTCCTCGTGCGCACGCTCTTCGGCCGGTGGATGTTCGATAATGGGAGAGAAATTGTCAAGAGCAGTAATTTCATATTGTGTTGTGGGGGATTTATTGTTGGAGATAGTCTTTCGTGTGGCGAGGAGATTAATTCGAGGAATATGAATAAGGCGGGGGTGGGGCGATGGGGGTGGAGGGGGTGGCGGCAGCGGCGGGATGCTGTTGCCACTTGATAAAAAATGGGGAAATTGGGGAAGTGGATGTTCGGGATGGGGAGAGGTTGTGTAAATATTGTTGCTGGGGCAGTTGCAAAAATTTTGCTAACGGAGGGATGAGGGATGGGGATGCGAGGGTTGAAGCTCGTTTGAGGGTAATTATCAAGGGGTGGAATTTCTATTTTTAGTTTATGTAAATGGACACAGATGCTACAAAAAGTAAGAGTAAATACAACGTATTCTCTTAAAAATCCATGTATTCTATATCACTTGCTCTTCAGGAACATTTTCAAACAAACATAACAAAGTTTAATGGATTTTAGTTTTTTTTTTAATTCTGTAAAATAAGAGACTCCGGGAATTGTGATGTGTGAATCCGTGTTGAGTTTTCACCCTGGACATGATTTTTGGAAAAAAATTAAAATTGTATAATGACATTTTGCAATTAAACTTTAAAACTGCAAAATCGAAAGTTCTCAATTCTTGCGAACGCTTGTACTTATCACAATCGTGATAAATCGTTAATCAAAAGTTATTCGTTCATCCATTAACAAAAAATTGATGACGTCATCTCGAATTTTTCGTTTTCCCTTTTCGTTTCGACTTTTTAATTGATTAATTTGTTCAATTTTTGGTTTTCAGTTTTTTTTACTCAATCTGAAATTTTTTGAATTTCTAAATTTTTCAATTCTTCGATCTCCAATTTTGATTTTGCAAGTAAAGATTTTTAAATTTTACCTTTTTTCAATTTTAGATTTTTCAATTTTCCATCTGCAATTTTTCTAGTTTTCATTTTAAATATGTAATAATAATAATTATTATTTTTTAAACTTTTCACTGGTTCAGTTTTGCGATTTTAGAATTTTTCCATTCTTCAATTATTGGATTTTAAAACTTGATATTTTAATTTCTAGAGTTTTCAATATTTATATTTTGCAATTTTTCGGTTTTCAGTTTTTCGTTTTTCAATTCTAATTTTTTTAATTTTTCGTTTTTTCAGTTTCTCGCTTTTTCAATTTTTCATTTCTTCAATTTTTGATCTGCGGTTTCTCTAGTTTTTATTTTAAATATGTACTAATAATAATTTTTATTAAAAATTTTCAATTTTTCAATTTTATGATTCTAAAATTTTCCATTTTTCAATTAGTGGATTTTTTTCTTTTTCATTTATTCGATTTTTCAATTTTTCGATGTTTAATTTTTCGATTTTTGATGTTCCAGTCTCTTGATATACAATTTTTCAATTTTTGAGTTTACCAATTTTTCGATTCGATTCGTTTTTTCTTTCCAATTTTTCGATTTTTCCTTTTTTTCGACTACGATTCTTGACGATTTTTGGATTTTTCAATTTCCCATTTTTGATTTTTCGTTTTTTCAAACTTTTTGTTTGTTTAATTTTTTAACTTCTCGATTTTATTTTTCGCTTTCTCAGTTTTATACCCATTTTTTCGTTTTTTGATTTCCTTTATTTTTTCACTGTTTCCTTTACCTATGTTTTCACCGATTTTATCATGTTTCGTTTATTTTCCTTTTCAAATTTTCAATTTTTGATTTTTCAATTCCTCGATTTTCCAATTTTGCAATTTTTGGATTCCCAGTTATCCGATTTTCCGATTTCTTTAATTTTCAATATTTCATCTTTTCCATTTTGCACTTTTTCGATTTTCGAATTTTTCGTTTCTTCACTTTTTCAAGTTCTTGATTACGAATTTTTAGATGTTTCAAAATTTTCATTTTATCCTTTGTCGTTTTGGTTTTCCAATTTTACTATTTTTCCAGTTTTTTTGAATAAATAGTTTAAAAATTAAATCTAAAAAAAACAAAATTTGCAAAATAGAAAAAGTGGAAAACCGAAAAACTGAAGAAACAAAAAATTGAAACATTGGAAAACTAATAATCGAGAAACTTAAAAATCGCAAGGAATTAATGAATTGGAAAATTGGAATGATGAACCGAATCGAATCGAAAAATTGGAAAACCTAAAATCGAAAAGTTATAGAATCGCCAAAACTATAATCAAAAAACATTGAAAAATCGAAAAAATAAAATATCGGAAGAAAAATAAAAAAAAAGCCAAAATCAAAGAGTGGAAAATCGAAAAATTAGAAAGAAGAACAGAAGAATCGAAGGTTTCATTTTATACTCTTTCATTTTTCATTTTAGATTTTCCAATTTTACAGTTTTATAATTTTGCAATGTTTCTAGTTTTTTTTATTCAAAAAATTTGAAAAATTGAAAAATTACAAACGGAAAAACTAAAAATTGAAAAATCTAAACACTGAAAAAACGAAAAATTGCAAAATCGAAAAAGTGGAAAAAGAATTGAAGAAACAAAAAATTGAAACGTTAGAAAACTAAAAATCGCAAAGAATGAATGAATCGGAAAATTGGAATGAAGAAAAACCAAATCGAATCAAAAATTGGAAAACCTAAAATCGAAAATTTATAGAATCGTCAAAACTGCAGTCCAAAGAAATTGAAAAATCAAGAAAAATTTAAAATTACAAATGGAAAAACTAAAAAATTGAAAAATGTAAGAACTAAAAAAACGAAAAATTGCAAAATCGAAAAAGTGGAAAATTGGAAAACTAAAAATCACTTAAAAATTGCACAATTATAAAAAAGAAAAGTTGAAAAATTCAAAAAGTACAAACGGAAAAACTAAAAATTTGAAAAATCTAAACACTGAAAAAACGAAAAATTGCAAAAACGAAAAATTCCAAAATTGAAAAACTAAAATCGAAAAGAATCTGTAGTCAAAAAAGATTGAAAAATCGAAAAATTAAAACATCTTAAGAAATTGAAAAGTTGGAAAAAATCAAAAAATCTAAAAAAAATGCAAAATCGAAACAGTAGAAAATCGAAAAATTGGAAAATAGAAAAAACGGATCGAAGTTTTCATTTTATATTCTTTCGATTTTTCATTTTTGATTTTTCAATTTTAGTAATTTTAGTAATTTATTTTATTTTCCAACAGACAATTTTCCTATAGAAACATATTCTGACAGAGTGGTACTACATTTACATACATAATAAAAAATAATAGAAAAAGTGAATATATAAACTAGCAAAAAAAAAAAAGGAAAAAACAGAAAAAACAATTTTATTTATTTATGTTAAACCTAAAATCGAAAATTTAGAGAATCGTCAAAACTGCAGTCGAAAAAAATTGGAAAATCGAAAAAGTTGCAAAATCGAAAAAGTGGAAAATTGCTACTTTTCAAAATTGGAAGAGTGGAAAATCGAAAAATTGGGAAGAAGAACAGAACAGAAGAATCGAAGTTTTCATTTTATATTCCTTCATTTTTTCATTTTTGATTTTTCAGCTTTACAATTTTGAAAATTTTCCAGTTTTTTTTTATTTTGAAAATTCAAAAATCTAAAACCGAAAAAACGAAAAATTGCAAAACTGAAAAAAGTGGAAAAAACACTTGAAGATAAAAAAAATTGAAACATTAGGAAACTAAAAATTATAAAGAATTAATGAATCGGAAAACTGGAATGAAGAAAAACCGAATCGAACCAAAAATTGGAAAACCTAAAATCGAAAATTTCGAGAATCGTCAAAACTGGAGTCGAAAAAAATTGAATAATCGAAAAAAAATTGCATAATCGAAAAATTGAAAAGAAGAAAAGACGAATAAAAGTTTGCATTTTAAATTTTCGTTTTTTCATTTTTGATTTTTAAATTATACATATAATTTTACAATTTTTTCCGTTTTTTGATTCGAAAAGTTGAAAAATTAAAAAATTTCAAATGGAAAAACTAAAATATTGAAAAATCTAAAAACTGAAAAAAACGAAAAATTGCAAAATCGAAAAATTGGAAAATTTAAAATCGAAGAATTATGGACTCATCAAAATTGTAGTCAAAAAAATTGAAAAATCAAAAAATTAAAATATTGGAAGACATTGAAAAATCGAAAAAAAAATCGGAAAAATATTGCAAAATCGAAAAAGTGGAAAATTAAAAAATTGGAAAGAAGAAAAAACGAATCAAAATTTTCATTTTATACTTTTTCGTTTTTTGATTTTTGACTTTTCCAATTGGCAATATTGCCAGTTATTTGAATCGAAAAGTTGGAAAATTTAAAATTACAAATGGAAAAATTAAAAAAATAGAAAATCTAAGAACTGAAAAAACGAAAAATTGCAAAATGCAAAATTTGAAAATTGGAAAACTAAAAATCAAGAAACTTTAAAATCGCAAAAAATTTTTGAATTGGAAAATTGGAATGAACAAAAACCGAATCGAATCGAAAAATAGAAAAACCCAAAATCGACAAGTTATAGAATCGTCCAAAAAAATTCGTCGAAAAATTAAAATATCTTAAGAAATTGAAAAATCGGAAAAAATCCAAAAATTGGAAAAAAGAAAAAATGAATCGAAGTTTTCATTATATATTTTTTTGTTTTTTCAATTTTACATTTTTACAATTTTAAAATTTTTCCAGTTTTTTGAATTCGATAAGTTAAAAATTTTTAAAATTCCAAATGGAAAAACTAAAAAATTGAAAAATCTAAGAACTGAAAAAAAGAAAAATTGCAAAGTCCAAAAAGTGGAAAATCGAAAAGCTGCAAATCAAAGAATTGAAGAAACAAAAAATTGAATCATTGGAAAACTGAAAAATTGTAAAGAATTAATGAATCGGAAAATTGGAAAATCTAAATTCGAAAATTAATAGAATCGTTTAAACCGCAATCGAAAAAAATTGAAAAATCGAAATAAATTGCAAAATTGAAAAACTAGAAAATCGAAAAATCGGAAAGAAGAAAAACTAGTCGAATCGAAAAACTGGAAAATCGAAAAATTAAAATATCGGAGGAAACTGAAAAATCGGAAAAAATTGAAAAATCGAAAAAAATTGTAAAATCGAAAAAGCGGAAAATCGAGAAATTGGAAAGAAGAGACACCAAATCGAATAGAAAAACTGAAAAACATAGAATCAAAAAGTTATAGAATCGTCAAAACTGTAGTCGAAAAACATTGAAAAAAAAAATGCAAAATGGAAAAAGTGGAAATTCCATAAAATTGGAATGAAAAAACGAATCGATGTTTTCATTTTATACTCTTTCGTTTTTTCATTTTTGATTTTTCAATTTTCCATTTTTACAATTTTTCCAGTTTTTTAGATTCGATAAGTTCAAAAATTTTTAAATTCCAAATGGAATAACTAAAAAATTGAAAAAGCTAAAAACTGAAAAACGAAAAAGTGGAAAATCGAAAAATCACAATTCAAAAAATTGAAGAAATAAAAAATTGAAACATTGGAAAACTTAAAAATCACAAAGAATTAACGAATCGGAAAATTGGAATGAAGAAAAACTGAATCGAATAGAAAAATTGGAAAACCTAAAATCGAAAATTTAGAGAATCGTCAAAACTGCGGTCGAAAAAAATAGGAAAATCGAAAAAGTGGAAAATTGAAAAATAGGAAAGAAGAAGAAAATAATCGAATCGAAAAGTCGAAAAACATTGAAAAATCGAAAAAAATTAAATATTGGAATAAATTAAAAAATCGAAAAAGTGGAAAATCGAAAAATTGGAAAGAAGAAAAAACTAATGGAATCGAAAAATTTGGAAACCTAAAATCGAAAATTTATAGAATCGTCAAGACTAATCGAAAAACATTGAAAAATTAAAAAAATTAGATTATCGGAAGAAATTGAAAAATCAAAAAAAAAGTCCAACAAAAAATTTCAAAATCAAAAAAGTGGAAAATCGAAAAATTGGAAATAAGAAAACAAATCGAAGTTTTCGTTTTATACTATGCCGTTTTTTCATTTTTGATTTTTCAGTTTTATAATTTTGCAGTTTTTTGTTTCGAAAAGATGAAATACTTACTTTAAAATCAAAAACGGAAAAACTAAAAAATTGAAAAATATGAAAACTGAAAAAACAAAAAATTGCAAAATCAAAAAAGCGGGAAATCGAAATATTGCAAATCAAAGAAAACTAAAAATCTAGAAACTTAAAAATCGCAAAGAATTAATGAATGGAAAAATTGGAAAATCTACAGTAGAAAAGTTATAAAATCGTCAAAATCGTAGTCAAAAAAAAATGAAAAATCGAAAAATTGAAAAGAAAAAACGAATCGAATCGAAAAATTGGAAAATTATATGTATATCAAGAAACTGAAACATCAAAAATTGAAATCTTAAATATCGAAAAATTGAAAATTTTTAATAATTATTGTTATTATTACATATTTAAAATGAAAACTAGAAACATTGCAGATGGAAAATCGAAAAATTTAAAACTGAAAAAAGGAAGATCTAAAAAATCTTCAATTGGAAAATCGAAAATTTGGAAATCAAAGAATTGAAAAATCCAGAAATTGAAAAAATTTGGAATAAAAAAAAACTGAAAATCCAAAAATTGAAAAAATCAATTAATTAAAAATTCGAAACGAAAAATTACAAATCGCAAAATTGAAAAAATAAAACATTCGAAAATCGAAAAGTTGAAAAATTCAGGGATTCAAAACTCGTGAAATTGCAAACCGAAAAATTGCTAAAAGGAAAAAGGGCGAAACCCAAAAATTGGAAAACCCAAAAACTGTAAAATCGAAAAATTAAAAAATTCAAAAAATACAAAAATTGAAAAATTTCACTTTGAAAAAAAAAAGGAAAATTCTAAAATCAAACACTGAAACGCGAAAAATAGAAGAAATAAGAAATTGAAAAATCGAAAAACTGCAAAATGTAAAAACAGAAAACTCAAGAAACAAAAAAAAAATGAAAAATTGAAGATTTGAAAAAAGTAAGTCAAAAAGTTGCGGACGTGTTATTTGCGCAACCAGAGTTAAAAATTTTAAATATAATATTTTCTACTATAAAAATAGTGTGATAGTGAAAGTGTCTCCACTTAAAGGTACTTATTTTTAAAAATTGCAACATACACAAATTTCACTGGAAAAAATCGCCACCCCAGCCAACACCGTTTACCCTTCAAACCCCATCACCCCCCCACAATTGGCAATATTTTCCCAAATCTGACTACCCATAATGAGCCTAGCGCGCATTTCAAGTATCTGAATAATTCATCGGCCCGATTGTCGTCCCAGTGACTCAGAAAAAAGTAATCGCTGCTCGGGCATCTCATAAATATTAAAGTCAGCCTTTAAAAAAAAAAGAGCTCAATAATTAATTCGTGCCCCGTGTACTTTTTTAATGCTCATGCTCATAAAGCGAACCCTTTCGGGCGCCGCATCAAGATATTAATAAAAAAACAGGGCACAAGAGCGGGCAAAGAACTCGCGTCCTCGACGGCGCTTGTTTCGTTTGATTCCCGGAATGCCCTCGTGATTTATTATGCGGGAAAAAGCGCCTACAAAAAGTGTCCTGCGCGCGTTCCCGGAATGAATTTAAGGGTCCCGGCGGTCTCTTAGGTGCGAGGGACTTTCTTGCGTTGCAATGATGAATGACTTGACAAAAATGTGTTGTGCAGGCGGTGGCTGGGGCCAGACCGAGGAGGCGGTGGCAGCAGAACAGGATGTCGAGGAGTTTCCCTCCGGACGTCCCGTATAGCACGACCAGCATAGACGAGGAGACGTTTTTTCAGAAGCCGATGGCTCCGACGTCGCCCAGGCCGCAGGAAGAAGGTAACGTGTGATTGGGTTAAGTTGGAGCATTGTTTAAGTATATTATAGTTGGACAACCTAATACAAATTTTACTTCGCCTAAATAGTGAGCTTTAGGACAAGGAATGCAGGGGGCGTGGGACAAATTTTTCGTCAACGCGCATTTTCACTACAGTGAGCCAACGTATTAGGTTTATTTTACTCTACATCAGATGGCGCCATCAAACATTAGCAAAGGCAAACACCCTTCACTCTGCTCTTATACGAGGAGTTATCCATAAATCCATAATTAACATTGTTCCGTAAACAGTAATGTGTATAAACATATACGTACAAAATCTGAAAATATGCTTGACAAAAAATATGAAGCAACGCGTTGTAACGTGATACGAAAGAATTGAATTTAAATGCATTTGACTCCTATTTTTATTTGACTATATCTGAAGACTGACAGAAACTTTCCAAGGGTTTTTAAACTGGTATAATTGTTTAGTTTTACAAGATTAAAGTAAAACAAGATTTTAAGTAAAATGTAGATTCGTGGTTTTACAAAAATATTAACACAAAATGAAAATATATGTTCAAAGTAAATAACAGAATGACATAAACTTTCGGCGTTAACATTACAAATAATTACAAGAGAGAAAAAAACGCATTAAGAACTTTAGAGGCATGTTTGTAATATCGAGTTGTTAAAGCCTGCTTTGAAGACTGTTTGTTTCTATGAAAAACAATTGCTGTTATCCGACATTTTGGTAGATTTTGTTCAAAAAATACGAGATAACTAATTGTTTCTTGAATTAGTTTCCGTAACTTCTAAAATTTAAAAAGGATACGCCGTTCTGCTGTAATAAAATCTAGAATAAGGTCAAAATCACACTAATATTACATCTGATTTTGTTAACCACATGAATATAATTTACATTAAAATAAGTTACGGACATTGTTTGAAATGTTTATTATAGTTCGAAAACAAGATAAAATAAATAAATAAATAAATAAATAAAATGTGCAGTTTATAAACTTCAGAATTTTAGTATAAAAATAATCATGTTTGAAGCTTTATTTTGTCTGTTCGATTTTATTGGGTGTATTGGGCCCCTCTCGGGATATAACATCGACATGAGTGTACCGATCCAACGTTCTTCAACCGATGGGATGATTTATTACTTCCGTTATGCTGGCCCTACACACAGCGATTTGGTTTTCAGATTTTCGGCTAGATCTGCACAGTGACATAGAGTATTTTGTTCACGCGAGCATCAAAAATATTACCCCGAAAGCACTTCTTCAAGTGTTATTTTTTTTAAGATGTTATATTTGTCAGCGTTTCCAAAATTTTCTTCTCTTCAACTAATTTTTCGTAAACCGCATTTTAAAATTTTTGTTATTGTATTTTTTACTTTTTAATTTTCTAAGGCATGAAAAAATCCCATATAGGTTTCTATGAATTTATTAACGAAATCAACTGATAACTTGCGCGCCATTTTGTGTCAATTCTTCGCGAACGACAGCAAACAATTTAAAATTACCGCTAGTCAAGCATCTAAAAATCCATCTCTCCCAAATATGTCTTTCTTGGCACGATTTGTAATCCGAAGTCCCCCTCCACATGCAATTTTTCGTCACCTGAGAACTTGTTTGATCTACAGACCAAAGCACCCTCAGGCCAATATCGACTTTAAGCGATTTATCTATAAACCGATATTCGTTAGAGTTGATCTAATACACATCCACTACGAAGACCTACCCATTTCGACCATTGGACTTTACAACGAATAAGTGAACAAAGTTCTTGAACATCTTAACAATTTAATACATAATGTTCCCGAATGACAAAATTTACATTTCAAATTGTATTATCAAATTACACTCTCCAAAATTTGTCAAATTTTACAATAGTAAAATTGTAGTTTCGCCCCGTTTACGGTTTATGCATCCGTGTCGAGTTTTCAGCTTAGACGTCAAGATTTTTGGAAAAAAAATCAACATTTTCCAATTTATAATGTTATTTAAATTTTAAAAAGTAGAATAGTCGTGATCTTGTGATTTATACCTAAATACGCTATTGGGATTTTTCGTCTTGTCGATTTCTTGATTTTTCAACTTTAAATGTCTCAATTTTTCAATATTTCAATTTTGGGCTTTTCCGATTCCTCCATTGTTTAAATTTTCTATTTCTTGATTTTTTTATTTTTCGATTTCTCAATCTTTCGATGTTTCAATGATACGATTTCTCAATTTTTGTCCTCTTCAATTTTACGGTTTTTAAATATTTCGATTTTTCAATTTTTCAAATTTTCACGTTTCTAAATTTTCAGTTTGCCGATTTCTAAAGTATTTTTTTTTATTTGTCCATTTCTGGACTTCCTAAAGTTTAGATTTTTCACATCTTCAATTCTTCAATTTTTCGATTTTTTAAGATTACGATTTTTCAATTTTGCTTTTTTAGATTTTCGATTTCTCAGTTTTCCAATTTTTTAATTTCTCAATTTTTTGAATATTTCTTTCAGTTATGAGATTTTTCAATATTTCAATTTTTCGACTTTTCGATTTTTGAATTGACGGATTTTTTTGATTTCTCGATTTTTTACTTTTTGGATTTTCAATTTATTGTAAACTTTAGATTTTTCAATTCTGCGACTGTTTAATGCTTCGATTTCACAATTTTTAAACTTTTGATGTTTTAATATTTCATTTTTTTAAATTCTAGGTTTTTCGATATCTCGAGTTTTCAGTTCTTCTATATTTCAATTTTTCAATTTTTCGATTTTTTTAATTTTAATTTTCGATTTTCCAGTTTTTCTTTTCTAAAATTTTTCGATTATTCAATTTTTTATTTTCTCAATTTATCGAATTCAGATGTTTCGTTGTTTTGATTGTTCAATTTCTCAATTTTTCAATTTTTAACTTTCCTTTTCGGCTTCCGACTCCTCAATTTCTCGATCCTCCGATTTTCGATTCTCGAAGTCTCAGTTTTGAATTTTTCGATGTTTCGATTTTGGTTTTTCGTTTCGATTTCTTTCTTTGAGCTTTTCAATTCGGGATTTCCAATTTTCAATGTCCCGATTTTTCAATTTTTCAGTTTTTCAATTTTTGCTAAATTTCAGTTTCTGATTTCTCATTAATCTATTTGATTTTCCACTTTCAAAGTTTCGATTTTCATCTTCAATCTTCGATTTCGACTTCGCTTATGTTTGTCGATTTCTCATTTTTTGATATTTCTTTCAGTTTTGATATTTTCAATACTTCGATCTTCATTTTTCGACTTCAAGATTTCTATTTTTTATTTTGGATTTCAGTTTTGTTTTTATTCGATGTTCGATGTTTTGATATTCAATCTCTCGCTTATCATTTCCATATTAAAGTTTTCGATTTTCGATTTGGCATTTCGTTTCTCATTTTTTGATTTCGACTTCTCGATTTTTCGACTCTCGTTTTTTTTGTCTTTGATTTTCGATTCTCGATTCTCATTTTTGATTTTACAATGTTGATTTCGATTTGGTTTTTTGATTTTTGCTTTCGATTTCTCAATCTTTCGAGTTTAATGAACGATTTCTCATTTTGTCTCTTCAATTTTCGTTTTAAATATTTCGATTTTCATTTTCAATTTTCACGTTTCTAATTTCATTTGCCGATTTCTAAAGTTTTTTTTATCTCTTCATTTGGACTTCTAAATTAATTTTTCACATCTTCAATTCTTCATTTTCGATTTTTAAGATTACGATTTCATTTGCTTTTTAGATTTCGATTCTCATTTCCAATTTTAATTTCTCATTTTGAATATTTCTTCATTATGAATTTTCATATTTCATTTTCGACTTCGATTTTGAATTGACGATTTTTGATTTCTCGATTTTTTACTTTTTGATTTTCAATTTTGTAAACTTACATTTTTCAATTCTGCGATGTTTATGCTTCGATTCACAATTTTAAACTTCGATGTTTAATATTTCATTTTTAAATTCTAGGTTTTCGATACTCGAGTTTCATTCTTCTATATTCAATTTTTCAATTTTCGATTTTTTTAATTTTATTTTCGATTTTCCAGTTTTTCTTTCTAAATTTTCGATTATTCAATTTTTTATTTTCTCAATTATCGAATTCAATGTTTCGTTTTGATTGTTCAATTTCTCATTTTTCAATTTTTAACTTTCTTTTCGCTTCCGACTCAATTCTCGATCTCCGATTTCGATTCTCGAAGTCTCATTTTGAATTTTCGATGTTCGATTTTGGTTTTTCGTTTTCGATTTTTCTTGACTTTCATTCTGATTTTCTAATTTTTCAATGTCCCGATTTTCATTTTTCAGTTTCAAATTTTGCGTTAAATTTCAGTTTCTGATTTCTCAGTTAATCTATTTGATTTCCCACTTCTCAAAGTTTCGATTTTTCAGTTCTTCAATTCTTCGATTTTTCGACTTCGCTTTATTGTTTGTCGATTCTCAATTTTTTATATTTCTTTCAGTTTGATATTTTCATACTTCGATTCTTTCATTTTTCGACTTCAAGATTTTTCTATTTTTTATTTTTGGATTTTCAGTTTTTTGTTTTTTATTTCAATTTCTCAATTTTTCAACTTTTCCGTATTTTAATTTTTAAATTTCTAGATTTTTCGGTTTCTCGAGTTTCCAGTTCTATATTTTAATTTTTTAAATTTCCGAATTTTTAAATTTTTTGAGATCTCAATTTATTGACATTCGGATGTTTCGATGTTTTGATTATTCAATCTCTCGCTTTATCAATTTTTCCATATTTAAGTTTTCGATTTTTCGATTTTGGCCCATTTCGGTTTCTCAATTTTTTGATTTTTCGACTTCTCGATTTTTCGACTCCTCGATTTTTTTGTCTTTTGATTTCTCGATTTCTCGATGTCTCAATTTTTGAATTTTACAATGTTTCGATTTTTCGATTTGTTGGTTTTTAGATTTTTTGCTTTTCGGTTTCTCGATTTTTCGATGTTTCGATTTTTGGTTTATCCGATTTTTCAATTGTCCAATTCGACTTCTCGATTCGTTGATTTTTCAGTTCTTCAGTTCTTCAATTTTTCTATTATTTAGGTTTTTGTTTTTCACTTTTTCGATTTTTTAAGTTTGCGATTTTTAGACTCTGCTTATTTGACTTTTCTGTTTCTCAATTTGTTAATTTCCTAATTTTTTGATATTTCGTTCAATTTTGTGATTTTTCAGTTTTTCGATTTCTCAATTTTAACTTTTCAATTTTTAAATTATTAATTTTTTTCGATTTTTTGAGTTTTCAGTTCTTCTATATTTCAATTTTTCAATTTTCGCAATTTTTAAATTTTCGATTGTCCAATTTTTTTTTATTTTTCGATTTTCCAATTTTTCGATGTTTCGATTTTTGAATTAACTGATTGTTCAATTTCTCGATTTTTAAATTTTAGATTTTCCAATTTTTATTTTTTTGATTCTTTTATGTTTCGATTTCTCGATTTTACAATTTTTCCATATTTGAATTTTTTTAGTGTTTTAAATTTTCGATTTCGAGGATTTACTGTGTCACAGTAGTCATCAGTCATTACTCATAAAGAACGATTATTGCTGTGCGTTAAAATGCCTACATACTGATAAGCACGTACATACAAGACACATTTAAGGCTGTTTTAAGTCTGCTAGATATAATTTTTGCAATTTTAAATTTATTTCTTGATGTCTAAATCGTATATATTTAAATGGTGATGAATATTTTGTGATGCAATCTTAGGATAAAATGTATTTTAGTTTCAAAGATAATATGTATTTAATGATTTGACTACTGCTAATGAAAAAAATACGTAAGAAGGTATACTGCGATAATATTAAATTGTTGTTACCTTAACCTTGAAACAGGCATGCACTACATATACATATATTACATATAGGTAAAGTCTTCAACACGTACGTTTGCTTATTTTGTGACTGCTCCCCGTACAACGTAGTGATTAATACGTCCGTTTACTACCTTATCGACATCACGTGCTTACGGACTATTTTTACCCCCTTTCGTAAGGTACCGCCACTTCATAGTGAAGCGAGTGAGATGTAAAATATATATTCATTCTTTTCTACATGGGAAAGTGATTGTCCGTATAGGTTGTCCAACTATAATATACTTAAACAATGGTTGGAGCAAACTTGAACGGTTAACTAGGTGATACATCCGACCGAGGTGGCGTCCACGAGTCCACCGCCCACCAGCCGTACCGAGAGCGTCCAGTGGTGCGCCCCGGCTCCGGCGGCTGGAGACGAGACCCCCACGTGGTGCCCCGCCACGAAGGCCAAACCCGGCCCTCGGTGGGCGGATCGAGAGTGTACTCCTCCCTCCTCGACAACGTCTTAGACAACTCCAACCGGCGCCAGTACGGAATGGGCTGGGTCGGGCGAATGTTCGGGTAACACCCACCCACACACTAATCAGTACCACCTCTACTTTTTTCCTTTAGGAAATCGACGCAGAAACCCCTTGCTCAAGAAGAAAAGACTTCGCGCCACGTCGACCACATGGAGGACCACAGACCGATGTTCACTTACTGGGTCACCATAGTACAAATCTTGGTGTTGTATACAACTTTGATGTGTTACGGCTTCGCCCCGTTCGGGGTCGACATGCAGTCGAGGTCCGGGCAGGTCCTCGTGGCGAGTCTGTCGCTCCAGCAGGTTGACTACACCGAGCCGGCGAATTTTTGGTGAGTCGCTCGACAAAAACGTGCCGGGTTTGACGCGTCGTTGCAGGGGCGGACCCAGAGCCAGCGACTTGATCCATCTGGGGGCGAAGTTCGCGCCGTGCATGAGGGTAGACGACAGGATAGCGCACCAGATTGATAAGATAAGGGCGAAGGAGCGGGAAACGGCGTGCTGTATCAGGAACGACGGCTCCGGGTGCGTGCAGTCGTCGCAGGCGGATTGCTCAGTGAGTTTTCTAATTTAAATTGTAAACTTTAGCCTAGACGACGCAGAAGGGTTAGGGCACGTCTGCCACCCGCACAGGGGATCGATAATGTATGTAGCCACGAACACCGGCCAATTTTCATACGTGGGACGATAACTATTTGTAAATATTTACACAATAATGGAACCAGTAATGAAATGGCGGTTTTTGCATCTTTGGCATTTATGGGCAAACGGCCGCACCGAACTAAACCAAACTTCAAACTTTTGGGCTCGAGGCGAGTACGAAACGAGAGCCGGAGCAAAAAATCCGGAAATTTGAGTTTCATTCAAACAATAATAGTAATAATGAGTATGATAAAGCTGCTAAACGTCGCCAAAATTGGCTGGATTTTTGCAAGAATGGTCGTCGTGGTATCCCCAACAAACAATATTTTTTTGGGAGTGGTTGTGCGACTGCGCAAAAATGGTAGATATTTTCAACGATAACGACTTAACTTTTAAAAGAGGCCAACAAATGTGTGTTGTGCTTGGCTTTCCTTCAGTTACGATGATTATGACCATTGGCAAGCCTTTGGGACCAAGATTTTCGAGATATCAGCTTTCAAATCAAAATTTTTTGAAAATTGCAAAAATTTGTCATATTTTATTTGACGATTTTGGAAAACGGTAAGATTTTCTAAAAACTGAAGCCGAAAATTACTTCAGATGTCACAATGTACAAAAAATGCCTTTAAGTAATTGTCGAAAATACTTGAAAAAAGGTCAAAAATCGACATTTTGGAAAAGTTAGCTAAAAATCCGCAAACAATTTTAAAATATAGATGTCAAGATGCTGACTCGGAAAAAAAATAACGTGTTGATGTTTTCGGACCAAAATTTCCGAAATATTCGGTTTAAGAGTCAAATTTTTTGAGAATTCAAAATTTTGTCATATTTTATTTGACGATTCTGGAAAAAAGGTAAGAATTTTCGAACAGTTGTAGCCGAAGACGACTTCTAAATGTCGTAATTTACAAAGAATCCCTTTAAGTAATTTTCGAAAATACTTGAAAAAAGATCAAAAATCGACATTTTGGAAAAGTTGACTAAAAATGCGAATATAGATGTCGATGTGCTGACTCGAAAAACATAGCATACTGATGCTTTTGTACCAAGATTTTCAAAATATTTGCTTTCAAATCCAATTTTTTTGGAAAGTCTAAAAATTTGTAAAATTTATTTGACGATTCTGGAAAATGCATACGAATTTTCGCAGGACTAAAGCGGAAAATAACTTCTAGATGCTGCAATGCACAAAAAATCCCTTTAAGTAATTTTCGAAAACGGTAGAAAAAGGTTCAAAAATTTCATGTTGAATAATCGAGATTTTAAAAGTTGCTTAAAATTCCGCAAAAAATTCCAAAAAAGAGTTGTCGACGTGCTGGTTCCAGAAATATAGCGGGTTTCCAAGAAATTAAGCCAAAAACGGGTTTTAGGTGTCTTAATCTACAAAAAATTCTTCTAAATAATTTTCGAAAATGGTAAAAAAGAAATCGAAAATTTTGTATGTAGGTATTAAAAAATCGACATTTTGGAAAACTTGGCAAAAAATTCCCAAAAAATTCTAGAATGTAGATGTTGACGTGCTGATTCGAAAAATATAGCGTGCTAAAATTTTGGGACTAAAATTTTCTAAATATTCGTTTTCAAATCTAATTTTTTACAACATTCCAAAATTTGTCATATTTTACTAGAAAAGTTGTTTAAAAATTCGCAAAAAAATCTAGAAAAGAGATGTTGACGTGCTGATTCGAGAAATATAGCGTTCTAATGCTTTTAGACCAAGATTTTCGAAATATTCGCTTTCAAGTCGATTTTTTTTTAAATTCTAAAAATTGTCATATTTTATTTGACAATTTTGGAAAAGCGGTAAGAATTTTCGAAGAACTGAAGCCGAAAACAATCTCTAGATATCACAATCTACGATAAATTCGAAAAAATAATTTTCGAAAATGGTCGAAAAAAGACCAAAAGTTTCAAATTGAAGGAGTATTGAAAATCCGAGACGTTGGAAAACTTGTGTTAAAATCCGTAAGAAATTCTAGAATATAAATGTCGAGATGTTGGAAAACTTGCGTAAAAATCCGCAAAAAAATCTAAACTACAGATGTCGACGTGGTGATTCGAAAAATATAGCGTATGACGTTTTGGAACCAGGATTTTAAAAATTTTTGCTTTCAAAACCAAATTTTTTGAAAATTCTAAAAATTTGTCATATTTAATTTGAGGAATCTAGAAAAACGATAAAACTTTTCGAAGAAATTAAGCCGGAAACATCTTCTAGAGGTCGCAATCTATGAAAAATTCCTTTAAATAATTTTCCAAAATAGTAAAAAAAAAATCGAAAATTTTAGAGGGGCAAGTGTATTGAAAAATTGACATTTTGGAAAAGTTGTCTAAAAATTCGCAAAAAATTGTAGAATGTAGATGTTGACGCGCTGATTCGAAAAATATAGCTTCTAGTGTTTTCGGACCAACATTTTCGAAATATTCGCTTTTGGATTTAATTTTTTTGCAACATTCTAAAAATTGTCATATTTTATTAGAAAAGTTGTCTAAATATCCGCAAAAAATTCTAGAATGTAGATATTGACCCGCTGATTCCAAAAATATAGCGTGCTAATGCTTTGGGACCAAGGTTTTCGAAAAATTCGCTTTCAAATTCAAAATTTTTGAAAATTCCAAATATTTCTCATACTTTATTTGACGATTCTAAAAAAAAGGCAAGAATTTTCCAAGAACTGAAGCCGAAAACAAACTCTAGATGTCGCAATCTACAAAAAATTCGGAAACATAATTTTAGAAAATAGTCTAAAAAAGTACAAAAATTTCAAATTGAAGGAGTATTGAAAATCCGAGACGTTGGAAAACTTGTGTTAAAATCCGTAAGAAATTCTAGAATATAAATGTCGACGTGCCGATTCGAAAAATATAGCGTATGATGCTTTAGGACCAAGATTTTCAAAATTTTCATGTTTAAAACTAAATTTTTTGAAAATTTTAAAAATTGTTACATTTTATTTGACGATTCTGGAAAAATGCTAAGAATTTTCGAACAAATTAAAACCGAAAACGGCTTCTAGATGTCGTAATCTACAAAAAATCCCTAGTAATTTTCGAAAACGGTAGAAAAGTTCAAAAATTTTATATTGATTGAATAATCGAGATGTTAGAAAAGTGGTCTTAAAATCCGGAAAAAATTCTAGAATAGAATCGTCGATGTGCTGGTTCCAAAAATATAAGTGCTAATGTTTTGAGACCAAAGTTTTCGAAATATTCGCTTTCAAATTCAAAATTTCTGAAAATTCCAAAAATTCGTCATATTTTATTTGACGATTCAAAAAAAAAAGGTAAGAATTTTCCAAGAAATGAAGCCGAAAACGGCTTCTAAATGTCGCAATCTACAAAAAAATCCCTCTCAATAATTTTAGAAACTGGTCAAAGGTCTACAATATCAGAGGGACGAGTATTGAAAAATTACATTTTGAAAAAGTTGTTTAAAAATTTGCAAAAATTCTAGAATGTAGATGCTGACATTTTGATTCGAAAAATATAGCGTGCCAACAATTTTAGACCAAGACTTTCGAAATATTCGCTTTAAAATCGATTTTTTTTTAAATTCTAAAAATTGTGATATTTTGTTTGACGATTCTGGAAAAATGGTAAGAATTTTCGAAGAACTGAAGCTGAAAACGACTTCTAGATGTCGCAATCTTCAAAAACTTCCTCTAAATAATTTTCGAAAATGGTCCAAAAAAGTAGAAAAATTGTATATTGAAGGAGAATTGAAAAATTGGGGTTTTAGAAAAGTAGTTTAAAAATTCTCAAAAAATTCTAGAATGTAGATATTGACGTGCTGATTTCAAGAATATAGCGTGCTAATGCTTTCGGACCAAGATTTTCAAAATATTCGCTTCCAAATTCCAAATTTTTGAAAATTCCAAAACTTTGTCACATTTTGACAATTCTGAAAAAACTTTATGACTTTTCCAAGAAATGAAGCCAAAAACGACATTTAGATGTCTCAATCGACAAAAAATTCCTTTAAATAACTTTCGAAAATTTTAGAGGTGTACTGAAAAATCGACATTTTGGAAAAGTTTCCTAAAAATTCGCAAAAAATTCTAGAATGCCGATATTGACCTGCTGATTTCAAAAATATAGCGTGCTAAATCTTTGGGACCAAGATTTTCAAAATTTTCGCTTTCAAATCAAAATTTCTTAAAAATTCCAAAAATAGTTATACTTTATTTGACGATTCTGGAAAAACGGTAAGAATTTTCCAAGAACTGAAGCCAAAAACAACCTCTAGATGTCGCAATCTACGAAAAATTCCAAAACATAATTTTCGAAAATAGTAGAAAAAAGTCCAAAAATTTCAAATTGAAGGAGTATTGAAAAATCAAGATGTTGGAAAACATGTGTAAAATTCCGTAAAAAATTCTAGAATATAGATGTCGACGTGCTGATTCGAAAAATATAGCGTATGATACTTTAGGATCAAGATTTTCAAAATTTTCGTTTTTGAAACAAAATTTTTTGAAAATTCTAAAAATTGTTATATTTTATTTGACGATTCTGGAAAAAGCTCTAGAATTTTCGAACAACTAAAACCGAAAACGGCTTCTAGATGTCGTAATCTACAAAAAATCCCTTTAAGTAATTTTCGAAAACGGTAGAAAAAAGTTCAAAAATTTTATATTGATTAAATAAGCGAGATGATAGAAAAATTGTCTTAAAATTCGGAAAAAATTATAGAATAGAGATGCCGACGTGCTGGTTCCAAAAATATAGGTGCTAATGTTTTGGGACCAAGGTTTTCGAAAAATTCGCTTTCAAATTCAAAATTTTTGAAAATTCCAAATATTTCTCATATTTTATTTGATGATTCTAGAATTTTCGAAAAACTCAAGGCGAAAACACCTTCTAGATGTCGCAATCTATGAAAAATTCTTTTAAATAATTTTCGAAAATGGTAAAAAAAAATCGAACATTTTAGAGGGGCGAGTGTATTGAAAAAACATTTTGGAAAAGTTAGTCAAAAATTCTCAAAAAATTCTAGAATGTAGATGTTGACGTCCTGATTCGAAAAATGTAGCGTCCTAACGCTCTCGGACCAAGATTTTTGAAACATTCGCTTTCAAGTTGATTTTTTTTTTTGAAAATTTTAAAAATCGTCATATTTTATTTGACGATTTTAGAAAAACGCTAAGAATTTTCCAAGAACTGAAGCCGAAAACAACGTCTAGATGTCGTAATCTACGAAAGATTCTAAAAAACTCCAAAAATTTCAAATTGAAGGAGTATTGAAAAATCGAGATTTTGGAAAAGTTGCGTAAAAATCCGTAAAAAAATTTTAGAATAGAGAAGTCGCCATGCTGATTCGAAAAATACAGCGTGGTGATGCTTTGGTACCAAGATTTTCAAAATTTTTCGCTTTCAAACCAAATTTTTTGAAAATTTTAAAAATTGTTATATTTTATTTGACGATTTTGGAAAAACGGTAAGAATTTTTGAAGAAATGAATCCGAAAGCGACTTCTAGATGTAATCTACAAAAAAAACCCTCCAAATAATTTTCGAAAATGCTCAAAAAAAGTTCGAAAATTTTAGAGAAAAAAATTTTGAAAAATCGACATTTTGAAAAATTTGTCTGAAAATTCACAAAAAATTTCTAGAATGTAGATGGTGATGTGCTGATTCGAAAAATATAGCGTGCTCATGCTTTCAAACCAAGATTTTCTAAATATTCGCTCTCAAACTGAATTTTTTTGGAAAATTCTAAAAATTGTCATACTTTATTTGACGATTCTGGGAAAACAATAAGAATTTTCGAAGAAATGAAGCCGAAAACAACTTCTAGATGTCGCAATCTACGAAAAATTCGAAAAATTAATTTTCGAAAATAGTTGAAAAGCTTAAAAAATATCTTCACATTAAAGAATAATTAAAAAATCGAAATTTTTGAAGTTGTATAAAAATCCGCAAAAAATTTTAGAATATAGATTTCGACGTGGTGATGATGCTTTGGGACCAAGATTTTCAAAATTTTCACTTTTAAATTTTTTTGAGAATTTCAAAAATTGTTATATTTTATTTGTCTATTTTGGAAAACTGATAAGGATTATCGAAAAACTGAAGCCTACAACAACTTCCAAATGTCGCAATCTACAAAAAACCCTTTAATAAATAATTTTTGAAAATGGTTGAAATAAGGGAGAAGTACTGAAAAATCAAGATTTGAAAACATTGCCAAAAAATCCGCAAAAACTCTAGAATAAAGATCTCAACACGCTAATTCGAAAAAAATTGCGTGTTGGTTTTTCGACCAAAATTTTCGAAATAAGTATTCGGTTTCAGAATCAAATTCTTGGAAAATAAAAAAAAATTACGATATATTCTAATAATCTTTATTTTCCAACGGTATTTCGCCTGTAATTACAGGAAAAAGAAAAATGGAAACTAGACAAAATTAAAAATTAACAATTACAAGAGTGTGAAAATTAAAGAAAAAAACAAAAAATTACACAATTCTGGAAAAACTGTAGGAATTTAAAAAAAATGAAGCCGAAAATGATTTCTGGAGTTCTAAATCTACAAAAATATCTCTTTAAGTAATTTTCGAAAACGGTATTCTTTGTGACCAAAGTTTTCGAAAAATTCGCTTTCAAATTCAAAATTTTTTTAAAATCCAAAAATTCGTCATATTTTGACGATTCTGAAAAAACAGTAAAAATTTTCGAAGAAATGAAGCCGAAAACGACATCCACATATCGTATTGTACAAAAAAATTCTTGTAAATAATATTCGAAAATGGTCAAAAAAAGTTCGAAAATTTCAGGAGAATTTTAAAAAATCGATATTTTGGAAAAGTGTCTAAAAATTCCCAAAAATTCTAGAATGTAGATGTTGACGTGCTGATTCGAAAAATATAGCGTACTAACGCTTTTGGAGGAACATTTTTGAAAATTCTAAAAATTGTAATATTTTATTTGACGATTGTGGAAAAACGTAATAATTTTCGAAGAACCAAGTTGAAAACAATTTCTAGATGTTGCAGTCCACGAAAAATTAAATAATTTTCGAAAATAGTCGAAAAAAGTTCAAAAATTTCACATTCAAGGAGCATTAAAAATCGAGATTTTGGAAAAGTTGCGAAAAAATCCCCAAAAGTGCTGATGCTTTGGGTCAATGTTTTCAAAATTTTCGCCTTCAAAACCAAATTTTTTGAAAATTCCAAAAATTCTTATATTTTATTTAACAATTCAGGAAAAACGATAAGAATTTTCAAAGAACTGAAATCCAGAACAACTTCGAGATGTCACCATCTACAAAAAACCCTTTAACTAATTTTTGGAAAATGGTTGAAAAAATTGCATAAGGGAGGAGCACTGAAAAATCGAGATTTGGAAAAATTGCCATAAAAATCCGCAAAAAACCTAGAATAACCAACATGCTGATTCGAAAAAAAAAATTGTGTATTGACTTTTTCCGGGCAAAATTTTCGAAATATTCGGTTTCAGAATCAAATTTTTGAGAAATCAAAAAATTACCATATTCTAATAATCTTTATTTTCCAACGGTATTACACCCAATTACAGGAAAAAAAATGGAAACTGGACAAAAATAAAAATGAACAAAAATATCCTTCTAGTAATTTTCGGAGGCGGTCAAAAAACAATAATAATAATAATGAGTGTGATAAGCCGTTAAAAGGCAGCAAAATTGGCTGAATTTTTGGAAAATTGTTCCTCGCTGTATCCCCAACAAACAATATTTTTTGCGACCAGTTGCACACTTGCACAAAAACGGTAGATATTTTCACCGCTAACGACTTAACTTTAAAAGACTCTAATAAATGTGTGTTTGTGTTTGGCTTTCCTTCAGTTGAGAGGATTACGACCATCGGTAAGCCTGCGACGTTATTACCTTCTCCTCTATACAGCTCTTTTTCCCCAGAAAAACATTCCAAAGTGGAAAAAATGGAGCGCCGGGGACGCCGGCCCGGGCGGCCGAATCTCGGGGTCCGTGTGTGGACTGGACCCGAAGTACGTATGTTAAACGACGCGTCGAACCTTGATCGAATTTTTTCGTTTAGATTTTGCGACGCACCTGCCAACGTGCACCCCTACGAATGGCCCGACGACATCACAAAATGGCCGATTTGTCGCAAAACTAACACGGCTTTCTCCACGAAGCGTAGTGGAAGCAGGGATAAAAGCGCCGAGCATATGATTTGTGAGGTCATCGGTCATCCGTGCTGTATAGGAATTCAGGGACAGTGTAAAATAACGACGAAAGAGTACTGCGACTTCGTGCGGGGGACGTTTCACGAGGAGGCGTCATTGTGTTCACAGGTAAAGTGGCCTTAATTTACATACAGACTAGCCAAGTTGGCTAATCCTACCGACTGCGCCATTTTAACACTGTGTTTCCAGTCGCGCTTTGAATATAATGAACTTAAATGAATTTTTCGCGCTTTTTGTTGTGTTTTGTTTCGTGATTTATAGAAATAAGTTTGTTTAAAAGTTAATTTAGTGCGTCAGCTGGATTTTTACTATGATTTGAAAGTACTTTCGAGTTTTCATTAAAAGTTCTAGAACGCCTCTGCGATCCATAAAAAGTTGTTTTGACTGTGCGACTTGAGCGAGTAACGTTCCATCGATACTTTAATTATATCAAACGCGTGTGAAAAATATCGCCGTTGCGGATTTACAAGACGGAAAGTTGGGCCAAATCAACCATGAAAAGTTCACGTTATTGCTATTTAAGCTCGTCCTAAATAAAAAAAGTTTTAAATACGCTGACAGATAATTTAAAATTCAACAAGTTCTCTAAAAGACGATACAACTTTTTGCAAATTAAAAAGCTCCTACGCTTTCATGGACGATAAAACAGGCGACATCAAATCCGAATCGTGCAACGAAATTAACTTTTTTTTGTTCCGAGTCAAAGATATCGTCCAGCCACGTCACATCTAATCGATCGCCGTCAATTTCCGAACCCCTGTAACTTTTATGGAACGGTAAATGCAGAAATCATGTAAACAGTAAATTTTTCAAGCCAACAACCCCAATCGTAATAAATAATTCCGCGCCTTCAAAATTCGACCATAGCCCTCGGCTACGCCGCAATTGTTTTCGAGCGCAAACAAACTCCACGTCAGTCAAAAACTACGTACATTAATTAATATTCTCGGGAAGCGTCGGGATTTAATTAAGGAACAAAATACACCATCAAATTTTTATTGCGAAACTTCGGCCTGCCTTTATGATAAATTTCGCAGGTGTCTTGCCTCAACGACGTGTGCGGAATGCTGCCGTTCTATTTCCCCGAAACGCCCGATCAGTTCTATAGGGTCTGGAGCTCGCTGTTTCTGCACGCCGGCAAACTCCACCTGGTCGTGACCATCCTCATCCAGTACTTCTTGATGCGCGACCTCGAGAAGCTCACCGGCAGCCTCCGCATCGCCATCATCTACATCGGCTCTGGTGCGGCGGGCAACCTGGCCAGCGCCATCTTCGTGCCGTATCGAGCCGACGTAAGTCACGTCATTGTTTAAGTATATTATAGTTGGACAACCTAATACAAATTTTACTTCGCCTAAATAGTGAACTTTAGGACAAGGAATCCAGGGGGCGTGGGACAAATTTTTCGTCAACGCACATTTTCACTACAGTGAGCCAACGTATTAGGTTTATTTTACTCTACATCAGATGGCGCCATCAAACATTAGCAAAGACAAACACCCTTCACTCTGCTCTTATACGAGGAGTTATCCATAAATCCATAATTAACATTGTTCCGTAAACAGTAATGTGTATAAACATATACGTACAAAATCTGAAAATATGCTTGACATAAAAAATATGAAGCAACGCGTTGTAACGTGATACGAAAGCATTGAATTTAAATGCATTTGACTCCTATTTTTATTTGACTATATCTGAAGACTGACAGAAACTTTCTAAGGGTTTTTAAACTGGTATAATTGTTTAGTTTTACAAGATTAAAGTAAAACAAGATTTTAAGTAAAATGTAGATTCGTGGTTTTACAAAAATATTAACACAAAATGAAAATATATGTTCAAAGTAAATAACAGAATGACATAAACTTTCGGCGTTAACATTACAAATAATTACAAGAGAGAAAAAAAACGCATTAAGAACTTTAGAGGCATGTTTGTAATATCGAGTTGTTAAAGCCTGCTTTGAAGACTGTTTGTTTCTATGAAAAACAATTGCTGTTATCCGACATTTTGGTAGATTTTGTTAAAAAAATACGAGATAACTAATTGTTTCTTGAACTAGTTTCCGTAACTTCTAAAATTTAAAAAGGATACGCCGTTGTGCTGTAATAAAATCTAGAATAAGGTCAAAATCACACTAATATTACATCTGATTTTGTTAACCACATGAATATAATTTACATTAAAATAAGTTACGGACATTGTTTGAAATGTTTATTATAGTCAGGGTTGGGCACTATTTGAACTACTTGTAATTGAAATACAGTATTTGAAATACAATTGTATTTTGTAATTTGTATTTCAAATACATGACACAAATGTATTTTGTATTTTGTATTTCAAATACATTTTAACTTGTATTTTGTATTTTCAATTACTTGAAATACATTTTATCAAACTACGGCGCGCTCATTACAACAGTTTTGCGATGGTGTTAATTCGTGTATGCTCGTGTACTTCGAGAAGTAACAGGATATTTTATGGTTGTAACAGAGAACATAGAGAAGCGCCATAGTTTAAATTAAATGACGGTTCAGGACTTCGCAATTTATGTTGGCAGCAGTGTTTGGTTCTAACTAGGAATAAAATTAACTAGAAGAAATGTCACAATATTTTTAACTAACGACGCGTTTTACTTTCGACAAATTGACACTAGATGGACATGGAATGTAACATACAGGGCCAACTTATAAAGATAGTGAAAGAATTCTGACAGTTAACGTAAAATTTTTAGGAACGAGCTTCTATCAAAATTTTATTTTTGCCACTGTCCTGAACAAAATATATTTTGTATTTTTAAAAGTATTTGAAATACTATTTTGTATTTTGTATTTCAACTACAAGACATAAATGTATTTTGTAATTTGTATTTCAAATACATTAAATTGAAGTATTTTGTATTTTGTATTTCAATTACAGTGGAAAGTGTATTTTGCCCAACCCTGATTATAGTTCGAAAACAAGATAAAATAAATAAATAAATAAATAAAATGTGCAGTTTATAAACTTCAGAATTTTAGTAAAAATATAATCATGTTTGAAGCTTTATTTTGTCTGTTCGATTTTATTGGGTGTATTGGGCCCCTCTCGGGATATAACATCGACATGAGTGCACCGACCCAACGTTCTTCAACCGATGGGATGATTTATTACTTCCGTTATGCTGGCCCTACACACAGCGATTTGGTTTTCAGATTTTCGGCTAGATCTGCACAGTGACATAGAGTATTTTGTTCACGCGAGCATCAAAAATATTACCCCGAAAGCACTTCTTCAAGTGTTATTTTTTTTAAGATGTCATATTTGTCAGCGTTTCCAAAATTTTCTTCTTTGCACAGGTTAACTAATTTTTCGTAAACCGCATTTTAAAATTTTTGTTATTGTATTTTTTACTTTTTAATTTTCTAAGGCATGAAAAAATCCCATATAGGTTTCTATGAATTTATTAACGAAATCAACTGTGATTATGATAATTTTATAATTATCATTTTAATGAAATTGTGTTCTTCACTTCGCGAACGACAGCAAACAATTTAAAATTACCGCTAGTTAAGCACATGAAAATCCATCTCTCCCAAATATGTCTTTCTTGGCACGATTTGTAATCCGAAGTCTCCCTCCACATGCAATTTTTCGTCACCTGAGAACTTGTTTGATCTACAGACCAAAGCACACTCAGGCCAATATCGGCTTTAAGCGATTTATCTATAAACCGATATTCGTTAGAGTTGATCTAATACACATCTACTACGAAGAACTAACCCATTTCGACCATTGGACTTTACAACGAATAAGTGAACAAAGTTCTTGAACATCTTAACAATTTAATACATAATGTTCCCGAATGACAAAATTTACATTTCAAATTGTATTATCAAATTACACTCTCCAAAATTTGTCAAATTTTACAATAGTAAAATTGTAGTTTCGCCCCGTTTACGGTTTATGCATCCGTGTCGAGTTTTCAGCTTAGACGTCAAGATTTTTGGAAAAAAAATCAACATTTTCCAATTTATAATGTTATTTAAATTTTAAAAAGTAGAATAGTCCTGATCTTGTGATTTATACCTAAATACGCTATTGGGATTTTTCGTCTTGTCGATTTCTCCATTTTTCAACTTTAAATGTCTCAATTTTTCAATATTTCAATTTTGGGCTTTTCCGATTCCTCCATTCTTTAAATTTTCTATTTCTTGATTTTTTTATTTTTCGATTTCTCAATCTTTCGATGTTTCAATGATACGATTTCTCAATTTTTGTCCTCTCCAATTTTACGGTTTTTAAATATTTCGATTTTTCAATTTTTCAAATTTTCACGTTTCTAAATTTTCAGTTTGCCGATTTCTAAAGTATTTTTTTTTATTTCTCCATTTCTGGACTTCCTAAAGTTTAGATTTTTCACATCTTCAATTCTTCAATTTTTCGATTTTTTAAGATTACGATTTTTCAATTTTGCTTTTTTAGATTTTCGATTTCTCAGTTTTCCAATTTTTTCATTTCTCAATTTTTTGAATATTTCTTTCAGTTATGAGATTTTTCAATATTTCAATTTTTCGACTTTTCGATTTTTGAATTGACGGATTTTTTTGATTTCTCGATTTTTTACTTTTTGGATTTTCAATTTATTGTAAACTTTAGATTTTTCAATTCTGCGACTGTTTAATGCTTCGATTTCTCAATTTTTAAACTTTTCGATGTTTTAATATTTCATTTTTTTAAATTCTAGGTTTTTCGATATCTCGAGTTTTCAGTTCTTCTATATTTCAATTTTTCAATTTTTCGATTTTTTTAATTTTAATTTTCGATTTTCCAGTTTTTCTTTTCTAAAATTTTTCTATTATTCAATTTTTTATTTTCTCAATTTATCGAATTCAGATGTTTCGTTGTTTTGATTGTTCAATTTCTCAATTTTTCAATTTTTAACTTTCCTTTTCGGCTTCCGACTCCTCAATTTCTCGATCCTCCGATTTTTCGATTTCTCGAAGTCTCAGTTTTTGAATTTTTCGATGTTTCGATTTTTGGGTTTTTCGGTTTTTCGATTTTTTTCTTTTGAGCTTTTCAATTTCTGGATTTTCCAATTTTTCAATGTCCCGATTTTTCAATTTTTCAAATTTTTGCGTTAAATTTTCAGTTTTCTGATTTCTCAATTAATCTATTTTTGATTTTCCCACTTCTCAAAGTTTCGATTTTTCAGTTCTTCAATTCTTCGATTTTTCGACTTCGCTTTATTGGTTTGTCGATTTCTCAATTTTTTGATATTTCTTTCAGTTTTGATATTTTTCAATACTTCGATTCTTTCATTTTTCGACTTCAAGATTTTTCTATTTTTTATTTTTGGATTTTCAGTTTTTTGTTTTTTATTTCAATTTCTCAATTTTTCAACTTTTCCGTATTTTAATTTTTAAATTTCTAAATTTTTCGGTTTCTCGAGTTTCCAGTTCTATATTTTAATTTTTTAAATTTCCGAATTTTTAAATTTTTTGAGATCTCAATTTATTGACATTCGGATGTTTCGATGTTTTGATTATTCAATCTCTCGCTTTATCAATTTTTCCATATTTAAGTTTTCGATTTTTCGATTTTGGCCTATTTCGGTTTCTCAATTTTTTGATTTTTCGACTTCTCGATTTTTCGACTCCTCGATTTTTTTGTCTTTTGATTTTTCGATTTCTCGATGTCTCAATTTTTGAATTTTTAAATGTTTCGATTTTTCGATTTGTTGCTTTTTCGATTTTTTGCTTTTCGGTTTCTCGATTTTTCGATGTTTCGATTTTTGGTTTATCCGATTTTTCAATTGTCCAATTCGACTTCTCGATTCGTTGATTTTTCAGTTCTTCAGTTCTTCAATTTTTCTATTATTTAGGTTTTTGTTTTTCACTTTTTCGATTTTTTAAGTTTGCGATTTTTAGACTCTGCTTATTTGACTTTTCTGTTTCTCAATTTGTTAATTTCCTAATTTTTTGATATTTCGTTCAATTTTATGATTTTTCAGTTTTTCGATTTCTCAATTTTAACTTTTCAATTTTTAAATTATTAATTTTTTTCGATGTTTTGAGTTTTCAGTTCTTCTATATTTCAATTTTTCAATTTTCGGAATTTTTAAATTTTCGATTGTCCAATTTTTTTTTATTTTTCGATTTTCCAATTTTTCGATGTTTCGATTTTTGAATTAACTGATTGTTCAATTTCTCGATTTTTAAATTTTAGATTTTCCAATTTTTATTTTTTTGATTCTTTTATGTTTCGATTTCTCGATTGTACAATTTTTCCATATTTGAATTTTTTAGTGTTTTAAATTTTCGATTTCGAGGATTTACTGTGTCACAGTAGTCATCAGTCATTACTCATAAAGAACGATTATTGCTGTGCGTTAAAATGCCTACATACTGATAAGCACGTACATACAAGACACATTTAAGGCTGTTTTAAGTCTGCTAGATATAATTTTTGCAATTTTAAATTTATTTCTTGATGTCTAAATCGTATATATTTAAATGGTGATGAATATTTTGTGATGCAATCTTAGGATAAAATGCATTTTAGTTTCAAAGATAATATGTATTTAATGATTTGACTACTGCTAATGAAAAAAATACCTAAGAAGATGTTCATATTGAATTAATTTGGTGTTCATAGTTTGATGATAACTCATAGTTATTCTGGAGGCAATTTAGATGACTTGTTACTTATTAATTAAAGTAGTGGTCGTTTAATTTCGTACCTTTAAAGCGGACGAAGGGACGCATATTTGTTAGCCATGCAGTTCATGGATAATAGGTATACCGCGATAATATTAAATTTTTGTTACCTTAACCTTGAAACAGGTATGCACTACATATACATATATTACATATATGTAAAGTCTTCAACACGTACGTTTGCTTATTTGTGACTGCTCCCCGTACAACGTAGTGATTAATACGTCCGTTTACTACCTTATCGACATCACGTGCTTACGGACTATTTTTACCCCCTTTCGTAAGGTACCGCCACTTCATAGTGAAGCGAGTGAGATGTAAAATATATATTCATTCTTTTCTACATGGGAAAGTGATTGTCCGTATAGGTTGTCCAACTATAATATACTTAAACAATGGTCACGTCAATTGTGTTGTCGTTTTTTCATCCTTGCACTTGCGAATGCGTCTTGCAGGTGGGCCCCGCCGGCTCGCACTTCGGCCTGCTGGCGTGCTTGATCGTGGAGGTGCTGAACGCGTGGCCTCTGCTCAAGCACCCCACCCAGGCGTTGTGCAAGCTCCTCTCCATCACTCTGCTCCTCTTCCTCATCGGTCTGCTGCCCTGGGTCGACAACTACGCCCACCTCTTCGGCTTCGTCTTCGGTTTCATTCTGTCGTACGCCCTGCTGCCGTTCATCTCGTTCGGGGCGTACGAGAGGCGGAAGAAGGTCGTGTTGATCTGGGTCTGCTTGCTATCCGCCGGGTTCCTCTTCATCTCGCTGGTGCGGCTCTTCTACTTCATTCCCGTGTACGACTGCAAGATCTGCTCGTACTTCAACTGCATCCCCTTCACGCGGGACTTCTGCGCCTCGCAGAACATCCACTTCAAGCGGGAGGAGCCCGTAGTATGACGAAAGATTTCACGGTTTGTAACCGTTTTGAGTTTTGTTGTGTTCGATGGGTTTTGTTGCTTTTGGTTTTACCCTGACCTGACGCGGCGCGGTGGAAAGTGGTGTTGTGATAATACAAGACAGTGCAGAAACTGCGATTTAAAACATGTGATACAGACTATATCGGTATATTTAAGACGTTCATTTTAAGATATGTGCAATGAATTTGTTTATGTTGGCAACGAAACTCAGCTACAATGAACTCGGTTCGCTTTGGCTTGGTTCCGACGTTTACCCGAACAAGCTTGGATGTTTGCTTCATGGAGTTACCAAAAAGTGCCCTTTCATGTTTACTCGTTTAGGCATTCGGTTCTGTTTTTACCCTTTCGTGCTGGGATCACCCTCAGGGGGCATCCCCGAACTTATTGAAGCAAACAGCGACCGGCAGATCGATGGATATGTAACCATTTACAATAGACTCATTTATATGTGTTTAATTATAAATTTATCAAGAGATATTTTCATCACTACTATAGAAACTCTGTATAAATTATATAAGCATGGATGATGTGTATATACGCAGTATGGTGGTGTTAATGTTAATTTTTGTAAGATTACCCCTCTGAGATAAAAGTCTTTATTTGTCTACATAAAAACTTCACTTTGTTGTATCCAAGGGGGGCGGCGAGCCTACACTCGATACCTGTACCCGGACCCATGACCGGGTGCGGCGTTTCGGTGTGCGCGACGCGCACACCCCCACCGGCCGGCCCGCCAACGTTCCGACGATATTCTAACAAAATTGCCAAAATTCGAAATCATTTGTGCTTCGTCTTCTCGGTTTGGCGAACGTTGCCGAGATCGGCCGAGCCGACTACCCACGATATATATTATAATGTAATGATCGTAACGTCTGTAGAGTTGCGTTTATCGTTTGCCCCAACCGCATGGTCTTGCTCTCGTTTCGATTTTTGACGAATCCATCATGTGATCTCCTCGAGCATTTGAATTTTGTCCGTATCATAGCCAGTGATGTAAATCGATTTTATAACTACAGTAGCTATTTATATTTGTGTAGGCTTTGATTTTTTGACATTTTGACTGATATTCAATATCAATGTACACTGCAATTGTACAAAAGTTGCGCTGGTTCTTTTCGGATGATAAATTTACGACTTTTGTAACGCTTTTTACCGAAATCAGTCGGTCGACAGGGCCGTCTTGATCGTTTTCCAAACAGACGTTGCATTGTGTATTACGACTGACGATTATATTACGTTTCAACAATTGTACAGTTACATTGTAATATTATAAAATCAGGTGTTATCACTAAGACCAAGCCTTAACATTATAATAATATAATAAATTACTTCTGCACATAACTGACACAAGTGTCTTCTTTACCCTTTTTTTTTTATTTAATCCCGATTTTACTCTACGCCACTGCCTATTTACGAAACGTGTGCTGATTTTGCAAAACCACCCTTATTGACGTTGGAGTCCTCAACCGCCAAAGACAAGCGCAAAACGTCTTAAACTAAGAATATTGTTGAAATCGTAAAACCCAATGGATTTTTCCGGGAAAGTGGTTTAGAAACACTGTATGAATTTTTAAATGTTTTTAGTGACAATTTTTGTGGTTGTTTTCGATATTAACAGTGACAAAAAAAAAAAAAAATATAAAATAATAAACGAAACATCGAAAAACTACAAAAATAAATAGAGAAATCGATAAATAAAAAGTTAAAAGTTGAAAAATTGGAAAAGCGGAAAAAATTAATTTCATAATCAAAAGTTTTAAAATTAAAACCGGAAAATAAAAAATCCTAATAATTATTTGAAAAACGTGAAAAATTAAAAATCGGGAAATTTAAAAATGAAACAATTAGAAAATTGTAAATTTGAAAAAAAAAAATAAAAACGTAAAATCGAAAATTTGTAACTTTGAAACCTGAAAAAGTTATAAATTAAAAATTGAGAAATTGAAAAATCGAAAAAACGAAAAACTGTAAAAGATGGAAAATCGAAAAATTAAAATATCTGCAAATTAAAAAATCGAAACATACAAAAATTTTACTGAAAAATAAAAATCTAATGAAAATCGAAAAACTAAAAAATCGAGAAATCGGAAAATGTAAAAACAAAAATTCAAAAATCTCGAATTGAGAAAATAAAAAATGATGAGAAACGAAACAACGTGGAATTGCATATTTGGAAGTGCTTTATTTTTAATTTTTCATTTTTTAATTTTTCAACAAAAGAACAAACTTATTAAAACTGAAATTTTAAAAAATCGAAAAAAAACATTGAGAAAATTTAAAATTTGAGAAATCGAAGGACTGCAAAAATGAAGAAACTCAAAATCGAATAATTAAAGGTCAACAGTTGGAAAAGGAAAAATTGTAACCTTAAAAATGAAAAAACTGAAAATTTAAAAAACAAAAAAATCAAACAATTGCAAAATTTAAAATCAAAAATAGAAAAAACGAAATTTGACACACCGAGAAATTTAAAAATTATAATGTTAAAACTTGAGAAATTGAAAACTTGATAATTGAAAAAACAATTGAAAATTTGAAAAAGTTAAAAGTTGAAAAATTGGAAAAGCGTAAAAATAAAAAAAAATGGAAAACTGGAAAAACTGATAAATCGAAAACCTAAACAATCAAATCCGCTAAATCGGGAATGAAAAATTAACAAATCGAAAAATTGAAAAACAGAACATCTAAAACAGGCAGTCGAAAAGTCGAAAGATTAAGAAATATTGAAAAATTTCAAAATATCAAAAGATTGGGAAAATCTAAAATTTAAAAATCCAAAAATGAAAAATCGAAAAAGTAAAAGGTAGATACACGAAATATCCAGAAGTCAAAAATAAAAAAGCCGAAGAATTGAAATTATTGAAAATCGAAAAAATCCAAAAAGGAAGTCAAAAATAGAAACCTTAAAAAATCGAAAAATTGAAGAATCAAAAACCTGAAAAATCAAAAAAATTAAAGAACAGGAAAATGAAAAAATTGAGAAGTTTATAAAAGTCAAATTGTTGAAAAAAATCAAAAAAATCGAAAATTTGACAAAATGGACAATTGAAAAACAGCAAATCTAAAACCGGGAATCGAAAAATCAAAAGATTAAGAAATCGAAACATTTGAAAAATTCAAATATCGAAGAACTGAACTGAAAAATCGAGAATTAGAAAAAAATTAAAAAAAATAAAAATCTAAAATTTAAAAATCGAAAATTGAAAATCGAAAAATCCAGGAGTCAAAAATCGACATGTCGAAGAATCGAAATATTGAAAAATTCCAAAACTGAGATATCGAAAAACTGAAAAATGGAAAACCTGAAAAATCCGAAAACTGAGAACCTAAAAGTCGAAAAAGTGAGCAATCGAAAAATCCAAAAAGTGAAGTCGAAAAATCGAAAAATTAAAGAATTGAAGAACAGGAATATCGAAACCCTCGAAAGTCAAGAAATGGGAAAGTTAAAACATCGATTAATTGAAAAATCGAAAAATTGACAGTTTATAAATGTCAAATTTGAAAAATCGAAAAGTTAAAATTGAACAATTTATAAATTGAGAAATTGTCAATCAAAATATCGAAAAATGCAAATCTCGATAAATCGAGAAATCAAAAAACTTAAAAATTTGAAAAATTGAGAGATTGAAACATCAAAAGAATGAGAAATCGAAAAGTGATGAAGTCGAAAAATCGAAAAATAGAGAAATCGACAAACAAAAAGTTAAAAGTTGAAAAATTGGAAAAGCGGAAAAATCAAAAAACGAAAAAATGGAAAAACTCAGAAACCGAAATCGGCCAAAATCTAAAACCAGAAAGTCGAAAAATCGAAAGATTAAGAAATTTTGAAAAATTAAAATATCAACAGATTGAAAAATCTAAAATTTAAAAAACCAAAAATTGAAAAATCGAAAAAGTAAAAAGGTAGACACATCGAAAAATCCAGAAGTCAAAAATAGAATAGCCGAAGAATTGAAATACTGAAAAATCCTAAAACTGAAATATCTAAAAATTGAAAAATCGAAAAACCAAAAAAGTGAAGTCGAAAAATAGAAACTTTAAAAAATCGAAAAATTGAAAAATCAAAAACCTGAAAAATCAAAAAATTAAAGAATTGAAGAACAGGAAAATCGAAACACTCGAAGGTCCAGAAATGGGAAAATCAAAACATCGATTAATTGAAAAATCGAAAATTGAGAGTTTAGTAAAATTTAAAAAATTAAAAAATCGAAAATTTGACAAAATGACAATTGAAAAACAGAAAATCTAAAACCGGGAAGTCGAAAAATCAAGAGATTAAGAAATCGAAAAGTTTGAAAAATTCGAAAACTTGAAAAATTCAGATATTGAAGAACTGAACTGAAAAATCGAGAATTCGAAAAATCTAAAATTTTTAAAATTAAAAAATCTAAAATTTAAAAATCGAAAAAGTAAAATAATCGACACATCGAAAAATCCAGGAGTCAAAAATCGAAAAGTGTAAGAATCGATATATTGAAAAATCCCAAAACTGAAATATCGAAAAACTGACAAATGAAAGAAAAATTAAAACTGGGAAACTAAATCGGGAAATCAAAACATTGAAAAATCGAAAAATTGAAAAAAACGACAATTGAAAAACAGAAAATCTAAAACCGGGAAGTCGAAAAATCGAAAGATTAAGCAATCGAAAAGTTGAAAAATTGAAAAAGTAAAAAAATCGACACATCGAAAACTCCAGAAGCCAAAAATCGAAAAGTCGAAGAATCAAAATATTGAAAAATCCCAAAACTGAAATATCGAAAAACTGAAGAATGAAAGAGAAACTGAAAAATCCCAAAACTGAAATATCCAAAAACTGAGAACCTAAAAAGTCGAAAAATTCAAAAAGTGAAGTCGAAAAATTGAAACCTTCAAAAAATTAAAAAATCAAAAAGCTGAAAAATCGAAAAATTAAAGAATTGAAGACCAGGAATATCGAAACCCTCGAAAGTCAAGAAATGGGAAAATCAAAACATTGAATAATTGAAAAATCGAAAAATTGAAAAATCGAAAATTTGAAAAAACGACAATCGAAAAACAGAAAATCTAAAACCGGGAAGTCAAAAAATCGATTGATTAAGAAATCAAACTTTTGAAAAATTCGAAAACTTGAAAAACTGAAATATCGAAGAACTGAAATAAAAAATCGAGAAATCGAAAAGTATAAAATTTTAAATATTGAAAAATTAAAATACCAAAAAACTGAAAAATCTAAAATTTAAAAATCGAAAAATTGAAAAAACGACAATTGAAAAACAGCAAATCTAAAACCGGGAAGTCGAAAAATCGAAACACTTGAAAAATTGAAATATGGAAGAGCTGAAATGAAAAATCGAGAATTCGAAAAATCTAAAATTTTAAATATTGAAAAATTAAATACCAAAAATTGAGAAATCTAAAATTTAAAAATCGAAAAAGTAAAAAGTCGACCCATCGACATATCCAGAAGTCAAAAATAGAAAACTCGAAGAACAGAAATATTGAAAAATCCCAAAATTGAAATATCCAAAAACTGAAAAATGAAAGAAAAACTGACGAATCGAAAAACTGAAAAATCCCAAAACTGAAATATCCAAAAACTGAAAACCTAAAGAATCGAAAAATTGAGAAACCGAAAAATCAAAAAAGTGAAGTCGAAATATCGAACCTTAAAAAAATCGAAAAATTGAAAAATCAAAAACCTGCAAAATCGTAAGATCGAAAAATTGAATAATAAGTAAACAGAAAAATCCCAAAACTGAAATGTCCAAAAACCGAGACATTAAAAAATTGAAAAATTGAGAAATCGAAAAATCAAAAAAATGAAGTTGAAAAATCGAAACCTGAAAAAATAGAAAAATTGAAAAACCAAAAAACCTGAAAAATTCAAAAATCGAATTATTTAAAAATCGTAAAATTGAAGACAAAAACTGAAAACCGAGAAATTGAAAAACTGAGTAATTGTAAAATCCAAAAATTGAATAATAAACTAAAAAGTCTAGTAAACTGAAAAGTCCCCAAACTAAAATTTCGAAAGTTGAAACAAATATTGTAGTTAATTTTATTCCTAGTTAGAAACAAACACTGTTGCCAACATAAGTCGCTTCTCTATGTTCTCTGGTAGTACCAACCTCGGCCAAAAATCCCTAGATACAAAACGTCGAATTTAAACCACTTTTTTCTCGATAATTTATTACACACTATACATTACAACGCTCCCTAATCTAGGCTCACTTCTTGTTGCCCCCCGGCTGTCTTTTTGGCTTCGCCTTGCCCCTAAGCAGCCTCATCCTCTCCATTTCCTCTTTGAAATCTTCGTGTTCGTCCCTATATAGCCCGTAGTGTCTCAAATACCTCATCAGCCAGCCAGTTTCGATGTGTCGGGGGTAATAATGCGTGACTTCTCTCCTCAAATTCAAAGGTTTCTCACTGTACATTCGAACCACCTTCATGGACTTGGAATTCGTCGGTCGCGCCACTTCTCCGAAAATTCGATTACTCAGTCGCAACATTCTACGGGCGTATTCTGTGGAAAGTTTCGTTAAATCGGCGTACTTGGCGTATTTGCTCATTTTAAGTGACCCTTGTTGAACAAAAAGTGAGGTTAGGTAAACAGGCGTGGTAGATGGCGCCACTTATGCGAACCCCCAAAACAACAAAAAATGCGCTTATTCGTAACCAATACTCACGAATTTATTACAAATACACATCCTCGAATACTCCTATTTGATTAAACCAACAGTGACAATTTTATTTCGAATTGTTACAAAGTAATTGGTGTAGAAACCTGCATTGCCGGCGCAAACGTCAATGTCAACGTCAACGTCAAACTTGAGGTTATCCCAAATTCCTTAATTGTTTACAAATTACTCAGTTATGTCTTAAAGACGGGATTAGGTGAGTGCGTGCCATCCCAGACTCCAACTCACGACTTTTTTGCAGTTATCTAGTCCTTAAGATGAGTTACTTCTGTGATGTGGCATTTCCGGCAATCCAATAATTTGTTGATTTTTTGTACGTTGATGCTGTGTGCAGGCTTTATGTTACAGTTCAAAGTGTTGTATAACAATCACCAGAAGCAACTAAGGATACAGGAAATCGAAGAAAGGGTGGGTTGAAGTAGCGTCCTTGAGCACATTTAATTTTGTTTCGTAGATGACTGAGCTTGCTGTGAATCTACACACCGTCGAGGGTGTGGCGAACTCCACCAACGTGCTAATCGGTAAACTGCGGCGGACTGTGAGACAAAAAAGCCGCAGGGGCAAATTCAAGAGTTGACCGGAATGAAACCACCTATGATTAAGCTTCAAGTCAATTCTACACCACTAACTGCTTTAAATCTACTTTTAATTAATTTGTTGATCTGTTGGAATTTTAGACGTTGTTATTAATTTATGGGAATGTTGTATGTGGAACTAGCACAAATTCTAGAGTGACGAAAAATTGCCATATTTATATAGATGTTTTATAAATTGTTTAGAAAATGTGACAATAAATATATTTTTGTGTTAGGGATTTACATATTGTCCAGGGTCATACATTGGGGGTTATTTTTATAGGCGCCTTTGTCTTCGAGAACGGCGTGCGGGGAGCAAATCCAAGGATCGCGAGTTTTGTTTTGCCAATCATACAACTGTGTCTCGAGCTCTTGCATTATTTTTTTGTAATCAGGCTTCCCAGCTAAGTTGTTTAGTTCTTCAGGGTCATGTTTCAAGTCGTACAGTTCCCACTCAGGTCTGTTGTAATATTGTTTCAAGCTTTTGAACCAATAAGTATTTTCTTTGTTGATTGTGCGGTTTAAAATGTCCTAGGAAAAATTGTGAAAACGTCGCTAATTATGAAATAAAACTCACCTGAAACGTGGGTGAAATGTAGAAATCTTGGTCAATCGGAAACGCGCTTTGGTAGTTCAAATTGTGTATTAGTTTGTAGCGATGGGTTCTGACCATGCGCATGGGATAGTACATGGTCACTTCGTGCAACGAGTGACTCGCAAACACCCTCTCATTGGTCACATTTTTGGGTTCTTTAGTTAAAAGTGGCAACAGACTCTTTCCTGTTAATTCGATTGGTGCGACGTCATTGCTGTCGTCAATCCCGAACCAATCAAGAATCGTCGGCACCACATCGAGTAGACTGGTCAACGAATACGTAACCTGGTTCCATCTCTCTCTATGCAACGGAGACGAAATGAACATCGGCTCAGCGATTCCCGAGTCGTACAAGTTCGTGCGTCCGTTCGGAAAGGGAATCCCGTTATCCGAACTATATATAACTAGAGTGTTGTTGTCGAACCCTGCATCCTTGAGTTCCTTCAGGATTAAGCCAACCCCTTGGTCGAGTCGCGATATTGTCGTGTATTGTTCCGCTACGTCTTTCCTCGCCTGGATGGTATCCGGGATGAAGTACGGCAAGTCGATTTCGTCGTACTGGTAATAAATGGGTTGCCAGTCGGGAATCAGACCCATCCCTTCATCGCCATTCCCGAAACTTTCACAAAAATTACCGTACTCTGGGTTAGTGTGGCCACAGCGGTGAGGGTCGTGGAACGCTACATACAAGAAAAACGGCCTGAGAGACAATATTGTGTGTATTGTACAAAATTTGTTACTTTTGTTGGGTGTAGTTTTGCAAAAACTGGCGGGTTAGTAGTTTCATGAAAGTGATGTTGCGCCCCACTTGTTGAACCGAGTGGTGTTCTTCAGTTTGCTCGTAGTCGAATTTGTAGGTGTCTTTCGGACCGACGTCCTTTTTCCCGATTATCCCGGTGGCGATTCCGTGCTCCCGTAGGATATTGGGGAGGGATTTGACGTCCGAGAACGAGTTAAAGTGGTGAACACCCTGGTGCAGACCGTATATCCCGTTCTGGTGTGAGGGCATCCCGGTTAACAGGGCGGAGCGGCTGGGGGAGCAACTACTGACAGACGTGTAGGCGTTGTTGAAAATTAGACTTTTATGGGCTAAAGCATCCAGATTCGGGGTCTGACAGATTCGATTCCTGTATGTACCCATTTCGAAACCTCCATCGTCGGCTACACATTATAGTATCAACAAAATGTCAAAAAATAGGCAACCCAAAATACACCGCAACATATTAAAACCCCCTAGTCGAGTGTGCGCTGCGCCGCCTATGGCACAACTCTAACCTCACTTTCCTCAATTGCACAATTCCCCGCAATGAAATAATGCAGTGACGTGTCCTCCGTAAACAAACTCACCTAGAATCAGCAAAACGTTCAGTTTGTCGTCGCTTCCAGCTGAACTTTGCGCCAAAATCAGCAGTACGAAGAGCAAACCGGCCGCCTCCATCTTCATTCCTGGCAATTTGGGAGCCAAATTCAAACCGCAATGTCACCGAAGAAGATAATGTGTCTGTTCGACGTGGATGGCACCCTCACCAAGGCCCGCCAGACCATAGACCCCGCCTTCGACGAGTTCATCCAGACCAAAATCAAACCCTTGTGCACCCTGGGCGTGGTCGGAGGGTCAGACTTCAAGAAAATCGCTGAACAACTCAACGGCGACGACATGATCTTCCGCTTTGACTACGTGTTCCCGGAAAACGGGCTAGTGCAGTTCAAGTTCGGGAAAGAAGTGGGGCGACAAAGTATCCAGAAATTCATGGGTGAAGAGAAACTGCAGACGATTATTAATTTCTCGTTAGGATACTTGGCGAAGGTTGTTCTACCCGTGAAAAGGGGCACCTTCATTGAGTTCAGGTCCGGGATGTTGAATATCTGCCCGATTGGAAGGTCGTGCTCGCAGGAAGAAACGGGACAGTTTTGAGAAGTACGACAAGGAGTTTCAGGTGCGGCAGACCATGATTGACGTCCTCAAGAAAAAGTTTCCCGATATTGGGTTATCGTATGCGATAGGGGGGCAGATTAGCTTCGACGTGTTCCCGCACGGGTGGGACAAGACTTACTGTTTGCGACACCTGGAGACTGAAGGGTTCGACGAAATACACTTTTTCGGGGATAAGACTGACGAAGGGGGGAACGACCACGAGATTTTCAACGACCCGAGGACCATCGGACACAAAGTCACCAGTCCTGAGGACACGAGAAAACAGCTTGTGCAACTTTTCAACTTATGAGATTCATTGTTTATTAAAAATTATTGTCCAATGTAATTCGGTTTTCTTTTGTCGTTGAAAGCTTGCAACCCTTCCAGTCGGTCTTTCGTTGGAATAACTTGGGCATAGCAGGCTTCTTCTATCGCTAGACCCGTACTTAAATCAGCTTCGAGTCCTCTATTGATGGCTTTCTTGGCCATGCGAATCGCCACAGGCCCGTTCGGCAAAATCTCTCTCGCTAGTTCAAGCGACTTAAGATAAGCCGCATCGCTATTGGTGTTTTGTGGAACCACGTGGTTAACCACGCCTAGTTTGTAGGCGTGGTCTCCGTTGATCACTCGCGCGGTAAAAATCAACTCTTTTGCGATGGATGGTCCAACCAAACGAGGCAATCTTTGGGTACCTCCAGCCCCTGGAATTATGGCTAGTTTGCTTTCTACTAGACCCATTTTGGCGTCGTTGGCGGCCACTCGAATGTCGCACGCGAGTGACAGTTCGAGCCCGCCGCCCACGGCTACTCCATCCAGCGCGGCTATGACCGGAATGGGCAAATTCTGGATTTGGTCCATAATACTGCGCAGATTTGACACGAATTGAGCCACTTGCTCCTGGGGCATGGATAATCGTTCCTTCAAGTCCGCACCTGATGACAAGATTAGAGCGGGTTCAAACTAGTTTTAAGTCTCACCTGCGCAGAAGACCCCAGGGACTAAACTCCGAACGATCAGAACTCGGGCGGTTGTATCAAAATTGATTTTCTGGATGGCATTTTGCAATTCCCGGACTAGCTTCGTCCCGAAGGAGTTTTTCTGTTGGGGTCGGTTGAAACCAAAAACTGTGATACCTTCGTCGGAGTTGGGGAGGTTTTGGGTGACTAAGTCGCTGGTTTGTGAGATTTTTCGGTGTGTATAGACGGGGTTTTTCGGTAATTTTTGTAAGTGTCTCAAAGCAAACATGGTCAAAGAGTTAGGTTAGGTTACTCGGGTGTTATCTACAGGGGTCAAAGTTTGATCGCGTTTGGTAAAAAACCATTTATTTGCGCTGTAGTAAAATAACAATAACAAATAATGTACACAACTGAGGTATTAATATCTCAAGAACACACATAAGCTGATCCTTAACATGGAAACTCTTACGCTAAGGCTTTTATTTAAAATAAATAATATACGTATTTTATTTACAACCTGCGTGCTAACTTCTGATGTTAAAGTAAATACTGTGCGTAAAATATCCAAAACTTTGATATGAAATGTTATTGACTAAAAAATAATCTTGCGTTTACAACAAATGAGACGAGTCGATTAATAATATAATTTATTTTGTACAAATCATGCATGGCACAATTAATACTCCAGGTCTTAATTGTACGATGTACAATCATCTATTTACAATAAATAAAAGGACGGTTAACGAAAAGAACATCAATCACAGTCAAAACAATGACCACACAAATAAAACCATGTCGCTACACAAAATAGTGAGCTTCTAAAAGCGAATCAGTCTCACTAAAAGAAAAAAAAAAAGTTTAGTTACAACTAACGCTTTGTAAAAGCAAGATTATCAACAATAAGGCATTAATAAATCTATTTACTTCTTAACAACTTTTTTCTTTCCCTTTTTCATTTCTTTTTTATCGTCGCTACTGTCGTCTTGACTCGCTTCCTTCTCGTCGCTCTTTTTCTCTTCATCCTGCATCTCTTCGTCTGGTTTAGCGTCCGTCGTTTCGCTAACCTGACTCTCTTGGGGTTTGTCTTCCGCGGCTACCACCTCGGGCGCCACTTCCATTTTCTCTTCGACGACGACGGGGGGGTTATTCGTCTCCGCTGTTTCCACGACCGGTTCAACTTTAGCTTCAGTCTCCTCTTTCTGTTCAACCTCCTCTACTTTCTCTTTGTCTTCGACGTCCATCTTCTCCACTTCCCCTTCAGTCGGAGGACTCGTCTCCACTTTCTCGTCCTCGCTGATTTTCTCCTGGGGTTTGGGAACGTTGGCTGCCGCTTTGGCTTCTAAAATAGTGATGCAACTCTGGATTCACTTGATCGCTTCCTTCCGCGCTTGTCTGATATTCTCCTGGCCTTGAGTATCGATATTGTCTAACTTCAAGAGATTCCTGGTCAGCATCTCGTCCAAGTAGAGGTACTGCTTGTCCCTGGGCAACCCGTCGAACTTCTCCACCTGCCCCATCAACTCCGACACGTCCTTCTGTATCAGCTGGATGAGATCTATCGGGGTGCTGAAATTCCCTGAAGTAATTCCACGAAAATGACATTTTAATAGAGATAATGAGGCCCATTTTAGCCATTTAATGACCTATTCACAGAAACCCTCATATTTTAAATAGCTACTATCATTTTCTACACTGTAGATTTCTATCAGTACTTATGCATCGTTAAAGATAATTCTCGACGATTAAGATTTTCTTACTATTCGTCTCAAAAACAGATTAGGTATTATAACTAAAAAGTCTTACATTTTGTCCTTTTTTTTCTTAATATGTGTAGTATTCTTTCCAATAACAAGAAAGGTAAAAAATGTTTAAATTGGTAAATTTATGTAGGAAAGTACCGATTTTGCAATTAGGCTCCGCCTCTCGGTCTGATAACCAATGAAAAATTCATCACAATTAAGCTTGGGTTGGATATGGGTGGGGCTTAACTTTTGGCTTGTTTGTTTTCTTAATATACATAGTATTCTTTGAGCAACACGATACTCAAAAACATGTTCATCAGAATTGAGATAGGGCGGGTGGGCAGGGCATATATTGGGCATAGTTAAAATGCTACATTTTTGCAAAGTAATATGGATTTTGCAATTATTTTATATTTTAAACATGTTTTAAGGTTCAAGTTGTGAAAAGAAGTCTACACACATTAAAACACTAAGGCAAATTATAAGCCCGCCCACCCACCCTATCTCAATTGTGATGATTTTTTTTATTCGCTGTGAACCAAAGGGGCGGAGTTTAACTGCAAAATACTTATTTCTTTACAAGAAAGAATACCATGTATATTAAGAAAAAAAGTAAAATATAGACCCCACCCACCCACCCTATCTCAATTGTGTTGATTTTTTTTATTCTTATCAAATTAAAACACCCAAGAAGATTATGTGTCTGTTCGACGTGGACGGCACCCTCACCAAGGCCCGCCAGACCATAGACCCCGCCTTCGACGAGTTCATTCAGACCAAAATCAAACCCTTGTGCACCCTGGGCGTGGTCGGAGGGTCAGACTTCAAGAAAATCGCTGAACAACTCAACGCCGACGACATGATCTTCCGCTTCGACTACGTGTTCCCGGAAAACGGGCTAGTGCAGTTCAAGTTCGGGAAAGAAGTGGGGCGACAGAGTATCCAGAAATTCATAGGTGAAGAGAAACTGCAGACGATTATTAATTTCTCGCTGGGGTACTTAGCGAAGGTGGTTCTACCCGTGAAAAGGGGCACCTTCATTGAGTTCAGGTCCGGGATGTTGAATATCTGCCCGATTGGAAGGTCGTATTCGCAGGAAGAGCGGGACAGTTTTGAGAAGTACGACAAGGAGTTTCAGGTGCGGCAGACCATGATTGACGTCCTCAAGAAAAAGTTTCCCGATATTGGGTTATCGTACGCGATAGGGGGGCAGATTAGTTTCGACGTGTTCCCGCACGGGTGGGACAAGACTTACTGTTTGCGACACCTGGAGACCGAAGGGTTCGACGAAATACACTTTTTCGGGGATAAGACTGACAAAGGGGGGAACGACCACGAGATTTTCAACGACCCGAGGACCATCGGACACAAAGTCACCAGTCCTGAGGACACGAGAAAACAGCTTGTGCAACTTTTCAACTTATGAGATTCATTGTTTATTAAAAATTATTGTCCAATGTAATTCGGTTTTCTTTTGTCGTTGAAAGCTTGCAACCCTTCCAGTCGGTCTTTCGTTGGTATAACTTGGGCATAGCAGGCTTCTTCTATCGCTAGACCCGTACTTAAATCAGCTTCTAGTCCTCTATTGATGGCTTTCTTGGCCATGCGTATCGCCACAGGCCCGTTCGGCAAAATCTCTCTTGCTAGCTCAAGCGACTTAAGATAAGCCGCATCGCTATTGGTGTTTTGTGGAACCACGTGATTAACCACGCCTAGTTTGTAGGCGTGGTCTCCATTGATCACTCGCGCGGTAAAAATCAACTCTTTTGCAATGGATGGTCCAACCAAACGAGGCAATCTTTGGGTACCTCCGGCCCCTGGAATTATGGCTAGTTTGCTTTCTACTAGACCCATTTTGGCGTCGTTGGCGGCCACTCGGATGTCGCACGCGAGTGACAATTCGAGCCCGCCACCCACGGCTACTCCATCCAGCGCGGCTATGACCGGAATGGGCAAATTCTGGATTTGGTCCATAATACTGCGCAGATTTGACACGAATTGAGCCACTTGCTCCTGGGGCATGGATAATCGTTCCTTCAAATCCGCACCTGATGACAAGATTAGAGCGGGTTCAAACTAGTTTTAAGTCTCACCTGCGCAGAACACCCCAGGGACTAAACTCCGAACAATCAGAACTCGGGCGGTTGTATCAAAATGGATTTTCTGGATGGCATTTTGCAATTCCCGGACTAGCTTTGTCCCGAAGGAGTTTTTCTGTTGGGGTCGGTTGAAACCAAAAACTGTGATACCTTCGTCGGAGTTGGGAAGGTTTTGGGTGACTAAGTCGCTGGTTTGTGAGATTTTTCGGTGTGTATAGACGGGGTTTTTCGGTAATTTTTGAAAGTGTCTCAAAGCGAACATGGTCAAAAAGTTAGGTTAGGTTACTCGGGTGTTATCTACAGGGGTCAAAGTTTGATCGCGTTTGGTAAAAAACCATTTATTTGCGCTGTAGTAAAATAACAATAACAAATAATGTACACAACTGAGGTATTAATATCTCAAGAACACACATAAGCTGATCCTTAACATGGAAACTCTTACGCTAAGGCTTTTATTTAAAATAAATAATATACGTATTTTATTTACAACCTGCGTGCTAACTTCTGATGTTAAAGTAAATACTGTGCGTAAAATATCCAAAACTTTGATATGAAATGTTATTGACTAAAAAATAATCTTGCGTTTACAACAAATGAGACGAGTCGATTAATAATATAATTTATTTTGTACAAATCATGCATGGCACAATTAATACTCCAGGTCTTAATTGTACGATGTACAATCATCTATTTACAATAAATAAAAGGACGGTTAACGAAAAGAACATCAATCACAGTCAAAACAATGACCACACAAATAAAACCATGTCGCTACACAAAATAGTGAGCTTCTAAAAGCGAATCAGTCTCACTAAAAGAAAAAAAAAAAGTTTAGTTACAACTAACGCTTTGTAAAAGCAAGATTATCAACAATAAGGCATTAATAAATCTATTTACTTCTTAACAACTTTTTTCTTTCCCTTTTTCTTTTCTTTTTTATCGTCGCTACTGTCGTCTTGACTCGCTTCCTTCTCGTCGCTCTTTTTCTCTTCATCTTTCATGTCTTCGTTCGGTTTAGCGTCCGTCGTTTCGCTAACCTGACTCTCTTGGGGTTTGTCTTCCGCGGCCACCACCTCGGGCGCCACATCCATTTTCTCTTCGACGACGACGGGGGGGTTATTCGTCTCCGCTGTTTCCACGACCGGTTCAACTTTAGCTTCAGTCTCCCCTTTCTGTTCAACCTCCTCTACTTTCTCTTTGTCTTCGACGTCCATCTTCTCCACTTCCCCTTCAGTCGGAGGACTCGGCTCCACTTTCTCCTCTTCGCTGACTTTCTCCTGGGGTTTTGGAACGTTGGCTGCCGCTTTGGCTTCTAAAATGGTGATGCAACTCTGGATTCACTTGATCGCTTCCTTCCGCGCTTGTCTGATATTCTCCTGGCCTTGAGTATCGATATTGTCTAACTTCAAGAGATTCCTGGTCAGCATCTCGTCCAAGTAGAGGTACTGCTTGTCCCTGGGCAACCCGTCGAACTTCTCCACCTGCCCCATTAACTCCGACACGTCCTTCTGTATCAGCTGGATGAGATCTATCGGGGTGCTGAAATTCCCTGAAGTAATTCCAGGAAAATGACATTTTAATAGAGATAATGAGGCCCATTTTAGCCATTTAATGACCTATTCACAGAAACCCTCATATTTTAAATAGCTGCTATCATTTTCTACACTGTAGATTTCTATCAGTACTTATGCATCGTTAAAGATAATTCTCGACGATTAAGATTTTCTTACTATTCGTCTCAAAAACAGATTAGGTATTATAACTAAAAAGGCTTACATTTTGTCCTTTTTTTTCTTAATATGTGTAGTATTCTTTCCAATAACAAGAAAGGTAAAAAATGTTTAAATTGGTAAATTTATGTAGGAAAGTACCGATTTTGCAATTAGGCTCCGCCTCTCGGTCTGATAACGAATGAAAAATTCATCACAATTAAGCTTGGGTTGGATATGGGTGGGGCTTAACTTTTGGCTTGTTTGTTTTCTTAATATACATAGTATTCTTTGAGCAGCACGATACTCAAAAACATGTTCATCAGAATTGAGATAGGGCGGGTGGCGGGGCATATATTGGGCATAGTTAAAATGCTACATTTTTGCAAAGTAATATGGATTTTGCAATTATTTTATATTTTAAACATGTTTTAAGGTTCAAGTTGTGAAAAGAAGTCTACACACATTAAAACACTAAGGCAAATTATAAGCCCGCCCACCCACCCTATCTCAATTGTGATGATTTTTTTATTCGCTGTGAACCAAAGGGGCGGAGTTTAACTGCAAAATACTTATTTCTTTACAAGAAAGAATACCATGTATATTAAGAAAAAAAGTAAAATATAGACCCCACCCACCCACCCTATCTCAATTGTGTTGATTTTTTTTATTCTTATCAAATTAAAACACCCAAGAAGATTATGTGTCTGTTCGACGTGGACGGCACCCTCACCAAGGCCCGCCAGACCATAGACCCCGCCTTCGACGAGTTCATCCAGACCAAAATCAAACCCTTGTGCACCCTGGGCGTGGTCGGAGGGTCAGACTTCAAGAAAATCGCTGAACAACTCAACGGCGACGACATGATCTTCCGCTTTGACTACGTGTTCCCGGAAAACGGGCTAGTGCAGTTCAAGTTCGGGAAAAAGTGGGACGACAGAGTATCCAGAAATTCATGGGTGAAGAGAAACTGCAGACGATTATTAATTTCTCGTTAGGATACTTGGCGAAGGTTGTTCTACCCGTGAAAAGGGGCACCTTCATTGAGTTTAGGTCCGGGATGTTGAATATCTGCCCGATTGGAAGGTCGTGCTCGCAGGAGGAAAGGGACAGTTTTGAGAAGTACGACAAGGAGTTTCAGGTGCGGCAGACCATGATTGACGTCCTCAAGAAAAAGTTTCCCGATATTGGGTTGTCGTATGCGATAGGGGGCAGATTAGCTTCGACGTGTTCCCGCATGGGTGGGACAAGACTTACTGTTTGAAGGGTTCGACGAAATACACTTTTTCGGGGATAAGACTGACGAAGGGGGGAACGACCACGAGATTTTCAACGACCCGAGGACCATCGGACACAAAGTCACCAGTCCTGAGGACACGAGAAAACAGCTTGTGCAACTTTTCAACTTATGAGATTCATTGTTTATTAAAAATTATTGTCCAATGTAATTCGGCTTTCTTTTGTCGTTGAAAGCTTGCAACCCTTCCAGTCGGTCTTTCGTTGGTATAACTTGGGCATAGCAGGCTTCTTCTATCGCTAGACCCGTACTTAAATCAGCTTCGAGTCCTCTGTTGATGGCTTTCTTGGCCATGCGTATCGCCACAGGCCCGTTCGGCAAAATCTCTCTCGCTAGCGCAAGCGACTTAAGATAAGCCGCATCGCTATTGGTGTTTTGTGGAACCACGTGGTTAACCACGCCTAGTTTGTAGGCGTGGTCTCCATTGATCACTCGTGCCGTGAAAATCAACTCTTTTGCAATGGATGGTCCAACCAAACGAGGTAATCTTTGGGTACCTCCAGCCCCTGGAATTATGGCTAGTTTGCTTTCTACTAGACCCATTTTGGCGTCGTTGGCGGCCACTCGAATGTCGCACGCGAGTGACAATTCGAGCCCGCCGCCCAAGGCTACTCCATCCAGCGCGGCTATGACCGGAATGGGCAAATTCTGGATTTGGTCCATAATACTGCGCAGATTTGACACGAATTGAGCCACCAGCTCCTGGGGCATGGATAATCGTTCCTTCAAGTCCGCACCTAATGACAAGATTAGAGCGGGTTCAAACTAGTTTTAAGTCTCACCTGCGCAAAAGACCCCAGGGACTAAACTCCGAACGATCAGAACTCGGGCGGTTGTATCAAAATGGATTTACTGGATGGCATTTTGCAATTCCCGGACTAGATTTGTCCCGAAGGAGTTTTTCTGTTGGGGTCGGTTGAAACCAAAAACTGTGATACCTTCGTCGGAGTTGGGGAGGTTTTGGGTGACTAAGTCGCTGGTTTGTGAGAATTTTCGGTGTGTATAGACGGGGTTTTTCGGTAATTTTTGTAAGTGTCTCAAAGCGAACATGGTTAAAAAGTTAGGTTAGGTGACTCGGGTGTTATCTACAGGGGTCAAAGTTTGATCGCGTTTGGTAAAAAACCATTTATTTGCGCTGTAGTAAAATAACAATAACAAATAATGTACACAACTGAGGTATTAATATCTCAAGAACACACATAAGCTGATCCTTAACATGGAAACTCTTACGCTAAGGCGTTTATTTAAAATAAATAATATACGTATTTTATTTACAACCTGCGTGCTAACTTCTGATGTTAAAGTAAATACTGTGCGTAAAATATCCAAAACTTTGATATGAAATGTTATTGACTAAAAAATAATCTTGCGTTTACAACAAATGAGACGAGTCGATTAATAATATAATTTATTTTGTACAAATCATGCATGGCACAATTAATACTCCAGGTCTTAATTGTACGATGTACAATCATCTATTTACAATAAATAAAGGACGGTTAACGAAAAGAACATCAATCACAGTCAAAACAATGACCACACAAATAAAACCATGTCGCTACACAAAATAGTGAGCTTCTAAAAGCGAATCAGTCTCACTAAAAGAAAAAAAAAAGTTTAGTTACAACTAACGCTTTGTAAAAGCAAGATTATCAACAATAAGGCATTAATAAATCTATTTACTTCTTAACAACTTTTTTCTTTCCCTTTTTCTTTTCTTTTTTATCGTCGCTACTGTCGTCTTGACTCGCTTCCTTCTCGTCGCTCTTTTTCTCTTCATCCTTCATCTCTTCGTCTGGTTTAGCGTCCGTCGTTTCGCTAACCTGACTCTCTTGGGGTTTGTCTTCCGCGGCCACCACCTCGGGCGCCACTTCCATTTTCTCTTCGACGACGACGGGGGGGTTATTCGTCTCCGCTGTTTCCACGACCGGTTCAACTTTAGCTTCAGTCTCCCCTTTCTGTTCAACTTCCTCTACTTTCTCTTTGTCTTCGACGTCCATCTTCTCCACTTCCCCCTCAGTCGGAGGACTCGCTCCACTTTCTCCTCTTCGCTGACTTTCTCCTGGGGTTTTGGAACGTTGGCTGCCGCTTTGGCTTCTAAAATGGTGATGCAACTCTGGATGCACTTGATCGCTTCCTTCCGCGCTTGTCTGATATTCTCCTGTCCTTGAGTATCGATATCGTCTAACTTCAAGAGATTCCTAGTCAGCATTTCATCCAAGTAGAGGTATTGCTTGTCCCTAGGCAACCCGTCGAACTTCTCCACCTGCCCCATCAACTCCGACACGTCCTTCTGTATCAGCTGAATGAGATCTATTGGGGTGCTGGGCTTAGGGACTTCCTTCGGCTTCTCTTCCTTCTTCTCTTGGGGCTTCTGCGGTGGTGCTTGTCGCTCGGGCTGCGGCTGCGCCTGTGGTTGTGGTTGTTTCTTAACTTCCGGCCCGAACCCCCCTGCTGTCTCTCCGGGGGCGGCTTCCCCACGAAACTGCGTGAAGTGGCTCGGCGAATGCCCGAAGATCCTCTCGGGCTGCGGCTGGCTGAAAGCTCGCCCCCGTGTGCTTCGGCACCACCGGCTCGTCTCTCCCTCTACGTGTATAGGAATCACCCGCTCCACGGGCTTGTCCTGGGTCTGCTGCGGCTGCGACTGCGTTTTGCCCATGTCTCCCATTCCCCCGTCCCGGTTGATCGGGATGTGGATGCTCGAAACGTATCTCTGGCGGTTGTCCGGGGGCGGCGCAGACATCGATCTTTGGTTTCTATCATTCACCGGCTCCTGCTTCTGCCCCAAGTCGACGGTGTTGCTCTGCTGGATGTTCTGTTTGCGGCCGCGCTCCGGCCGGGGTTTGTCCTCTTCGGGCTGGGGTTGCGGCGGCGGTGATGTTTGCGGGGGCTGGTCTCGTCGAAGGGGTCGCTGAAGGGGAAGCCGAAGCGCTCGAAGCGGCCCGAGGCGAAGGGCCTGCTCGCGAAGCGGTGGAAGTCCTGGTCGGCGGGCCGCGGCGGACGCCGGCGGCCGAGGGTCTCTGAGCGGAACGGGAAGCCGTCTAGGTGCTCGGCGAGCTCGGGGTGGCGTTTGGCGATGTCGTCGAGCTGGCTACGGAAGTGGTCGTCCCTGTCGTCGCGGTCGAAGGAGAAGCCACTCTGGAAGAAAACGGAACGTTAGGGGTTTGTATGAAGGGGGTGAGAAAGCGTGAAAATGAAAGAATGAAAGGCGTCGGGGTGTCTATAAAGGTATATCTACATATTTTATGCGCGCAGTTTTAATCTAGACACTCGTTTTTTAAACAATCGCTTCGCTTACTAAATAATGAATAGAATAGAATCACTAAAGGTCGATTTATACACTTGCCGTTGAAAGTTGGTACGTCGTTGGAATGACGTTCGAAATGACCAACTTTTAACTTTCGCCGTTACGTTCCGTCGACGTTGGCTTTTCAACCAATCAAATTGCGGTAGTGTGCTGTGCTGCCAACTTGAAGGAAAATCCCCTGAAGTAATTCCACGAAAACGACATTTTGATAGAGATAATGAAGTCCATTTTAGCCATTAATGACCTATTCACAGAAACCCTCATATTTTAAATAGCTGCCATCATTTTCTTACACTCTAGATTTCTATCAGTATTTATGCATCGTTAAAGATAGTTCTCGACGATTAAGATTTATTACTATTCGTCTCAAAAACATATTAGGTATTATAACTAAAAGGGCTCACATTTTGCCTTTTTTTCTTAATATGTGTAGTCTTCTTTTCACAACAAGAAGGTAAAACATGTTTAAAATGGTAAATTTATGTAGGAAAGTATCGATTTTGCAACGCGGTTTGACAACGAATGAAAAATTCATCACAATTAGCTTGGGTTGGATATGGGTGGGGCTTAACTTTTCGCTTGTTTTTTTCTGAATATACATAGTATTCTTTGAACAGATACTCAAAACATTCATCAGATTGCGATAGGGCGGGTGGCAGGCATATATGTGCATTTTTCTTAAATACATAGCCATCTTTCAACAAGAAACTTGGAACATGGTTAATGGTACATTTTGGAAGGTAATATGGATTTTGCAATATTTATATTTTAAACATGTTTTAAGCTTCAAGTTGTGAAAAGAAGTCTACACACATTAAAACACTAAGGCAAATTATAAGCCCGCCCACCCACCCTATCTCAATTGTGATGATCTTTTTTATTCGCCATGAACCAAAGGGGCGGAGCTTAACAGCAAAATACTTATTTCTTTACAAGAAAGAATACTATGTATATTAAGAAAAAAAGTAAAATATAGACCCCACCCACCCACCCCGTCTCAATTGTGTTGATTTTTTTTATTCTTATCAACTTAAAACACGTTTAAAATGGTAAATTTTTGTAAGGAAACATGGATTTTGCAGTTAGGCTCCGCCCCTAGGTCTCCCAACGAATAAAAAATTCATTACTACTTAGATCAGGGCAAGTTTGGGTGGGGTTTAATCGTTGGCTATAATTTTTGAATAACACGACACTCAAAAACATGTCTTACATGGTAATTTCTTGTAGAGTAATAATAACGATTTTGGAATTAAATTCTGCTCCTTTGGCTCTCGACGATTAAAAAAAATCATCACATTTGAGATAGGGTGGGTGGGCGGGGCTTATTTTGCCTTCCGAACGAATCCAAAAGAATACGAAAAGAATTCCAGAGAATAAAAGAGAATTCGAAAGAATACAATGACCAAATTTCGGGAGGATAAGAGAGAATCTGGAAGAATCCTAGAAAATCGGACAGAATCTGGAAGTATCCGAGTGAATCATGGAAGATCCGAAAATAATTGAAGAGAAATAGACCCAATTCTGAATAATACAAAAGAATTCGAAAAGATACAAGAAAATCCGAAAAAATCCTAAATCTGGGAGAATCCGGAAGAATAGGAAAAAAATCCTAAAGAATACAAGAGAACCAAAAGAATATGAGCGAATATGAAAGAATCCAAGAAAATCTGGTAGAATTTATAATATAAGAGAATCGGCCAAATCCTGAGAGGATTGGGGAGAATTCGGAAGAATCGTGAAGAATCTGGGAAAAATACCAGAGAATCCTAGAGAACTTGAAAGAATCTGGGTGATTGCAAAAATATCCTAGAAAATCTGAAAGAATCCGGAAGAATCCGAGTGAATCAAAGGGAATCCTAAAATAATTCTCAGGAATTCAATCGAATCCCAAAGAATATAAAAGAATCCGAAGAATGCAAGAGAACATGAGCGAATCCGACCAAATTCCGAGAGAACCGCAGAGAATCCGGAAGAATCCGAGAAAATCTGACAGAATCCGGAAGAATCCGAGTGAATCAAAGAGAATTCTAAAATAATTTTTAAGAATTCGACAGAATCCCAAAGAATATAAAAAAATCCCGAAGAATGCAAGAAAATATGAGAGAATCCGACCAAATTCCGAGAGAACCGCAGAGAATCCGGAAGAATCTTTAAGAATCCGAGAAAATCAGACAGAATCCGGAATAATCCGAGTGAATTAGAGAAAATCAGAAAATAATTCGAAAGAATTCAACATAATGGGAAATAATACGCTAAAGAATCTGAAAAGATACGACAAAATCCGAGGGAATCGGAGATTCGAACGAATCCATAAAGAATTCTAGAGAATAAGACAGAATCCGGAAGAATCCTAGAGAATACGAGAGAATTCGAGAAAATTGGACAGAATCTGGAAGTATCCGAGTGATTCACGGAGGATCCGAAAATAATTAGAGAGAAATAGACACAATTCTGAATAATACAGAAGAATCCGAAAAAATCCGGAAGAATACGAAAAAAATATGAAAGAATCCGGACGTTTCTAAAAGAATCCAAGAGAATCTGGTAGAATTTATAACTATCCAAGTGAACCAGAGAGAATCTGAAAACAATTGCAGAGAATATGACAGAATATTAAATAATACGCAAAGGATCCGAAAAAATATGAGAGAATACAAGAAAATATAAGAGAATCGGCCAAATTCCGAGAGGATTGGGGACAATCCGGAAGAATCTGGAAAAAATATCACAGAATCCTAGAAAAGTTGAAAGAATCTGGGTGATTGCAAAAATATCCTAGAAAATCTGACAGAATCCAGAAGAATCCGAGTGAATCAAAGAGAATCCTAAAATAATTCTTAAGAATTCAACAGAATCCCAAAGAATATAAAAGAATCCCGAAGAATGCAAGAGAACATGAGAGAATCCGACCAAATTCCGAGAGGACCACAGAGAATCCGGAAGAATCCTTAAGAATCCGAGAAAATCTGACAGAATCCGGAAGAATTCGAGTGAATTAGAGAAAATCAGAAAATAATTCGAAAGAATTCAACATAATGGGAAATAACACGCTAAAGAATCTGAAAAGATACGACAAAATCCGAGGGAATCGGAGATTCGAACGAATCCATAAAGAATTCTAGAGAATAAGACAGAATCCGGAAGAATCCTAGAGAATACGAGAGAATTCGAGAAAATTGGACAGAATCTGGAAGTATCCGAGTGATTCACGGAGGATCCGAAAATAATTAGAGAGAAATAGACACAATTCTGAATAATACAGAAGAATCCGAAAAAATCCGGAAGAATACGAAAAAAATATGAAAGAATCCGGACGTTTCTAAAAGAATCCAAGAGAATCTGGTAGAATTTATAACTATCCAAGTGAACCAGAGAGAATCTGAAAACAATTGCAGAGAATATGACAGAATATTAAATAATACGCAAAGGATCCGAAAAAATATGAGAGAATACAAGAAAATATAAGAGAATCGGCCAAATTCCGAGAGGATTGGGGACAATCCGGAAGAATCTGGAAAAAATATCACAGAATCCTAGAAAAGTTGAAAGAATCTGGGTGATTGCAAAAATATCCTAGAAAATCTGACAGAATCCAGAAGAATCCGAGTGAATCAAAGAGAATCCTAAAATAATTCTTAAGAATTCAACAGAATCCCAAAGAATATAAAAGAATCCCGAAGAATGCAAGAGAACATGAGAGAATCCGACCAAATTCCGAGAGGACCACAGAGAATCCGGAAGAATCCTTAAGAATCCGAGAAAATCTGACAGAATCCGGAAGAATTCGAGTGAATTAGAGAAAATCAGAAAATAATTCGAAAGAATTCAACATAATGGGAAATAACACGCTAAAGAATTTGAAAAGATAGGACAGAATCCAAGGGAATCGGAGATCCGAACGAATCCGAAAGAATGCGAAAAGAATTCTAGAGAATATAAGAAGAATTCGAAATAATACAAGAGAATGACCAAATTCCGAGGGAATAAGAGAGAATCCAAGAGAATCGGACAGAATTTGGAAGTATCCGAGTGAATCACGGAGGATCCGAAAATAATTGAAGAGAAATAGACACAATTCTGAATAATACAGAAGAATCCGAAAAGATACAAGAGAATCCGAAAAAATCCTAAATCCGAGAGAATCCGGAAGAATACGAAAAAATCCCAAAGAATTCAAGAGAACCAAAAGAATACGAAATAATATGAAAGAATCCGGACGTTTCTGAAAGAATCCAAAAAAATCTGGTGGAATTTATAACTATCCGAGCGAACCAGAGAGAATCTGAAAACAATTGCAGAGAATTTGACAGAATCTTAACTAATACGCAAAGGTCCGAAAAAATATGAGAGAATACAAGAAAATATAAGAGAATCGGCCAAGGATTCGAGAGGATTGGGGAGACTCCGGAAGAATGTGGGGAAAAATACCAGAGAATCTAGAGAATTTGAAAGAATCTGGGTGATTGCAAAAATATCCTAGAAAATCTGACAGAATCAGGAAGAATCCGAGTGAATCAAAGAGAATCCTAAAATAATTCTTAAGAATTCAACAGAATGTCAAAGAATATAAAATAATCTCGAAGAATGCAAGAGAATATGAGAGAATCCGACCAAATTCCGAGAGAACCGCAGAGAATCCGGAAGAATCCTTAAGAATCCGAGAAAATCTGACAGAATCCGGAAGAATCCGTGTGAATCAAAGAGAATCGTAAAATAATTCTTAAGAATTCAACCGAATCCCAAAGAATATAAAAGAATCCCGAAGAATGCAAAAGAACATGAGAAAATCCGACCAAATTCCGAGAGGACCGCAGAGAATCCGGAAGAATCTTTAAGAATCCGAGAAAATCAGACAGAATCCGGAATAATCCGAGTGAATCAAAGAGAATCGTAAAATAATTCTTAAGAATTCAATCGAATCCCAAAGAATATAAAATAATCCGAAAAATGCAAGAGAATATGAGAGAATCCGACCAAATTCCGAGAGAACCGCAGAGAATCCTTAAGAATCCGAGAAAATCTGACAGAATCCGGAAGAATCCGAGTGAATAAAAAAGAATTGTAAAATAATTCTTAAGAATTCAACAGAATCCCAAAGAATATAAAAGAATTCCGAAGAACACAAGAGAATATGAGAGAATTCGACCAAATTCCGAGAGAACCGCAGAGAATCCGGAAGAATCCATTAAGAATCCCAGAAAATCTGACAGAATCCGGTAGAATCCGAGTGAATCAAAGAGAATCCTAAAATAATTCTTAAGAATTCAACAGAATCCCACAGAATATAAAAGAATCCCGAAGAATGCAGGAGAACATGAGAGAATCCGACCAAATTCTGAGAGGACCGCAGAGAATCCGAGAAAATCTGACAGAATCCGGAAGAGTCCGAGTGAATTAGAGAAAATAATTCGAAAGAATTCAACATAATGCGAAGTAATACGCTAAAGAATCTGAAATGATAGGACAGAATCCGAGGGAATCGGATATCCGAACGAATCCGAAAGAATACGAAAAGAATTCTAGAGAATATAAGAGAATTCCAAATAATACAAGAGAATGACCAAATTCCGAGAGAATAAGAGAGAATCCGGAAGAATCCTAGAGAATTCGAGAGTATATGAAAGAATCCGAGAAAATCGGACAGAATCTGGAAGTATCCGAGTGAATCACTGAATAATACAAAAGAATCCGAAAAGATACAAGAGAATCCGAAAAAATCCTAAATCCGAGAGAATCCGGAAGAATACGAAAAAAATCCCGAAGAATTCAAGAGAACCAAAAGAATACAAAAGAATGTGAGAGAATATGAAAGAATCCGGATGTTTCTGAAAGAATCCAAGAAAATCTGATAGAATGTAATTCGAGTGAACCAAGGAGAATCTGAAAACAATTGCAGAGAATTTGACAGATCTTAAATAATACGCAAAGGATCCGAAAAAATATGAGAGAATACAAGAAAATATAAGAGAATCGGCCAAATTCCGAGAGGATTGGGGACAATCCGGAAGAATCTGGAAAAAATACCACAGAATCCTAGAAAAGCTGAAAGATTCTAGGTGATTGCAAAAATATCCTAGAAAATCTGACAGAATCCAGAAGAATCCGAGTGAATCAAAGAGAATCGTAAAATAATTCTTAAGAATTCAACAGAATCCCAAAGAATATAAAAGAATCCCGAAGAATGCAAGAGAATATGAGAGAATCCGACCAAATTCCGAGAGGACCACAGAGAATCCGGAAGAATCCTTAAGAATCCGAGAAAATCTGACAGAATCCGGAAGAATCCGAGTGAATCAAAGAGAATCCTAAAATAATTCTTAAGAATTAAACAGAATCCCAAAGAATATAAAAAAATCTCGAAGAATGCAAGAAAACTTGAGAGAATCCAACCAAATTCCGCGAGGACCGCAGAGGATCCGGAAGAATCCTTAAGAATTCGGAAGAATCCGAGTGAATTAGAGAAAATCAGAAAATAATTCGAAAGAATTCAACATAATGGGAAATAATACGCTAAAGAATCTGAAAAGATACGACAAAATCCGAGGGAATCGGAGATTCGAACGAATCCGAAAAGAATTCTAGAGAATATATGAGAATTCGGAAGAATCCTATAGAATGCGAGAGAATTCGAGAGTATATGAAAGAATCCGAGAAAATCGGACAGAATTTGGAAGTATCCGAGTGAATCACGGAGGATCCGATAATAATTGAAGAGAAATAGACACAATTCTGAATAATACAGAAGAATCCGAAAAGATACCAGAGAATCCGAAAAAATCCTAAATCCGAGAGAATTCGGAAGAATACGAAAAAAATCCCAAAGAGTTCAAGAGAACCAAAAGAATACAAAAGAATATGAAAGAATCCAAGAAAATCTGGTAGAATTTATAACTATCCGAGTGAACCAGAGAGAATCTGAAAACGATTGCAGAGAATTTGACTGAATCTTAAATAATACGCAAAGGATCCGAAAAAATATGAGAGAATACAAGAAAAGATAAGAGAATCGGCCAAATTCCGAGAGGATTGGGGAGAATCCGGAAGAATCTGGGAAAAATATCAGAGAATCCTAGAGAATCTGACAGAATCCGAGTGAATCAAAGAGAATCCCAAAATAATTCTTAAGAATTTAATAGAATCCCAAAAAATGTAAAAGAATCCCGAAGAATGCAAGCGAGTATGAGAGAATTCAACCAAATTCCGAGAGGACCGCAGAGAATCCGAGAAAATCTGACAGAACCCGGAAAATACGAAAAGAATTCTAGAGAATATAAGAGAATTCCAATAATACAAGAGAATGACCAAATTCCGAGAGAATAAGAGAGAATCCGAAGAATCCTAGAGAATACTAGAGAATTCGAGAAAATCGGACAGAATCTGGAAGTATCCGAGTGATTCACCCAGGATCCGAACACAATTGGAGAGAAATAGACACAATTCTGAATAATACAAAAGAATTCCAAAAAATACAAGAGAGCCAAAAGAATACAAAAGAATATGAGAGAATATGAAAGAATCCAAGAAAATCTGGTAGAATTTATAACTATTGAGAATTGAGATCGGGGCCGGTATGGCTTTAAATTTTTCTTAATGTACATATTTGAATAACAGATACTCAAAAACATGTTTTTAATTTCTCGTAGAGAAATAGGGATTTTGCAGTTAAGCACCGCCCTCTGGCTCACGACGAATAAAAAAATCATCACATTGAGATAGGGCGGGTGGGCGGGGCTTAAATTTTGCCCGTTTTTCTTAATATGTGTAGACTTATTCCGACAACAAGAAACTTAAATCAAGTCTAAATAAAATAGTAAATTTTAACTTCAACGTCAACAGCAAGTTTATAAATCCGACTTAATCGAGTCTATCCGGCGACTTGCCACTTTCATGTTTTCTCGACGTTTCCACAGTGCGAAAAAAATCGCAGAACAATTTTCATGAAGAAACTTCTACCGATTTATTTTTTTTTTCCTTAAAACCCCCGTGCTGCTCCGCTCTCTATTCATGACGTCGCACGCCTACACACCGTCACCGTCAACGCTTCCGGCGAAAGATCTCGATTACTTACATCCTCAGTTCCGGCCTCCATGGGCTCGCACACATCCCTCTCCCCCAGCGGAATACTCCGCACCGTATCAACCATCGGCGTCGTCATAATAACCAAAATAACCAACAACAATCCGATCACTGATTCACACTTATAAATAAACTCGGAATGTACTTCGTGGACTTCGCACTATCACTTCTTCGCTGTCGCGTCGAGTCGAAATTGCTACGCGCCGCGCTCCGATCGCGTATATGACCGGTGTATGATCGGTGGTGGGGGTTCCGGAGTGTTCCAGAGGCTTCGCGAGCGCGACGCGTTCCGGAAAGTTTCCGGAACGTTCTGGATGCACGCAGACCCGATATAAATAAATGAGTCAAGCGACGCGTGTGATTATTTGGCATTTATGCGCGACTTTGTGAGCAGCGTCCTTGGTTGTTCGAAATCTGGAACGACATTGTTAGTGTTTACCTATCTGCGCGCACCTTTTATGGAATTAACGTGTCGGGCGATGACTAGCCGTTAAATAATACCCACATTTGCATATTTATGGTTATGGCGACGCTAATTCGCGCGATTAACTTATTTTCGGTGCGTTTATTTAGAGATAGTGGACCCATCATCGGGGAAAAATGCATAGTTTTGATACGAGCGCTTGCCAACCGAAACCGAGGTTCTAGCACGAACTCTGGGTTTTCGATACATAAAACAGATGTAGATTAAGTGGAGCCGCTAATGAATCAGAAATTAAAAATCGATTGTGAAACTTTCCTCAAATAGAATCGCTGCGGACTCGTGTTGGAGCATTGAAAGGTGTCAAGGTTGGCTTTTTGGACTGCAGACACGGCGATTAGATGTTAGATTTAATAAGTGGTATGAGATGGTAAAAGCGGTGGGTTATTGGGGGGGTTAACGCCGCCTTGTGATCCCAGGGCTTACCTTGGTCTTAAAAAAAATCTTCGTTGCGTTCAAACAACTGCTGCGAAAAAATTATCTCGGACAAAACCTAGAAAAAAGCTCGTTCGTCTTAGTGACACTTTAAAAATTAAAGCAAAGAGCGTATGAGAATTCAAACTATTAGATTTGGCCCTGAACACATTTATTCAACAAGCCCGATGTGTTGCCAAAGTTGTATTAGTTTAATTACCACGGGAAATAACGTACGATTGTATAAAGAAGAGTCTAGCCACAATAATAATAAATTTTATTTCGTATATACTACGTCCTATTCCATTCTTAAAATCCAGAATAAAATTACTCGTTACGTTGTTCATTATCGCACCACTTACTCACTCATTCCGCGTTTATGTGTAAAGTAACGCGAATTGTAATAAAAATAAGTGAGCAATACCCAAACGGTTGCAGTCATTTTATACCCAATTAAATTTCTCTTCAAATTTTAATTAATGCGTAGACGGTGTGTCTTGTACCATTAATAACCTGTTGCTTCTATGTGAGCAACTATTGATTTCACAGCGCCTGATAATGTTCTAGAGGATTCTCGAAGTCCTTACGGCTTAATTCGTCCTAAGCTTGACGAAATTGCCAAGGATAACGATACGGAATATTTGTCGACTTTTCGACTGGATATTTATTTAAATCGCTTCAGAACTCGCTACTTAGACGCATTTTCAACCTGTTGCTTCAATGCGAGCGACTTTATTGATTTCCCGAGTCGATAATTGCCTAGAAAATTCTCGAAGTTTGGATGAGTTCCTTCCAGCTTAATCCTCCGTGAATCCGAAGGGATAACGATGAATGTCAACAGTAAAACGAAATTTATGTTGAAAATTCGCACATTGGCTGGTGGTATTTTTAAATTTTAATTAACAGTTGAATATACAGGGTGAGTCAGTAAGTGCACGTGCGATTCTCATTAATTAATACCAAAAAAATTCGAAGCCCAAAGTTATAAGGTTCTTTAATTAGCAAACAAACATTATTTTCAACTTGCTAAAATAAAACTGTTTTTGGCAAATGCCATACTCTTAAGAAAATAGAGGGCGGGTGGGCGGGTCAGGTAATCTGAAAATTACAAAATTCAAATGACGAAACATCAAAAGATCGAAAAATCCTGAAATCGAAAGTCGAAAAGTCGAAAAATTGGAAAATCAAAACAGCCCAAAGTCGAAAAATCCAGAAATTTGAACTGAAAAAAACAAATCATTAATCCAAGAATTGAATAATCGAAAAATTGACAAAGAACAATCGAAAAATCGGAAAATTTATAAGTTCGAAAAATTGACACATCAAACTGAAAATCGAGACATCAAAAAAATTTAAATTTTAAAAATGAAAAATAAAAAAATCGACACATCAAAAAGTAAGATTTAAAAATCAAAAAACTGAAAAAGTGAAAAAATCCACAAATGGAAAATTCGAAAAACGAAAAGTCGAAAAATAGAGAAATCGAGAAATCAAATAGTCAACAATCCAAAAAAAAAAATCCAGAAATATAGAAATCGAAATTTAGAAACGTCGGAAGTTGAAAATCGAAAATTCAAAAATTTTAAAAACAAAACTGAAAACCCGAAAAATCTAAAATTAAGAAGTCGAAAAATCGAAGGATCGAGAAATCGAAACATCAAAAAACTGAAAAAACCAAAATTTAAAAATCCGGAAAGTTGAAAACTAGATTTATCGAAGAACCGTCGGAAATCCAAGTCTAATATTCTAAAAATTGAAAAATTAAAACATCCAAAATTGGATAATCGAAAAATTGAAAAATGGAGAAATCGAAACATAAAAAAATCGAGACATCGAAAAATCTAATATTTAAAAATCGAAGAAGTAAAAAATCAAGAGATCGAAAAATCTGAAAAATGCCAAAACTGAAATGAAAAAATCGAAAAATCGAAAAATAAAATCTTGAAAATTCGAAAAAATGGAAAACTGAAAAATCAAAAATTCCAAAAATTGTAAAAATAAAAAAAATTGAGATATCGACAAATTTAAGATTAAAAAATCGAAGAATTCAAACAAAAAAACTAAAGATTGATAAATTAAAAAATCGAAGAAAAATTGAAGAACCGAAAACTGAAAAATCGAGAAATCGAAATCTCGAAAAACCAAAAACTGAAAAATTGAAAAATCTAAAATTCAAAAATCGAGAAAGTAAAAGATCAAGAAATCGACAATTCGAAAAAGTATGTAGTGTTTGTTAAGATAAGCCTGATTTTGGCAAATGACATAATCCCCTGAGAAAATAGGGGGGTGTGGGTGGGCGAGGGTAGTATTTGCTAAGATAAAACTAATTTTGGCAAATGACATATCCTCTGAGAAAACAGAAAAAAATATTAATGTAATCATTAATCACAAGTAAAAACTCATCATATTTTGCACATTTTGGGTAGAATTTATTTGGCAACATTTTGGGATGACGTCATTAATATTTTAGGGTCGAATAAAACGTAAAAGTAGAGGGTTTGCTTAGGCTCAGGAAGGAAAAACAAAAAAGGGTTGATTAAAAAATGAGAAAATGGATGATTACAAAAGGGTACTAAAAAGGAGAATAAAAAGGGGAGTCAAAACATGGACTATAAAAAAGAGGATAAAAACCGCCAAAAAAAGGTCCGAAAAAAAGACGATAAAAAATACCAAAAGAAGGGGGCTAAAATCAACAGAAGGCAACTAAAAACGAGGGACAAAAAAGCGACAAAAGAAAAAGTGTGAAACAAAAAAGCACAAAAAGCAACGAAAAAAGCAGAAAAAAAATGTGCGTACAATGACGACTAACAACGCGATTAACAAGGTCGATTTAAGGGAAAAAAGACAAAAAATAACGATTAAAAAAAGGGGACAGAAGAGGCAATTGAAAAAAGACAACAAAATATATCAAAAATCTGAATAAGAGAGGGTAGCAAAAATAGGAGACAAATAAGATCATTAAAAAGGGAGGTCAAAAAAGATGGTCAAAAAAAGGGCTGAAAAAAGACGACAAAGAAAAGGTAGCAAGGAAGGTCAAAAAAAAAACGAAAGGCGACAAAAGATCAAAAAATAAGCGGAAAAAGGGCGACTAAAAAAAGGACGATAAAAAAAGGCAAAAAAAAAAAAAAAACAAAAAAGGTGCCCAAAAGCGAGAAAAGGGGAGAAAAAAGCCAAAAGAGAGAGTCATTAAAAACGACAACAAGAGGCCGATTTAAAAAAGGATACCAAAAATAAAAATAATAAAAAAGGAAGACCATAAAAAAGAAAACAAAAATAAGCCACAACAAATAGGCTATAAAAAGATGATTAAAACGCGTCAAAAACCGGTATGAAAAAGACGAAAAAAACAGGCGGAAAAAATAAGAGAAAAAAGGCGTATGAAAACGCGATAAAAAATGACTTTTAAAGAAAAGAAAGACAAACAAAGGGAGAAACGGGCCAAAAAGACGAAAAAGGGAGTACCAAAAGGGGAATAAAAAAGGACGACAAAAACAGTCGGAAAAAAAGGTTGTAGAAAGAGTTAAAAAGCAACTAAAAACGGTCCGAAAAATACGATAAAAAATGATTCAAAAAAGGGGGACAAAAATAAGCTCGATTAAAACGAAAAAAAAAAAAAGGAAAAAAGATGACAAAAAATCCCAAAAAATGCGATGGAAGCGGAGACAAAACATAGTCGATAAAAAATACGAATAAAAATGGGAGTAAGAAAAAGGAGTCGAAAGACAGCAAAAGAAAATACTAAACAATGTTAAACAAAAAAAAAAATGTCAAAAAAGACTTGAAAAAAATAATGATAAAAAAAGGACTAAAAAGGCGACCAAAGGGGAGGAAATATATGTGTATTATAATTTTCAAATAGAATATGTTGTACTTTATCACTGCACCTCACCATGCTTAAAATTTGAAATTAAAAGTTGAAATTTCAAATTTCGAAAGTGAACTAAAAAATCGAAAGATTAAAATTCCAGAAACTCTGCAAAATTGAAAAAATTAAAAATTAAAATATTAAAAATCGAAAAGAAGAAAAATCAAAAAATTGTTAATTGTAAAATTAAAATATCAAAAATTGTTGAAAAGTTGAATCGAAGATTTGGAAAAACGAAAAATGAAAATATAAAAAAATTGAAAACTAATCAAAACCTAAAAAATCGAATAATGGAGTTATTTAAAAATCGAAAAATTCAAAGTACAAAAAATAACGACAATTTCAAATTCAAAACTGAAAAATTCGAAATTAGAAGAATCAAAAAATGCAAATCCAAATCTAAAATAGAAAAATTTCAAAAGCAAAAATTAATAAGAAGAAAATTAAAAAAAAAAAAATGCGAACATTCAAAAGTAAAACGAAAATATCAAGAAATTGAAAAAACGAAAAATTAAAATTGAGAGTTTAAACTGAAAACTCAAGGAATTAAAAAAATCAGAAATAGAAAAATAAAAAAATTTGGAAGTCAAAAACTTCAAAAGTCGGAAAATTGCAAAAAAAATTGGAAGATTGAAATTTTCGAAAGTTGAATTCTAAAAACTTAAAATTAAAAAACCTTGAAAGATTCGAAAATTCAGGAGTAAAAATATCAAAAAAGTGCAAATTCAAAACCATAAATATAAAAGTTGCAAAATAGAAATCGAAAAACAAAACAAAAAAAAAAAAGGAAAACGTGAAAAATAGAAAATTGGAAAATTAGAAATCAAGAAACTGAAAAAACAATAATGAAAATATCTAAAAGTTAAATAATCAGAAAAATCGAAAAACTGAAAAATTAAAAAATCAATAATGAATATATTTTACACTGAAAACTTGCAAAATTGCAATATAAAAATAGAAAAACTAAAAAATGCAAAAGTTGAAAAACCAAAAATTTTAAATTCAAAACTCGAAAAATTAAAAAATTCGAATGTTAAAAAGTAAAAAAAATGCTAATCGAAAATTAATAAAATAGGAAATTTTCAGAATAAACATCGGAAAACTAAAAAGAATCAAAAGTGAAGTAATCGAAAAATGTGTAAAATAGAAAATGGAAAAAAACGGAATTCTTTTTTCTACTTGAAAAAAAAAGTCATTTGAAAATGTTGGATTAAATTAAAAAACTCTTGCATGGGTAAAAATTGTTAAAATTTAGAATAACGCGGCAACGTCGCATCGGAATTTCAAAAATGAACCACTTTCGGCACTATTCATAATTTTGATTTTTAAGTTTTTAGATTTTTCGACTTTGGTTTTTTGATTTATTACTTACTCGATTTTTCAAAATTTAGCGAGTTTTGAAATCTTCCATTTTTCAACATTTTCATCTATTTGATGTATTAATTTTTGGATTTTTGGATTTTTTAGATTTTTAAAATTCTTGATTTCTCAATTTTTCGGTTTTGATTATATTTTGATTCCTCCATTAATCGATTTTTTCATTTCCAGATTTTTCGATTTCTCAATTTTTTCATTGCTCTATTTAAGTTTGGGATTTTTCAAAATTTTGCGCGTTTTTAAATCTTACATTTTTCAAAACATTTTCACATATTTCGAAATTTTAATTTTTGATTTCTTAGATTTTTAAAATTCTTTATTTTTTCAATTTTTTCGTTTTGACAATATTTGATTCCTCATTAATCGATTTTTTAATTTTCCGATTTTCGATTTCTCAATTTTCACATTTCTCTGTTAGTTTTGGGATTTTTTTTTTGGCATTTTTCAAAATTTCGATTATTTTAAATTTTCGGCTTTGTTTTTCTAAATTTTTTTTTACTCATTTTTCAAAATTTGCGAGTTTTTAAATCTACATTTTTCAACATTTCGCATCTATTCGATTATTTTAATTTTTGATTTTTTTAGATTTTTAAAATTCTCGATTTTTCAATTTTTTGGTTTTGACAATATTGTGATTCCTACATTAATCGATTTTTAATTTACCGATTTTTCGATTTCTCAATTTTCATTTCTCTGTTGTAGTTTTGGAATTTTTTAATTTTGGCATTTTCAAAATTTCGATTTTTTTTAGAATTTTCGTCTTTGTTTTTCTGATTTTTATTTACCCGATTTTTCGAAATTTGCGAGTTTGTAAATCTTACATTTTTCAACATTTTCATTATTCGAATATTTTGAATTTTTGGATTTTTTAGATTTTTAAAATTTTGGTTTTTCAATTTTTCGGTTTTTACAATATTTTATTCTCCGTTAATCGATTTTTCATTTTCAGATTTTTCAATTTTTGCATTTTGTTACTTTTGGATTTTTCAAAATTTCGATTTTTAAATTTTAGATTTCGTCTTTGTTTTTCTGATTTATTATTTACTCGTTTTTCAAAATTTTGCGAGTTTTTAAATCTTACATTTTTCAACATTTTCATCTTTCCGATGTATTAATTTTTGGATTTTTAAAATTTTTAAAAATTCTTGATTTTTTAATTTTTCGGTTTTGACAATATTTTGATTCCTCCATTAATCGATTTTTTCATTTACAGATTTTTCAATTTTTCAAGTTTTCCATTTCTGTCGTAGTTTTGGGATTTTTTAATTTTGGCATTATTCAAAATTTCGATTTTTAAATTTTTAGAATTTTCGTCTTTGTTTTTCAGATATTATTTACTTGATGTTTCAAAATTTGTTTTTTTAAATTTTTCGATTTTTTTCTTACTCGGTTTTTCAAAATTTTGCGAGTTTTTAAATCTTACATTTTTCAACATTTTCATCTATTCGATGTATTGATTTTTGGATTTTTGGATTTTTTAGATTTTTAAAACTCTTGATTTTTCAATTTTTCGGTTTTGACAATATTTTGATTCCTCCATTAATCGATTTTTTAATTTTCCGATTTTTCGATTTCTCAATTTCCACATTTCTCTGTTGAAGTTTTGGGATTTTTTTATTTTGGCATTTTTCAAAATTTCGATTTTTAAATTTTTCGGCTTTGTTTTTCTGATTTTTTTCTTACTCAAATTTTCAAAATTTCGCGAGTCTTTAAATCTCACAGTTTTCAACATTTTCATTTATTCGATATTTTAATTTTTGGATTTTTTAGATTTTTAAAATTCTCGATTTTTCAATTTTTCGGTTTCGACAATATTCTGATTCTCCATTAATCGATTTTTTAATTTTCCGATTTTTCGATTTCTCAATTTTTCCATTTTCTGTTGAAGTTTTGGGATTTTTTAATTTTGGCATTATTCAAAACTTCGATTTTTAAATTTTTAGAATTTTTGTCTTTGTTTTTCTGATTTATTATTTACTCGATTTTTCAAAATTGTGCGAGTTTTGAAATCTTACATTTTTCAACATTTTCATCTATTCGATGTATTAATTTTTGGATTTTTGGATTTTTTAGATTTTTAAAATTCTTGATTTTTCAATTTTTTCGGTTTTGACAATATTGTGATTCCTCCATTAATCGATTTTTTCATTTTCAGATTTTTCAAAATTTTGATTTTTAAATTTTTCGATTTTTTCTTTAGTATTTAGATTCCTCCAAATTGTTAAAATTTAGAATAACGTGGCAACGTCGCATCGGAATTTCAAAAATGAACCACACGTATGGAGTCCAAGAAGTAAGAGAGTCTTAGTACGTAAAAATATGTGTTCTATTAAAAAAAAGTCTGGGAAAATAGTATAAAAAATCCTTTTCGCATTTTAATTGAGTTATAACGATTTTAAAATTGTTTTTTTGCTACTAGAACCATACAACTGTAATCCGCAACTGAAGAATCCAGGACTCACTATGTATACTCAAAAAAATCTTTGACAAGAAATTTTTATTAAAAAAGGTTTTCTTAGAAAAGTTTTCCAACGACGTCATCAACGTCTTAAATGGGATAAACAAATAAATTTTGACATGTACAGTGTATACTAAGAAACACAGTACCGTATTAGCAGAATTTTGATAAAATTTGACGAACCATTTTTGATTGAGAACCATCCTACAAAAATAAAACAAACTACTTAGACATGGTTAAATAAATTAAGGCGTGGATTAATATCGCAACTACACAAGCGTATTATTTAGCAAATTTTAAATACGACTACTTAGACCGCCCAGACAATTTTTTCCATAAATCTTGAAGATTACTCGACCGACTCAATAAAATCGCTTGTCCTCTCTCGCTCAATCCCCTTGAATTTCCAGTTAACATTCACGCGATCGCTTTATTTTTACCAATATTTTTACCCATAATTCTATAATTTTACGAACACGTTAACATTGCAACTGCAAGCGTTACCCATATTAGGCAACTCCAATAACTTATGGCGTCTCGAGCTATAAACCGGGAAAATCCCCAATTTTCGCATTTCCACCGTCTTCCAATCGTCAACAGCCTCTCGTCATCCAATAACCAAACAAGCGCCGCTCACTCACGACCACGAATTTTCCCTATCTCGTCTACACCTGTGCTCGCCAAAAATAGACCCTGAACAACAACTCTAATTGAGGAATTGACTAAGTCTGTTTTCGTCCGACCGCTGCGGCGATAATGACAAAAATCAATAAAGAAAGGACGCTAAATCGCTCGATATCACCGCGCCAACCGCCAAATTCTCTCCTTCGCCCGTTTTAGGAGGAGAAAACTCGGAATTTCTCTGCAATGATCGACTTTCGAAGTCATGAATCAGACGCCCGCGAAAGGAGAAGAAACACGATGTGAATATATTAATTTTGTACGTTGGTACTCTGTAGGTGCCTGCCCACCAGCAATCAGCTCGTATTTAATAACCTGTTATGGTTATTTAGCGCTTGCGAAATAATTACCGAGTGTTTCTGAGAAGTGGACAGCAAGGACAGAATTAGACGAAGAGGAACGTGTCATCAAGCGAAAGTAATGTTAATGCTGGAGTTGGATGAAATCGAGATGGATTTATTTACAGTATGTACAAACAAAGCGGTGCATTCATCGTCGATTTTATCGAATTCGGTGTAAATTGGGTCGTTTAAACTAATTCATACCATGTTTATCATCGCGTTCGGCTACCCACGGTGAAACGATAACTGTATAGAGGGAGCGCAGCGAGCTGCTTTCGTTTCCATTACGTTTCCGACACTTCAATTTCAGTCCACCCAAAGCTGTAAAACTGACGTAAGAATTTTTTCATCTCGACGTGGTTCCACAAGACAGATAAGATTGCTGTTTGCAGCGATAATGTAGTGGAATCAGAGTTATTTTAAAACTTGATTGTATTGTAAAATGCCAACGTGATAAAACGCATTATGTATTAGTATTGACAGAACACTTATCCAGTCGTCACATAAGTAAATTAATTTTAATAGTTGTGCGAAAAGTTCGCAATATTTATTGGATTATGATTTTTAATAAATAATTAATTTATCAGTTGTTCAAAAATAAGTATGACGGACGTGATAAAGTGGCTTTATTTTGTTGGAAGATAGTCTAAATTCGGCCTTCACCTTCTCATAACCGACACTTTTAGTGCACTATGTATTTGCGATTTTACTGTCTAAGGTTGACTTTTTAAGGTTTCTAATCGGATGACAATTACTAATGTGATTTGTTTACTAAGAAAAATTGAAGTTCCCTCGAAGTACAAAAGTACGAGTAAGCAAATCCAGGTTCTTAGAAAAATTATTATAATAAATTGGATTTTGGATTTTTTTTCCTGATAAAATATAGAGGTGCATTTGAAACCGTGCTATGTGAATGTTTCAGGTGAGTTTCCCATAAAAAAATATATTACGACGTCATCATCTTTTTTGCAAGGACAAGAAAGAAAATGCATGAAGGAAAGGCGGTTAAAAAACGACAAAAAGAGAAGAAAAATGAACGAAAAAGGGTATTTACAAAAACGAAACAAAAAGGACTGAAAAAATTATAAAAAAGATTAAAAAGAGCAGGGATAAAAAAGCGTTAAAAAGAGGGAAGAGGGCATTAAAAAGATACAACAGCAAAAAATGGGACAAGAGAAAAGTATAAAAAGTGAATAAAAAAGGAAAAGTATGAAAAGGCTTTAAAAAAAAAGAAAAAAAAATGGCTTGATCAAAAAAATGGAATCAAAAAACAAGGGGAAAAGGACAACAAAAGAAAAAGGTGAAAAAAGAAGTCAAAAAAGACAAAAAAAAAGGCCGAATGAAAAACGACGGTTAAAAAAGATTTAAAAAAGGAAGGAACAAAAACCGACGACAAACAAGAGTCAAAGACAGGCGATAAAAATAAGCTATAAAAAAAATATAAAAGCAACAAAAAGACCGTAAAAAAGGGGAGTGTAAGAATAGGCGACAAGTGAAATAAAAAAAAAAAAATGTGTGAAAAAAGCGCAAAGAAAAGGCATGAAGAAAGGGTTCAAGCAACAAAAATTAACGGAAAAAAGGGCCAAAAAATGGCGTAAAAAAAGGAACAAAAACGAAGGAAATAAGAGTTGAATAAAAAAAAAACGGTTTAAAAAATATGACAAAAAAGGTGAGGAAAAAAGGACTGAAAAAGTAAAACAAACTAGTTAAAAAAAAGGAGAAGTCAAAAATGGCACCAAAGTGTAAAAAAGAGGAATCTAAACGACGACAAAAGAAAAGGAATGAAAGAAACTCAAAAAAGCGACAAAAAAAAGAAAAAAAAATTGTCAGGTGACAAAAAACTATAAAGAAAGCGGTTAGTAGACTAAAAAGGCGATGGGAGGGGAAAGAATAAACAAAGGAAAAACGTTAAAAAAGTGAAATAAAAGGGCTAAAAAACATCAAAAGGAAGTGTCAAAAAGGGTTAAAAAAAAGGCAAAAAAAAAACTTTTGTGATAAAACAGGGAGGACAAAAAAGAACGATTAAAAAAATTGTTAAAAAAGAATGGAAGTAAAAACGGACAATGACAGGCGACAAAAAAAGCATAAAGAGGATTAAAAATCGATAAAAGGTAATAAAAAAGATTAAAAAAGGGGGGTCAAAAAAGGCGATGGGAAGGCACAAAAAAGGCGTCAAAAAGTGGCAAAAAAATTGATTTGATGAAAAAAGGGGAATCAAAAAAGCGACAAAATAAAGGGGACAAACACGAAAAAGAAAAAGGTGACAAAAGAAGCTCAGAACAGACAAAAAAAGGCCAGACAAAAAACGTCAAAAAAATGGAAAATAAGCTATAAGAAAGAAAAATAAAAAGCCACAAAAAAAACTTAAAAAAATGGACCTGAAAGAACAGAATGAGACAAAAAAGGCAATTAAAAAGAGGAGTTAAAAATAGGCGACAAGTAACATAAAAAAATGTAAAAAAGGTAAAAAGCAAAAGAAAGGGGTTAAAAAAGCGACAAAAAAAAAAAATTAACGAAAAAGGGACCAAAAAATGGCGTTTAAAAAAATTGAACAAAAACGAAGAAATAAGAGTAAAAAAAATAAGTAAAGGCGATAAGGCGACCAAAATAAGCATCCAAAAAATCGCAAAAAAGTGAAAAAAAGCTGAAAAAGGAAGATTACAAAATTAAAAAAAGAGAAGAATAAAAAGAAATCAAAAAGACGACAAAAAGAAAAAGGTGAAGAGCTCAAAAAAGAGACAAAAAAGTAAAAAAATGCAGGGGACAAAAAAAGTTATAAAAAAAGCGATTAAAAAAAAGAAGGAATACAAAAAGACAATGAGAGGGAGGACAAAAAAAGACAAAAAAGTATAAAAATAATTAAAAGGCTAACAAACACAAAGAAAATGTAAAAGTAAAATAAAAGAAGTGATTAAAAAAGGGGGGCAAAAAAAGGCGATAAACAAAAAGTGGTAAAAAAATAGAGAAGAAAAGGAATAAAAAGCGACAAATAGAGGGACAAAAACAGGGCGACAAAAGAAAAAGGTGCCAAAAGAAGGATAAAGAGAAAAAGGCGATGAAAAAAACGAAAAAAAATGGAAGATTAAAAAATTGAAAAAAAAGCGAGGAAGAACAAAGGGGACAAAGAAAGAGACAAAAAATCAGCTATAAAAAGAAAAATAAGAAAGCCACAAAAAAAACTTAAAAAATGGACCTGAAAGAACAGAATGAGACAAAAAAGGCAATTAAAAAAGGGAGTTAAAAATAGGCGACAGTAACATAAAAAAAATGGTTAAAAAAGCAACAAAGAAAGGGGTTAAAAGAGCGACAAAAAAAAGAAAAATTAACGAAAAAAGGACCAAAAAATGGCGTTTAAAAAAATGGAACAAAACGAAAATAAGAGTAAAAAAAGTAAATGGTGATAAGGCAGCAAATAAGCAACAAAAATAAAAAGGCTGAAAAAGTGAAAATGGCCAAAGTGAAAAAGGGAAGGACATCGAAAAGGGAAATCAAAAAGACGACAAAAGAAAGGTGAAAAACTCAAAAAACGACAAAAAAAAAAAAAAAATGACAGGCGACAAAAAAGTTATAAAGAAAGCGATTTAAAAAAAGGAATACACAAAAAGACGATGGGAGGGGGAGGGAAATGCCATACAAAAAAAAATGAGCAAAAGGGAAGTAAAAAAAAGGGCTAACAAAAAACAGAAAAATGAAGAGGTTTAAAAAAAAACAGGATCAAAAAGAGAGGACATAAAAGACATAAAAAAGGAGGAATTAAAAAGGAAGACAAAAAAAGGGACAATGAAGCGACAAAAAAAAAGCAAAAAAGAGGATTAAAATCGAAAAGTCAAAAAAAGATGTCAAGGGACAAGAAAACAACAAAGAAAAAGGCATTAAAAAAGGGCATAAAAAAGCGATGGGAAGGAAAAAAAGGCGTAAAAGACAAAAAATGGCGACAAAACAAAGGGGAAAAAAGATGACAAAAAAAAGGTGCCAAAAGAAGTTTAAAAAAGACAAAAAAAGACGAAAAAACGAAAAAAAACGGTTAAAAAAGGGGGGAACAAAAAAGGAAATTAAAAAAATTGAGTAAAAAAAAAGACAAAAATCGAGGACAAAAATGGCGTTAAAGACAGGCGATAAAAATAAAAAAAAAAAGAATAAAAACCAAAAAGACCTTAAAAAGTGGGCCTGAAAGAAAGAATGAGACAAAAAAAAATTGAAAAAGACGAGTGAAGAATAGGTGACAAGTAAATAAAAGAAAAAAAAAAAAATGGTGAAAAAAGGTGAAAAAAGCGACAAAGAAAAGGCATGAAGGAAAGGGGGTTCAGAACAACAAAATTAACGGAAAAACGGGCCCAAAACAATAGGAACAAAAAACGAGGAAATAAGAGTTTGAATAAAAAAAAAAACGGTTTAACAAAAAAAATAAGCAAAAGGCGAAAGGTGGGGGGGGGGGGCAAAAGCATGTGTAAAAAAAATGGCAAAAAAGGCGAGAAAAAAGGAATGAAAAAAAAAAACTATTAAAAAAAGGAGAAGGAAAAAATTGGCACCAAAGGGCATCAAAAAGAGGAATTTAAACGACGACAAAAGAAAAGGAATTAAAGAAACCAAAAAAACGACAAAAAAAAAGAAAAAAAATGTCAGGTGACAAAAACTAAAGAAACTATTAGTAGACTAAAAAGGCGACGGGAGGGCTATACAACAGTAAAGAATAGACAAAGGACAATATTAAAAAAGTAAAATAAAAGGGCTAAAAAAAACAACAAAAGGAAATGTCAAAAAGGATTAAAAAAAAGGCAAAAAAAACAACATTTGTGATAAAAACAGGGAGGACAAAAAGAACGATTAAAAAAATAGTAAAAAAAAGAATGAAGAGAAAAAACGGACAATGACAGGCTACAAAAAAATAAGCCATAAAGAGGATTAAAAATCGACAACGATAAGTGGGTTAAGAAAACGACTAATAAAAGAGATTAAATAAGGAGGGTAAAAAAAAGGCGATGGAAAGAGGCAAAAAGAGGTGTCAAAAAGTGGTCAAAAAAATCAAAGGGGAATCAAAAAAGCGATAAAATAAAGGGGACAAAACACAACAAAAGAAAAAGGTGCCAAAAGAGCTCAGAACAGACAAAAAAAGCCAGATAAAAACGACCAAAAAAAGGTTAAAAAATGAAAGATAAAAAAGAACAAAATCGAGGACAGGCAAGGGGACAAAGATAGGAGATAAAAATAAGCTATAAAAAGAAAATAAAAAGCACAAAAACTTAAAAAAAAATGGACCTGAAAGAACAGAATGAGACAAAAAAGGTAATTAAAAAAGGGTTCAAAAACCAACAAAGAAAAAAAGGGACCAAAAAATGGCGTTTAAAAAAAAAATGAAGAAAAACGAGGAAATAAGAGTGAGAATAAAAAAAAAAACTTAAAATGGATTAACAAAAAAATAAATATGTAAAAGGCGATAAAAGAGACCAAAATAAGCATCCAAAAAATCTCTAAAAAAAGTGAAGAATTGCACGAAAGTGTAAAAAAGGGAGAAGGGCATCAAAAGGAAATCAAAAGACGACAAAAGAAAAGGGAAGAAATTAAAAAAAAAAAACAAAAAAAGAGGAAAAAATGACAGGCGACAAAAAAAGTTATAAAGAAAGCGATTTTAAAAAAAAGGAATAGACAAAAAAAGACGATGGGAAGGGGAAAAAACAAAAGAAAAAGTGTCAAAGAAGTTCCAAAAAAGAACGATAAAAAAAGACGAGGCTATACAACAGTGAAAAACGGACAAAAGAAAGTATTAAAAAGTAAAAAATGAAAACAAACTTCAAAAAAGTAAAAAAACTTTAGTAACAAAACAGTAAGGACAAAAAGAACGATTAAAAAAAAAGTAAAAAAGGGAATAAGAACGGAAGCTAAAAAAAAATGGCTAGTAAAAAAATGGGGGCCAAAAAAGGCGATGGGAAGGGACAAAAAAAGACGTCAAAAAGTGTTCAAAAAATTGGCTTGATGAAAAATGGAGAATCAAAAAAACGACAAAATAAAGGGGGAAAATGACGACAAAAGAAAAAAGTGCCAAAAGAAGTTCAAAAACAGAACAAAAATTAACGAAAAAAAAAAGGAACTAAAAAACGACGTTACAAAAAAAACGGAACAAAAACAAAAAAACTAGGAAATAAGAGCGAGAATAAAAAACAATTAAAAAATGGTTTAACAAAAAATAAGCAAAAAGGCGATAAGGGAGACAAAAATAAGAGTAAAAAAAATGGCAAAAAAAGGCCTGAGAAAGTGGGAAACGATTAAAAAAGGAGGCAAAAAAGCGATAGGGGGGAGGGCGCAAAAATTGGCATTAAAATGTAAAAAAGGAAAAAGGACATCAAAAAGACGACAAAGGAAACGAGTTCAAAAGAAATTCAAAAAAACAACAAAAAAAGAGAAAATGACAGGAGGCAAAAAAAGCGATAAAAAAAAGAATTAGACAAAAAAAAAACACGATGGCTATACAACAGTTAAAAATAGGGGGAAAAGGAACGTATTAAAAAAGTTAAATAAAAAATCAAACTTCAAAAAACGTAAAAAAAAATAACTGTGCCACAAAGAGTAAGGACAAAAAAGAACAATTTAAAAAAAATGGTAAAAAAAGCGAATAAGAATGGAAGCTAAAAAAAGAAAAAAAAGAGCTATTAAAAAAATGGGGACCAAAAAAGGCGATGGGAAGGGACAAAAAGAGACGTCAAAAAGTGTTCAAAAAATTGGCTTGATGAAAAATGGGGAATCAAAAAACGACAAAATAAAGGGGGAAAATGACGACAAAAGAAAAAAGTGCCAAAAGAAGTTCAAAAACAGAACAAAAATTAACGAAAAAAAAGGAACTAAAAAATGACGTTACAAAAAAAAAACGGAACAAAAACAGAAAAACTAGGAAATAAGAGCGAGAATAAAAAACAATTAAAAAATGGTTTAACAAAAAATAAGCAGAAAGGAAAAAAAGGACTGAAAAATAACAAAAAACGATTAAAAAATAAAGAGGGAACAAAAAAAGTGATGGCGGCAGGGGGGCAAAGATTGGAACCAAAGTGTAAAAAAAGGCAAAGGGCATCAAAAAGGGAAAGTACTAAAAAGTCTAAGTCACATAAAAGAGCTAAAAAAAAACAAAAGGAAAAGTGTCAAAGAGGTTTCAAAAAAAGAACTTTTAGTGACAAAAACAGTGGGGGACAAAAAAGGATTAAAAAAAATAGTTAAAAAAAGGAGAATAAGAATGGAAGATAAAAAAGGGACATTGACAGGCGACAAAAAAATAAGCCATAAAAAGATGATTAATAAAAATCGACAAAAAGACGATCAGAGTTGGCAAAAGTGGGTTAAGAAAATGACTAAATAAAGAAAAAAGAGCTATTAAAAAATTGGCTCGATGAATAACGGGGACAAACAGGCGATAAAAATAAGCTATAAAAAAGAAAAACAAAAAGCCAAAAAAGTTAAAAATAGGCCAGAAATGACATAAAAAATCGGTGAAATAGGACCAAAAAAGAAAGTTTAAAAAAGGGGGGGGGGGGGGCAAAAGAAAGGGAAACTGATGTGGGGAGGGGTACGAATTGGTGAAACAAAAGAGTAAAAAGGGGAACAGACGAAAGGTATAAAAAAGGCAGTTAAAAATAGGGAGACAAAAATACCCGTCGAAAGGTGACAAAAAAGGCGATTAAAAACAGGGACGAAAGGGGTACGAAAAAAGGTTGACTAAAAGTGATCAAAAAAAGGGTCGGAAAAATACCATATAAATAAAACAAAAAGTAAAAACCCGACGAAAAAGACTATAAAAATAGGAATTGTTCTACAATAAATAATAAAAAAAAATTATTGTTATTTTGAAAAAATTTAGGTAGACTTTAATGTGAAAAATTTTGAGATTACGTCATCAATTTGTTGGGAAAGATGACCAGGCAAATTTTGGTTGGCGGCTCACCATTGACACGATATTCCTAAAATACATATAAACTCACAACAGTCAGTCTAGTAGTTTCGGGATTTCGCATTATATAAACAGATCAATAAAACAGACCACCGACGACAGACTGACGGAGACCTACTTTTTCGCATCTAAGAGTAGGTCATGAAACTTTGAGAAAACCTGAAATTCGTCAAATGCACCCAGTTATAAAACTACTTATATTTGTATTAATATATTACAAAATTTAATAACAATAATAAATATGGAATTATTTCCACGCTGCCTGTGTGAACTGAAATTGATTTTAAACAATTTCAACAAAACATTTCACTGAAAGAAAACTAATTAGAATACATTTTATACATTATTAAGTTTTGCTGTTCAGTGTAAATATGTATTTTTATTAAATAAACTCAACTTTGTGCACGAAAAGCCTGACCTAAAATTATATTTGGCACGACGAAACTTTGTAAAGGCCCCCACTTGACCCATTCAATATCGACAAAAGCCAAATTACACAACGAAAACAACCCACAACTAATTAAATAGTTTCCGTTCCCCAATTTGTTATTTTAATCAGCAAGCAACAACACACGTTTGTTTGTGTTTACATTTCCAACAATATCACTGTGTCAACAATCTTCTAAATTATAAGTGTGTGGTGTTCTTGTACGGGAAAACCCAACAAGCTTCCAAATTAACCCGTGACTTGTACTTTCTCGTTGTAAAAACTGGCAATCCGTCGCGGTCGAGCGAAAAATGCACCGCCCGTGATTAACACAAGCACAATTCTACAAACACCCAACTACCAGCCGTGGCAATGTCACAAAAAGCGTGAAAAAAATGAATGGATGTTATGCAATAACATGATTATAAAATACTCACTACACCTGAGCTCAGTGGCGTAGAAGCAACCTAGGTGCGTGGGGTTAGACAGCATCCTGTGAAAAGAAAACAACGCCACACATCACACCATGTACAGAACTCGAGTAACTGTCACCAGTTGTTAGTAGGACGCATACAGAACGTTCGGCAGGTGCAGTTAGATGTTTAGCTCGTACTCTGAATGAATAATCCTTTGCCAATGTGCATCGGCGGCAAATTCAAAAGTGCATGGTCGAAAATAACCCTGGCAGGTAATTAAGCCTCAGGTGGACCCAAGTCATCGAATGACTCTCGCTCTATAAATAAGCCACCGGAAGCACCGGAGTGTAATTTCAGCAAATCGTGTTAAATTCTCGCGATGAATCTTTTTCGTGAGAGCCTGGCCGGCTGCCAAAAGTGCATAAATACCAAACAACTGGAAAAACCAACACAACTAGGCCAGGAAACTTCCACCGTGATTTTTCAAAGAAAACGCGCATGCGATTGGCAAAGAAAAACCATTACCTGGAGAAAATCGGGTTAATTTGGGGTTAGTTCGAAATTTGTGTCAATGGGGTACTCACGAAAGCTGAACGTGGGAAGGGCATCTTGGACTTCGACTCCAAGGGGGCTGTCTCTACACACACACACCGAAACTAACGGAAAACGCAATTTCGCACTGTTGTTTTCCTAGCGGAAGCCAGATTTACGAATTGCTGTGAAATTCGCAAGATGAAGTGCAAGGAATCATCTGGAACGCGTTCGCGCGAGCAACGACACACGCCGGCTGCACACACCACAAAACAAACGCACGAAACGAAAAAAGTGCGTCGTAACTTGCGCGAGAACGGTTTTCTGGGGAAAACTAGGGACTTTCGGACTCGCACGTTTTTTGACAGGCGGTGCCACAAGCAATCCAGTTGATTAATAGCGCAAAAATCGACGCCAAAAAAGCGCAAAAATTACGAAACGCGTTTTTCGATCCCCACCTACCAAACATTCCAAAACACTACCTCAATTGGGCATTTTTTTTCTTCGTACGGCCGGCGCAAACAACGACGCACGGGTGTCCAGTTCGCTATACCAGAGAACATAGAGAAGCGTCATAGTTTAAATTAAATGACGGTTGAGGACTCCGCGACTTGTGTTTGTTTCTAACTAGGAATAAAATTAACTACAATAGAAAAAATGTCATAATATTTTTCCTTCACTTTAATTCAGGTCACACGATTTACGGTTCGTCGTTTGAGAACTTGTTTGATCTACAGACCAGAGCGCACTCAGGCCAATGTCGACTCTAAGCGTTCGGAGACGATTTGATTTATAAGTTTCAACTTTCGAATTCTCAGTTTTAGTTTGGAAACTTTTCAGTTTACTCCTATTTATTTTTCAATTTTTGGATTTTACAATTTCTCAATTTTTCAATTTCTCGGTTTTCAGTTTTTCTCTTCAATTTTACGATTTTTAAATACATATTTAGATTTTTCAATTTTTGACTTTTATAAACTCTTTATTTGTCGATTTTTCAATTGATTTTTCAGGTTTTTTGGTTTTTCAATTTTTCTATTTTTTCAGGTTTCAATATTTCAACTTCACTTTTTTGATTTTTCGATATCTCAATTTTTCCATTCTTTAGATTCTCAGTTTTTGGATATTTCAGTTTTGGGATTTTTCAGAGTTTCGATTCGTCGGTTTTTCTTTCATTTTTCGGTTTTTCGATATTTCAGTTTTGGGATTTTTTAATATTTCTGTTTTTCGACTTTTCCATTGACTTTTGGATTTTTCGATGTGTCGACTTTTTACTTTCTCGATTTTTAAATTTTACATTTCTGAATTTTTTTGTATTTGAATTTTTCAATATTTAAAATTTTTAGATTTTTCGATTTCTCGATTTTTCATTTCAGCTCTTCCATATTTCAATTTTTCAAATGTTTGGATTTCTTAATCTTTCGATTTTTCGCCTTCCCGATTTTAGATTTTCTATTTTTCAATTGTTGTGTTTTCAATTTTTCGATCTTTAAATTTTAGATTTTTCAGTTTTTTGATATTTTAATTTTTCGATATTTAAAATTTTAGATTTTTCGATTTCTCGATTTTTTATTTCAGTTCTTCGATATTTCAGTTTTTCAAGTTTTCGAGGTTTCCAAAAGTTTTGATTTCTTAATAAATCGATTTTTCGTCTTCCCGGTTTTAGATTTTCTGTTTTTCGATTGTCGTTTTTTCAAATTTTCGATTTTTCAATTTTTCGATTTTTCAATTAAACGATGTTTTGATTTTCCCATTTCTTGACTTTCGAGGGTTTCGATATTCCTGTTCTTCAAGTCTTTAATTTTTCGATTTTTCATTTTTTAGTTTTTTTAAGGTTTCGAATTTCGACTCCACTTTTTGGATTTTTCGATTGTTCAATTTTTCGACTTTTTAGGTTCTCAGTTTTTGGATATTTCAGTTTTCGGATTTTTCAGGTTTCCCATTTTTCAGTTTTTCTTTCATTTTTCAGTTTTTCAATATTTCAGTTTTGGGATTTTCGATTTTTCCACTTTTCGATTTTTGACTCCTAGATTTTTCGATGTGTCTATTTTTTTACTTTTTCGATCTTTATGTTTTTTCAATTTTGAAATTTTAGATTTTTTAATTTTTAAAATTTTAGATTTTTCGATTTCTCGATTTTTCAGTTCGGTTCTTCGATATTTGAATTTTTCAAGTTTTCGAATTTTTCAAATGTTTCGATTTCTTAATCTTTCGATTTTTCGCCTTCCCGGTTTTAGATTTTCTGTTTTTTAATTGTCGTTTTTTCAATTTTTCGATTTTTAAATTTAGATTTTTCAGTTTTTTGATATTTTAATTTTTCAACATTTAAAATTTTAGATTTTTCGATTTCTCGATTTTTCATTTCAGTTAATAATAATAATAATAATAATAATAATGTTTATTAACGGATATACCTTTACATAGAATTATAAACATACAATTACTTATAAATAAGCAAATATTAAAAAGATATTTCAGTTTTTCAAGTTTTCGAATTTTTCAAAAGTTTGATTTCTTAATCAATCGATTTTTCGACTTCCCGGTTTTAGATTTTCTGTTTTTCGACTGTCGTTTTTTCAAATTTTCAATTTTTAAAATTTGTCATTTATAAACTGTCAATTTTATGATTTTTCAATTAATCGATGTTTTGATTTTCCCATTTCTTACTTTCGAGGGTTTCGATATTCCTGTTCTTCAATTCTTTAATTTTTCGATTTTTCAGGTTTTTGATTTTTTGGTTTTTAAAGTTTCAATTTTTCGACTTCACTTTTTGGATTTTTCGATTGCTCAATTTTTCGACTTTTTAGGTTCTCAGTTTTTGGATATTTCAATTTACGAATTTTTCAGGTTTTCCATTTTTCAGTTTTTCTTTCATTTTTCAGTTATTCGATTATCTCAGTTTTGGAATTTTTCAATATTTCGATTCTTCGACTTTTCGATTTTTGACTACTGGATTTTTTGATCTGTCGATTATTTTACTTTTTCGATTTTTCAATTTGTTGATATTTTAATTTTTCAATATTTTTTAATCTTTCGATTTTTCGACTTCCTGGTTTTAGATGTTCTGTTTTTTATTTGGCCCATTTCGGGTTCTCAGTTTTTCCATTTTTTCGTTTTTTGATTTTTCCGCTTTTCCAATTTTTCAACTTTTAATTTTTTCAAATTTTAAATTGTTTTTTCAATTACCGAAGTTTTGAGTTTCTCAAGTTTTAAGATTACAATTTTTAAATTTTTCGGTGTGTCAAGTTTCGTTTTTTCTATTTTTGATTTTAAATTTTGCAATTGTTCGACTTTTCTGTTTTATAAATTTTCAGTTTTTTCATTTTTAAGGTTACAATTTTTCCTTTTCCAATTGTTGACCTCTTAATTATTCGATTTTGAGTTTCTTCATTTTTGCAGTTCTTCGATTTCTCAATTTTTAAATTTTTCAATGTTTCTTTTTCGATTTTTTAAAATTTCACTTTTAATAAGTTTGTTCTTTTGTTGAAAAATTAAAAAATTAAAAATTAAAAATAAAGTACTTCCAAATATGTAATTCCACGTTGTTTCGTTTCTTCGATTTTTTATTTTCTCAATTCGAGGTTTTTGAATTTTTGTTTTTACATTTTTCGATTTCTCGATTTTTTTTTCGATTTTCATTATGATTTTTTTTTCAGTAAATTTTTGTATGTTTTCGATTTTTTAATTTCAGATATTTTGATTTTTCGATTTTCCATCTTTTAACAATTTTTCGTTTTTCCGATTTTTCAATTTCTCAATTTTTAATTTATAACTTTTTCAGGTTTCAATGTTGCAAATTTTCGATTTTACGTTTTTATTTTTTTTTTCAAATTTACAATTTTGTAATTGTTTCATTTTTAAATTTCCCGATTTTTAATTTTTCACTTTTTTCAAATAATTATTAGGATTTTTTAGTTTTCCGGTTTTAATTTTAAAATTTAAGGATTATGAAATTCATTTTTTTTCCGCTTTTCCAATTTTTCAACGTTTAACTTTTTATTTGTCGATTTTTCTATTTCTCAATTTTTCGAATTTTTAAGTTTTTTGATTTCTCAATTTATAAATTGTTCAATATTTAACTTTCCGATTTTCGACTCCACGATTTCTTGATGTTTTGATTTTTCGATTTCTCGGTTTTTTCGATTTTCCAGTTTTTCGATGTTTTGATTTTTCCGCTTTTCCAATTTTTCAACTTATAACTTTTTGTTTGTCGATTTCTCTATTTTTCGATTTCATCACTTTTCGATTTCTCGTTCTTTTGATGTTTCAATCTCTCAAATTTTCAAATTTTCAAGTATTTTGTTTTCTCGATTTATCGATATTTTGATTGTCAATTTCTCAATTTATAAATTGTTCAATTTTTAACTTTTCGATTTTTCAGGTTTTTGATTTTTTGATTTTTAAGGTTTCTATTTTTCGACTTCACTTTTTTGATATTTCAATTTCTCAATTCATAAATTGTTCAATTTTTAACTTCGATTTTTCGATTTTGACCTATTTCGGTTTCTAAATTGTTCTACTTTTCCACTCCACGATTTCTTGATCTTTTGATTTTTCGATTTCTCAGTTTTTCGAATTTTCGATTATTTTAATTGTTCATTTTTTTCTTACTGTTAACATCATACAACGTATCAAAAACAACCACAAAAATGGTGACTAAAAACATTAAAAAAAATTCATACAAAATAAAACACAGTGTTTCCAAAACGTTTTCCCGAAAAAAATCCATTGGGTTATTACGATTTCAACAATATTCTTAGTTTAACTTTTTTAATTGGCATCGACTATTTAAATTTGGCGCTTGCCTTTGACAGTTGAGGACTCCAGCGTCAATAAGTGTGGTTTTGCAAAATCAGCCTGTATGTCGCATCTACATTAATCTATAGCCATACCACGACCACACAAAAAGAACAAAATCCGTCATGACTCCAATCTAGGGACTTTTGTCGCCGACACGTTTTTTTGACAGGTTCAACCGGTGGCGGCACGCGGGTCTCCGCGAAAAGTACCCCCTCTTTATCGAAACAGGTGAGTCAAATCGAACCACGCACCCCCAAAACCACCCCGATTACTCAAAACCACCCCTTTCGCAGACCCCAACACCATGAAACGCGTTCGCTGCACGATCTGCCGGCACCAGTTACCAAACCTAAAAACACTAAAATCCCACTATGTCACCAGACATTCGAAAATTCAAATAATCAAGGAACTCTTCAAAAGCAGCATTTTGAGCGCCACTCCGGCCCTTCTGGCGAAATCCATCAGACGCAAAATCCAGCAAAAGTACAAAACGGTGTATCTGCACGACAAGGTGCAAATTACTTACAGTAATGATACGATAATCATTGAAGATGGGAGCTCCGATGATAACTTGATTGAATTGACGTTCGACGACAACCAAAACCTAACTATTCCGGTTTTAGAACAAGGAAGTGCTAAAGACAAAGCGGGACAGAGCAGACGCAAATCCCGTAAGAATAAAAAGAGTAAGAAGCTTTTCCGGATTGGTATCAAGAAAGTGACTGAGGTCCCTAAATCGTTGCACGAACAAACGGGGGAGTTTTATGAGTGTCACTGTATGGAGAAGGGTTCGCAGAAGACGTCGTCGGACACCGAGTCAGGGTCGGATTCGGAAGAATTTTCTATTGTAATTTTTGCGGCAATGGGTACCAAACTGTAGCTGAACTGACCCAGCACGAGAACATGCACCAGTACTACTGTAAATTGTGTAACCTCATTTTCAATATTCCGAACCACAGGGAGCACATGGATCAACACATTGTGAGGATTTATGTGTGCCACTTGTGTGGGTTCGAGTTTATTTGCAAAGACATGTTGATCGGGCACTTGGGGTACCATTTTGAGCAGCAGACGTTCGAACACATTTTAAACATGGAACAGGATTACAACATGTACGGGTTTTGCAATACGAATTTCGCGTCAGGCGATTATTATTCCAATATTACTAATATTTTATTTTTCTTGACGTATCCATATGATCATTATTACAGTCGGAACATGTTCATGAAAGTCGTTTGTGATATTTGTTACCAGGAGTTTTATATTTATGACTACGAAAGACACATGAAAATTGCCCATTTCGTGCGTTGATTTGGTTTTGTAAATTCGGTGTAGGTATTATTATTATTATTTAACTAAAGATGATCTCAGAATATTTTTAAGTTTAAGAATGTTATTTTTTATTTGTTGTTTTGGATGATTAGAGTTTCGTTTTTGTTGGTAAAGTTTTTATGTACCACGATTTTAATTACTTTAAGTGTATTGTTGGTTGCATAATAAAATTCAAGTTTTCGTTTTAAAGATAATCCCTGGTCAAAGCGTACTAAGTAATTTACGACCAGGCAATGGATGAAATCCTAAATCGTAATCCCGGTACCTGACTACCATCATGTACCATTGTCCCAAAACCCACTCCATGGATTTGGTGGATTTGGTTACGCATTGCTGCCACCACCTGCGTCGATTCCCCCAAGCCATCTGTCATTTCTTCAAACATGGCCGTGTGTAGCTGAAAGTTGTCGCGTAGTTCCCGAAATCATTGTGGTCGCGAGATTATCCCGAAAATAGTGAAATGAACGGTGACGGGGACAGTGAACCGTGGTTATCGGGATGGGAGCAACAGTGTGCGGACTCCGTGGACGAGCAGCCCGACTTCGAGCAATCCCTACGTGACGAATTCGAGGATTCTCACACGCGAATATGGACTGCCTTCCAGGACTCCGCCGCAGCTATAGCGCAGTTGTATCGCGGTGAGTTGGAGTGGCGTCGGTTCGGGGGGCCCGAGGCGCGCTGCAGCCCGGTGGGCGGATTTTTCCCAACCGACATCTTGTTGACACTCTATTGATCATTGATCAGCTGTTTGACGTAACAGGCCTCGTGGCTTTGTCCACTTTGGGGCCAGGTTGGAGACGCGATCGCAGCGAAAGGGGGCTCTGGGGGTTGTTTGGGACCTGGATTTGGGGTGGAGAGTTTGGGGCCACCAGGACAAGTGTTGCTTGCGGTTACCAGTGGTTGGTGTACACAAGAACCACACGAAGAGTAAAGAGCTTATCGAAATGGCACTCTTACGAAAATGGTTCTTAGCGAAAATCGTGCCATCTATTTATCAAAATCTTGCGACAGTTTGATTAGTCCATCTTCCTTTGACACAGCTGTTGCATTTTCGTTATAGATTTCAAACATTTATATTTATCTCGAATTTAAAGCAAAAAGGTAAATTCAGCCGTATCCCAAGGCGTTACAAGGGTCGGAATCCATCGTTAAATAATTTAAAACAGATTTATAATCGGCGTTTGATATTTGGGATATAAATAGTTCCACATTAATGCTGCCGATAGACCGTCACACAAAACAATGGAATAAAGTTCAAATTATTTGTATTCCTCGTAATGAACCTGACATTTAGGAAAAAGTTTGTATTTTTCTGGTCCGTCGACAAAACTAATAAAAAAATTGGTCTAAAGAGTTTAGACAGTACTTCCCTCGCTGTCGGAAACTTGACGACTGCATGCCTATTGTGTTTTTTTTCTTCATTACATTTTTGTAGTGGGAATTTAAAAAAAAATTGCGATGACGTCATCAACATTTTTCCAAGGACACGTATATCAGTTGGGATAGATGTAGTGTAATACTAAGAATAAAATTATTATATTCTCAAATTTTCGGGAAAATGAATTGGGTCGTTTTGAATATTGATTTGTAATAATCAATAAAATAACGAAACAATTTACTCACGTATACGTATCAGAGGCAACTGAAAATCGTGTATGTATAAACATTCTTAATTTAAGATGACAGGCGTAACAGCATACGTGAGAGTCAAACAGAGAAACTGTAAACAAAACGACCATCGGTTTTATTGCTTCGACTTCCGCTTATTATATAAAACATTGGGTTTTATTTTAATTCTTGACGGTGAAATTCACAATTGTTGATTATAAACATGTCTATTTCACATTCGCCGAACCAAGTGAACGCATAAAACAAATGCAGGTCTGTAATGTTAAAGTCGATGTAAATAAGCGTGCTACCCTTATGTTTCAACCGAGTTTTTCCTTTAACAAATTTTGTGTCTACCAAATTGGGTTGGTTGGGGTGTAATACTAATAATAAGTGTAGCCTTTAATTTAATCAATAAAATAAATTGACTTCATTAATTTTTTGAACCACCTCTTAAGAAAATCTAAAAAATATGAATGGAATGATAAAGCACAAGTACAAACTCATCATATTTTTTGCATTTTAGATAGGATTTATTCAGCAAAATTTAAGGGTGACGTCATCAATTTTTTTAGGAGGGATGAACAAATACATTTTGAATAAAAGTTTACCATGCTTATAATAACTTTAAAATATTCCCAAGATTTCAAAGCATTCGGTTTTGTAATTCCCGATTAAATCTATAAAATAAATTCACGCCTTCATTAATTTTTTTGAGTCACCCTGCATATGCAAATCCAAAAATATGAATGGAATGATAAATCACAAGTACAGACTCATCATATTTTGTACATTTTAGATACGATTTATTCGGCAAACTTTTGAGCTGACGTCATCAGTTTTTTGTAGAAGATAACCAAATATATTTTGACTAAAAATTTATTATGCTCTTTATAACCTTAAAACATCTGCAAGATTTCAAAGCATTCGGTTTTGTAGTTCCTGATTAAATCAATAAAATAAATTTACGCATTCATTAATTTTTTTGAGTCACCCTTATATGCAAATCGAAAAAATTTGAATGGAATGATAAATCACAAGAAGAGACTCACCATATTTTGTACATTTTAGATAGGATTTTTTCAGCTAAATTTTGTGGTGACGTCATAAATTTTTAGGGGGGACGACCAAATACGTTTTGATCAAAAATTTACCATGCTTATGATAATTTTAAAATGTCTTCAAGATTTCGAAGCATTCGGTTTTGTAGTTCCTGAGTAAATCAGTAAAATAAATTTACGCTTTCATTTATTTTCTTGAATCACCCTGTATATGCAAATCCAAAAAATATGAATGGAATGATAGATCACAGGTATACAGACTGATCATATTTTGTACATTTTAGATATGATTTATTCGGCAAATTTTCGAGTTGACGTCATCAAGTTTTTGGAGGGGATAAGCAAATATATTTTGACTAAACATTTATTATGCCCTTTATAACCTTAAAACATCTGCAAGATGTCAGAGCATTCCGTTTTGTAGTTCCTGATTAAATCAATAAAATATATTTACGCATTCATTAATTTTTTTAAGTCACTCTGTATATGCAAATCCAAAAAATATGAATGGAGTGATAAATGACAAGTACAGGCTCATCATATTTTGTACATTTTAGATATGATTTATTCGGCAAACTTTCGAGCTGACGTCATCAAGTTTTTGGAGGGGATAAGCAAATATATTTTGACTAAACATTTATTATGCTCTTTATGACCTTAAAACATCTGCAAGATTTCAGAGCATTCGGTTTTGTAGTTCCTGATTAAATCAATAAAATATATTTACGCATTCATTAATTTTTTTAAGTCACTCTGTATATGCAAATCCAAAAAATATGAATGGAGTGATAAATGACAAGTACAGGCTCATCATATTTTGTACATTTTAGATATGATTTATTCCACAAACTTTTGAGCTGACGTCATCAAGTTTTTGGAGGGGATAAGCAAATATTTTTTGACTAAAGATTTATGATGCTCTTTATAGCCTTAAAACATCTGCAACATTTCAAAGCATTCTGGTTAGCAGATTAAAATTAAATTTCAAAATGTTGTTTTATAATTTTGATTTTTTTTCCAAAAATCTGGACGTTTCGGGTGAAAAGTCGATTCAGAGTTGTAAACTACATGTGTAGGACTATGTTATTTTATACAATTGAAAAACCCATTTACTATGTACAATTTTGAAGTGACGTCATCGCATTAGTGGTGGGGATGATTAGACAAATTTTGGTTAGCGTTTTACCATCTACATGATATTCTTAATATAAGTACAAAATTTCACAACAATCGGTCGAGTACTTTCGGAGATTATCTGTCTAATAAAAATCCGGGACAACAGACGGACAGACGGACGGACGGACAGACGGAAATGGGAGACCTATTTCTTCGTCTTCTAGGGGTCATGAAAGATCGAGAAAACGTAAAAGTAGAGAGTCGCCGATCGGACTCGATTACAATACTTCCTTTGCTTACGCTCGGGAAGTAATAAATCGAAAAACACTGAACAATGAAACGATTTGTCGAAAATGTAGTTAAAAATTTTATTACACAAAGTTGTGAGGTCGTAAGTATTTTTTAATGCTAATTTTATTGACCTCGTACTTCTGAAATCGAAAAATATGCGAAAAGATACCACAGGCATGAATAATGCGAGCGCAGCGAGTTTCCTAAACTCACATATTTTTAAAGTTCACTTTCTTTAAGTGACAATTCTTTCGTTAGTAATTTAACCTTGATGAGTAATTTTTAACGACACCTCGCTGTGGTCGCATTTTAAATACTTTTCTTTGTTAATTCATCTTCGCAGAAACGTTCAAGAAGAAACAGTCACATAAGTTGTAAAAACTTGATCAAAAATAAATTGTAAAGTTGGTAAAAGATGCCAGAGGGTTAAAATAGAAACACATATAATAAATGACCCAACCAGGAGCGCAGCGAGCACGTGGAACTTTTATAATAATAATAAATGAGAGTAAATGTAGTGGATACACGTTTGTGAAGATAAATTATCTTTCATGACCCCTAGAAGACGAAGAAATAGGTCTCCCGTTTTCGTCTGTCTGTCTGTCTCACGAAACCCGATAAAGTAAAATTGAAGTCGTTTTCGGTACTTTTTGGAAAAATATCCACTTTCGTTCGTGTTCACGGTACCAACACAACACATTTTCACTAATATTTATTAATAATAAATTAGAAATTCGCGAAAATAAGCCAAACGGGAGCTCCGATGTTGCTGCCATCAGACCGAAATCTAAACAGAACACAAGGATCCATATTTCGGCTGGGAAATTGCACATTTTCGGGGTTAATTTAATAATATTTAAACAAATTGCTTTGTTTTTAATTGAAATCTTTCCCAAAATTTAAACATTGTCGAGTAAACGAATCACGTGTGTCTCGATTTCTCGTTTTTTCAGTTCTTCGTTATTTCCATATCTCAGTTTTTCGAATTTTTAACTTTTAGATTTTTCAGGTTTGATGTTTCTATTTTTCGATTTGTCTATCGATTTTTACTTCCCGAGCGTAAGCAAAGGAAGTATTGTAATCGAGTCCGTCGGCCGACTCTCTACTTTTACGTTTTCTCGATATTTCATGACCCCTAGAAGACGAAGAAATAGGTCTCCCATTTCCGTCTGTCTGTCCGTCCGTCTGTCCGTCCGTCTGTCCGTCTGTTGTCCCGGATTTTATTAGACAGATAATCTCCGAAAGTACTCGACCGATTGTTGTGAAATTTTGTACTTATATTAAGAATATCATGTAGATGGTAAAACGCTAACCAAAATTTGTCTAATCATCCCCACCACTAATGCGATGACGTCACTTCAAAATTGTACATAGTAAATGGGTTTTCAATTGTATAAAATAACATAGTCCTACACATGTAGTTTACAACTTTGAATCGACTTTTCACCCGAAACGTCCAGATTTTTGGAAAAAAAATCAAAATTATAAAACAACATTTTGAAATTTAATTTTTAATCTGCTAACCAGAATGCTTTGAAATGTTGCAGATGTTTTAAGGCTATAAAGAGCATCATAAATCTTTAGTCAAAAAATATTTGCTTATCCCCTCCAAAAACTTGATGACGTCAGCTCAAAAGTTTGTGGAATAAATCATATCTAAAATGTACAAAATATGATGAGTCTGTACTTGTGATCTATCACTCCATTCATATTTTTTGGATTTGCATATACAGGATGACTCAAAAAAATTAATGAATGCGTAAATATATTTTATTGATTTAATCAGGAACTACAAAACCGAATGCTCTGAAATCTTGCAGATGTTTTAAGGTCATAAAGAGCATATGAATGTTTAGTCAAAATATATTTGCTTATCCCCTCCAAAAACTTGATGACGTCAGCTCGAAAGTTTGCCGAATAAATCATATCTAAAATGTACAAAATATGATGAGCCTGTACTTGTCATTTATCACTCCATTCATATTTTTTGGATTTGCATATACAGAGTGACTCAAAAAAATTAATGAATGCGTAAATATATTTTATTGATTTAATCAGGAACTACAAAACGGAATGCTCTGACATCTTGCAGATGTTTTAAGGTTATAAAGAGCATAATAAATGTTTAGTCAAAATATATTTGCTTATCCCCTCCAAAAACTTGATGACGTCAGCTTGAAAATTTGCCGAATAAATCATATCTAAAATGTACAAAATATGATCAGTCTGTACTTGTGATCTATCACTCCATTCATATTTTTTGGATTTGCATATACAGGGTGATTCAAGAAAATAAATGAAAGCGTAAATTTATTTTACTGATTTACTCAGGAACTACAAAACCGAATGCTTCGAAATCTTGAAGATATTTTAAAATTATCATAAGCATGGTAAATTTTTGATCAAAACGTATTTGGTCGTCCCCCCTAAAAAATTTATGATGTCACCACAAAATTTTGCTGAAAAAATCCTATCTAAAATGTACAAAATATGGTGAGTCTCTTCTTGTGATTTATCATTCCATTCAAATTTTTTCGATTTGCATATACAGGGTGACTCAAAAAAATTAATGAATGCGTAAATTTATTTTATTGATTTAATCAGGAACTACAAAACCGAATGCTTTGAAATCTTGCAGATGTTTTAAGGTTATAAAGAGCATAATAAATTTTTAGTCAAAATATATTTGGTTATCTTCTACAAAAAACTGATGACGTCAGCTCAAAAGTTTGCCGAATAAATCGTATCTAAAATGTACAAAATATGATGAGTCTGTACTTGTGATTTATCATTCCATTCATATTTTTGGATTTGCATATGCAGGGTGACTCAAAAAAATTAATGAAGGCGTGAATTTATTTTATCGATTTAATTAATCAGGAATTACAAAACCGAATGCTTTGAAATCTTGGGAATATTTTAAAGTTATTATAAGCATGGTAAACTTTTGTTCAAAATGTATTTGTTCATCCCTCCTAAAAAAATTGATGACGTCACCCTTAAATTTTGCTGAATAAATCCTATCTAAAATGCAAAAAATATGATGAGTTTGTACTTGTGATTTATCATTCCATTCATATTTTTTAGATTTTTTTAAGAGGTGGTTCAAAAAAATTAATGAAGTCAATTTATTTTATTGATTAAATTAAAGGCAACACTTATTATTAGTATTACACCCCAACCAACCCAATTTGGTAGACACAAAATTTGTTAAAGGAAAAACTTGAAACATAAGGGTAGCACGCTTATTTACATCGACTTTAACATTACAGACCTGCATTTGTTTTATGCGTTCACTTGGTTCCGCGAATGTGAAATAGACATGTTTATAATCAACCAATTGTGAATTTCACCGTCAAGAATTAAAATAAAACCCAATGTTTTATATAATAAGCGGAAGTCGAAGCAATAAAACCGACGGTCGTTTTGTTTACAGTTTCTCTGTTTGACTCTCACGTATGCTGTTACGCCTGTCATCTTAAATTAAGAATGTTTATACATACACGATTTTCAGTTGCCTCTGATACGTAGGTATACGTGAGTAAATTGTTTCGTTATTTTATTGATTATTACAAATCAATATTCAAAACGACCCAATTCATTTTCCCGAAAATTTGAGAATATAATAATTTTATTCTTAGTATTACACTACATCTATCCCAACTGATATACGTGTCCTTGCAAAAATGTTGATGACGTCATCGCAATTTTTTTTTAATTTCCCACTACAAAAATGTAATGAGAAAAAAAAAACACAATAGGCATGCAGTCGTCAAGTTTCCGACAGCGAGGGAAGTACTGTCTAAACTCTTTAGACCAATTTTTTTAAGTTTTAAATTATTCAATTCGTCGGTTCTATAATTTTTGGTTTTATTAATTTCAACTTTGTCAATTTTTCGTTTTATTTGTTTCTTCAATTCTACGATATGCAACGCTTCGAGTTTCCAAAATCAAAAAATTGAAACGTCCAAAAGCTGGAAAATCCAAAAAATGAAAAAATTTTAAAGTCGAAAAACTGCAAGAACGAAAAATTGGATTATTAAAAACTGGGAAGCCGAAAAATTGAAAAATCAACAATTTAAAATTTCGAATCAAAAAATGAAAAACTTCAAAATTGTAAAATTAAAAAATCAAAAGAAAAACGAAAAAGAATAAGACGAAAACTTTGGAAAATCAGAAAATTTGGAATGAACTTGAAAAATTGAAAAATGGAAAGATTAAAAATGGAGAAAATTAAAAATAGAAAAAGTGCGAAATATTGTAAAATCGAAATACTGAAAATTAAAGAAATCGGAAAATCGAATAATTGCGATGAATCCAAAAACTGCAAAATTGAAAAGTTCAAAAATTGTAAAATCGAAAATTGAATAAACCAAAAATTACAAAATCGAAGTGAACAAAGAAAATAAAGAAACGAAGAATTGTGATATAAAATCGAGAAAATGATAATATAAAAATCTGAAAAATTGAAGATAAACATCAAGGACTTAAAAAATCGAAAAATTCAAGAAACGAAAAATCGAAAAATTTGGAAGTCGAGAAACTGAAAAGTTGAAAAATTATTATATTATTATATTTTCTTAGAGGATGTGTCATTTGCTAAAATCAGTCTTATCTTAGCAAATACTAGCCCCGCCCACCCACCCTCTATTTTCTTCGAAGGTTTATCATTTGCCAAAATCAATTTTATCATGGCAAGTTTTCTTCTTGATTACTCATTTCATTGGATGAAAAATGAAATTTTTGTTGAAAAGTTGTGGAATCTAAACAACAAATGTTAAACTAATCCCACCCACCTCCACTTTTGAATTTCATTGGCTTATTTTGTTTATTGTGAGGTGAAGATTGAATTTTATTTTTTCAAGTGGTCAAAATGCTTAAAGAAAACTTCAAATTAACTAATTAGCTAATATTATTAAATGCTAAATTGAAAAATTAAAAAATTGGAAAATCGAGGAATTGAAAAATCAGATTGAAAATTTGAAAAATTGAATAAACGAAAAATTATAAAATTAAAAGAAACATTGAAAAAATAAAGGAAAAATTGTAATCTAAAATCGGGAAAATGAAAAATAAAAATCAAAAACTTAATAAATTGAGGAAACGAAAAATGGAAAAAACGAATAATTGAAAATTTGGAAGTCGAGAAATTGAAAATTTGAAAAATCAACAATTTAAATTTTCGAATCAAAAAATGAAAAGCTTCAAAATTATAAAATTAAAAAACCAAAAGAAAAACGAAAAAGTTTAAGACGAAAACTTTGGAAAATTTGAAAATTTGAAATGAACAACTTGGAAAATTGAGAAAACGACCAATTGAAAAATGCAAAGATTAAAAATTGGGAAACTTAAAAATAGAAACAGTGCGAAATATTGTAAAATCGAAATATTGAAAATTACAGAAATTGGAAAATCGAATCATTGAGAAATCCAGAAACTCCAAAATTGAAAAATGTAAGAATTGTAAATTCGAAAATTAAAAAGTCAAAAAATTAACGAAAATTTACAAAATCGAAGTAAACATTGAAAACCAAAGAAAATGAAGAAACGAAGAATTGTGATATAAAATCGAGAAAATGATAATACAAAAATCTGGAAAATAAAAGATAAAAATCAAGGACTAAAAAAATGTATAGCTTTGATCGACCAATTTCAATCGTTTCGAAAATTTCCCCAAAATTTAAACTTTGTCGAGTAAACGAATCACAGAACCTGATAAATTAAAACTGAAGTCGTACTTACCCTGTTTTCGGTCCTTTTCGGATAAATTTCCATTTTCTTCCGTGTTCACAGCAATAACACAACACATTTTCCCTAATATTTGTTAATAATAAATTAGAAATTCGCGAAATTGCTCTACTTTTACGCCAAAAGGACGCGACGATCTTGTCGCCATCAAACAGAAATTAAAACTGAACACAAAGGACCGAAAAACGTGACCTTTGGACAGGTAGCTCACGTGACAGTGACGTCAACGCACGTCACGATGAGACTGCAAAAATTATTTTTCATATTTTGGCCGGGAAATTAGACATTTTTGGGGTTAACTTAACAATATTTAAACGAATTGCTTTGTTTTTAATACCATCGTCTTTTTAGTAAAACCGTTTTGGGTTTGATTATCATACATTAATAGTTACTTACCATATTTGAGCATTATAAATAATATTAATTATGAATAAATTTTATTTAATTATATCGTGAAAATGTATACCTTTGACCGATCAACTTCAACCGTTTCGAATTTTTTTCCAAAATTTAAACGTTGTCGAGTAAACGAATCACGGGTGTGTTTCGATTTTTCGTTTTTTCAGTTGTTCGTTATTTCCATATCTCAGTTTTTCGAATTTTTAACTTTTAGATTTTTCAGGTTTGATGTTTCGATTTTTCGATTTATCTATCCATTTTTTTTTATGTTTTAAATTATTCAATTCGTCAATTTTTAATTTTTCGATTTTGGGCTACATTTTCTGTTCAACTTTTCTTTCTTTTCTTATTTCTTGAGGTTTCCGATTTGAAATTTTTCGTTCAGTTCTTAATTGTTTCATTTCTACGTTTCTTCAATTTGTTGTTTTACGATTTTTCAATTTTTCATTTTTCGATTAAAATTTCTGCAGTTTTCAATTTTTAATTTTTCGGTTCTTTATTTTTTCGTTTCACCAAATTTTCGGTTCGGTTTTTATTTTCTTTATTTTTACAATTTTTAGATTTTTCAATGTTCCGGTTCTATAATTTTTGGTTTTATTAATTTCAACTTTGTCAATTTTTCGTTTTTATTTGTTTCTTCAATTCTACGATATGCAACGCTTCGAGTTTCCAAAATCAAAAAATTGAAACATCCAAAAGCTGGAAAATCCAAAAACTGAAAAATTTTAAAATCGAAAAACTGCAAGAACGAAAAAATTGAATTATTAAAAACTGGGAAGCCGAAAAATTGAAAAATCAACAATTTAAAATTTCGAATCAAAAAATGAAAAACTTCAAAATTGTAAAATTAAAAAATCAAAGAAAAACGAAAAAGAATATGACGAAAATTTTGGAAAATCAGAAAATTTGGAATTAACTTGAAAAATTGAAAAATGGAAAGATTAAAAATTGAGAAAATTAAAAATAGAAAAAGTGCGAAATATTGCAAAATCGAAATACTGAAAATTAAAGAAATCGGAAAATCGAATAATTGAGATAAATCCAAAAACTGCAAAATTGAAAAATTTAAAAATTGTAAAATCGAAAATTGAATAAATGAAAAATTACAAAATCGAAGTAAACAAAGAAAATAAAGAAACGAAGAATTGTGAAATAAAATCGAGAAAATGGTAATACAAAAATCTGAAAAATTAAAGATAAAAATCAAGGACTTAAAAAAAATTGAAAAATTTGGAAGTCGAGAAACTGAAAAGTTGAAAAATTATTATATTATTATTATTTCTTAGAGGATGTGTCATTTGCTAAAATCAGTCTTATCTTAGCAAATACTAGCCCCGCCCACCCACCCTCTATTTTCTTAGAAGGTTTATC